>JAWNLD010000564.1:15372500-15972500 GCA_035041545.1 Drosophila colorata | reverse complement strand
TGCTGGGCGCGCATATGTCCAAAAAGTATGTCGCTTTGCCTACCTGAGTTGCTGCAGTAGATAAACCTTGTTGCTTTCAGATTGCGACCTCTGTTGCCCAAGGAGATACGTCTGGCGGGCGATGAGATACCCGACGATGACATACATCTGATACTCGAATATAAGGCCGGCGATCGCTGGGGTCCGTATGAGGCACCGCGCGCCAATCGCTACATACTGCACAACGACAAGAACAATCCGCATCTGAGGTCCGTGGAGCAGCTGACGGACGCACTAAAGCAATACCAGCCACAGCTGCTGGTGGTCAGCGGCCTGCAAATGATGGACATGTTCAAGTTCGAGTCGGGCGTGCGTGAGGCGCGCCTGCGCCAGGTCCAAATGCAGCTGACCAGCCAGCCCCGGGATACGCTGAATCACTTCGAGCTGGCCAGTTATGTGGAGCTGAAGCTGCTGCAACAACTCCGTCAGTTTGTGCTGCCCTATGTCGACTCCCTAGGCATGAACGAACAGGAGCTGTCGAACCTGCGTCAAGTGCTGCAGCACGGACGCACCACGCTGGCCACCGATTGGAATCCGCGCATCGCCCATACGCTAGATCAGATGCGGCAGGTGTTCATCAGTCTGCTGGAGGATTATCAGGCACAGCGACTGGCGGACACGCGACGTCGCATGATCTCCCGAATGCATGTGCACACGCTGGCCTACCAGGCCATCCTGACCGTCGCCAACTCCAAATGGAAGAATACACGCGCTGCAGCAGCCAAGGCGGCTTTGACGGCCCATCGTTACGTCTGCAAATCGCAGTTTGTGAGTGATGTCCACTTATTCAGTTTACATTGCACATTTCTCACAAGCGCTTTCGTTAACAGGTTAATCCGGAGTCGGTTCTGATGGTCCTGGACGACAGCTTTGCCACATCGGCGCAGGAGCAGGCGCCTCGGATGCGCATGGGCGCCGCCAATCCAGTGCCTTGCTGGCAGGAGTTCATACAATTTGGCAAGGATCTGCAACGCATAGAAGTTGAGATTTGCGTGGCGCCCGTGCTGGTATGCCGGGTGGCCAAAAAGACAGCGGGCGCCGGAGATAATATATCCGCCTCTGGACTGGTGGCTCAGCTGTGAGGCGAACGATGACAAGGAGCATGTGTGGGACCGGCAAGACTGCTTAGTATTTACACGATCGAAACAGAAAAGACTCGAATAGCAACCCCTGAAATTGAATCCTCGACACCAGCACCCACTCTCAAAACACATTCCCTGTTGAATACTGTTATACTCAGCATGTTTAGCACCTTAGTGACCTTAGAAACGCGTTACCTTCAGTACACGGATTACGGACGCAGGCACAACATCCTCAACGAACGTACTTCATACGGAACGGAACAACGATAGAGTTGGCTCAATGCCTTCTTAGTACATATCTAGAAGAGTTTGCAGAGAGCGAAAAAGGAGCATAATTGATGTGCTTCGCTTTCCTGGCTTATTTCCTTGACGATACTCTGATGTTTATGTGTAACTCACTCTTAATTATTTAATGTGTTCAAAATTATTCCTGAGCTGCATAGAAATGCAACCTAGTCTAAGTTTATTAGTCATTAATTTTTTCGGTATTGTATCGATGTCAACCATTCCTACTTACAATTTGTTTTGCGCACTTGGTTTTAAGCTAAAAAGACAATGCATATATACATGTGTAATAAAAATTTCTGTTGAAAGCTAACTACAATTTTTTGAATTTTCCGTCATAAGATTTGTGGGCAATATTATAAATTGTGTTGTCCCTATATCTAGAATAGCCGCGCATAAACTCTAAACGATATATTTGTGGACAAACATCGATTCATCGGTACATCGATATACCACTTTCGAGAAGTTTCGCTACCATTCTCAGTCGACGTCGACGTCGCCGCATCAATTTTCATTACGCTGAAAAAACGTGTCGGTCGCGGTAGAAAAATTATAGCGTTTGTACATTGTTAAAATAAGCATAAAGCGTTTACAAATAAACCATCTGCAATAAATGTGCGTAAATATATACAATCAGCGATAATATCAATAAGAAATCAATAAATCGCCACGGATAATTCGGTGGGCGTCGATTTGGACACTTTTTCTTTTCGTTCACCAAATCAACAACCCACTTATAAATCCATAATTAATGTGAATGGAAATGCTGGAATCATATGTCAATTGAAATACATTTGACGCGTTTGTGAAAATTAGTGATATTTGAGCTAATTTCCTATTTTCCCTTACAGTTGCTGAAGCGAGAAAGAAGCCGCCCCATTCAACAAAGCAGACATCTAGGCAACAAAGTCTAACCAAATACACAGTTCAACTAAATCAATCAAACGACAAACCAGAGAAAATGTCTGTGATTGGCATCGATTTTGGTAACGAGGGCTGCTACGTAGCGGCGGCCAGATCCGGCGGCATCGAGACCCTCGCCAACGACTACAGTCTCCGCGCAACACCGTAAGTAATCAAACGCAGCACATGATTATGATTATTGCCATTATTGGCTATTAATTGACAACAACAAGAAAAGAGCTTCCAAATTCGTTGTGCATAATCGATTGCTCTTTTTCTTTGAGGTTATGTACGAATGTAAGTCATGCCCAATAGCGTTTGTATGTATGTGCGTGCGTGCGTGTTCGTGTGTGTGTTCGGCTGTATGCGCGCCTAGAAATTTCCAGTGTTGTCACTGGTAACGCTTATAGTATATAATGAAGAAAAATCAAATAAATAAAAATCTACGTAAAAATATGTACATGTACATACATGTAATATGTGCATACACAGGCACACATACATATGCATTTGTGCGCTCAGGCCTAAATTTGGCTCTGGCTGTGCTCCATAAAAAGCATTGCAAATTAATGAGAGGCAACTTTGAAATGCTGCACTGCGTGCTGTTCCATTTGGAATGGGGCTTCGCCCCAATTTTTTAACAAAGATTCCTGATTTATAAATGTAGACTGCGTGGGTGCAATTTCCACTTTTGCCAATAATTCTATATGTATATATATTTTTGAATTTTTTATAATTTGGACAGTGTGCTCACACACACACACAGGCGCACGCATATAATATCATGCGTCATGCGGTCAGGCAGTAGTAGCATCAAAGAAGAGAGTGCAAATCAGCAGCAGCTGTTGCGGCCACGATTGAGAGATCTAAAGGTTGCGCAAAGAACAGCTGCGTTATTCGGCGCTGAAACAAGAGCTCGATTTAAGAGTGTGACGTCACAATATCGGTCTGTGCTTTGTTTACATTGCAATTGGCACGCGTTCGATTGTTTAGTTTTTGGACAGCACTGTGTGCTGAATAAACGCGGGAATTTGTTATTAGATGAAGACATTCTTACAGAGAGAAAAAGTTCAGTTTTTATCCGGTTATTCGATCGGGCCAATTTTGATATATAGTATAATATACTAATAATAAGGATCTATGGCAATTTTCATTAAAATAGTTACCCTACTTTAGTCGTTATACTACTTTAAATTGTGTTTAATTTTATTGAGACGTCACAATGCTAAGAGCGCAGAATTCTTTGCGTAACCTGTGGCTCTCTCAATCGTGGGAATTAAGAGTGTGCGAGAGCAAATGCTTTTACACCATAGTTGTCCAAAATTAAATCAAAGCCGGCAAAACACGAGCGATCGCGCATACATATGCATGCTATGTATACAGCTGACATACATATACGACTACGTGTACATATGTATGTATGCCGATTTTATTCAGTTTGTTGTAGCAACATTTGACCATATTTGACGCGTTTCTTTTAACTGTGTATACCCTGTTGCAATTAATGTGTGTGAACACTTCGCATTTTGTCAGCTAAAGCCTTTGTTTTATGTGTATGCATATTGTGCAATATATACATATATATATATATATATATATATATATATATATATATTGTATTTTAAATTTATGATTAACTTTCAACTACAACTTGACTTGAAAATTGAAAAAAATTAACTTTATTGAATTAAAAAATTAAAATTGAAAATAATTAATTCTCTGATCGATTTCCTTTGTGAACCGCTCTGCAGCTCCGTGGTGGCCTTCGATGGAAAGAAGCGCATCATTGGCGTTGCCGCCAAGAACCAGCAGGTGACAAACATGAAAAATACAGTTGATGGCTTCAAGCGTTTACTCGGCCGCAAATTCAACGATCCACATGTACAACACGAACTCAAGAGCATTCCAGCGCGCGTGGAGGCGCGCAGCGACGGTAGCATTGGTTTTAAAGTCAACTATTTGCAAGAGGATCAGCATTTCTCGCCCGAGCAGCTGACGGCGATGCTCTTCACCAAATTGAAGGAGACCTCGTCGGCGGCCATGCAAACGCAGGTAAATGATTGCGTCATTGCCTGCCCCGTATTCTTTACCAATGCTGAACGTCGTGCCCTGCTCGATGCCGCACAAATCGCTGGCCTCAATGTGCTTCGTCTGATGAACGAGACAACGGCTACGGCGCTGGCCTACGGCTTCTACAAGAACGATCTGTTCGAGGAGAAGCCTCGCAATGTCATCTTCGTTGATTTTGGCCACTCGGCGCTGCAGGTCAGCGCCTGTGTGTTCACCAAGGGCAAGCTGAAGATGCTGGCCAGCACCTGGGATCAGATTGGTGGGCGTGACTTTGATCTGGCGCTAGCTGAGTTCTTCACCAAGGAGTTCCTCGAGCGCTACAAGATCAATGCCAAGACCAACGCTCGCGCCAATCTGCGTCTGCTGACCGAAATTGAGAAACTAAAGAAGCAGATGTCGGCCAACAGCACCAAACTGCCGCTGAACATTGAATGCTTCTTGGACGATGTCGATGTTAGCTCATCTATGCAGCGCTCCCAAATGGAGGAGCTGTGCGCCCCCGTTCTACAGCGAATTGAGCTAACATTTAAGAGGCTGCTGGTTGATTCAAAGCTAACGCTGGATGATATACACTCTGTAGAGATTGTGGGCGGCAGCACTCGCATACCGTCTGTCAAGCAGCTCATTGAGCAGGTGAGTCATTTACCCGTTCCGTTTCCATTATCTGTCTCTTATGTTGGTGTTTCTATCTTCTAAAAATAGGTATTCAACAAGCCGGCCAGCACCACACTTAACCAGGATGAGGCTGTATCGCGCGGCGCCGCTCTGCAATGCGCCATTATGTCACCGGCTGTGCGCGTGCGCGAATTCGGCGTGACCGATATACAAAACTATGCAGTGAAAGTGCTCTGGGATGGCGATGGTGTCACATCGAATGGCGAAGTCGAAATCTTTCCGCAATTCCATCCGTCTCCGTTTAGCCGTCTGGTGACCATTGCCCGCAAGGGTCCGTTCACCGCGTCCATTGTGTACGGTCAGCAGGTGCCGTATCCGGATCAAACAATTGGCGTCTGGAAAATCAAGGAAGTTAAGCCCACGGACCGCGGCGAGAGCCAGGATGTTAAGCTGAAAATTCGCATCAATCAAAACGGCATCGTTCTTATATCATCGGCCACGCTTGTCGATCGCAAGGAGCAGGAGGAGGCTGCTGCCGCTATTGAACAGGCTGCTGCCGAGGAGAAGCCTGCCGGCGAGCAGGCGGCACCCAATGCCTGCGAGCCAACGGATGCCCAACAGGAGGTTAGTCTACCCAAAAGGGCATTAATTGATCATCCAGCCACATCATCAGTTTCATTAAAATTACATCATCTGTTGTTGCCTAGGCGCTGCTCTCTGTTTCGCAGTTTTCTAACCCCTCCAATTGTTTCTCTTCTAACTACTTCACTCTACATCAAATCAATCGGTTATTATTATCATTTGCTCACTTCTAATGTACTAATTATCCCTTATTATTTGCTGTTCCACTAGCATTCGTTATTTCTCAAAGACAGGGAATGAAACCGTAGCTTCTAAATTATCGACAATGTTTCTTAATATTGTTCTTATAATTTTTAAATCATGACAACACATGTTTACTAATTACATAAAATGTATATTTAAATATATTGCCTTCAATTTCACAAAAAAAAAAGCTTCGTATATAGGGGCGTAAGCTTCTGTTATCGCATGTATGTTTGCCTTATCTTAATTTTATGAGCAGAAAGAAATACTTATGTGTACATAAAAAAGCTCGATAAAATTTAATTTACTTTAATTTTTCATTATGTCTGCTATTCGGTTTCATTCCCAGTCTAGTGCTGTAGTTGTTTTTGCTCTTGTTGTTTTATTATATTTACATGTAGTACATTGCACTTGTACTTTTTTGATATATGTATATCTAAATATATATACCACATATACAATTATTACTACTATTACCCAAATATTGGATATTGTGCGCTCGCGTTTTGCTCTCTCTTAGGCATATTGTGAGAATGAGGATGATAATAATACATCAACAGCCTCATCACCTGGCGGACAAGGGTGGGCACAACGGGTCAAGGGCTGGTTTGGTTCGGTACGTTTTCAAATTTAAAGCAAATAAAATCCTTAATGCAATTATAATTTATAATATAAAAAACAAACCAAAATTGAGAAAATGTCACGAAATTGGAAATGTATGAGAAAAAATTAAGCACAAAATTTTGCGCTTTCTTTTCCCACCCAACAACCGATAGTAAAACGAATGATGAAGACCGCTCATAAGCCGCCTACCCTGTGTGCTCCTACATAATATTACAAAAAAGAAGCAACAAATAAAATATAAATTGCTTGAACAATTTGCCTAATACGCTTTAATCTATACTATATATATATATATATTTGTTTGTTTGTTTTTTTTTTTTTTAAATATACATTTTTAATTTTGACAAGTAAAACACAAAAAGAAAACACGTTCTACAATGCGCCTCTAATCCAATGAATGCTACTCGAACTTGTATTTACATAATTAAGACACGAATCACAATATCTTGCTCATAATGTAGGCTGTTACTTGAGCTGTTTTTCCTCTTCGCTTTGTTGTTGTTCCGCTTCGAGCTATTTCCTCTTTATATTGGCAACAAGAATCGGAAAACTATATATATATTTATATCAGTTGTTTTCATTGTTTTCTTCTTCAATTCTCATCTTGTTCTGCAGAGTAATGACAAAACAAAGAAGAAGACCACGAAGGCCATTGAACTGCCCATGGAGGGTGTTACTCATGGTTTCAATCCCGCTGATTTGGGCAATTATACGCAGCAGGAAACTAAGATGATAAGTAACGATCAGAAGGAGATAGAGCGCATCGATGCCAAAAACGCATTGGAGGAGTTCGTTTATGATATGCGCAACAAGCTACAGGTATCGTACTTGATTCACTTTAGCTACGCACAGAAGAGTAACAATAAATTTATCAAATTTTCAGGGTGGACCACTTGAACGTTATGTGGTTGAGTCGGATCGTGAGTCGATTGTGGCGCAGCTGAATGATCTCGAGAACTGGCTATACGAGGAGGGCGAGGATTGTGAGCGTGAGACTTATACTAACCGCCTGTCGGCGTTGCAGCAGAAAACCGATCCCATCAAGCTGCGCGGCCATGACTACGAGCAGTGTCCGGGTGCTTTTGAGGAGCTCAAGAACACCATTGCTTTCGCCCGTCTGGCGGTGGCCGAGTTCCGCAAGGGCGTGCCCAAGTACGACCATTTAACGGAGACCGAGTTTATCAATATTGCCGAAACCGCAGACAAGGCGCAAAAATGGCTAGACGCCAATCTCTCCAAGTTCACGCAATCGCCGCGCACCGCTGACAGTCCCGTGCAGCTGCCGGCTCTGCGCCACGAGGTGCAAACCTTGAATGCCTGCGTCAATTCGGTTATTACGCGCGCGAAACCGAAGCCCGCTGCCAAGACAACAACGACACCGCCCAAGGATGCTGCGGAACAGAATGGTGGCGAGCCGAGTGCCGCTGGTGACAAAATGGATGTGGACAACAATGCGCAGACCGCGGGTGGCAATGGACCCAACGATCCAGCAATGGATGTGGAGTGAGCTGCATGCCGTGCATCGTCGATGGTAATAGATATATTTAATGCAAACAACAAATATATATATGGTATTGGCTAACGATAAAAACAACAACAACAAATTTAACTTAAAGTATACAAACATGAAACAACAATTGTATATGTACTCTTGCTTTTCCGACGCATCAGAATCAGCAAACTCTGGCAAACTGTAAACATAAACTACATGTGTAAGCGTATAAAACAAACGATTTGATTAAGTGCAGCAGACAAAGGCAGTGGCAGTAGCAGTGGCAGTGGCAGTGGCAGTAATATTAGCAGGTGGAGCTGCATGGATGCAACAACTTAATAAAACATTTTCTAATCGACCATTTTTGCATATAGTTGAATAATAACAAAAAGCGACACTAAATGAATGGAATTCAAATAATCAAATAAAACCGTAATGATGATTCCAAAACACACTAAACTCTGTTTTTGTTTACTTTAACCTTAAATAATCGGAATGTTTAATACTTTGATTTTCATTCCATTTAAGAAACATTTAAAAATATTTGACCGTTTTCCACACATTTTATAGGCCAAAGCTATAAAAAGAAAGCATATAAACAACGTGCAATGTTTGCTTTTCCAATATATTTACGTGAAATTCCGAGAATTGAAATTGCTTGAAAATACCATCAAAATAATGATATAGTAGTATATTTCTTGAAAAATATATAAATACACAATATGCATATAGAATCTGTTGTTATAAAATGAATAAATATTCGGAATAATTCAGTACTATTTTGTCTGCGAAGCACAACGCAACAATATTTAAGAAATTTTCCCAAAAAATAAAATTGAGAATATAGGAATATCTTGAAATTTAAAATGAAAATTCTAGTTATTTGTCTACTCGCCCTGCAGGCATTCTTTGCAGATGCAGTACCTCCAATTGGCTCGGTGAGTAGTAAAGAAACAGAAGCCTCATTCTAATTATCAAACTAAGAAATTTCCGTAATGCAGTCGAACGAGTTATCAACCAACCTAGATAAACAATGCGCATCCCATTGCTACTCTCTGCTAACAACTTTAGTGGAGAGTGGAGATAAAGCCAAAAAAGAAATTGAGGATAATGCGAAGGCAATTAGAGACAAAGACCGCCAAATAAGGGTTAACGATGAAAAGGTGACTGAGCTTCAAGCTAATCTGGAGCAATATAAAGTGAAGGAAAGCCAATACGAGGAGAAACTGAAATCAAATGATGAGATAGTAGCAGAGATAAATCAGAAACTGGATACTATTAAATTCAAAATTGAGAATATTGCACAGATCAACTCAAATACGACTTTTAAATAAATGTGAATTCCACAAACACATTGAGATTACAATTGTTAATTAAAAGTTACCAAATATTTATGCATTCAATTCCATAGTTAATTTGATATCTAAAAATATTAAATACACTTAGCAATTGAAATGTTGTATAACGTTGTGAGTATATTTTGAGATTCATATGCGCTTAGAATACAAAACATGTTTATAAAGGGGGAATGCGAATGCGTGGTAAGCGTAGCGTGTATCATCATAAATACGATAATAATTAGGAAGATCGGCTGCGAGCTGGTGACTAGTGTATATCTATATTTCGAAAATGTATTTAGGGTTCGCTTGAGGGCTCCTCGATGCGATCTAGTTTAATAATTAATGCATTTATGATGCAGGCGCCTGCCTCTTTGGTAAACCAGCACAGATCGTTGAGCAGATGCACCGAAGACTCATTCAATGTGCCAGAGCTGCTGCTGCAACCGCCGCAAGCGGCGCCACTATCATTGTTAGCTTCATTGTCGGTCGTGTGCATGCTGCGTCTCTTGGCCTCGGTGGCTGTTTTGCCCGTGGTGACGCCGGAGATGGACTGACGGCGCACATACACCTCGAACGAAGTGGAAATACGATGCACGCCCTGATCGGAGACGTAATGATGCTGCGGCAGCACCGGTTCAATGACTGTAGCATTGGGTGAGTAATATAGCTCAAGGCGCGTGCCGGGCTCATCTTTGTGCGTGGCCGCCACCGTGTCCTCGTCCATTTCAAGCGGCAACGGCTGACCACGATCCAAAATGGCGCGTATTTTATCCACGCGTGTCATATAGTAGAAGGGCAGCCAGTCGCCATTGAGATCCAAGTGCACCTGTGCCATCGAAGAGCCGGCGGATGATGATGTCGATGTGCTCAGCGCGTTGACAGTTTGCTGATTGAGCTTAAAGTAGACCCAGCCACCCAGTTTGTCGCCGTTGCCGTTGCTGTTGCCGCTGCACTTCGAGCAGAAGCAAATCGGCTCGAGGCGTGCGTCGAAGAAGGCCTGTGGCAGGACCAGAGAGGCACAGAAACGTTTCACCTGCTTCAGATAGTCGCAATCGTTTTGCTCCAGTGCCGCAGTCGCTGTACGCAACGAGTCGCGTGCATTATTGCTGGAATTGGTGTCCGATTCCAGGGAGTTAAGCGAGGTGAGATCCAGATTGAGCAGCGACATTTGGTCCGGAATCAGGTGGTGCTGCATGCGTGTGTACTCATTCTGTTGCAGCTGCTGCAGCAGCAGCAAATGATTCATATAATCGATTTCATCATCCTCCAGCACATTGTCACCCGATTCGCTGGACAATTCCCGTTCGTTGGCTGCCTCCACGACTGCCTCGACATTGTTCTCACTGTGCTCCGATTCGTGCGAAGCGTCCATTGATGCGGAGACCAAATTGGAGCACAACGGCTGCTCCTCATACTCCTTGTTCGTGTCGTAAACAGCGTTCGAGGCATGCGTCTGAGCCGCCGCATTAGAGCTGCTGGCACCAGCACCACCTGTTGACGTGTTCAACGAGTTCTGAAACCGTTGGGTGCTCTGACTTCGCTGTATATTGAGATTCGTGTTGTGCTGCAGCTGCAAGGACTCCCGCAAACAACTAAAAATATAAACAAGTAGATGGTTTAAAATTTGGGAACTTAGGAACCGTCTTGGCTCCACCTACCAAGTGGACGATGAGCCGCCGAGTTCATTTCGCTGCTGTTCAAGTGTACGATTTTTAATGGAAATGTTCAGCAGCAGATTCTCAGAGACGCTCTCCATAACCGAACGCGTCCTGTTGAACAAGGAGCAGACATATGGACAACAGGAGCGATAATCATTGACACTACTTACATGACATTGCCGGAACCGGAGGTTGAGGCGCCCGTGGGCAGTTCCCTGGCACTATCGCTCAGCTGCTCCGTGTCCTTCTCCTTTTCGTGCATCTCCAGATGCGCCTTCTCGCACTGCTGCGGCATATTGTCCAGCTCCAGCGCTTCAGGCGCCTCCAAAATGGGCGTGCCATTGGCATTGCCATTGCGTGTCGCATCGCTGCCCGTCAGCAAAGTGATTTTTTCGCACTTGCCGTAAATATCAAAAATGGGATACACATGGCCGGACAAGCCGCTGGCCAGATCCTCCAGATTGGTGGAGCCCACCATGATGACTGTGAAAGACACGAATGCTATAGATTCTAGAGATTGGCGACTGGCCGTCCCCATTAACTTACTCAACATGCCGGCGTGGGTGAGCGTCAGGGTGATCACCGTGCCCACCTGAATGTGCTCGAGTGCTTCGCCGTATTTGGAGGCCATGACCTGGCCATTGATGTTGATGTAGTCGTGCGTGGCCAGCCAGCAGCTGCGCTTACAGTTGAGCAGCGAGATGGGCACCGAGAGTGCCTGCGGACACGTGGCCAGCACACCCAAGCTCAGCGTGCCCTTCCATTTGTTGTTGATAGCATCAACTTTGATGCTGATGCTCTCGCCCTTGCACAGCGGCTTGTTGAGGCACACAATGGCCTGGTTGAAGGACTTGCTCCTGGCGGCGCTGCGTCTGTCATCGGCGAGGCGCACATTCTTATTGGATATGTCCACAAATTCATAGTTTTGCGCCTCCGAATCCATCGATTCCAGCATTGAGCTGTCCTGCTTGTTTAGCGGATCCAGGCCAAAGTCCATGGAGTCCTGCAGGCGCAGGCTGCAGGGACGCAACGGCGAGGCGGGCACTTGTGTCGAAATCACCTGAATGGCCATTGTCGAGCCGAGCAGCTCGGCCACCACATAAACGCTGTTGGGCACATTATGAAATTGAATATTGACATTCTCCGAGTTGAGCAGCATGTTGACCGAATTCTCCACGCGTTCCAGCGTGATGCGATCGTCCGCGCGCAGCCACTCGAGGGAAGCCAGCGAACGCTGCAGGCAGCTGGAGTTGAGGCGCACCTCGTTGCCGCTCACATACCAGACATTGGCCGGTATGCGCTTGAGGCTGGTGGGCAGCTTCTTGCGGACGCTTTCATCGCCCAAATTGAGATCGGTGATGCCAATGCTGAGACAGCCTGCGGCCGAAACACAGACAAAAGTTTGAAATTACAGTTATTTTGTTGCATAATATACGCTGGCTTACCGGCAAACATGGGATTAATGGAGGTCACCTTAATTTCAAAGGGCGAGCCCACGCTCAGCGGATGCTCCGAGAAGACCAGGCTATGCGAAAGTGCTGCCGTGGAGCCTGTATATCGGGACGCCTCTGTCCAGTCCTTGGTTAGCACGACATTGCCCGAAATGAAAGTCCAGCGATGTTTGGTCTCCATCGCCGGATGCTGTATAACGGACGTGGCCTGGCAGCTCTGCGAATTCTCGCTGGTGGCATACGGCGCACGGATGTCCAGCTGCGTTTGCGTCAGGCTGACCTGGGCACACTGCCCGTAGAGATCGATGATCGCCCAAATGTTGGGCGCATGGCACTCGCCGGCCGGACCCTGATCCATGCCATCCACAAAGAAGTGGATGTAGTCGCCGTTGCGCATGACGCCGACCCGCGTTCCCGTACCGAGAGTGTCCAGATCGATGAGCACATTGGTGCGTATGGTTTTGCGATTGTGAAAAATCATGGGGCCGCACAAAATGATGGTATCATTGGCCTCCAAATCGGTTGCATTCGGCGCCAGTTGTATGTCCTCCGGTCGTGTGCCCGTCACGCCGATCTCAATGTTGCCCGACCAGTGGCGCACCATGGTCTCCAGCTCCACCTCAAAGAGTTCGCGATTGCGCAACGGCCGATTGCTGAACACAATCGCATCGTTGAACTCCGCCAACGAGTTGGGCCGCGAGGCAGTCAACCCACTGTTCGAGATGCCCGCGTTGGCGCCGTGGATATTGTGAAAACGGAGCGGCACCTCGCTGTACAGCGTCGTATTGGAAATGGTTGAGTTGCCCGTGTCGGGACTACCGCATTCGGAGGTGTCAATGATGCTGGCCTGCGCCGCCTGGCCGTACAAATCGATTACGCCGTAGACACGTTCCGGCACGTTGGTGGCAGCGGGTCCCTGGTCAACGCCGTTCACCCAGAAGTGCAGGGTGCCATCATCTTTGCGCACCACGCCCACACGATCGCCCACCTGCAGGCGATCCAAATTCTGGCCATACTGTTCGATGACAGTTACGCCGTTCTGCATGACCCCGTTGCCGGTCATCATCCAGGTGCCGGAGCTACAAAAGAAACACAGGCAGTTAGCTAATGTGAGGTTAAATAAATGGATTTCTCTACCTACCGCACGTTTGTCATTGTAAATGGAAAGTCCAGCTCGTCGGCGGTGTGTGTGGTGACGCCCATTTCGACGGAGCCAGCCCACTTGGTCACCACGCGCTCGAGCCGCACCTGGAACAGCTCATTGGGACGCAGTGGACGCCGTGTGAGCACGACGCCATTATTAAAATCATCCGCAGCGCTGTAAATCATATGAAACCAAGTAAGATCGTTGCGGTCGGATATAACCGACTGCGCAATACTCGTTCAGCGTATAACAGTTTTTCGGCCGGATATTTAGAGGTCATCAGAAAACTGTCTACCAAGTTTGGTGACTCAAGCTCTTAAATTGTGGGAGATATGGATTTTCGCGACTTTCCCGCCCCAAGATATAAGGAATTTATCGATTTGCCACGCACCCAGTGGGCGTATCCAAAACTTGTTTTGTACGCTCTTTAGAGGAGGTAATCTGTCAGCTATCTGACAAAATTTATGTCCATAGCTTTAAAACTGAGGGAGAGGTATTGATTTTATCGAATTGCCACGCCCCAAGAGGGCTGCACATTTTGTCTGAAGCAGATAACTAGAGTCAAAAAAAACTTACGTTCATTCGGACAGACACAATTCGTGAACAAGTATAACAATGGAAAGATTTCATTTGGCCAGACTCTCCCCAGTCGCACTTACTTGGGCCGGAGCGCAGTGCGTCCGCTCTGCGTGACCGTGGCATGGCTGCCGCAGATGTGATGGAATGTGAGCCGATCGTCGTTGCGTGCTATGGCCCGAGTGCTGGATATGGTCTCGCTCAGGCCGCCAGCTGCGCCAGCCACGTTCAGTTCGCTCTCCGGGCTCAGCAGACTCAGGGTCGGCGTGCCGGACTGGCCGTGGCTGCATGCCAGTGCCATGCCGGCGACAATGTTGTTCCTGCGCGTGACCAAGTTCTGTTGCTCGCGCTCATCGCGATCCACGATGGTCACCTTGATGGTCATGCCGTACAGATCGATGACGCCCCAAAGTGTGGCGGCCACGCGTGTCGCCGCCACGCCCTGATCCTGCCCGTTGATGTAGTAGTGCAGGTTGCCATTCGACTTGCGCATCATGCCCACGCGATCGCCCTCGCGCAGCTCGTCCAGATTGAACTCGCCGTACTGGCGGCGGGTGCCTTTGCCGTTGGTCAATATGCCGCAGCCGGACATCATGATGGTGCCGCTGCGCATGTTCGTCATTGTGGCCGGAAAGTGCAGCACGGTCGGATTGTGTGTGGTGACGCCCACCTCAATGGAGCCCGACCATTTGTCCACGAGCTTGTCAATGCGTATCTCGAACAGCTCGTTGTCGCGCAGCGGACGATGCGTCATGACGACGCCGTTGTTGAATTCATCCAGCGGACGGCGACGCTCCGCCGACCGAAAGTTCGGCACCAATTTGACCAGCGAGCCGCAGCGCGTATGGAAACGCAAGCGATCGTTGAAGTCGTAGAAATCGACGATGCTGCTCCCGGAGCTGCAGCCGGCCGTATTTCCATAGTGATGGAGCCGCGCATCAAAGTTGCCGCTGTCCACCACGCTGACGTCCACGCTCATGGGCACGTCCAAGCTCTGGATGATCTGGTGCAGCGGATGTTGCAAGGGCGAGTCCAGCAGCTGCACAAATTAAATAATTATATTAGATGGCATTTAAGAAATGGGAATGGGATCTAATTACGTCGCTGCTGCTCAGAATGGAGGTGCTCACGTCCGTGGGGCACAGGGAGACCTGCACACAACGCCCGTAAAGATCGACCAGCGCCCAGAGTGGCTTGGGCATGTTCTTGGCGGCCACACCCTGCGACTCGCCGTTGACATAGAAGACGAGCTCGTGGCCGGAGGTGCGCATGACGCCAACGCGATCGTTCTCGTTTAATGTTTCCAGATCGGTGCCATAATACTCCAGCAAACGGCGCCCATCTTTGCGCACATCAATGCCAGACATTACCCAGGTGCCGTTCCGCATGGCCGTCGCGCAGGCCACCAGCTCCAGGTCGTCGGGCGATTCGCAGGTGACGCCAATCTCAATGCTGCCGCCCCACGAATGATTCTGCGAGGGTGAAAAGATGAACATGGGGCAGGTGAGCTGGCACGGACTGGCACTTGGTTAGCTGACTCACCTTCTTCTCGATGACCACCTCGAAGAGCACGTCGTCCAACAGCGGCTCCGCGCTGAACACGAGCGCATGGCTGAAATTTCGCATCGAACGCTGTGCGGAGCGATTTCCGTTCCCGAGCGTTATTGAACGCCCGCAGCGCGTGTGGAAGCACTGCATGGCGCTGGCTGAAGCGCCCCCAGCCATATGGTGAGCTGGAAAGAGTGCTACTCTTCAATTACGCGGCCATTGCCTGCACAGAAAATCAATTTTCATTGTCATCCTCAGTCACAAGCCGCATTTTGCATTGGCATTTATTAAAGTTATAGTATTTTCTAATGCAAGAGGCTACGCCAATTGGCTTTAAAGCAACCTAAACTTTTCCTATCGCAGCCAATGCTTTTTTTGTCACGTTTGTGTATTGTTGATTCTTTGATTATATTTTTTTATTTGGTAATTTTATTAACAGCTGCTAAACAGCGATAACATTTTTACATTTCCTCGAGTGTTATTTAACAGCGAAAAGATAATTTGAATTTTATCATTTAAACTGGCAGTCTGATATGAGAAAATAATTTTTAAAAAACTTTGCTAAATATATATATATAGTTTTTATCCATAGTTACTTTAAGTTTGGTGTAAAAACTTTAATTGATTTGGATTGAACATTGCCGTTGCAAAAGTATTCGATAAGTTGCGTCGTTGCAACACTGTTCGATAACTGGCCGTCAACACGAATGTCGATTGACAAAACACATTTTTTTGGGGTTTTTGCTGCACACAATTTCAGCAATTCCAGATAATAATCGAATTCGCAGAAACAACAACCGATGGAATAAACCTGTCTTTGATCCAATGTCTTCCGCACAGCATCGCAAACAGTGTGAGCTGAACACAAACTCGAATTCGAATTCTCCGGGCCAGCGCAAGCTTCAGAACTCCATGGAGCGTCTGCAGATGCAGCAGCCAAATATCAACAGACGCTCCGCCGGCTCCAATTGGCAGGCGGTGACGGCCAGCGGCGCTGAGAACGAGAAGCAGCCCGCAGCAGCCAGCGAGGCGGACGCTAATGCGGCATTGACGAAGTCGGCGCGTGCGCGTCTCAAGCGGAAGGCACAGCGCAACCGCTACCTGGCCATGGACTGTGAGATGGTGGGCGTAGGCCTCAACGGCCAGGACGACATGCTGGCGCGCGTGTCCATCGTCAACAAGGTGGGCGAGGTGTTGTTGGACAAGCACGTAAAGCCGCGCCAGCCGGTGACGGATTATCGCACCAGAGTCTCGGGCATCCGTCCGCACGATATCGAGAACGCGGAGGAGTTCAAGGCCGTGCAGGACGAGGTGGTCAAATTACTACATGGCAAAATACTCGTTGGCCATGCGCTGCGCAACGATCTCGCCGTGCTGAGCATTAAGCATCCGGCGACCGATGTGCGCGACACCTCGCGCTACAAGCCGCTGTGCAAGCTCGTCTCGAATGGACACACGCCGAGTCTGAAGCGGCTCACGCTGGCTGTGCTGGGTCAGGAGATACAGACCGGGGAGCACAATTCCGTGGAGGATGCGCGCGCAGCGATGGGCATCTACAATCGGATTGCGGCCGACTGGGAGAAATATCTGGAGCGGCGCCAGCAGCAGAAATGACAAAGAAAGCGGAAACTAGCATTAAGTTAAAAATTGAGTTTTATAAGAAACCTTTGCGTAAATATATATAAGTGTTGAACGTAAGATTTCATTCCGGCTGCTCATTCCGCACGCTGCCGTGAATTGCGTTGTGACGTTCCATCAGCTCCCGCCACGGATCCTCCAGCATCGAGCTGTGAAAGTACTGGGAGAAGGGATTCCCATTCCCATTAGGACTCCTTTCGTTGAACTGTCGCTGGTGTTGACCGCGTTTGCCTCCACGGTGTCCCCGTTGCTGGTGCGATGTTTTATTCTGGTAGAAGTGGGGCGTGTGCGCATTGGAGCTCTGTCTGTCCTCGTAGAATCCCGCGTTTTGGTAGAAATGCGGCGTGTTTTGATTGGAGCGCGGACCGTCTCTGTCCGGCGGAGTGAAGGGCGCTTGCTGGCCGCCTGCGTGTTGTGACATGTAGTCCGATGTCTGCGATGGATATTGCCGCACATTATGTGAGTAGGGTGAATAGTAGTTAAAGTTTTTACGGGGCGTTCCCATTGTTGAAGCAGTTGCAAATGTTTGTAAACAAATCCGTATTTTCACTAAACTTGTTACCAGGGCTAGTGCGCGTCGATTAATTAATCGAAAAGTGATTTGATTGGATTATTTTCGGGTGGCCAAATCTCAATCTAAAACTAGGAGAGTAAAATCATTTGTTTGTATACACAAAAGTTTTTGATTTGCTGTTTTTATCGTGTCAAAATTGTGTTAAACATAATGTGTACATATATATATTTTCGTGCAAGGCGTGCAGGCTAGTATATTTCTTAAAGCACAACATACGGTATTTCAATGCTGCCCGACGGTCGGTCACACTGTCAGTCTCGTTCGAAAACTCGACAAACGAAGAAGTCGCGAGTCGTTGAGGTCGCGCCGTCGCATCTAAAGTGCATTCAAACAATTGCAGTGGAATTTCCGCGTACAAAGTAAAAAGTAATTAAAATGCAGCATTAAATCTGCATTCGAAACGCTCTAAACTTGGCGAACGGCTAAGCCATAAATAAACAACAAGGGCGCGTACTATTGAAAACTGCGCTTTGTCTGTCCTCCAGTGTGCCTGTGTGTGTGTGTGTGTGTGCGAGAGCTCGTGTCTGTGAGTGTGTGTGTGTTTTTGTGTGCTGGCGTATGTATGTGTTTGTTCAGTTGCATATAGGAAGAAGAAGCAGCAGCAGCCGCCGCAACAACAACAGGCACATTACTCACTTTGTGTCTTTATTTGTGCTTCCAACAAAATTCTTGCAGGGCGTGAGTGTGCATGTGTGTGCCTGTGTGTGTACATATATAATTAATATATTGCAATTAAAAGTGCTAACATTGCCAAAAGAGCAAAATAAGTTCGAATCGAAATTAAACACAGCAACTTTTTCGCTTCTAGTTCAAGACGACAGCCAAACAGAGAAGACAAAAAAACAACCAAAAAAACACACTCGAAAAAAAACAACAAAAAAAGCAAAACAAAATTAAAATTTTCGGTTAACACACATAAGTAGAGAAAGACTTTAATAAATTCACTGGCTGCAGGGCGAGCGCAGGCCAAGCCGCATCATCGCTTTGGATATCTTCAACGGACTCCGAGAGCAACTGTCAAGTTGCCCCGAACGCACCCGCGCTCTCTGCCGCACTGTATGGGGCGCGGTGTCCACGTCCCTTAGCACAGCGCTAACTGCGGCGAGCATCGAGGCCGGCGACGCCCGCGACGACGGTGGCGGAGGCGGTGGCGGCGGTGGCGTTGGCGGCGGCGGTGGCGGGGGCTGGTGCACCACAACAACAACAACAACAGCAGCAGCAGCAGCGGGCAGCGGCCGCTTCGCAACCATAATGGGCGCAGTCAAATCACGCAACATCACCAACGCCGACGTGGACAGAGACGAGCAGCAGCTGCCGCAGCAGCCGCCACTGCATCAGCAGCAGAGCACCCACTCGATGCACCGCAACGGGCATCACACGGGTGCGCCCAGCGTGGGCACGCTGCAGAAGCAGGATCTCCGCTACGACATCGGCCCCAGCTCGCAGTACCATCACGTGCGCCAGCCGAGCGTGCGCAGTCGCAGCCAGCAGCCGATGCCCACCGCCGACGAGCTGGATCGGAGATTTGCCAAAGTGCTGGTAAGTGCAAGTAGCCAGTAGTGTAGCCAGCAAGGATCTGACATCCTAAGATCCTCCAAGAACCACCCTGGCTTTTTGCTTGCTTTTTTATTTTTAGCTTGCATAGAATCCACATAAAGCTGTAGTCTTTGACCTTTAAAATCCAAAAAAGTTGAGTTTTTATCCGATTATTTATATGGGAGCTATTTGATAATAGTGGTCTGATCGGGACAATGTCATCTATGGCAGATATATGGCGAGTTTAATTAGGATAGATGGCCTATTTTAGTCGTTATTCTACTTAAAGAACAAAATTGTCGATATTTTCCTACCGAATTTCGATATTGTGATATCACAATTCTAAGAGCTCAGAATTCTTTGCTTGGGGTTCTCTCAAGAGTGCTCCGTATACACCCTCAATCCACAGTCGCCCTGTCTCTCTCTGCCACTCTTGCTGCATGTGATTGATGAGCTCATCGTGTTTTGTGTGAGGTTTGATAACCCCAGTCGAACTTTTGGGGTCTCTATGGATGCATTTGCTACTCATACATACAGTCGCATTTTCAGTACGAAAACCAATAAAAATTTAACCCATTTTGTTTTTGCGGAATGAAAGTTTAATATGTACATATATACAGTTGAACCTTGAATTATCCGGACATCTATTAAACGAGATGCTGAGTGGGTGATTTAAGCGTAATTAACCTCTTTTGTCCGTGACACATTTATTGTTGATACATTTTTTAAGATTCAAATTGACATGTTCTTGTTAAAAATAAATAATAATAATAATTATTGTTTCGAATATGACCTCTTTTAACCGAAGTCCTCGATTGTCCTCATTGAGCTCGGTCCCGGGCAACATAGATAATCGAGGTTCAACTGTATTTACTTACGTTCTTTTTAAACTAGCTGCAAAAATTCAATGAGTTTTACTTCGAACTCATCTTCAAAGAAAAAGAAGTATGACTGCCTTTATGGTAAAAAAGAAATGCTGCATTTGCAAATTAAGGTAATATTTGCTGCACACGTTTAATAGTTTTCCAGCTAGATGCTTGAGCGTAAAATCAGTAATTCATATGCCATTTGCTTTCTTCCTATGCATGATTTATTTCAAAAAAGAACGTTTCTCATGCGTATTTAGAAAAGGAATGTGAGTTTCAGCACGTTTCGCACGCACAAGAGTTCAGCTGGGTATTGTCTCGTGTGCGTTCTGTGTATCTTTCCATCTCTCTTTCTCTCTCTCCCGCTGGCTCTCTGTCAGCGTTCTGTTCTGTTTGTCGTGCATGTGAAGTGCTGCTTCAAAGCACCCCAGCAACAAAGTCAACTTAATTAAACAATAGGCGCGCGCGCGCTTATACTGCCAAAAACGACACAAAAATTATAAAAAATAAAATAAAAATTTGTAGCCGTAAAAAAAACTACTTGAGTGCTACAACAAACGAGAATGACCCAATCCCAGGCCCAATTTCAATCCCAATGCCAGACGCATGCAAATGGCAATTAAAAGCAAATTGATCGATTGTCGCCGCTCTTTTTCCCACTGCTGACTCATTGGGCTGCTGTTGAAGCTCAGCTTATCTGCCATTCGCACCCAATTTCAGAATAAGTATGAAAAAAACAAAAAAAAAAAACACGAAGCACAAGAAAAATCTAAAAACTCGAAATCTTTTATTTATATGCGCAGCTCAAATTCTCACTTATCATCATCGTTCCCAGTCGATGTAACATGAAACTCTGCTCAACGAGTTCTTTGTTTTCTATTTTTTTATGTTAAGTTTTACTCCTTTGCTTGTGCTATATTGGGGCATTATTGTTTTGTCATGTTGCATGCAACATGTAATATATACTAGTTAATTTATGCATGTAGGTAAATAATTAATACTTGTTATACGTGGGAAAAATGCTGTTGTTGTTGTGATATGTCTTAACTGATTTGCACAGGCTTACAAATCTTAGCCTCAAATATTTTAACTTTATACGTATTTTAGCTCATTGTAAAAATACACTTTTATATATCAACATTTTACCAGCTAAATAACAAATATTTTATACATAATATGATTCGAAACGAGAACTTCAAGAAACAATTTAAATCTGCGTTAATAGTAATTTGAGTGTTTGGTTCGAACTCTGGTTCTTTACATTATTTCAAATTACAAAGAAAAATTATTTGTTCGATTAAATCTTTTAACCGATATTTCCCGTATAAAATATATTTAAAATATTGCTATAGATCTTTTTGTATCTTATATATTGTTTTTGTTTTTTTTTCTTCTCTCTTTTCAAGGGTATATAAACGCTCAATTTGCCATAGATAGCTTGTTGATTATTCTGGTTATTTTGTTTGTCCCCTTTTTGGCACTGGAAGTGTTTAACTGCTTTGTTTACATTCAGTTGTTGTTTTTGTACTTATTTTTTGTTGTATTTCGCCAAAATTTGTTTTGTCATTTCAGTAGCGTAGTGGGGTTTGGCCTCGTCTCGCCATTCCAAAAGGCTTAGGCTAATTTGTGTTTACTTTTGTTTAGGAGCTGCTGCTGCTATTAAGTGTCTCCCTCTCTCTCTCTCTCTCTCTCTGGCTCTTGTTCTGCCTCTGCCCTTGCACTGTCCGTGCCGAATAAGCGGCCACAATTGAAAGCAATTGTTTGCCTGATTTGCCTGATTCATGGTTATAAATAGTTTTTGCCAACATTGCCGCTAATAATTTGCGTTTTATGTCTAATCGGGTGCAGTCGGCGCAGATGTTTCCGGTTAGCAGTGTGGGTTGATTGAACTTTTTATTTGCCCGAGATGCAGTCAGCAAATTGACTGAAGATCAAGCTGTGCAAACAAATCTCTCCAGAGACGCAGCAGCCGCCACGCTTTAGATTAAATATGTCATCAACTTTGTGGAAGTTGCGACTGTTAGATGAACAGATTGACTGTTAGAGACGGATATCCCCTTCTCTTAAGATCTCTGTGTTGAATTGTATTCGAGTTGCCTGATTTGCTTTTTAGGGTATTGAAGATATTCTTCTAAATACACAACTAATATCTTATCTTAAACTTAAGATCACAAATCCTTATTAACACAAACCTGCTTAGGAATTTAAGGCTGTTATTTAATTTTCCAAATAAATGGATGTTTTTTTTTTTAGCTGTTAAGCAGTATTAGCTAATGTCTTTAAAAAAATATATAAAAGCTGAATATATAAAAAATATTAAAATAGCCACATTGTCACAAAATATAAACTTATAAATTAGATTGCCAAAGTAAAAATATCATGCATTTGCCGAATACGTAAAACCGTAACTTAAAAATAAGATTGAAATTTCTTGTAATGGAATTTGTAAAGATCCATGCTGTGCAGTCTTTGGTTTTTGTTGTCTTAATCATAATTAATAGTCGGTTAATTTTTTTAATAGCATTTTAATATCCATAAAATGTAATAGGCTTAACTCAATGACTTCGACTCTCTGTGGTGGTGCTGGTGGTGCTTTTGTGTTGGCTGCGGCTGTGGGTGTTGTCAGACTAACCACATAAAATCCTCATTAATTTACAAGCTTTCACGGCACACAAATGACTTTCACTCGTTTAATCATCATGGCCATTATCATGAAAAGGGTTTCAGTGGCAGACGCGAATCATCTTTGTCTAGAATACATTATAACGGTTACTGGTCGGACTCGGCGGCTCTCTTAATGGCATTTCCAGTAGCTGGCAAACCACAGGTCTGACAAAAACCACAGATGTTGTTTTTGTTGAATTAATACTCATTGTTTATAAGTCATACCCACTTTGATGACTTTGTCAGTGTTTGCCCATTCGCTGGGCTTTATCTAATGACTGCAAAAAGAATAAAAGGGAACCGATTGCTACACACATCCCATGTGTGTGTTTGTGTGTGCGTATTTATCTATGTTGTATATAGTTCGCGTTTGTTTATCGCTGCGCTACAACTTCCTTGGCGGTCCCTTTTGGGGGCATTCGCTTCTTGCGGTCTGCAAAAACGACAAGAAGTGGAAATAAAAAGAAAACTAGATGCATCTGTTCTTTTGCACACAAAAACAGTAAACGAGCATAGACTCGATGTGAACTGATGTAAGACCAATAAACAGGCCATGTAGAACACATAAATTACACTGCACTTTGTTCTGCATCTGTAGTTAAGCGGCCTAAAGTTATGATTTTGTGTGTGGACTTAAATTGGAAAGCATTATTTTTTTTTCTAAGTCCCATACCCATTACAAGGATAACAAGATATTTTTGACAACATAAAGTCTATATATGTTTATATATAGTTGAGTGAGAGTTGAGTCTTCTCTTTTTGCTTAGATTTTTCTCCTTCAATCGATTTTATTCTCTTCCCTTCCATTCTCTTCTCTCTCGCTCTCTGTGTCTCCCTCTCTCCCTCTTTTTCTCTCTCTCTCATTCTCTCGCTCTCGCTCTCTCTCTCTCTCTCTCTCATTCTTTCTCTCTGTCTCTCATTCTCTCTCTCTCTATCATTCTCTGTCTCTCTCTCTCTCTCTTATTCTCTCCCTCTCTCTCTCATTCTCTCTCTCTCTCTCTCTCTCTCTCATTCTCTCTCTCTCTCTCTCTCTCTCTCTCTCATTCTCTCTCTCTCTCATTCTCTCTCTCTCTCTCTCTCTCATTCTCTCTCTCTCTCATTCTCTCTCTCTCTCATCTCTCTCTCTCTCTCTCTCTCTTACTCTCTCTCTCTCTCTCATACTCTCTCTCTCTCGCTCATTCTCTCCCCTTCTCTGTCTCTCTCGCTCTCTCTCTTGCTCTCTCGCTTTCTATCCGTTGCTCTCACTCTCTCTCGCTGTCTCTCTCTCTTGCTCTCTCTCGTTCTCTCTTTCCCTCTCTCTTGCTCTCTTTCTATCGCTCTCTATCTGGCTCTATCTCTATTTTGCACAATTCCATTTACTCACTCACAAAAAGTATTAAATTTTTCTATGCATTACTTGAATTTTTGAAAATCGAGTAGAAAGGCCGCACATTTCTGTTAACAAAAAATCAGAGTTTCAGCAATATTTCCGGCTCACAATAGTTGTGGATTATATCAGGCCGTAATATATTTTAACTGTATGGTATTCGCATTTTAATTCATTTTTCTTCTTCTTTATTTGTTTAATTTAATGCGCGTTCAGGTAGCAAAATGCTAATTAAATACATTTTCGCATGATCTTTTTTTTTCACAGTCAATTATTATAAATTTACACAAGTCTTCCCAGTTTGAGTTGTGTGTTAATTAAGCTAAAACAATTACTTCATTGTCATGAAATTTTCATTTTGTTTATTTTTATTTATTGCACTACGAAACGTGCTGAATGCTATTACAATATTTTATGATCAACATTGCACATGCATGCAATAAATGAATAAATGGAAAATCAGATTGGAAATGATTGCAGCTTTTTATTGATTATTATTATTATGTGGTGGGGAGTGCGACTTTAAAGCAACTGCAGGTTCTGCCCTTGCTCTGATCGCTCTCCAATGCCACACCGCCCAGTCACCTTTTCCATGCCTCAGCCTGCCCTGCCGCCCGCCCCACATTGCTCTGTTACGCTCGGCCTCTTGACGCTGAGTGATTTGCCTCGACGCGCTTTTTAAACAACAAACAATCTAAATATACGACTGCGTATATTCGAAATAATAACTGACAAAGCCTCTCTCTCCCTCTCTCGCTCTCTTTATTGTCTCTGATTATTGTATATTGTATGCCAAAGCAGGCAAAAAATAAGTAGCGGCATTTTTTTCTATATAAATTAGCCGACAACTCATAATAATCCAACTGCCTGACCGTCGCACCGGATACGCATTTTAAAATGCTGTTCAATGAGTGTGTGCGCATGTGTTTGTGTATGTGTATGTGTGTGTGTGTCTGTGTGTGTGTGTGTGTGTGTGCATAATGTGAGCCTATGGGACCCCCTTTAAAAAGCTTCATCTACGCTCTTGACAGATGAGTAAGCGCCTTGAATGTTTTATTCAATTTAGAAGCCCGTGGCATTACTCTGGTACTCTTACTGACCGCATTTACAAACAAGCTATAATAATTTTTATGGAAACCATAATATACAGATGTATATTTAAATATACAATTAGAAAACATTTTTATTAAATGAATGTGTTAGAATTTATTAGAATATCCACTTTTCTTGATTATTATACAGATATTATAAAGAATTAAAAGAAGGATGTCTATTGAAAGGTTGAAATATCAAACAACTTAGAACATATCTGCATAATTTATTAGAAGATTTGTAGCTTGCTCTCTATAAAGGGTATTAAGTGCTGAATCACTTTTTACGTTGACGTTTTCTTTGTATAATATTTTCTATTTTTTAAAGAATTATTATTCCAAATAGAGGCCGCATGGCGTGATTCATTCCATGATTTCCAATTTTGCAATTTGTAGTTGTAAACAGATTTAATACTGAGTAATCCTTAAAGATTTTGACTGCTTGGAATAAATGCGCATATATATGTACATATTAGGCAAGCCTTTTCATATCGAGATTTATTTTACTTGCTGCGAGATATATAAGCAAACGATTTCTTTGTGCACAAATTGTGTATAAATAATGGTCAGCAGCAAAAGTTTAAAATTCAATGGTATTCAATTCAACGGATCTCTTTTATAATTTTATTTTTATTTAATTAGTTTAGTATTTTGTTCGCTTAAAGTTTAACTAAAGTTAAATTTAATTATCTCATTTGTTGTATATACATGTATTTATTTTGCATTCTTATCAACGTCCTGTCCAAATTAACGCCCCCTTCCTCTTGGCTTCCACACCCTTTCCTGCGCTGTCTGTTGGCACTCCAATTAGAACGTGGCTGCAGCTGCACCCAAAATTGAAGTCACGTAAGCATATTTGCTGATTTCATTATGGCTAGAGTATTCTCCGTAAAATGTGAAATGTACAATGGCATCACACTTGACTGGGAATTGTTGGGCTGATTGATGTTTTTGGTTGAGTGACTTCGGCGCATAAAAACGGATGCTCCGTGCATCAATCAGTTGACGCCTAAAATGCAAATACCCTTACTTAATAGCAAATTTTAGTGCTTTGTTGTTGATGTTGTTGTTGTTCAACAGGTGCAGCAGGGTCAGGTGTAAATTTAATGCTCTCTAGCTACAGATATTTCTGGGCTTACCTTTGGTCAACAAGCCAACAGAGCTTATGTACATCATTAGGGCAGCTGTGAAATATAGAAGATATCAACAAGTAATTTCAAATAAAATAATAAAACTAAAATATGTATGTATCCAATTTTCTAATCTATAATTTATATAAAAACCTTTCTTAACTGGACGTACTTTTGCTGTCGTAGACATTTAATTATCAAACTGCCAAAATTAATTGCCAAAAATTAGAAATCTTTAGAAATGGGTTTTAACACTATATAATATGGATAATACTGGGTACATATGTACATACAAAATTCTTCCTTTTACATTTATCCCTTTAATAAGACAACAATTTTAAGTTAAGCTTCAGGTAGAGTTCCAAATCTCCTCTAGACAGTTCTCATTTTTATCTTATCTTACCTCTTATGAAAACCCAGTTATTTTTTTTTATCTTTCTGCGGAATTCTTTGCAATCATGATAGGTAAACATAAGATATGTTTCAGTCATTTTTACTTTTATCTGGTCAGCTTTCATTTAGGTCAGCTTTTCTCTAAGCTGAAATTATAATTGGGATCAAATAAATAAGGAATCGATTTTGAATATTGATGAAAAATTCTGAATTCTGAAAAGACTTTTAAATGGGATGAAAATGAAAATGTGTTTGTACCAGTTTCCACTTGTCAGCCCATTAGAGCAATTGCTTCGGATTGTTCCCAAAGAGTTGCAACACGTTTTTGCAATTGGGCCTGTACTTGCCCTTTACTTTTATAAAGCGATTAGATTTATGGCCGTTTTGCTAATGGCTTTTAATTGTTGTGACCATTACTCACATACTTATATTTCTTATTTATTTTTTTTTTTTTTTGTGAAACAGGCTTCGATGGATCTGCCGCCGGACAAAGCAAAGCTCTTGCGTAATTACGATGACGAGAAGAAGTGGGACATGATATGCGATCAAGTAAGTAGACTCCATAATTTCACATTAAAGTGCGTCGCCATAGCTAAGCTGCCTAAGCTGCCAGCCCCTCCGACCCCCAAACAGACCACAACGCTGCGTGTTTATCATGAATGAAGAGTCCGCAACTTCCTGTTTATGGCAAACGCTAATTTTTGCAGATTAAATGTGGGCAACTCCAGAGACTCGCTTCCCCTACCCCTACCCCTGCCCAACGACAGTTGGGCTGAAGGCCAACGCCTAAAACAGTTTTCAGTCTTGAACTCTGACCTTTGACAGTCTGTCGACAGTGTCGCAGTTCTAATTAACTATGCCAAATGGCATGTGGTTTAATTGTAGCTTACACGTGCACTAGATAAATACAAAAAAACGAATGGAAATAGTTCCCATTTATGCGTGTATATATTGTGAAAACTATTTTGCGAGTTGGAAAAATGTGTGAAAAAATTTCAAATTAGAAAATAATACAAATTTATTTTAATAATATAAAAATGTTAGTAATATTAAACATTCACTAACTTTGCAAATTCCAATGTAAATTGGAATCCCAAGATCCAATAAATTAAACGGAAAAGGAAGATTTTCATGGAATTGTCTCTACTTTTCCTAAATTACTTTGATTCTTAGATAACGTTCTATTCAGCTCATCGTCACTCAAAAAAGGTAGTAATTTGAGAAACTGTCAACCTGTTCCAAGAAACACATTAACTCATTTATAATGCCCTCTTTAGCTGACATCTGAACTATGTGCTTTGCTCCTCTGCACTTGGCATTTCTATCTGTGTGCAATTTATCTTCAAATTCGTGAAGCGCTGAACTGAGCTAAACTCGTATGAACTTTAATTAAGGCATGTGTTTGTGTTGATATATTTGTTTGTATATAGACATATAATATATATATATATATATATATATATATATATATTATATCATTATTCAGTGCGTGCTCGACGTTCGGTTGTTTTTTTTTTTTTTTTTTGATGTCGCTTGTCGTTTGATGCTTGTAAAAGTGCAAAATGAATCCAATTTCAAAACGATTTCGGCGCTTGTTGAATTCAAATGGCGTTGAACAATGGCCGCTGGGGCATTAAATATATATACCATATAACAATTTGGTATTATATTAAGCCAGACAGAACAGTTGGGCGGCAGTGTGGGGGCTCCATAGGCGAGCATACATGTGTTGTAGACGAGAAGTCTCATGTCTACACAAATCCACATTGCGTGCTCTGTTTGGGAGCTATGACGAAACTATTAACGTGTGCGACAGAGCGTGCCGTGGTTCTGTTCGGTCCGAGCTGTTTTTGTCGAGGCTCTGGCCAGAGCATTAAACTGGGTCACAGAATTTTCAAGAGCTGCGCCTAGAAAATATTCGCCATTGGCGTTGGAGTACAGCTAAAACAAGATAAAATCAAATAAACAATCAGCAGGAGTGACTCGAAGTTATTCTGTAGAAGAGCTTTTTTTTCTATGATTAAATCTTATGAATACAGAGATTAAATACCGGAAATATATTATGAGGACAGTGTGTTAAATGAAAGTAAAACTAATTAAATTAATTAAATTATAGTATAATCAAATGTGGAGACAAAAGTGATAGTCTCTAGTTTTTTTTTTTTGTATTTTTACTTTCAATTAGCACTCATATCGTATAATAAATAGTCTCCAGTTTTAATAGACCCAGAGATCGACAAATTGATGCAGAGAAATAAAGTTGAATAACTGTTAAGTGTTCGAGATTTCTGCACAGAATGCACAATCAAATCACACTCTGTTTTGCAACTTTTTTGTGTACAGGGTATACAAAACATCCCAAGATCTCGTCGCAGTCTTGTCTTGTCTTTTGTCGGTTGTCGGTTGTTTCCGAAACCGCCTGCATGCCAACAGACCTGTTTTCCATAATTCAGGCACTTCTTGAATGAAAACGCAGCCCACAAAGAATGGACTCGTAGAGTCGCGAGGACTTTGGCTACAGCCAATCCCACACTAACCTATGGCAATCGAATCCACTCCACACCACAGCCAAGCACAGCGCACCACGCTTGGCACTGCACTCAGCGGCTCGCAGTGACAAAATGCAAATTATTATGACTGCGATAAATTGCAGTTTTTAATCGCTGGAGCCGCTTGGACGCCCCATACCTGGTTGGATATATATGTATATGTATGGAGCATATATGCATATATATTTCGTTTTTCTATTTATGTCGTCTCTGTCTCATGGTGTTCGACTAGGAAAAGAATGAAACTGGTTTTTTCCTCACTGAGTTGCACAGGCAAAGCACCAAGGCCCACACATAGTTTTAGTTGTAGTCATGCGTTGCTTTTGTTGTTGTTTTTATTGTTGTTGTTGTTGTTTTTGTTGCGGTATGTTGTTGGCATAGTAAAAAGCCAAAAACAAGTATACCACGCTTCATGCTTAAAAAAATGTTTAAAGTTAGGCAAGCTATCGATGCTTATATGATCGGTTTTGGTGATCCAGCAGGGAGCAGAAGAGGAAGAGTAAGAGCGAGAGAGAGAGAGAGAGAGGTAGAGAGGGAGAGAGAGCGCGGCAGGGTTGTACCGTAAACATGGTATACAAATATGCAGTTGGCAGAGGCAAAAACAACACACAGCACAACACAACAACACCCAAAGCAAAACAAAAGTAAAAGCCGCTAAGTTAGCGTTAATGCATGAGAGGAGGCTTTTTTTCTTCTGTTTTTCTTTTTGGCCACCGTCCAGCACATTGTTGGTTAGTCAATTCAAAAAGTTGTGGATTGCGGCAGTTACCGTGTTTAATTGATAGGCTTTAATTGGGAAAGAAAAAGTTCAGGGTGATCATTGCAGCACTTACTGTAGAAAACTTTACAACTAAATAATTCCTTTTCTTCGACAAATATTAGCACTAAGTAAAGCACATTTAACTATGCGTAACAATCTTATTTATGTGTAAATTCTAAAAAATTAAATTAACAATTATTTTATAGGTTTATTGCAGTGGCAGAAGAGTCGAATACAGCTGAGGTTGATGTCCTTTTTGTCCTTTTATATACGTATATTCTTGATTCGTATCAAACGCGCTTAGTTTAAGTCTATCTTTGTGGCAGACTGTTCACATTACAATATAATATAGCTGATATGGAATATATAAAATAAAAATAATCAAGTTCTATTATAACAAATATTGATCCTTGGCACTAGTATATAATAGACATAATATAGTGACAAGGAACCCTTGCTTTTTTTATATATGTCTGCCAGGATATATAATCTTCAGCAACCTAATTATAACCGTTCATTCTTGCTTTGTTTAGTTGACAAACTTATAAAACCATTTATTACCATACTTTTTAGTTGATTATATTTTTGATTAACTTACAAAATGCTCTCATCCATTTTGCAGGAAATGGTGCAGGCGAAGGATCCACCCTCCCATTATTTAAGCAAATTGCGAACGTATCTGGATCCAAAGGCATCGCGTAGTCATCGGGTAAGTTGGCAATTGGAGTCAGTTGGCTGGCTGCCTTAATTGTTGAAAGTTGGTGGTGCGTATAGCTTTCGTAATGACTCTGTCTCTAACTTGTCTTCAAGAGCGCAAGCTCTTCCTGTGTAGTTGTAGTTACTCGCCTATGTACTTTTGTAGCTCTCTGTTGTAGTTTACTGTGTGGTGCGTTTGTCTGACTCTTGTTGTTGCAGAGCAAGCGACTCATTAACCAACTATTCGATGAAAGCTAAAAAAAAAAAAACAAAAAAACCATCTAAATTAAAATTAAAAAAAAAAATCTATTGTTTGTTCCAATATTAATGTGTAAATTTCAATTTCTCTACTCACAACACTGACAACACACACGAACACCAAACACACCAAACAAACATCACGCCGTATCCAACCTCTGTTCACGCTCTTTCCGTTTTCTCATGCACCTAAACGCCAAAAATCAATCATTAATTGTTTTGTCCTGCGCTCATTATCCTGATTTCCATTCCAACACCAACTCCTTCCCCTTTCTCTCTCTCTCTCTCTCTCTTTTGTACACTTACAGCTTTACCTATTCTACTTTCTTTGTCAGAAACGTAAAATGGTCGGCGAATCGACGTCCACACAGGTGCTGCGGGATCTAGAGATCTCGCTGCGCACCAATCATATTGAGTGGGTGAAAGAGTTTCTCGACGATACCAACCAGGGCTTGGACGCTCTCGTTGATTATCTCAGCTTTCGCCTGCAGATGATGCGACACGAGCAGCGTCTGCAGGGCGCCCTGTGCGCCTCCGAGGAGCGTTTGAATTTGATCAACGGCCTCGATGCCGGCGAGGTGGTCTTGAGCAACAGCTCAATGACTGCCGGCGGCGTTGGCAACAATGCCAATCTGACCAACGGCTCTCTATTGCTGGACAGCGCCCGACAGCAGGCGGGCACCCACAGCAATCACTCGCATTCCTATAGCTTTGTGCGACCCACCATTGCCGAGGTGCTGGACAGCCCCAGCCTGAAGCGGCGATCGCGTCACATTGCCAAACTGAATATGGGCGCGGCCACGGACGATATACACGTGTCCATTATGTGCCTGCGTGCGATCATGAACAACAAGTACGGCTTCAATATGGTCATCCAGCATCGGGAGGCGATCAACTGCATCGCCTTGAGTCTGATACACAAGTCGCTGCGCACCAAGGCGCTGGTGCTGGAGCTGCTGGCGGCCATTTGTCTGGTCAAGGGCGGGCACGAGATCATCTTGGGCTCGTTTGATAATTTCAAGGACGTGTGCCAGGAGCAGCGGCGCTTCCAGACGCTCATGGAATACTTTATGAACTTTGAGGCCTTCAACATTGACTTCATGGTCGCCTGCATGCAGTTCATGAACATTGTGGTGCACTCCGTCGAGGACATGAACTATCGCGTCCACTTGCAGTACGAGTTTACGGCTCTGGGCTTGGATAAGTATCTGGAGCGCATAAAACTAACCGAGTCCGAGGAGCTTAAGGTGCAAATTTCGGCCTATTTGGACAATGTTTTCGATGTGGCCGCTCTGATGGAGGATTCGGAAACGAAAACTTCGGCGCTGGAGCGCGTGCAGGAGCTGGAGGATCAGCTGGAGCGCGAAATAGATCGCAACTCGGAGTTCTTGTACAAATTCGCCGAGCTGGAGACGGAGAATCTGACACTGAAGACGGAGCGCGAGCAGCTGGCCGTGATGCGCCAACAGCTGGAGGAGCAGCTGAACGCGCTGCAGCGCATGCTGCAGCAGAACGAACAGGAGCTCAAGAAACGCGACACGCTGCTCCACAACAAGAATCTGGAGCTGCAAACCCTGTCACGTTCACTGCCGCGTTCCGCTTCCAGCGGCGATGGTTCCCTGGTGAATGGCAGCCTGCTGACGGGCTCAGCGACGGGCACAGTTTCGCCACCGCCTCCACCACCGCCGCCGATGCCAGCAACAGCAGCACCGGCGCCACCGCCACCACCAGCGCCACCTGCACCGCCACCGCCGCCCATGATGCCGGGCTTGAGTCCACTGGGCAGTCCAAATGGTAGCGTTATCTCCACAGCACCTTCGCCGCCGCATGCGCCGCCCATGCTTAGCTCCTTCCAGCCGCCGCCGCCACCAGTGGCGGGTTTCATGCCAGCCCCAGATGGTGCTATGACCATCAAGCGCAAGGTGCCCACCAAATACAAGCTGCCCACACTCAACTGGATAGCGCTCAAGCCGAATCAGGTGAGGATCACGTCTCTTGCAACTATCAATAGATATTTTTTTAACTTAATGTATCCTAACAATTTTACGATAAATTGATCTTTTAAGTTACATTCTCACCTATTTCAATTTCAATTTCTTTTTCCCATTGTGTGACAGGTACGAGGCACCATTTTCAATGAGCTGGATGACGAGAAGATCTTCAAACAAATCGACTTTAACGAATTCGAAGAGCGCTTTAAGATCGGCATCGGTGGTGGCCTGCACAATGGCAGCAATGGCAGCGAGGTGGATGGCTCCCTGTCCTCATATCCCAGTAAACGTTTCAAGAAGCCCGACAATATCTCGCTGCTGGAGCACACGAGGTTAAGAAACATAGGTAAACATGAAACATAGGCCAACACAAAATACTTTCTAAATACAACACTTGGTTTAACTTTTAGCAATCTCTCGTCGTAAATTGGGCATGCCCATTGACGATGTCGTTGCCGCCATACATAGCTTGGATTTGAAGAAGCTATCGCTGGAGAATGTGGAGCTGCTGCAAAAGATGGTGCCCACCGATGCGGAGGTCAAGGCCTACAAGGAGTACATAATTGAGCGCAAGGATCAACAGCTGCTCACCGAGGAGGACAAGTTTATGTTGCAATTGTCACGCGTAGAACGCATCTCCTCCAAGCTGGCCATTATGAACTACATGGGCAACTTTGTCGACAGTGTGCATCTCATTAGTCCGGTGAGTTGTCGGCTCTTTCAAATGAATACCATCAATTAAACCTCATCTTTTTCTACACTCTTACAGCAAGTTCTATCGATTGCCAGCGCCTCCAACTCCCTGAAGCAGTCGCGCAAGTTCAAAGCGGTCCTGGAAATTGTGTTGGCCTTTGGCAACTATCTCAATAGCAACAAGCGTGGTCCGGCCTATGGCTTTAAGCTGCAATCGCTGGACACACTGATTGACACAAAGTCAACCGATAAGCGCTCCTCGTTGCTACACTACATTGTGGCCACAATTAGGGCCAAATTTCCGGAGCTATTGAGCTTTGAGTGTGAACTGTATGGTACGGACAAGGCGGCATCTGTGGCGCTGGAGAACGTTGTGGCCGATGTTCAAGAGCTGGATAAGGGCATGGAGCTGGTGCGCAAGGAGGCCGAGCTGCGTGTTAAGGGCACACAGACACACATATTGCGAGATTTTCTGAACAACAGCGAGGACAAGCTGAAGAAGATTAAGAGCGATCTGCGGATGGCGCAGGATGCGTTCAAGGAGTGCGTCGAATACTTTGGCGACTCGTCGCGCAATGCGGATGCGGCTGCCTTCTTTGCGTTAATTGTGCGCTTCACGCGCGCCTTTAAGGTGAGCACACGCTAACTCATTTAGCTGGGCTAGAAGAATTGAATTGAAACCCATTCATTTTTAGCAACTCGACCAGGAGAACGAGCAGCGTCGTAAACTGGAGCAGGCAGCTGCTTTGGCAGCATCGAAGAAAGAAAGCGATCAGGTCATGCTGCGCAACAAGTTCAATCAGAAGAAGCAACAGGTGAGTGGACGGCTGAGTGGAAGCTTAGCAGCCACCAAGACGGCCAACTCCTTCAAGTTTGTGTCATTCATTTGATTGATTCTGTTCTGTTCTGGAAATGTAACCTGTTATGCTTTTGATTTATGCAGCAAATACATTGCCTGCTTGACTTTGCCAAGCAGCATAGCACTGTGGATATGTCTCCCTAACTGCATACAATACTATGTATAACACACCCCCCCCAAGGCAACCTCAACCTGACTCTTAGCACGTATTGGTTATTTGGCTAACAATCTATAGTAATACTCAATTGGGGCGGGGTCGGCTGGGGGCGCGGGGCGAATTTAGGCCAGCTACCTAAACCTAACCCCGAGCAACCTACCACCAATATTATCACCACAAGCACCACCACCACAACCACAACCACCAATACAACCAACACCATCCACTAGCATCTAGTCGAGTACCTTGGGGCAGCATGTGACGGAAGTTGTTTGTGTTTATATCCTAGTGTAAGTCGCTTGGCTTTGTGTGTAACTTGTCCCTAACATGCTAATCCCCGTGACATTGCTGTCTGCTAATCCAATTCCCCAGTGATCTCACTTTTGAAAAAAAAAATAAAACAAAATACTATGGGAAAAGTTTTTATTTTTTCTGCACTAAAAAAGGATATTTATGCAATAATGATGTTAACATTTCCTGATTCGAATAATCTTCAAAAATTACTAATCAACCACTTTTGTACTGTACAAATACATTTGCTCTAAATGACAAAATCGGTAACTAATCCATGCTAAGCCTTTTGGTCACTTCCGGTGCTGGTTAATATCTAATGCGAAAACCTTTCTCTTTTGTTTTCAATGCACGTTGTCGAACAGTTGCCTACAACTTGCGCACTCTCCTTGCAGGATGCCGTCATCAATGAGCTGAAGAGCAAAACGCATTCGGTGCGCGAAAAGAAGCTGCTGCAGCAGGACGAGGTCTACAATGGAGCGCTCGAGGATATACTGTTGGGGCTCAAAAGCGAGCCGTATCGAAGAGCAGACGCCGTAAGGCGCTCCCAACGCCGACGCATTGACAATAATCGCTTGTCACGCACGCTGGAAGAGATGGACTGTTAGGCTAGCTGGCTGGCTGTTGAAGTAGGCGATGGCGAGGGCGAGGGCGAGGGCAAAGGCAAAAATCAAAATTCAAAAGCGAAGCGAAAAACGAAAGTTAAAACGTCTTAGATAAAGAAACTGCAATATGTGATTGGGCGATTCAATTGTTTGGACAAACACACTCTCATACACACACAACACACACACACACACAATCTTACATACACACATTCCCAACTCCCTTATACTCCTTGTATCATTCGAATATATATTTTTGTTTTTATTTTGCATAATATACCAAAATATTATCTCTAAATTTCCAGTACTATTCATGCAGTACCTTTCTCTCTGTGAATCTCATTTATCTGAGATCGCCAAAATTTGTAAAATTGCGTTTTATATTTGGTTGTATAGCGCATAAGTTACAAGTTTACAAATTTTTACAGTGTATTTATCAAATTTTTATTGTTAAATTTAATGTGTGTAAATATATGTATGCATATATATACTTTACGATTATTTTTGAATAAGTTTTAAACCAAATTGGAATTTGTATTTGCATCCGAGATGGCAAAGAAGTTTTTTAAATCTGCCCTTTTTTATATTTAGTTATAATTTTAACAAATTTTACCCATTTTGTTTAAGTAATGAGTATAATACATTAAATTGTACATTTCCTATTATAATTATTCTATTATGTTTTTTTTCTTCTAACATTGTTGTATTATAATCTACAATTCGCACACTGCTTAGACAAACAAATTTCACTGCAATAAACACAAATAAAAGAGCCAAATATTGCAAGCAACATGAACAATTTTTGTACACGAATTACATTTTTAGAAAGTTTTTTAAAAATATACACAAACGAACTATAAAAAAGCATTTTATAACATTTTATGTAGATTTTTTATACAAAACTGTAAAATATATATACATATGTATGTATGTATATACTACATACATATATGCAATTAACGAGCCAATTTATTCTCACAAGCCACGAAATTTTGACGAAGACTGATACGGAGCAGTTTATATTATACGACAAATACACGCATATATATATATATATATACATAAACATAATTATCAAAAAAGCTTTGTAACGATCTTTTCGAATAGACGTCTAGTGTCTTTCTTTTTTATTAAAACTCTAAACTTATCGAATTTAGTTGAACTATAAGCACTTTTGTACTACGAGTAATACATAAATATATGTAGTGCCATTGGCATCAATGACATGGTCCTTATGCATATCTTTTCGTAACATGTTTTTTAATTTGCCAAAAAAAAAAGTGGAAATGAGGGCGAAACGTTTAATGAACTGGCACGCTGCATTGTTAGTTTTTAATATTGTGTTATTTAATTTGATAAGAAACCAGCATGGTATACGAGAAAGTAAATAGATAAACAGATGCCGCATTTTATATATATATACACAATACATATAAATTTATGAACACTAACTATTTTAAATAAATTATTAACCAAATAATCTAGCCAAACGAAAGAACACTTTGTTTCTTTAAAGGGCGCGAAATGTTTGCTATACAAATGTAACAGATGAGCTGCTAAGCTAACAGCAACAACCAACTGTTGCGGCTTTTGAAAGCTGCTAACTGGTTTTCAATACTCAACCGGTTAACAGTGCAGTGCTCAGGGTGAGCGGGGCCTTTGAAATGGTTGCATCCAGACTGCTCACACAACATTTACAGCAACAGTTGGTCTTGTGATACTGCCAACTTGTTAAAAAACAATCAACCGGTTAACATCGCACTGTTAATTTTGATATGTATCGATTCATATTACCTCACCTCTAGAATGCGGCAGTCCAGCCGCGAGAGTCGAACAGCTGGTCGCAAAGATTTTGCTCCTATTGGAATTTTAGTTAAAAAATGATTTAAACACGCTCGCTCACTAGAATATTGCGTTTAACTGTGTCACATTGTGCGCGCCAGCGGGGAGAATGTTTAAACGAACGTTCAAAGTGGTTTATCGGCCAATTCGAAACAACTTTGTGCTGCTGACCGATCAGTACTACGGCGTCGTTTCAACCTATGTGAGTGTCCAAAAGTCAACTTCATTTGCCCAATGGCCCGCAGATTAGATAAGCTCATACTATGCATATAATATGATGATTGTGTTTAGGACACTGGCTGCCTTAGCCTTCAGTTCAATGGACGTGTGCACTATGCGTCTTGGGCGCCGCAGTCCGGCGGCGGCGGCATCAAAGACACCGAAATTGGGATCAATGCCAGGGCGGCCAAGGAGCTAGGTGAGTTACTCAATAAGCGGATGTGCCAATGTGCTGGCAAATGCCAAATTATCGTTTCTCAACATTTACGAGCACATCTCTCACCCGCTTTACCGCAGGTCTGCATGAAAATGATTTGGTCAAGTGCGCCCTCATCGCTGACGTCCTAAATCTGCGCAGCGTTCACGTCACGCCCGTGTCGGCCAAAGATTGGGAGATCATTGTGAGTGCTTATCTATAGTAGATAAATAAATACATATGTAGTATATATATATGTGTGTGTGTGAGTGTGCGTTTGCGGCTGCGGCCAGATAAAAATAATTTTATATCGGATTAGCTTTTGGCGCGGGCGTGCTTGTAGTGTTTATTTATGTGCAGCCGCCAGTTTTCGCCGGCATTGCCATTGACCCCAACGGGGGTTTTTCTATCAGGGATGGATGAATTTCAAAGAAAACAGTTATGGCCATTTGAAAATATAATCGATAATTCGAATTTGTTGCATATCAATCTAATCGAATATAAAAGACTGTTTTTCTCTAAATCGTTGCCCTTCTATGCGATTCTCAAGAACTCAAGTAATAAAAAACATAAACATGTGTTAATATATAGATGCATCTGTAATATAGATAACGGCTGATATAGATAACGGTATATGGAGAGAGTTATATATTATCCAATAAGGCCATCTCCATCCTTTACCTGGTTTCTCACTCACTAAACCAACACGCTTAATAAATATTAATTATTATTATTAATTGTTAATTGGAATTATTAATATTATTATTTTTTTCAAATTGTCTTGCAGGAGTTGAGCACAGAGAAAATCTCTGGTAGCGTACTGGAACAAACGCGCATTGTAAACTCATCGCAAATATTACTCGTCTGGATCAACAAGTCGATGCAAGTGGCGCTGACAGTGGGTAAATATTTTGCTATATGCTTGGTGCACCACAACTAACCCTCTTCGTTACACCCTCGCATAGATCGCCTGAAGCCGCACATCAGCTATGGACGTCTTGATCACAACACGGAGCTGGTTGTGGCGCCAAATCTTTTCCAAGGTCTGACCAACGGCAGTGCCAACGGCAACGTCGAGGAGAGCAGCAAATTGGCGCGCAGCAAGACCAGCGCTCAGGTGCGGGATGAGGTGGTAACGTCGCCGCCAGCGCTCGCGCACTCCGCAACGATGGGCAGTGTGAAGAACAATTTGCAGCGCAACAAGCGCCAGGATCACATGGAGCGCTTGAAGAAGGATTTGAGGCGTGAGAGCTCGCGTGTGTTTGAGTTCCGTGTCATTCGGGGACTGTGGCACGAGCAGGCGCAGGAATCGGATGTGTACATAACGCAATCGCATTTGCCCGAATTCATGGATCTGGAGCAGTTCTACAGCCTGCGCACCGCTGCCGACAAGGAGTACTATGTGCGCGTGCGTCTGGTTAGCGATGACGATGATGGCGATTTGCCGGCCACCATTCATCCCTCCATCGAGCTAAATGCGAATCTGATGAAGCTGTTGAACATCAAGGAACTGGAGCGCGTTGTGCTGCGGCCCAAGACAACCGTTGTGAACTTTGTGGAGAAAATTGAGCTGTTTGCGCACAAGAAGACGCATTACAAGATCATCGAGAATGCATTTAAGCGATTTGTGATTGAGCGCACACAAAAGGCGCCCATGCTGTTCAACCAGGAGGAGGTTGTGCGCCTCGAGGACGATCTGCTGGTGACAGTCGGCATACTGCCCGAACATTTTCGCTATTGCGTCGTGGACGCACAGTTCCTAAAGGAATCGAAAATCTATGCGGCCGATTTAGTGCGACCCGTTAACGAAATCATCAAGGAGCAGCCAGCAGCGACATCGCCACTGAGTGTCAAGGATCTAATACGACTGCCAGAGTACGACAAGATTGTCGAGCAAGTGGTCAGCGAGCTGCGCATGAATCTGTGCCTCAACTCACAGAACTCTGTGCTGCGCCAGGGCAACGTGCTGCTGACTGGGGCCGCTGGCACCGGAAAAACGGTGCTGGTGGAGCGCATACTGGAGCAGCTGTCGCGCCAGCCGGACTACTGCTACTTTAATATCTTCTACTGTTCGCGCAGTAAGGGCCGCAAAACGGAGTCCATACAGAAGGATTTGCGCAACATATTCACCACCTGCCTGCTGCATGCGCCCGCAATTGTCGTGCTGGAGAATCTAGATGTGCTGGCGCATGCCGCCGGCGAGCAGTCCAGCCAGGATGGCGAGTACTTCAACCGCATGGCGGACACCGTGCATCAGCTTATCATGCAGTATACCAGCTGCAATGCCATTGCTGTCATTGCCACGGTCGGTGAGCTGCAGACGCTAAACAAACGGCTCAGCGCGCCACGTGGTCGACATCTGTTCCAAACAATTGCACGGCTGCCCAGCCTGGAGCGCGCCGATCGTGAGATCATTCTGCGCGAGCTATGCAGTCATATTGCGTCCAGGGATTTGGATGTGCTCAAGTTCTCCAATCTAACAGAGGGCTATCGGAAGTGCGATCTCGTGCAGTTCGTGGAGCGCGCCATTTTCTATGCCTATCGCATCAGTAAGTCTCTCAAAACTCTCTCTCTCTCTCTCTCGTTCTTAGTTAACTAAGCTCTTTAATCCGCTGATAGGCAAAGAACAGCCGTTGCTCACGAATGAGCAGCTCATCGAGTCGCTGGAGCACACGAATTCCTACTGCCTGCAGGGCATTCAAAGCAATCAAAAGACTGGCGCCGAACCGAATGCCGCTGAGATGCGCGTGGAGGAGCTGCCTGGACTGGAACCGGTGGTCGGTGTGCTGGAGGAGGTGCTCATGTGGCCATCAACGGTGAGTTCTTATCATAGTCGAAATGAAAGGAAAAGAGTATATTGGGTTGTGCAATGTCTGTCTGTCCGTATGAACGCAATTTTTTTCACCGTTTTCAAAGCTAGAGATTTAAACCTTGGCTTATATATTCATATTTACCCGTGTCAGATAAGGTGCTAAGAGTTTTGGTTTACGCGCAATGGGGGCTTGACAAACCCATTTAATCTGTATATCTACCTCAGTTTGAAAGGTGAACTGATGAACGCCCCATAAAAATGGCACGAAAACTTGTGACTATTTTGTCACCTAAATACGCAGCTTAGTTCGTAGGTCGAGAGCGCACAGTCAACATTTTTTTGGTTTTTTTTTTTAATACTCGTTTGTTATTTTTCATGTGTACACATAATGCTAGGGTACACGTTTAAATGGTTATTATACTGTAAACGAGTAGTGCGCTGTCGGTTACTCCCGACTGTAACGTTCTCACATGTAAATTGAGTTTGTAAATAAAGTAGATAAATCAATATTTAATTCACCCAAACAGTATCCCACGATATTCAACTCCTCGCCCCTGCGCAATCAGGCCGGCGTGTTGCTCTATGGACCACCGGGAACGGGCAAAACCTTTTTGGTATCACAGCTGGCCAGCTGTTGGAGTCTGCGCATTATTTCGGTCAAGGGGCCCGAGCTGCTGGCCAAGTACATTGGCCAGAGCGAGGAGAATGTGCGCAATCTGTTCAATCGGGCACGCAGCGCCAAGCCCTGTGTCCTCTTCTTCGATGAGTTCGACAGTTTGGCGCCAAAGCGCGGCCACGACTCCACGGGCGTAACGGATCGTGTGGTTAACCAGCTGCTCACCGAACTGGATGGCGTCGAGGGGCTGCTGGGCGTAACGGTAATAGCCGCCACATCGCGACCCGAACTGCTCGATCCGGCGCTGTTGCGCTCCGGTCGCATTGATCGCTTGGTGGAATGCCCGCTGCCGGATGCAGTGGCGCGCGTGAGCATCTTTGAGGCGCTGAGCGCAACGCTGAATCTGGATGAGTGCGTCGACTTTGATTGGTTTGCGGGCAGAACGCAAAACTATACTGGCGCCGACATTCAAAGCATTCTGACCTCGGCGAACATGACGGCGGTTAAGGAGGCCCTGGCACAATTCGGACATGAGGTGAGTGACAAAACGCAATTAGCCGGAAATGCAACGATAAAGTTCTTGGTAAAGCCATAGCCCAAAAAGCAGTTGGCGTCTTCCGTTCCCAGCGTTCAAATTGGCAGCGGGTGGGCGCGCACAAGTGCAATGAAAATGTACTATTTTTGGGGTTTTTCTTCTGCCTACGATTACGTGCCTAGCATCTGGATCAGGATTAGGCAGCCTTATGCGGGTGCGGGTGCTAGGCCAAAACAAAAACAAAAAACAAAAATAAAAATTAATAAAAACTGCAGACAAGGGGTTTTTAGATATATAAGTCACGTAACGGATATTTCCTTATTGATATGCGATTATCGCGCATGCGCACGTACTGCAACAACAACAACAACAACAGCAACTCAAAAGACAATGGACACATTTTCTTGTGCATAAATTAAACATAGCCCAAGGGCCGCGATAATAAAGAATGCAAGCCGAACCAACACAAGTAGACGAACTGAGGCAAAATCCTCTGCCACAAAACATGCTTAGAATAAAAAAAATAAAAAAAATAAATGAAAAGAAAAGAAAACTACATGAACAACAACCACAACAACAGCGCGCAATTGCAACATGCGGCAAAGCACCGGACGAACAGGTAGAATCCAAGGAATTGCTGGCACACTCGGTGCGCTCGACAGGATCGTGAAGGTTTCGCTACATGTATAAATATTATTAAACACACACACACGCACACGCACACATACTCTTAAATTTGTATATGTACCCGTATTTAGCTACGTTTTCACGATGTCGTCGGTAACGTCGTCCGCCTCGTCGTTGGCGATGATCGTCGTCACCATATCCAAAAGTTTTTATTTTCAGTTGGCTGTTGGCGTATTCAATCGATCGTTACCTTCAGTTGTGCGCGCACATTCAAGCAAATCGGTTGTTTCACGACTGTGTGGGATCTGTTTCGGTTAGTGCAGCGGAAGTTGTCAATAGCGTTGAAATCCCCGCAGCTCCCAGCACAACTTAGTCGCCGCCGCCGCCGCCTCCACCATTAGGTGTGCGGCGAGGGGGCTTTAATAAGTTTTGGCAACCAAGCGGAAATGCTCACGAGTCCACAAAGGGCGCCCGGGCAGGGACTTTTGTTGCCTGCCAGATTGACAGCCAAATAAAAGCACTGTGACAATTCGTGTTGTTGCTTATATATTTTGTGTGTTTTGTTTTGTTTTTTGTTTTCGGAGCTAAAGACAAAGACGTGCTTTTTTTTGGGCAAAGAATTCGCGTGGACAGAAAGAATTATGTACACATTTGGCCAGACAGGGATTGCGATCGCTCAAGAGAACAAAAATAAAATCCAGTCAAGTGAAATGCAAAGTACATAAAAAGTCAAATAAAAAATTAAATCATATTTAAGAGTTCATAAAAATGTCTGGAAAATGGCTGTAATGCAAGGAAATCCAATGAAACAATATTTTTATATTAATAATGGTTTAATAATATGGAAAATCTAATTAAAACTATTTGGATCCCAGTGCAAACAACTATTGAAGTTAATATATAAATTCTACACTGAGCTTGAATCTCGTAAAGATACGTGCTCGGAATGTTTAAAACAAATTCTTATAATAAATCATTCAAATGCTTTATTCTGCATGCAAATCTATAAAATAGTGATAAATATGCATAGTAAATTAAAACACACACAAATATATGTGTGTGCCTCTAACTTAATTCCTAATAGAGTTCTCACCTAACCAAAAGTGTAAAAACAATTTAACATAAGTATAAATATTCGCAAGCAGGTGATAAATTTGCAAAATTATTCAAATGGCCAAGTCCAAAAGTAAAAAGTTCATACGGTCTTCATAATTATTAATTTTGAAGCATGTTTTAAATGTTTTAAGCCATCATTTCCAAGAATATTGAGGAACTGACAATACGAGAAGACAACAAAAACGGAATATAACAATAATAATACATATTTCAAATACACGCGTTTTGTCTGCTAGCAATAAATGAAAAAAATAAAAAGGAATTGAATAAATTAAGAATCGCGACGTGTGTGCATATAACAGACAAAATCAGCACCGCCAAAAACCAAAAACAACAACAACAACAACAACAAAAACAATAACCGATACAACTACCAAACGACACTACAAAAACAAGAAGCGCAACAACATTTACAACAACACCAAAAACAGCAGCTGTCGGCTTCCCTTTAAAAAAATATAAAATATAAATTTCATTAGTGCACAGTGGTCCAAGATGACAGTTAAAAATTAACAGGTTGCTTGGTGAAAATTCAGTTGGGTATCTTGGATTGAATAGGCAGCTAGGAACCGGGTTATTGTCCTAATGGAAACCCATAGAGACTAGTGGCTTGTTGATGGCTTATAAATTTATATCCTATACCAATTAATAATAATAACTATAAAAGTAAACAGGTTATATATATCGGGGTCAGGAATCGATATATTTAAAAAATAAACAAATTATTCATTATTTTGCCTGGCAAAAACGTTCCAATATAAATATTTATAATAGATCTTATTAGATATTTCCTTAGCTTACAATCTCCTAAGCTCCTCAATAATATAATAGTGACTAAACGCTATTTATTTTCGTATCTGGTGATTTAATCTCCTGTTTATATTGTAATATTAACCTGATCAATGTCAAAACAAAATACCGCCCCTGACATCCGCTTTAAATATGAAGATTGATAAGAAAGTTTACTATGCATATCCGTTAATACGGGAACTGCAATATTTCTTATCGTTCAATCGTTGATCTCATTTCTGTTAAGGGGTATATTGCAGTCATTTACTTCTGAATTTGATTGTGTTTTTTTTTTTGTTATGCATGCACATCTGGATTTGTGAAAACGAATCTTAGCACCTACTCAAATTGGATATCTACTTTTATTGTTTGAAGTCAAATAAATTATTGCGTTGCGGATTTTTTTCCGTGTTAACCCCAGGTTCATAAAAAAGATAGTAAGGTGTTTAGGCTTAGGTACGTATTTAAATATGGAGGTCTATAAAAATAAGAGCCTCAGATTTCGATAGCTGCCCCTCAAAAGTCATTTATTTTTTACGATAGAGTGAAGGGGATTTTTCAAGTCAATTTCACTATATTAAGCTGCAAATCCATCTGCCTGTTTTGGACCACTGTGCCGCTTGGATTCGGTATTCAGTAATGATTATTGCTATTGCATCAAAAATTTCTAACTGTACGACGATTTGTAGTATCAATGGAAATGACGACACTTAACGTATTTGGCATGTGGCCGATGTTTGCGTATATGTTTATATATATAAATATATACATATATATAGGCAAACCTATAGACACTTGACTTGGCCATATGTGCGTGTGTCCGCGTGTACGTTGACAACAGCAACAACAACAAGGTGTTGCTCATTACAGAGGCAGTGCACATAATGGTTACCTTTTTGTATTATACGCGTTGCCTTTTTCTTTAGATTTATTTTTGTTTCGAATATTGAAAAAAAAGAAAAAGACGCAAATATTTTTGCTTAACTGATAGCCACACATTAAAATAATAATAGAAAGAAAAAGCAATAAAAAATGAAGCTGAGCAAAGTACAAGTGTCTTAGCAAAAGAGGCAGAAATTTGGCAACAGCAACAGCTAAGTAAACAACAATCACATTAACGACAACAACAACAACAACAGCAGCAGCAACAACAACAACTCCACAAATGCTCCACTTGACAATGCAAAATCTGCTGATCATCATTTTCATCATCATCAGCCACCGCAGCAATAGCAGCAACAGCTACAGCCTCAACAGCAGCAGCAGCAGCAGCAGCAACAACAACAACAACACCAACATCAACGACAACAACAACGCTTCGGGTTGCCACTTTGAGGCACATCTTTGCCAAATCGATGTCAGTCAAGAGCCCCAGCCTGGCCATCGTCATGTGCCCTCGGATGTGGATATCATGCTAATATGCCAGCAGCCCCAGGCCCAATGGTACTACCAGGATCAGCTCGTGGCCAGCAACAGCAGCTGGCTGCTGGAGCGCGCCCAGGCACAGCAATCGGGCAACTATGCCTGCCACTATGACCGCAACAGGTGGGCCAATCTGACGCTGCAAATTGGCTACCAGCAGTCCAGCGGCGATCTGGCCACCTTCACTAAGATGCACACTGGCAAGCTGGAGCTCTACGTGCAGACGTTGAATGACAGTCAGCTGCCGCGTTTGGGCCAGCAACTGGAGCCGTTTGTGCAGCGCACGGCCGGCCTCTGGTTTCAGCTGAACTGCAGTCCGGCGCCGGGTGTCACGTGGAGCAACATCAGCTGGTATCACAACAACACTCAGCTGGCGGGCGGCGGTCGCATCAGGCTCAAGAATGGGACGCTGAGCGTGTTGCAGCTGCAGCCGCAGGATTCTGGCGACTACCGCTGTCGGCTGTGCAACGCGGTCGGCTGCATCGGCAGCAACAACAGCCGCCTGGAGGTCATTCCGCGTGTGCTGACGGCGCCGTTGCTCAGTCCTGGCTATCCGCGCAATGTGACCGTCGCGCTGGGTGAGCATGCGAGCATTGAGTGCAAGCTGGAACATTCGCAGCTGGAGCCGCAAATCATTTGGCTGCGACAGCGCCAGCCGGGCGACATCAATGCGCTGCTGCAGCGCCTGCGACAGCGGCCGACGCTAAACGATGACAATGAGGTGCACACGATGCTGACCAGAAAGGATGAGCCGCACGTGCTGCGACTGGGCAGCGTGGAGCCCGTGGACGCTGGCTGGTACATTTGTGTGGCTGAGAATCAATTGGGACGCACTGTGGCCGCTGCCTATTTGGAGGTGGACCGGTCCATTAGCGTTACCACCACCAAAGCGACAACAACAACAACAACAACCACAACCACTCTTGTTGCCCCGCCAGCGGCTGGCAGCGATCGCGCCGCAGATGTAGCGTATAATGACACCGAGGGCCATTATCTCGAGTGGGCCAGGGATTTGAGACCGTCTCTCTTGCAGCATGTGGTCGCCGGCGAAACCCTGACCCTCGCCTGCCCCAGCAAAGCCAATCCGGAGGCGAACATCACCTGGACATTCAACAAGGGCAATATGGGCTTCAGGCCATTGTATCGCGAAATTGGCGAATTTAAGTTTCGGCGCTGGTTCCTCACCATAAAGAATGTCATTTCGACGGATTCGGCTGACTATTTGTGCAAGGTGTGCAACATCCTTGCCTGCATGGAATTCAAATACAGCGTGCAAGTTTTCGATCGCATGCGCTCACCGCCGATCATCATGAAAATGGCCAACAAAACGGCGTTAATCAATTCGCGCGTGGAGTTCAATTGCGACGTCGTGTCGGATGTGCAGCCAAATATCCGCTGGTTACGCGTTATGCAGCGCAATCACTCCTTGCCCCTACCACTGGACTGGCAGGATGTGGTCAACACCTCATCGAATCGTTCCGACTTACTGCAGCACAATCACTCCCTGCCCATCGCTCTGCATGCGGCCGGGCTGGATGTGGTGTATATGACGTTGAACACCTCATCGAATCGATCCGAATTAATGCGCCTGAATCGCTCCTTGCCGTTGAACGCCTCATTGAATCTTTCGGAGCTGCTGGTGCTGAACAATGTGATGCACCAGTCGGAGGGCTGGTATACGTGTGAGGCAGCCAGCAATCTGGGCACCGGATATTCCAGCGTCTATCTGCACGTGGTCGATCATCTGCCCTATCTGCATCTGAACGAGCTGTTCCGCTCGCATCCCGCCGGCTTCACAGTGACCGTTGTGATGATTATGCTGCTGTTCCTGCTCGGCAGTGCGTTCATTGTGTACATGCTGCGCCGGCTGCGGCGGGAGAGGCTGCTCAAGCAGCGCATCGAGACGGTGCATCAGTGGACAAAAAAGGTCATTATCTACAAGCCGGCCAGCCTCGAGGGCAGCTCCTGTGCGGCTGATCTGCAGATACCATTGATCAAGATCGAAAAGCAGCGCACCACCTTCTCCAATACAACGACAGGCGGTTCCATAGATCCGGCACATGCCTTCAATGAGTACGAGTTTCCCTTGGACTCCAACTGGGAGATAGCCAGGCAACAGCTCTCGCTGGGCTCCATTTTGGGCGAGGGCGCCTTCGGCCGTGTCGTCATGGCCGAGGCGGATGGTTTGCCGCGCAGTCCGCCGGCTTCGAATAACGGCATGGGCACCATTGTCGCCGTCAAAATGGTCAAGGAGGAGCACACGGATGCGGATATGGCCAGCCTGGTGCGCGAAATGGAGGTCATGAAATTGATTGGCAAGCACATCAACATCATCAATCTGCTGGGCTGCTGCAGTCAGAACGGTCCCCTGTGGGTCATCGTCGAGTATGCACCCCATGGCAATCTCAAGGATTTTCTCAAGCAAAATCGACCGGGTGCACTGCAGCGACGCAGCGACAGCGATGGCTATCTGGATGATAAGCCCACGCTGCCGCATCAGCAGCTGGGCGAAAAGGAGCTAACCATGTTTGCCTTCCAAATAGCACGCGGCATGGAGTATCTCGCCTCGCGACGGGTAAGGGACTCAATTCGTCGTAATTGGACCTAATTGGTATATCAAACTTAATTCTTAACAATTTTCCAGTGCATACATCGTGATTTGGCAGCGCGTAATGTGCTCGTCAGCGATGGCTATGTGATGAAGATAGCGGACTTTGGACTGGCCAGGGATATACAGGACACGTACTATTATCGCAAGAATACCAATGGACGATTGCCCATTAAATGGATGGCGCCAGAGTCGCTGCAGGAGAAGTTCTACGACTCGCAGAGCGATGTCTGGAGCTTTGGCGTCCTGCTCTGGGAGATAATGACCTATGGCGAACAGCCGTATCCGAATATTATGTCCGCTGAGGAGCTATACAGCTACCTGATCACTGGCCAGCGCATGGAGAAGCCGCTAAAGTGTTCGCTCAACATTTACGTGGTGATGCGTCAGTGCTGGCACTTTGAGTCGTGTGCACGGCCCACATTTACGGAGCTGGTTGAGAGTTTCGATGGCATCCTGCAACAGGCCAGCAGTAATCCCAACGATGCGTATTTGGATCTATCGATGCCAATGCTTGAGACGCCGCCATCCTCGAGCGATGAGGAGGATGGCTCTGAAACTGAAACATTCCGAGAGACTTTACCGCTTAGATATCAATATACATATAAATTTAATTAGCGCTAGGCATGGCTTTAACCAGAACTTCCATCGAGCATCAAATCAAAATACTCATCAATAAAATACGCCCGAACCTATTTAAGCACATTTAACAATGTTTTTCCATTTCCCGACAGAAACTGCCAAAGAAAATTTTAGTGAAGCAAAAACATCTCATCGAATCTTTTCAAACGACCCGTCCATCGTTGAGCACCGCCGATGTGTCCAAATATAAGAAAACGTGAGTTCTCTCGATAAATATTGTACGTATTGTTAGCTCTATTCAAAAACATCCTTTTACAGATACGCCCGCTTCACGAACAAGGAGAAGAGCTCCAGGGAGTTTGTGGCCAAGCGGGCCACATTGGCGTAGCTCTAAAGACTAAACTGAACTAAAAGAGAAACCTTAAAACTATTTATCGGTTGAATGGGATGCTATTTTTGCGCATGTTTTTTTGGGATTGTATTTTTATTTTTGTTGACACAATAAAAACGAATTTATTAAATAGTATTTTTTTTTTAAATCCGTGTCATGCTAAAAATTCGAAAATAATTCCGTAATGAAATAGTATAGGGTATCATTTTGCAGGGTGTATAATTTGTGTTTTTAGTTGCAGAACAAAACAATTGCAAACAAAAACAAAATCTGTGCACATTTATGTGTATAGACAATATATATGTAATATATATTTCTGATAAGGCAACATTTTAAAAATTATAAATAAATAGGCTGCTTTTCGCAAGCGCCGCTTTAATCGAAATGCTGCCATTAACATTAGCGATCTGTGGACTGCTGAGCTTATCCAGCTGTGCCGCCGTCTCTGGCAATGGTTGGAGCCAACGCCCCCGCTGGTGGCTGGGCGAATCTCGTCAAGGTCTTGACGAGTCTGCCCAATGGGCGCTACGCCAACGTTTCCTGCTGGATTTGCTGTTGCAGGTGCACAAGCCGCTGCTCCAACGGGAGCTCATCGAGATGGGCCGTGAGCTGAACGAGCGTCCCAGTGACTACGAAGCTGTGAGTATATCCTAATTTGACGTCATTTGAAGTAGCTAATGAGCTAGGCAAATAATAAATAATATATTACAGGGCAGCTGGCCAATATTGATCGATTTTTTCGAGCGCATCCATCAAAATCGCATGTTGGGTCCATATAGCATCTATAGCCTGCTGCAGGAGGAGCTGCCACAGCAGTTGCTGGGCGTCTATCGGTTTCTGGCGCTGGCCAAAGATTGGAAAACCTTTCAGCGCAACGCCTGCTACGCACGCAGTCGCTTTAATCCCGTGCTCTTCGTGCACGCTTTGCAGCTGGCGATTCGCGCGCGAGCGGATGCAAAGGATCTGGTGCTGCCGGCCATGCACGAGGTGCTGCCACAATTGTACTTCGACAAGGAGGTAATACGAGCAGCGCAGCTAGTCAATTGGCAGCAGTTGGCGCCAGTGCCCACGAGAAGTTCAAGACGCAGCTGGAGAGAGACCCTCGGCGCCATTGTCTATCCGAGAATCTTCAGGCAGCCACTGGAGTTGGAGCTCATGCCCGCCGATCCGATTGTTATCGCAGTAAAGTCGCTTGGGACACAGCTCAGCTTGGATGTGGCACTAAATGGCTATTGGAGCAGACTGATCAGCCGCCTGATCATCGCCACGAAAGCTAACGAGGATTATGCGCCAGCTATAATAGACGGCGATCGCATGATGCCTTTTCGCAACGATCAAGATGAAAGGATCTATCGAGCACAAAGGGAAGCTGAACTCTGGCCAGAAATGGCGCTCTCACTGATGCACAACATTAAGCAATTCGTAGCATTGGTGCAACTGGACGAGCTGGCGACGACCCGAAGAGCAATGGAGCTGGTTGAGCCCACATTGATGACAACGGGTGGCGTGCCCTATAAGACGACAGCGCTCAATGTAAGCGACGTGCAGCAGTTGATAAGCAAGTCTGTCGCAGAGCTGCAAAGACGTATTGATAAGCAGCTGGAGGAAGATCAAGAAATGCCGCCAATCTGCACAGTGGGTCAAGTAATGGCAAAACAGTACTGGCAGCTCTGCAGGCATCTGAGCCTGGCCGTCAACGGCAATCGTGTGGAGCCCAATCTACTGGGCATGACCACATCCAACCTAAGGGATCCCATTTACCGCTCGCTGCTCTTTCAACTGGCCCAGCTAATTGCGCACTATGAGCCTTCAACCCAATCACCAGCGGACAACAAGCAGCGGTTGCATGTGACGCAAATTCGCGTGGGACACTTGGAAACTTTCGAGCAGTTGATAGACACCGATCTGATCAATCTCCTGGACCAGCAGCTGCTTCAGACGGAGCGCAACAATTTGCCATTGCTGCGACGACGTCTTGTGGTGCGCCATTCGCGATTGAACCACCGACCATTCAACATCACCTATGACCTCGCCGCTCCTGATACGATGCTTGCACTGATACGCAGTTATCTGGTGCCGCCTGGCAGGGATCAGCCTCGACTGCTGTTCGATAGCTTTGTGCGCCAATTGGTATCGGGCGAGAATGTCCTGGAACGCCAGTTCCCAACAGCCAGGAATGTACAGACCCTCAGCGAACTTTATGAAGCCAGGCATCCACTGGAGGATGACAATGACTGCTCATTCCCTCAGCATCTGCTGCTGCCTCGCGGCACTGCCGAGGGTCTAAAACTACAACTACTTGTGCACATACTTCCATGGAATGGCACTGAGGTGGGTGTAGAGTGTGAACGGGCAGGCACCGTTGGGACAGCTGAAATTGGTCCTGTGCTTGCCAGCCGACAACTAGATGTGGTTATCCAGCATCAGGACTTACAGATGCCTACTTAATGACTAAAGAGAACTCGGTTTTAAGAGAAATACATATATATATATATAAATAAATTTTAAAAAATACCCAAATTCGTTGTTATTTCTTTTGGGAGGAACTTTCTGGGTAATTTTTTGATAGCCGGTTTGCAAGATTTTCATAAAAATTCTACATAAAGTACCAGGCGAATAGAATCGTCAGGAGGTTGACAAAAAAATCAAAATTCTATAGCAAAATGTGTTAAATTCGATTGCATACTTGCAAGGTAACAATTTGGGCCACCGATGTTTAAGATTATTAATCAAATTTCTGCTAGAAGGTCGATAAAAAATCAAAATTCTATTGCAAAATGTGAAAAATTATATTGCATACTTACAAGGTAACCGTTTACCCTTGGTATGATTACCAAGGATATTACGGTCATCTAGAACCCAATGGCTTTGAAGTTTTTTGGCTTTGCGGATTTGGCTGGATAATACCAAATCCACCGTAATTTGGCCATTTACGGGACAATTTGAATGCTTCTTGGCCAATTGATAGTGGCCGTGTAACATAAAACATTTTAAGTGTGTATATTTCGGCCATATGTAATTCGATTTCGAAAAGATACACATCTTTCGACTATAGATTCAAACTGCATTCCAAATTTTTGATTTTAAAATTTTTGCGATTTTGGCAAAAAATGTGATGTTACCCCTTGGTTTTTTTTTTTCAAAATTGGCCAAAATTTCGAATGGTTTTTTTTGAATGCCAATCGATAGTCCCGATCCGTACGAGTCTAAAAAGGTATATCATTCGAAGATTCGAATTTATTTGCTTTTGTTATAAGTCCCGCCTTCACAAATCACAAAAATCGATACTATCCCAACATAAATGCTGCAAGCGCAAACATTTCTTATGTGCATGTGCATTATTATTAGAATTAGTTTCCAGTCATTACTGGATAAGCGACAAGGGTTTCGTATTTGTCGTATTGGCGCAGTGGCAAATTTTCGTTCTTGATGATACAGAACTTTTTCGATAAGAATAGTGTGCCCATTACTAAACCGCCATCGGCCTTGGCGCGGCAGATAAAGACACGTTCATTCCAATGGGTGGTGCCCACAGAAACGGCGCCTTTCTCATAGTTACCATCGTAGCTGCGCACCCACTCAAATTTGACATTGGGCCTGGAAGTCAATAGCTGATAGTTCACAAGCTTGTTGCTCACAATGTCAGTGTTGAAGTGGGCAATCCCCGTTTCAGCCACCACACGGGCGGGCAAAATGTTGGTGGCATAAGTGACCCGGCCTACGTAGGTGTAGTAACCGTAGGGATCAAATCCTCCAACCAGAACATTTGTTGGCAACGGATACGACAGATTTCCAGTTACCCACTCATGTTCAGTATCTATGGATATTGAAGATAAGATCTGTTGACTTCTCAAAATTGTTTTTTCTTACCATACTTCGAGGGAACGCCGTAAACTGCGGCAAAAAGACCAACAACCAACAAGCAGGCAACTGTGTACATCTTGTCGTTCTTCAAGTCAACTATTAAAAATGCGAATTGTGCAGTAGCTTATATAGTAGCCGTTTATCATTATCGTATCAGCTATAAAAGTACGATTATAAGCGGGCAGTACATGGTTTGTGGATTTATAGATAGCATTAGTTGGAAACAAAAGTATCGCAAAGTCGACGTAGTCAGCCACTGTTCACTCAGTTTGACTCAAGACATCAGATATCAAAAGCTATTTGCCTTTTTACTCAGCAACTTAGCAGCTATCGTTGTATTGGTGCCATCTAATCTTCGTTTAAAAATTTCTTATAATCTTATTAACTGTTGTGTAGTTTTATATAAATATTTATTTATGTAAAAGTTAATTTTTCGCCTTGTTGAATTAAAGCATTAATTAAAGCAAATGTAGTCATTTAAGTGTTAGCATACTTAGCCTTAAACGGCTTAAAGCTGACCAAAATAATTTATTTACTTAAATTATTTGTATCTTAAATTATTTATATATTAAATGCCAGATAGCACACATAATGAGAACAACGTTTGCATTTGATTGAAATCTTCAGGGTTGAATCCAGAAGGATTTACTAATCGAGCATTAGGCACTATTCCATTCTGCACGAATTTATGCAAAATACTCATATTATCATATTATTTGAGATGTGCTCGCAATAATCAAGCCAAAGCGTAATTCAAAATAGTGATTTTGACTTCAAAGGGATATGATTCGAAGTAAATTTCATTAGTTTATTCTTCTGGTGTTTTAGTCTGTCATCTTGTTCACCTCTAATTTCTTTAGAATGTAGCGCTACTTGTTTCTCGCTTGCTCTCTTTTAACTGGAAATCAAATAAAATGACTGGCAAATGGGGAAACGGAGAAGTCCCCAAAGGAAAACTTGAAAACGAAACGGTTTATTATGCTTATGCGAATGTGATGACAACAAAAAGGCATAATAGTAAAATTAAATGTGTCTATTATGCCAGCAATACAATGCACACATAAAACCGCACACACACAAACCCAAACACACACACACACACACACACACCCGCACACACACAACAGCGCATAGTGCCTGGCCTCACAATCGTATAGCCCATTGAAACATTTGGCAGACAAGAAACGTTTAAGGAAGGATGTGTTGCTTAGGACGGACGGCAGCGGCAGGCAGCGGCAAGTGGGGGCTGTGGGACGCTCCACACGCATAAAAACAAATGCACAATACAACAAAAACAACAAGAACAACAACAACAACAGCGACAGTATTGAAACATTGAAGCTCGGCTCTTGGCAGAAAGAAAGAAGCGAATTCAACTTGGACGGGCCCATCGAGCGCTTGGAATGGGCACTTGGCCTGGGCGTGTTTGTTGCCAGATAAGCGCAATAATATGCACGTATTTTACGGCAGTTTTCCCCCAACCCGCCGACAAGCACCTCATCCACACTTTGTAGCCCGCATTTTCGCGAACATTTTCTTAGAATGCGCAAATTTAAATGCGAATTGTTTTCAGTTTTGTTTTCCGTTGTCGCTTTGCCTAATTGACTTTGCGTGCCACGCCACCACCCACCCACCAACCCACCCGACACCCACTCAGGCACCGGTCGAAAACTTGACAAGAATAGACGACAATCAGCTTTCATTTTTTGCCTTTTTTGTATGCGTCTAATTTGTGTGCGGTTTATGAAAGGAATACCAGCTCCCGTTCCCATTCCCATTCCCGCTCCCGCTTCAATTCCAGTTCCAGCTCGCGTTGTCGTCGACCCAATGAACAAATGTTGCCCCTGCTGCCGCGCCATGAATCAAAATGCGCAAAGTTGTTGCTAATTTTATGGCTTATTAATTTTTGATTGTAACTAAGGTAGCAGCTTGGAGTTTTTGGCCCCGAAATATACTCGTCAAATAAAATGAACTGGCAGTGTTTTACCAAAAAGCGCTGAGCTTAAAAATTTCTCAACATTTAAAAAAGATTAGTTTAAATTAAAAAAAAGAAGAGTTTCTGGTTGGGTTTATGCATTAAAATTTGGGTAAAGACAATGGGCTAACTAGAAGTCCTTTATGTTAAATATAGAATGAGATCGGAAACAGAAGAAATTATTAAAAAAATATACAAAAAATTTCAATTTCTAATATAACCATTTAATTTGACAGCAGCAAAGTAAGAATTCAGAATATGTGATAAGCACTCAAAATATAAAAGAAACCCTACTTAGTCTATTGTTTTGCCTGCTAGGCACAATGACCGGGAGTATTAGCCCTACGCCTAGGTTCCACAGTGCAGGCATTCAAGTGGGCAATAAGGGAAGGCAGAGATCTCCAAAGTGCCCATTGGCATTGGACCCAACACCATCATCATCATTGCTATTCAGCATCTCTTCTGGCATTCCTGGGTATTGTATTTCATTTCCGTTTTCATTATTATTTGTGGCTGGCCCCGGCTGCCCGTTTCGACCGACTGTGAATGTCCTTTTGGTCCTTTGGTACGGCTGTCGCTCAACTCGCTCAGGCCCGTCGACTGTTGAGGTCTGTTGTCTCTATGCCGTTGGCATTTGCTTCATTTTTTTTTTATCGCCTTCGTCTTCGCCGTCGTCGTCGTCGTTGTCGTCAAGAACAACGCCAACGACGCTGCCAACTTCCTGCTATCGTGCTAATTTCCGTTGCTTTATCTTGACACAATGGTGCGCATTAAAAGCGTGATGGGGAACTGCTGGCAAACTTCATAACTAAGGGCGGTGCCATGGCGTGCAGGGATGGGGGATGAACGGGGCCGGGGTAGCAAAGACGGTTGGTGGCTCCAATGCAACGCTGACCGCTGCGCTTTTATTTCCGCCCCACATTTTGTCGCCATATTAGACGCCATTTTTGTTTTCGCTTTGTCAACACATTGTCATTGGATGGCATGGAACTAAGCGAAAAACGGTGGTTGAGGGGGGCTCGAAGGGGCTTGAGTGGTTGCTTTCTCGCTCTCATTCTGCTGCTCGCATTTGCATGCGGTTTTTCTTTCTCAAAATATTGATAAATGCCGCCATTAAACGCGATTAACCATTTGAATTATGTGGCAAAGCCAAATTTTATTGCCAACACAATTCTATGGCCGAACAAATGGCATCATTATTAAAATATATGTACCTATATTGAGCATGTGTGTGTGTGTGTGTGTGTGTGTGTCTGATAATGTAAAGCGACCATAATTGGGGCGGGAATGGACGCAAAGTGGGAGCTGCTCGTATTTAAAAATTGTGCTCACAATTTGCGCCGCTTGAATTTCAATGCAACCGCGAAAATGATTGCCAATTGTTTGTGCTGGTCCAGTCGGAGCAACAACAACACAAGCAAGAACAAGAACAACAGCAACAACAACAACAGCGGCAACAGCAACAGCAACAGCAACAACAAAAGCATCAGAGACTAATGCAATTTTAGTCTAAACAGTCGCCAACAATTTGAATGAATTGCATCAATTGCCGGCCCATTGTGCTGCCAAAAAATGTCAGCCCTTGTGCTCGTCTATTGAGTGGGCGTGGCTGGTTGCACGTTGCCCTACTGCATTGTTGTTATTGTGTGTGTGTGTGTGTGTGTGTGTGCGTGTGTGTGTTTTTTCTTGTGTGCACTGCACTCGCGGGGGTAATAAAATAATTGCAGCGCACGTGTCAAAAATATTCAAAAGGATTAAGTGGCGGCCAGGAGCAGGAGGAAAATGCTCTACGGTTTATTCGGGTACTCGGGGTGGCTGCAAATCCAACCGTTTCCTTTGGCGCACGCATTGTCCAACTGATTGCATAAATTGTTATGGAATGCCATAGAGGAGTACTCAGAGAACGCTGCGAGTGCGACAACGACAATTTCTGGCAGTATTCACACGGAGTTGTGGACAAGGGACGGCAGTGGAAACTGAATCGAGTTGAGGGATTGTTGTCAGTGAACAACAACGATTTCGCTTTTTTATGCCTCGTTGTACTCTACAATTTAGAGAGGGTATAGCAAGTTCAAGAAGCAGTTGCAGTTACATATTCTTTAAAAATGGGCTTGATTATGCCAAAACATTATTTATTTATTCCAATAATATATGTTTTTCATTTATTTTAATAAGTTTGATAATACTTTTTTTATTCTGACAAGCTCTGTTAAACATATTATTTAAATCTGTTGTTGTTGTTGATACAAACAACTAATGAAATAACAAATCAGTTAGTTTTATTCTTTTTATATACTTTTAATGATTAGCCAATATAATGATTTTAATATTTTATAACGCTATTTTTCTGATAAGTGTATGCAGAATTTGGCCTATTACAAATTATGGTATTTTCTTGTTATGATTCGGCTTTTTTCTTCGCTCTGGCAGGAATTTATTTTGATTTGCAACAAATTTGCTGCGGCATTGTGGATTTGGTGTGTGTGTGTGTGTTGGTGTATGCTTAACGCTTTATTGCTTTTCGCACTCGCCACTTGCCACTTGCCACTTGAGGGTTTGCCGGGAGGGTTGTCTTTTGCGTCTGGAACCGGGCGCTTTGTTTACTTTGTTTGTGGTGTGAATAGCAAATAAGCCGCGACAAATGCGATTTGATCCCACCGTTCTATGGGGCATTGTACGGACTGGTTTTCTATTTTTGTAGTAGCCCAGCTTAAAATGCATTAGTAATTATAATTGCAACGCATTCAGCAAGCGCAGCAAAATCATTTTAAACATTTGCCGCCTCATTAGTTGACAAAATGTTGACGTGCAATGGTACATGCATATATATAAAAATGAAATTGGAGTAAAATACTCGTTAAATGCAAAATGCATTTGCTGTAATCTCTGTGGCCACAAAATCAATTTGCGTTACAAATTTATATCAGCTAAAGCTTCCTTCCCACAACATATTGGAAAATTAAATGCAATTGCTTTGGCTTTCGTGTCTGTGGTTGCAAAATTGATTGATTTTGCTGTGACAGCAACAGTAATTGAAAATATTTGTTAACTATTAGTTTAGTGATATATTCCACACCCAGTATTTCGCCACCTGGTTACCTGCGACAGGCATCCCTTCCTGTGTACATTTCCGTAATTCCCTTCAGCTCCTTACAGTGGGCTGGGTTGCTTTTAATCCCACTTCAAGCGAAGCCTCAAGAGGTTCCTCTCTTTTTTTTTTCTTTTCTATTTCTTATCTATCGATGCGCCAAAGCGTGTCAGCTGTGTGGTCGGAAGGGGGCGGGGCGAGGGCTGATTGTGGTTCCATCGTTACAATAGCAGAAAAGCCTTTTTGACAATGCGCCACACAGATTTGAATGTGTTTTCTTTAACTCCGAATTGTGTATCCAGTAACTAAAAGTTGAGAGAAGCGGGTATATAAAAGACGAGTTAATGTGCGTAATAGGCACGATGCCGCTTTTTTTTACACTCTAAGAAAACTATAAACTTTACCAACTTGTCATGCAATTGTATTCATCTCTTTATACTTTTGTATTGTCTGTGCCAATAGAAAACAAGTACAGCTTGCAGCTGGGTACAGGGTATCTCCCAGTCAGGCACTTTCAACTCGAGCGCTCTTGTTTCTTATATATTCTTTTTTGTAATTCTTTGCAAATTGAATAGACGACGGTGACGATTGCCATGTAGCATTATCACCTACACACCTAAAATTGTGAATAGCTTGTAAGCAATTGGTTCGATTCCTAGTTACCCTCTCCCCACACCGTTCTCTCCCCCATCCATTAGCCTTTGTATTTTGGCTGCGTCGCGTATATCACATTTCCGTTTGTTAGCATTTTTCTACATTGTATATTCATATACTCGCTCGCACGAGTGTATTCATGTACGAGTCTGAATGGGAAGAAGTTTTCTGCTCAACTTGATAGCCCCAAACGCAAAACCCAACCTCACCCCAGCCCCGAAACTCACGCCCTTTCTATTACAACTTGCATGCAAAAATTCCTATTGTAAATTTGGACTGGGGTTATGCGGGCGACAAGGGTTCTCTTTCTTTCTTTTTTTTTTTTTTTGTATATTTTTTTTTGGTGGCGTTGTGTTGATTTAAAGGCAACTCACGCCTTCCACGGTTGCTTGCAGCATTCCGATTGCCAATATTTTCCACACGTCTACACAAAAGGTAGAAACTAAGCTGTGCTCATTGATTTCTTCCTCGAAGCGATGCATTAATGTCAGTTGTATGACGATATTAAAACTTTGGGATTGAGCACGCAATTTCGGATCACTTAATTTGCAAAGCTAAAGAAAGTTAATTGCGAGCCCGTCTGATATATATAAAGATAATAAACAATATATCTCATATAATGAAACTATGTTGTTTTTCTTATTTGTCAACTTTCAAAAAGCAGCCGCTCTTTTGCCCAATTAATTTTCATAGCCATTCATGAAAATAATTTTCCTCGACTTTCGCCAAAAATAGCGCAACTAACTGAACTGCGAAATTGTTTGCCAACTCTGTGTGGAAAAAAGAACACGGCGAAAAAAAACACACTCGACACAGATAAGAACGCCAACTTGTTTGCTTAATAAATAAACTTTATATTCATAACTGAAAAAGTTTTGCGGTGTCGGACTCTTAAGCGGCATGCGGTATGCGGCGTGTGGCATGTAGCATGCAGCGGGCAACAGCGAAGCGAAACAAATGTGGCCGCTAATTTGCGTGGCAAAAACTTTTCGCTGAGCGCCCTGAAATGTATGCTCTGAATTTTGTGAATTTAGTTGAATAGTAGCAGGGCGCAGGAGTGCAACAAAACGGAGGCGCCACAAACTGCGCGCGACGGCATTTCCGCTAGCTGAGTTAGCTGCCTGCAAGCCGCACAACATAAATTATGCGAGCACTTTCCGCATCAGCGGCTCCGCGCTATCTGCACCGTGGCCGCTAATCACAAAAGTTTTCGGGTATGCGTTTTGCTACCTTCAATTGCCACTCGAGCAAAGTTTTCGGGCAAAAGGGTTAAATAGACTTTGGCGAAAGTCGCAGTAGCAGACGCAAACTTTCTGCAGCACTGATTAACGAGACATAATTATTTTTGCATTAAGCGGCAGCTAATAGGCCGTGTAATACCAGCATGTTTTGCCCTTAAATCAGCTCATCAGACCATCGAAAAAGTGTAGAAAAAAGAGACACTCGAAGATAATGAAAGTGCATTCAGGCGGCAAAAGTCAGAGACAGGTCGAGTGCCAACATTTTTCCATTATCCGATGTGCCACATTCTTTGGCAGCACAAAAACAAAGTTACAGCAAAATACTACGACTACGTGATGCTCTATTCGATATTTATGGGACTGTCTGGGAAATGCTTCGATTTAATTGAAAGCCAACTGCCTGCGCATATAAACTATCCAATTTGTAGAGTTCTTCAATAAAGTGCATGAGTTTTTCGCATTCGTACATATACTTTAAAGGGTATCAATATTCTGGGACTGTGGTGGGAGGCAACCTGTAAAAATGCACCATTTGGTTGCCTGCAGCGAAATGTCTGCTGTTCTATGGTTGGCCAGCACCGGCTGTCTGCCTTGATGAGAAAACCGTCCTGGTGCAGAGGGTTAAGGGCTTAAATCGTTTCGAGCTCAGCCAGTGACAACGGGGCCCCAACAGCTTCACAACGGAAAGTGTGATTATATTTTCATTTTCAATTTTTTACGGCCAATTAATTTGGCAATTGACGCTTCGCTGGGCGTCTGGGCGACAGCCCAGATACACGTACATATAGCTATGGAGGGGAAATTCTGTCGTTGTTGCAAATTGAGTTGTGTGGCAAGAATAAGAAAAGTCTATTATAGTGTCAGGAAAAGCTGCCTGCCAGCTTTTTGTCGCTGCATTGTCTGCCCTGAACATAATATGAAAGTGCTTTTGTGGGCGGCCTTTTGTAAGGGTGTGCTCCAAGCCCACGTGTCCTTTGCAGGACTATCATGCAATTTGCATTAAAATTGTTTTTCGCAATTAGAAAAACCAGTCAGGTGCAAGTGCATTTTATAGCTGGCAAAAGTAAAAGATAATTACTGTCGATGGCACGACACGATATTGCATTATCCTTCACAAATCCTGTCCAACAATTTCGCAAGTTTCTGTTTTCAATGCACTTATGCATCCGTTGCAAAGCTTTATTTAGGGATTACACGAAAATAAAAAGGAAATATTAAAATTACATTTTGGCTACATCAGAATGCGATTGATTTTGAGTTCAGTCAAAGGGTCGATCGGTTAACGGGTTCACGCTTCAGTTCTCGTTGACAATGACAACATCCTCCACTTGTATGTTGGACAGCTGCAGCAGCTCCTGCTCGTTGGCAATGCGTCGGTCGAGCGGGAAGCCCAGCGGACGGCGGTCCAGCACGGAAGCCACGCTTATGCCCATAACGCCGCCGATGCGCTGCGAGCGCGTTGGCTGCTCGCGTTCCAGGCGTTCCAATCGCTCCAGGCGCTCCACGGGCGAGACAATCGCCAGCAGCTGCATGGGCAGGCCCTCGGCGCGGCCGCGTGGCAGCAGCAGGCGCTGGGGGAAGCTTCCGTTCTCGCCGACCAGTTCGCCAATTATCGTCTGCTCCTGCTGGCCGCGCAGCGAGCTCAGCACACGACGGTAGATCTCGCTGTAGGGCGTGGCATCTTGAGAAGTCCAGCCGATGTTCGTGGAGCGCAGCTGGATGCGATTGCGACCTGACTGCAGTTGGGCGTTGACTGCGTCCAGCAGCACGAAGTCCGAGCGACGGTGCTCCAAGCTCAGCTCACGGCCCGACACATCCTGACGGGGACCCAGAAAGACGCGTACGATGACATCCTGCGAACGCTGCGCGCTGATGTCCAGGTCAATGGTGAAGGGCTTGTTGCTCAGGCGACGCTGACGCACCAACAGCTGCACCTGCTGCGGCTGCTCCAGCTGGCTGCTCACGTCCAGGTCGCTGTCCTCGATGCGGGTGCGCAGCTTGCTGACGCGCAACGCGTTGATGGTCACATCCTGCATGTCCAGCTGGTCGCGCCTGTAGGCGCCCAGTTGCTGTTCGCGCTGCTCCTCCACGACGCTGATAATTCGGCGCAGCGCGTATTGGAGCACGCGGTCGCCCAGGCCGATGCCCAGGCCAAGGCGATCCCTCTGCACGGCGCCGTTGTCCTGCAGCAGCTCCCGCACGATGCGCAGAACGCCAATGTCGCCCAGGCGGCCCAACAGGACATTGCCAATCGCGCGCTCGATGCGCAGCTGCTCATCAATCGGCTCGACTCCAGAGCCTGTCCTGCCCTCGCGGATCAGCTGACCAATCACCTGCTGCAGACGGCCCTCAATGCTGTTGATTTGCCCAATCAGAGCTCGACTGCGACGCGAGTCCAAGCGCTGCTCGTTGAGGCGCACGGCATAGCGTTGAGCCGGATCCGGGTAGGGCGCGATCAAGCGGGAACTGTCTACAGGCTGCAGTTCATCTTTGCCCAGGCGCAACGCGATGCGCTCCTGGTTCAGGCGAGCCAGCAGCTGGCGCAGAGTCTGCAAGAGCATTTCACTGCGTCGCGACGTTTGCTCCTCAATGGGATTGACCAAGCTGCGGCGGGAGCGGCGTCCCGGCTGCACACTGGAGCTATCGCCGTTCTCCTGCTGTTGCTGCGTTTGCTCCTTGCGCTGGCGATTGCGACGCAGCATCTCGACGATCTCCTCATCGCTCAGTTCACCCAGACGCTGGTCGCTGCGGATCAGCTGCACAATATCCTCCTCCTTCATGTTGTCGACGCCATCCACGCGACGGCCCTCTTCAATCCGGCTAATGCGACGTGGCGTAATGTTCTCCTGGTTCAGGCGACGTCTATTGATGTGGACGAGGCGCTCGTCATCGCGACGCACGCTTTGGAGCTTGTCAGCTTGGCGATAGACGCCTTCGTCCTGGCTGAAATCCCGGAAGCCGCCTCTGACCTGAGCCTGTTCCTGCTGCCGTTCATACACGCCTTCGTTTTCGTTGAAATTGTTAAAAGCGCCGCTGGCCTGGTCCTGTTCCTGCTGGCTTTGAACCACGCGACGTCCCTCGCTCAGTCGCTCTCCACGCACTATGCCCAGAAAGCGTTCCTGCTGCGATTGCTCCTTGCGCTGGCGATTGCGACGCAGCATCTCAATGATCTCATTGTCGCTCAGTTCACCCAGACGATTCTCATCTTTCATGGTATCCACGCCAGCCGCGCGACGGCTCTCTCCAAAGGGATTAATGCGTCCTGGACTATTGTTCTCCGTGGCCTGATTAACACGACGTCTATTGATGTGGACCAGGCGCTCGTCATCGCGACGCACGCTTTGCAGGTTGCCGCCTTCGTCTTGGTTGAGATCCCGGAAAGCGCCCCTAATCTGACCCTGTTCCTGCTGCCGTTGATAAACGCCTTGCACTTGGTTGTAATCCCGGAAAGCGCCTCTAATCTGACCCTGTTCCTGTTGCCGTTGATAAACGCCTTGGACTTGGTTGAGCTTCCGGAAAGCGCTTCCAATCTGACCCTGTTCCTGTTGCCGTTGATACACGCCTTCGTTTTGGTTGAAATCTCTCAAAGTGCCTCTGACCTGACCCTGATCCTGTTGCCGCTGATCCACGCGACGTCCCTCGCTCAGTCGCTCTCCCCGCACAATGCCCAGAAAGCGTTCCTGCTGCGATTGCTCCTTGCGCTGGCGATTGCGACGCAGCATCTCAATGATATCATTGTCGCTCAGTTCACCTAGACGATTCTCGTTGCGGATTTGCTGCAGAATATCCTCTTCCTCTCCAATCGGGTAAAAAGGACGCGGAATCGCGTTGTCGGAGGCTTGGCCCAGGCGACGTCTGTTGACGTGCACCAGGCGCTCGTCGTCCCGAGCAACGGATTGGAGGTTATCAATGGAGTTGTCTCCGTTTCGGACCTTCTCATCGAAGATTGCGTATTTGCCACTCTGTGCCTGGTCCACTCGGCGTCCCTCGCTGCGGCCAAAGCGGGTCTGCAGCTGCTCGTTCTCAGGCTCGGCGCGGTTGACGCTCTGGCGGCGACGTCCAACGGGCAACAGGCGATCACTGCGAATGTCCACGGCTGGCAGTTGATTTCCGTAATCGTCTGCGCCGTTTTCCGACATGCGTCGGATGCCTTCGCCGATGTTGCGCTGCAGAGGCACACGCGCTCCAGGCACACGGATGCGGGACTGGACCTCATCGCTGTCATCGTCGTCACGGCGTAGAGAACCGAAAATACGGTCGCGATCGTCTTCGTCTTCGTCTTCGTTCTGCTGTTGCTGCTGGCGGCGTCGGTTAACCAGCAGGGAACGCTCCTTATCGCTATAGTCGCCATAGCCCTGACGACGCTGCTCCACGTCCAGTTCCCGGTCGTTGTCATTCGCCACGCGGAAGATCTGTCGGGTATTTGACTCCTCCTCATACAGGGCAAGCTCTTGGATTAGGCTCTGCACGAAGTTGCGCATGCCAATGTCCTCGGTCAGCAGCGAAATGTCCTGGTCGTCCTGCGTGGTCTCTACGGGCACCACAACCCGATTCGGAGCCTGCTGCTGCACCTGCTGTCGCCTCAGGGCCATTTCCAGGTGGAGGTCGCGCCACGGCATGACCATGCGCATCAGGGGATTCACCTGTCGCAAGCGCTGGCCCAGGCCCACCAGATCGATGAGCGAGGGACGCGCGCTCTGCTCCAGCTCGGATTGGGTGCGCTGGACGCGCTCAATTACCTGCTGGTCCAGATACAGCTCCGGCAATATCTGCTGCACGGCGGGCACGATCAGAGCCTGGGTGTCCTGGCGATCGCGGATGGCCAGCGCAAGGGCGTTGATCAGCAGCACGGGATTGATGTTGCGCCGCAGGTAGACGACGTTGCTCTCCAGTGTCTCAAAGTCGATGGCGCGCACCAGCAGCCGGTAGATGCCACGCAGCTGCTGCACGTGCCCCACGCTGCGCACGCTGTAGACCTGCTGCTCGCTGAGCAGGCGGCGCTCGCGATCCAAGTCGATGACGCGCTGCATCTCGCCATCGATGCCACCGCGATAGCGCTCCTGATCGATAATCAGGCCCCGGTCGAGCTGTATGAGATCGTCCTGCTGCAGGGGCTGCTGAACACGTTGCACAATGTCCAGCAGAAACTTCTGGCGCTGCAGGTCCTGCCTGGACATGCGCTCGATGCGCTGATCAACTGTGAATTAGATCAAGATCACATGGAATTGGGTCTTTAAATCAGCTGGGTAATTTACCGGCGCCAATTTCGCGCTGCAGGATGCGTCCGGCGGACACGGTGCCAAGCACACAGGCTACCAGCACGATAAGTTTGTTCATCTTGTAAGTAGCTCCTTCCTCACAAACCAGAAGGCGACTGCACTTTTGGCTGCGCCCACAGCCCCATTTATACCCACTCTTATCGCCGGGACTAGGCCTACGTAAATATTTTCAGCAAACTGGCAGCGAAATGTTTATCAGTCGCATCCCAAAGTACATTATGCAATTACTTATAGACGGCTCCACCAGCTGAGTCGAAATTGCGGCCAGGGGTCAGCGGTCAGCAAGATTGCCCATTGCCTGCATGGGCGCTGCATTTGCTGCGTTGATTGGTTGCTGCCGTAGATAACGGGTCATTTCGAGACGTGGCTTAATTAGTCCATTGCCCCGCGGCTTTTGTTTGCTGCCTTTGTTTGTGCAGCAGCAGACAGAATTTTGCTGCCAAGCAGGCTGCAAGTTATCTGCCCAACTTTACATTGCCCCGGCACTCGGTATCGATTATAGGAAAAGGCACCTGACCGATGTGTAGTATGTATATTTGTTTTTTGTTGCTACTGAAAATTCTGTAACACACTAAACTAATAAAGTGTTAAAAATTTATTTAAAAACTATTCAGTTACTTTTTGTTTAAATTTGAAGGATCCATCTGCATCTAAATATAAATATATAAAATGTATCTTATGTGTATGTGTCTAACAACTCACATACAGTCTGCCCGTATGAACACCATTTTTTTTTGCCGGTGTTAAAGCTAGAGACTTGAAATTTGAAATATATAATCGTGTTTAAGCGCGTCAAATAAAGTCTTCAAATTTGAAGCTCTTGGCTATAATCAATTTCCCATAACGTTGTCAAAAGTGGACCAATTTTAATAGAATTTTGGTTATGGATTTGGCCTGTAGATCGATTCAGCATTTAAAATATATGCTTTATAAAATAAACATTTTTGTGACTTTCTTAATTTTTTTGGGTACAAATATTATATATAAGTTTATATTTTTAATAGATTTTGATTATCACAAATAGTATAAAAAACAACCTTAAAGCTGAGGGGGTTACATTTTTTTTTTACATTTAAACTGCATTTAAAATAGTATATGCATTCTTGAAAATAAAATGTAGCTAAATTTCTTGGTATAAATATCATGTTTTGGCTGTTATTACATTGTTAACGAGTATTGCGCTGTCGGTTACAGCCGCCTGCAAAGTTCTTACTTGATTGTGACATGCATCCAAACTTTGTCTTAAAAAATGTTTCATTTTGATTGGTAAAATAAATTAAAAACCCAAAATAATGCGCTTAGCTTAACAACATTGTTATCGTGTTTTATAGTGCGAAAAGTAACACTAAAACAATGAAAACCGCTGAGTAAATCCGTAAAGCTGCATAAAACACATAGTTCCACTCCCTCAATGTGCGTACATAATTCCGGACAATAGTGCAGCTCGTGGCTTGGGAGGAACGGCAAAACGGACAAAGTCTGGGATCGTGGCCATTGTTGTTATTGGGGCAACCGAGTGATTGGCGATTGTGAAAGGATTCTGGCGTCCGTAAGGGGCGCTTGCAATTTTTCTATTCACATTTAAATTGGCAATTCGTTTGGCCGTGGCTTTTGTGTGCTGCCAGTCATATTTTCTTCCATTTTTTTGTACTTTTTTTTTCTGTGGATGCGCTGCGTTGCGACAATTTGCAACGTGCCTGGCATGCAACGGAAGTCAACGCGCTACGTGGGTGCCACATGGCTGGGGCTAAACTGTTGCTATTGTCGCTGCTGCTGCTGCTGATGCTGCTGGCTTTTCTAATGTAATTGCAATTGTTTGCCGGCCTGCCAAAATGGTCAGCAACTTTGATTTGCCGTTGCCGCTGCACTTTTTCAACTTTTTGCGTCACGAAGATGAAGGCTCAGCATTTTTATGCATGCCAAGCGCATTTGTGCGCCATTAATTGCTTCTTTATGTCCAGCTGCTGCTCCAGCTGCATGTTCAGCAATTATGCAGCGACAATTTTGCATTAATTGCTCCTTTGTCCAGCTGCGCAGTTGCCCAGTTGCCCAGTCGCCTGGCTGTCCTGCTTTTTACGCGTGCCTACAGGAAAAAGGCCCTAAAAAACAGCCTGGCATTGTTCGCGAATGCATTTGCTGCTCTCTGAATGCCGCTGCTCAGTGCTCAGTGCTCGGTGCTCAGTTTAATTGCTGGGCGGCTCATTTGTGGGTTCCAGGCGCCAGGCGTAAGTTTCGCATTCAGTAATCCTTTCCATGGGCAATTTCATTAATGCATATGTGCCATCTCTTTATCTGATATACAATTTTAACTTTAAAAAAACATTGCGAAACACAATTAAAAAGGGATCTGTTATTTATTCTGTGCGGGTATTTTGCTGGATGTCATGTGGAATGTATTATTCTCTGGCAGAATAAATAATAATTTTCTTACGCAATAGGGTTTATATGTTATTGATTAATGTGCCCCAAGAATAACTGTGCTTTCGTGTTATTAAATTGTACTCGAAGACAATGCTTAATTGTACCAGATTTATATATTTGAATTTCATTAAGGTTTTGAATATGTACAGGACTTTATTTTCTATGCTATGCTGCTTGAAGCTTCACACTCCTCGGCAGCCCAGCTTCCATACGATAAGCCGTACATATCCTTCGCTCGTCGTCATCCTTAAGCGCCTTCTGCCAGGCAAATGAAGTATAAGCCAGTCGCAGGGGGCGGTGGTTGGTTTCGTTTTCGCCTTCTGCGTCTCGTCTCGCCTTGACTTAAATGCGATTTAATGCCTTTTTTGTTTGTCTTCCATGCGTCGGATATCCGTTGACGCAGTGGGCGTGATAAACCACAGCAGCAGCAGGAGCGGCAGCCTTGTCGACTGCTTTATCCTCGACCTCACCCCGTGGTACGTGCCTCGACTAGGTCGCTAATTTGCTTGCCGTTTTTTATGTCTCATCTTCGCCTTGGCGTCTTAATCTTATATCCTTTTTTTGGCTGGCTTGGCACTTAAAAAATGTAGTCCTTTGTTGGCCCGATAAAACTGCTTACAAATGCTTAAAAAATTAAAATTTATTACACGCGATTATGGGCCACACAGGCAGCTGGCAAGCAAAAGCCGAGAAGACAAGTCCCCCACTTCAACTGTGAGAGATGCAAATGGAGTGCCATCTTTTTCGGTTCGCCATATTTCCGGGCAATGGACATTGGCCAATTGATTCATGGCCCCACAATATCCTCTGCGTAATGGGCAATGGTCTAGGCTACCTTAAAGAGCCAACTTCAGCAAAATAATAACAGGGAGAAAAAAATAAATATAAATATACTACTTCATAGTAATAATGAAGCGCCAGGGCGAAAGAAAAGTGCCACAGCAACGCATGGCAAAAAGAAAATATTTCTTTTTATCGAAACGGATGTGAGTGTGCCAGGAATGAAATAGCAGGGAAAAAAAAACCGAATCGGCCGAAGGTTGAGGGGGCAACCCGGGCGACGACGTCGTTCCAAATAAATAAAACAAAAATGCTGCACAGTAGTGTGGGCTGCGTAGTGGGGAGATATCTGGGCTGCTGCTCTTATTGCTACTTTTGTCACCTCTTCATCCACGCCCCAGACTACAGCTCGCTTTTTCCGCCCGGCGCCCGCGGCCCACGAACCGCTGCCCGCTGCCCGCTCTCTTCAACCGCACGGAGCAAATCAAACAACTTTTATTTCACACGTTTTTCGTTTGCCCTTTGCGCACTTTTTGTTTGTCTTGAAACAAGTGACTTGAGAGCGCCCCAACAAAATTGGAAGAACTCTCGAAGTGCGAGTGTGACTGCTGTGTGTGTGTGTGTGCGTGTGTGTGTGGGGTGGGCGCACGTGTCCTGCGCGTGTTTGCTAGTTTTGATAGCTATTGACTCCTGCAGAGGGCTCAAAGCAGTTGACCCGTTAAATTTTGATAATTGATTTGCCAGCTCTTTTTGTCTTTGAAGATAGGCCGGCTCCCAACTTGGCTAAGAAGCGCCAACACCTTAAACGAAAGGAGTGTAGTAATAAAATGTGGTGTAGCATACATCTGGGCCCAGCTAATTATTTTCTTGGCCATTACTCTCTGTATATCACTTAATTACCAAACCTTTGAAGCCCTGCAAGAATGCCACAGCTTGACATTTTCATTCAAGAAATGTCCTCTTCTGGTTTTCCCGGGCAGCTCGGGGTTGGGGCTCCCATTGTACTCATCGTGGGCTGGATGACAACTTCATTGGGCAAATATTGTTGTAGTATTTGGTAGTGTTTCGCACAAGTGATTTGCACTGTGGCTGTGAATGTGGCTCGACTCTGGCTTCTGGGTGAGGTCAAATACAAACAACGAGGGGCTGTCTTTATTGCCGGTTCTGGGTCTCGGACCAGGACACTATAAAAACGACCTTGCGGCAACAAAAGGCAGCCAGACGTGAGCTCTCATTCGCTTTCGCTCTGACTATGTGTGTGTGTGTGTGTGTGTGTGTGTGTGTTATTGTGTGTGTGTGTGACTGTGCAGACAATCAGCGCACGACTTTTGGCTGCCGGGTTGGAGTTGTCAGTTGGAGGGTGGGGGCTGCATCGGTCGGGGGCAAACTCTTTGGGCAGACGTCGCGCGTTCGCTTTCTTATCAGCACTTTGGCTGCGCTGCAGCGAGGCATTTGTGTGAGTTTTATGTGCGGCTTTTGAGCTGGTTATGATGCCGTCGCAATTGCTACAAAACGCACCCCTCATCCCTTCGCATTCGCAGCTTGTGCTGCCCGTTTCTTTGTTTTGGTCGTCAGCTGGAAAGGTGTCAATTGTTTTTGGTGACTGTAGCCACGCCACGCTACGCCACGCCACGCTACGCCACGCCACGCCACGCCTCATCGCAATTCACAGTCGGTTGCATAAACAAGTGGGCGTAGAGAATCCCATTAGGCATCAAGAGTTGAGCGTTGAGCCACCCCCTGAATGGCAGACAACCCCCCGAGCGGCCGTCAATTTAAACTAATAATCAACGCATCAGCAAACATTGTCGTTATTATTCACGCGCCTGTGGCGCCCCCTAGCGGTTGAGTGCTGACAGATTGCCTGGCTGGTTGGGTGGTTTTCGGTCGTGTGGGTCTTACAAGTGTAGTCATCAATCAGTGGGGCGTGTGCTATTTAAAAATCCTTTATTCGTTTACAGTTTTAGTTTTCCTCTTCTTTTTTTTGTATCACATTAAAATATAGATTTTTTTTATTTATGTACGCATATATTACACAAGATCGGGCCTCAACAATATATAAAGACTAGAAACTTAAAAGCAATTCCGACGCTGTAAAAACTATTGATTTTGCTTGTGATACTAGCTAAAAATAAACTGAAAGCTAAAATATCATATTTTTTAAAAGCGAATAAATTTCTATTTGAAATTCACTTTAAAATTATATATAATTTTATATAGAAAGCTGGGCCCATGCGATTCAAAGGTCAAGAATAAACGCATTTTTCCAGTTTATAGGAACAATTTGGATTTTTATTTATTTTCGTTGCAGTTGAAAGTTCTGCTTTGTTAGTCGGCGTATTTTTGAGGATAGCATATCCAATAATTATTTGTATATACATAACTAAGTACCACAGAACCAAGATCAATAGTCCGAACACAGTGCGGGGGGAAAACAGAAACATGCAACATAAAATGGAAACTCACAAAGATTCAGCTAACACTAGGGCTCTGCACTGGCCAAAATTGGGTGGGGCATAGAGGTGGAGCGAAGGGCGGGGGGCGGGGCGGGGCGGGGCTGTTGCCGGTACTTAGTCGCTGTTGAGGATTCAACTTTAGACCGCGTGCTCCGCGGCGGCAGCGCCGTAGCGCAACGGAGTTGGTCAAATAATGTTGGGCGGCGTTGTGGGCAACGCTGGCATCACCGCCACGGGTGAGGATTTGGCCGACTTGACACAGCCGTAGGATGAGATGCCCGTGCCGCTGCTGCTGGGCGGTGAGGGCGGTGTCTCGGGGCTAATGAGTGGCAAGTAGCGCCATGGATGGTAGATGCTGCCGGCGTACATGGCCTGAAGACGCGCCTGCAGATCGAGCGCGAGTGTCGGGTCCAGCGGATAATGTCCCAGGCCCGGAAAGCCACCGGGCACGCGCGGCAGCGACAGCTCCAGTGGTGATCCAAAGCCGTACTTGGCGGCCAGCGAGGTGGGTGAATGCGAATGGGAGTGCGAGACGGCGGCGGCGGCAGCGGCCGCTGCGACGGCGCTCAGCTGCGCGTGATGATGATGCGCATGGGCGTGGGCGTGGGCGGGGTGTGCATGTGGATGTGGGTGGTGCGGGTGATGGTGATGATGCGCCAGGCCTGGCGCATGCGGCGAGTGCTGCGCCTGGCCCTGCTCCTTGCCCAGTTGACCAGCGGCCGACAGTCCAGTGCCAGTGTTCGAAGTGCCTCCGCCGCCCCCGCCGCCGCCGCCACCTCCACCCGGCACTGGTGACTTGTTCAGCGTCTTGGGCTTGCGACGTGGCCGATATTTGTAATCGGGGTGCTCTTTCATGTGCAGCGCGCTGTAAATTGAGTAAATGTTGAAACATTGATCAAAGATCGGGCAACGGCATCGATATTAAAGCGATTGAACGATGGCGATGATATCATAAAGTCAATCTGCTGCCCTTCTTCCTGGGCCATAAACATGAAGCCGCGCCAATAAAACTGTTCTAACTAAAATATACCCTGCAGCCACAGACAGAATGCTAACGAAGCAATGATCATGATGTATTTTCGAGTGTTTGAGTATTGAAAAATGAGTCCGTGAATAAGGAAAAATTTGTGTAAAGACACGATCCCTTTTTAATTAATTTATTTAATTTTTAATTTATGTTTTGTTATCTTATTATTATTGATCAGTGTTTCGGATGTATTTTTGAATGATTTGGTTATAAAAAATGAAACCGTGAATAAGAAAAATGTGTGTAAAGATACGATCCCTTTTTAATTTATTTATTTAATTTTTAATCTTATTATTATTGATCAGCATTACGAATATTTTCTCGAATGTTTTGGTATACGATTCCTTATTAATTAATTAATTTAATTGTTAGTTTATGTTTTATCATCTCATTATTAATACACCCCGTTTACACGTTCAACATAGGGCATCTAAACTGAAGCCGAAACCCTTCCATAAGACCTCTCCTGTAAGACCCGACGCTTATCTGACCATTTAGCGAGGCAGAGTTTCTAAAGTTCTGGAGCTCTGCAGTTCCGTGAGTGTTCCCAGCTGCAACAATGCGCAATTGTTGACATTTGTTTGACAAACGATAAATGTTGATAAAAGGTGTGTGTTATGGATTGTTGTTACTGTTGTTGTCACTTTTGCTTTCTTTGCCTGAACTGCGCTGGCTTTGTTGCAGTTCTCATACCCAAATTGGTCAGCCCTCTTATCTCGGCCCAAAACCAAAACCGAAAAAGAAGTGAAATTGAAATTGAAATGATATGCGAGTGAGTCGCCTTATCGACGGCTCGCACATTGGCAAATATTTGAACAGTGTTTCGAACATGATAGCTATTTTTTTTTTCTTCCTATACACTATGTTTTGTTGTCTTAACAAAAAAATCGAATGGCCATTAGTTTAAGCCCCTGCTGCAAAACTTGGGTCATTAATAAATGTCAGGTAAAATTTACACAACCATTCGGCAGTCCAATCCAATCAATAAAAGGATTTAGACAGTGCAAACAGTGCCCAGTTATCAGGTCGCATATGATGTTCGGGCCCAAACGAAATGCAAAATCGACAAATTTAATTGAATTGTTTACCCAAGATATGCCAATGGGGTACACCCACTCCGGAGCTACAAAAGCTACTCAATGCCGTTTTAGAGCCCCACAATAGCCGTCCTTTGTCTTAGCTAATCGCTCAAATTGTAACCAGACGACAAACCCACTCACACAATACACACACAGCACACACAGCACACACAGCACACACTCACCGCAAACGCTTGGCTTCATCGATGAATGGACGCTTCTGTGATTCGGTGAGCAACTTCCATTCGGCACCCAAACGCTTCGATATCTCTGAATTGTGCATTTTGGGATTGTCCTGCGCCATTTTGCGTCTCTGTCCCCGGGACCACACCATGAACGCGTTCATTGGTCGCTTAATGTGGTCATGATGCGAATTGGCATTAGAGTTGGAGCTCAGTTGTTGTTGTTGCTGTTGCTGCTGCTGCTGCTGCAGTTGTTGTTGCTGTTGCTGTTGCAGCTTGGGCACCGCTGGAGGCGGAGGTGGCGGCGGCGTTGTGGCTGCTCCGATTGTCGTCGGCGGTGAGAGGCTGCTGCTGTGGTGACTGTGGCAGCTGCTCCCGCTGCCACTGCTCGTGTAGCCGTTGCTGTTGTGGCTGTGGCTGTGACTGCGCTGCAGCAGCGCCGAAATGCTCGTCATGGCTGGTCACTAGAACTGTGCTGTCGTTGTTGTTGTTGTTGTTGCTGGGCTCGTCAGGTGAGTGGCCCGATTGTCTGCTGTCGGAGTATCCAGGGATCCCAGAGCGGTGCACTGACCGTTCCCTTTATGTGTGTGCTGAAATGCAAACGGTAATGGCGTTCAATAGATGTGCTTTGTTTGTGGCCCGGCAGCGCATAGTAGCACATGGCTGGCGTGAGGGGGGCTTCTGTTTTGTGGAGGGGTTACTTCAATACTTCAATACTTCGATAACTGCGAAGGGGGGCAATTCCAGAAATGAGTAATGCAACTACTGGGGCAAGGAGTTACACGAAATCAAGCATTAGAGATATATTCATGGTTTCGATTTTTTTATACTGTGTAGACATGATGATTCCTGGAAATCCGGTGAATCCAGTCGGCGTATGTAAACAATTAGTTATAATAATAAATACGAATTAAGTTGACTTAATGAATGCATTTTGCATTTTGCATTTTGCCATCTAAATGGAAGAATAAGTTATGCCCAAATGGTTTCCAATTCTTAGAAATTATATCTAGCAAATAAAACAAAACAAAGAATACTACACATTAAACACACTAAGAAGCTTTTTTATAAATGTATGGTTCCTATGTTCATAAAAAAGAATACAACTATTTGCCAGTTGGCACACTTTTTATTAAAAATTTAAATATAAATGAAAGCTGGAAGTTTTCTTTATATGTAACTGAATTCAACAGACCCTGTATTTATTTAGATACTATTTACAGAAATGTAGAGCTTAAAGTTGAACCTTAAAATTGAACCTTTTTATCAAGAAGTTGAGTTAGGTTAAGATAAGAGTTCCGCGCTTTTGTAAGCGGGGTAAATTATTTCTATAAATAATAAATAACAAAAGGTATTGTTTTTCTCAAGAGGAATAAATAATGTTATAAAACTAGACCAACCAAACTTGTTTATTAGCAGATCTGATCTTGTGAACTAATTTGACAAAAGTGTTTAGCGAATTCCATATCAAATATTTATGTTTATTGTTAATGTTATTATTTTTGTATAATTATTATTATTATTATTTAAAGTATATGATATAGTTATGAACTATCAATCTAATTATTTTTTTTTCTTTAAAGGACTGTTTGCTATGGCCTGCGCATAAGTCAAACCCTACGTTCCATACTTTAGCCTGGGATTCGAACCCAGATTCCCATTTGCTTAGTTGCCTAACGTTGTAATTAATATGAGAACGAATAGCAAAACATAGCTCCGAAATAAATGTCAAATTGAAATCAATCAATCAAACATTGTTCAAATTCACAAGCAATTTATGAGTCACATAAAGCTCTTATCTTTTCATGATATGAATGAATGCTTACCTTTTGTGCAGATGTGGATTTTATACGTAATCCCGAGAATTGTAATATTTAATAGGCTTAGTTTTTGAAAACACTGTCCAGCAATGTAAAGTTAGTGTGCACTGTACTAATACTAAATGGATATTTTTTAAATGAGATATGTACGTATGTGTTTTTGAATAATAATCAATTATTTGTTTTTAAATATGCATTATGTGTATTAAATGCTTTCATCAGTTTTAATCCCGATCGAAGCACTGTGGATGACACTTGACAAACGCTTTTGTGCGGCACTCGAAGTCTCGTTTCCTTGTTAACTGAACCAAACCCTGAACCGAGCCGAGTGCGTTGCCGGAGCCGGTGCGTCCGTGTCGAGTGCGCGACAGTTTTGATTTGAAACACACATTCTATGGGCTAAGGGCACAATCTATGGACGGCATTCGAAAACTTGCGACAGTTGGCGGAACAAAACCGGGAAAAACGGCAAACAAAAACTGAAATCAACTCAACTGTGCAGCGTGTGCGTGTGTGTCGCTGTGTGTGTACGTGTGTGTGTGTGTGTGTGTGTGCGGGGGTAAATTTGTTATTGTAGTGGTTGCATGTTGGCTGTTCGCTCTGCGCGCCACAGGAGCGAGCAAGAGCCAGTTGGCGTGCGACAGAGAGCGAGCGAGCGAGAGAGAGTGCGCGACGGGTGTTTGTAGAGTTGCTTTTTTCCGTTTTGTTTTTTATCGTGACACCTCGGAGGACGCGAAGACAACGCAGGCATCGCCAACGTGGCGGCTAAGTGATAAACTTTTAATGCTGCTGCTCTTCGCCGCTCGCATTTATTGCCTGCTGCATTCAGTGTATTTGTGTTTGCTTATGTTGTCGAAATTGTCTTATGCGCTTGTTGGCTATATAAATATAAATTTTTTTTTTCAACCAACTGTTTGTCCTGTGTTCCTGTCATGCAGTCACAGCAACAACAACAAAAACTATATACATTTTTGTATGCTTTCCTTATTGTATAATTTTTGAATGTGCGATTAGCTCGAAAAATTCAGTTGCTTATCAAATTTGCCTGACTCCTTATTTGCTTCCATAATCGATCGTCGCCTCGATCGGTCGCCGAACACGCGATTATCTTGTATATATAGCGTTCATATGCTTTAAGCGTGCAATTGTAGTTGAACTGAGTAACCCCTTCACTTCCATTGTTTAGGAGGGGTGTCTCCAGTTCAATTGCCCTCATTGTTTGCTGCTAGTTGCACAGGAAATTCGTCATTTTTTTCCGTATAATATCAATTAGTCTTCGATTCGCAATTGGGGTCGCAGTAGGCTAATCCTCTCTAAAAAATGGGAGCCTTTCAATTAATAATTATGTTTATTTTATATGTGTTTTACATGTTTGCTACAGATATCTGCACTTGATGCCTAGTTTTAAAACTCTTTCGCGCCAAAACGTACAAAATTCAAAACAAATTTGGCTTTATCTCTGCGCAGGCGTCGCTCTCCAAAGCGCGTGGGTCGTTGTGTAGAGTTTTTGGCTGGTGAAAAGGGGGCAGAGTTTGGGAGCAAGCGCCCCCCAGCCCGTGACAATAAAAATGGCAGCGCAATCAACTGTTGCCCATACCCCGTCGAGCCACCCACACACCCACACGCCCACCCACTGGGCCCCCACCGCTGGGCCCTTTGTGAGGCAACGTTGCGCGCATGTCGACGCTCGCGTGGCGCTTCGGCCAATGGCATAGACAATGCTCCGGAGGAGTGGGAGCGATGGATGGCGATGCGGCTGCTTAGACGCGTTCTCAATGGTGACGGCTTTTTTATCGTTTTTGTTTTGCATGCGAGCTGAATGCATTTTATTGGCCACGGCACAGGGCCAAGACAATGGCCAGCAACTGGTGGCCGTAGTTTTGCTTGACTTCAGCTGCATCTCCTTCTACTACCACTGCTTCCTTTTGCGTCTGCTCGCTTCTGGCTAGTGTTATCGTGTCCTGGCACACACTATGCCAGCTGCCATTTGTTCTCGCATAATGGACATTATGGCTGCTCTATTATACCCACCATCGGCACAATGAGCAGAGCATCGTTCAGTTCCGCCGTCAGTTGCCAACTAACAAAAATTGCGCTACTTTTGCCTGGACGCAGACCAGAACTCAGACCAGGACCAGCCAAAGCCAGCTTGGACTGGGCTCGCTGTGCGATTGCCATAATTTTGGGTATTTTTGAAGCTCTTTTTATAGCTTTTAGTCAGTCCGTGGACTGCTTTGCCTATGCCTCCGCTCATTGTCCACTGGCTGCGCATTGTTTGGCTGCATTTTAGCTGCAATAATTTATGGAGGAGTCGTTGAAAATGTCGCCACAATTTCCATGTGCGGGCGAAAGTTTTATCGCCCAAAAATGGAAATGTGGCTCGCTAATCGTGATTTGTGTTTTAAATGAGCGCAGAGCAACCAAAGCGATAAATGTTTTACTCTGGTCTGCTGAAGCGTGTAGGCAGTGGGCGTGTCGATTGGCAATTAAGGGATGTCTGTCTGAAAAGACTAGGGGTCGACAGGTCGACGGTTTTATACAGGCAGTTGCTTAGAATGTGGCTTGGCAAATATTGTAATCTTATCCAAAGGTATTTTATAAAACAGCAGGTAATTTATTTAATATTATATATCTCATATAGTAATAATATAATATATATTTTTTGTTGATTTTTGTTTGCCGATTTCCAAAGAATTTTCTTAATTCAATGGCATATATGCAAAATATGTTTACAGCGTTAGTTAATATAAATTAGTTCGCAGGCTATATATTTAGTATGTGAACTGGAAACGCTGAAGCAAAGTTTCAAAGTTTTTCCGATTTAAACCGGATCGAAAATATATTTTTTTGCATTGTATAAAACTAAACATGAAGTTTTAGCAATAAATTGATGTTTCTTAATGCTTAATGCTTAATTTATTTTAAATTTAATATCCTTTTGCTGTGTCCAATATATCTACTGTTAGCAGTTTAACATTTTTAACTATGAACACTAGATGGCGGTAACAACAGCTGGTGGAGCGCAAACTTACCAGTGCTGCTATGTTATCAGTGTACAACTGCTCAGGCTAGCGCCATCTAGCGCCATCTAGCCAAAATTAGCTTGAACATAAAATTGGGGGCGCGCTCTAGCGGGTGTTGAAAACAGCAAAGCATGTGGTATACAGCTGGCGCCATTTAACGAGGAGTAGCTGTAGGTAAGCTGTAAGTGTGTTAGCGCCATCTTTAGCTCAAATCTATTAATAAGTGTCCGTTTTAATTTAAACAAAGTGAAACGTGATCAAAGAATTACGGGAATTACTTTAATATAATTACATTGTATCATATGTATATCATATTTTTTTTGGCAAACTTTTCCACCCACCACTCAAACAGCGGTTGGCAATGGCGGCAGCGCTCAAGACGGCGTAAAATTAATTAAATTTACGGCAATTTTTGCACCTCGACTCGCACTAATTAGTGGCTAACGGTAATTTCTTTGAGTTGTTGCCGCTGCTTGAGCAAACGACATCCGCGTCGTGTGCTTGTCAACGCGCAAAGGCAGCTGATTGGCCAAAAGGAGCTGCGACAAGAAGTTGCCTTAATTAGGAAGCGTTTAACGTTTCGCGCGCTCTTGACTTCTGCCCGGCCTGCAACCCCCGGCCGCACTGCTCATGCTTTTTCACTCTCTCTCCCTCCCTCCCTCACACCCGCCAGCCACTCGTTTACAATTAATTAAAAACCAAATGGACGACGACAACAAGTTTGCGAGGCCTTTATGAATATTTAATAAGTTTTTTTTTAGGGAATTTGTGACCCTGAACAACTGAAAATTAATTTCCAAAAATGAAATAAAATCTTGGAAAGATGCGCCTTCAAGTTGTTCGATTTATTTAACTAAAACTTAAAGCAATCGTTTAATATAAACTCGCACTAGTTTGGCAAGGGTGTAGAAGCGTCGTGGTGTCAGTTTGAGAGATCTTCACACTTTTCGCTTGTTTTCAATTGTGTGCGTTTGCAATTAGGCAAATGGGGTGTGCTCCCAACAACCCCACCACTGTGCGAGCCCTTTGGAGAACCCCATCAACAATTTACTGCGCGTTTTATTATTGCACTTTTTTTTTGTTGTCTTTTCTTTTTATATTTTTTGTATTTGCTCTGTTGTATTTTTTGTTTGTTTTTGTATTTTGATGTTGTATATATGTAAAATTTAAATACATTTAAATTTATGCTATGCACTTCGTTCAGCGTTTAAAACATAAAAAATTGCACCGCTCGTTGTTCTGCCTTACGTGTGAGTCCTCGCAGCAGCGCAGGCTCCTGCTCCTCAAGCTCCTCCAGCTCCTCTTGCTCCTGCTGCACCTGCTCCCGTTTCTGCCTCTTCACTCTGCAGCCGCTCTTCGTTCTAACAAAGCTTATGATTAATTTACAACTCGAGGCTTAACTGTAAAGTTGGCTACGTTTAACTTTAATCTCGCATTTCCTAAGTCATAGACAAGTTTAACTCCTCGCTACCGTTGGACGATGGTGGTCAGAAGATGACCGTCAGCGGTCGGCGAAAATCGGAGGCGCCTCCAGCGCCGCCGCCACCCCCAGCTGCTGCGCCGGCGCCCACTCCAACACCCACCCCAACTCCCACGCCCACGCCCACTCCTGCGGCGGCACTGGCCAACTGGCCGCCATATTGCTGGGCATACTGATGGGCATAGTCCAAGCCCACGTCGCTGGGCGAGTGCAGATGCGGCTTGGCCTCCACCTGGCCGCCCGCCTCCAGCTGGGGCGTGGCATCGCGCTCGTCCAGCCCACTGCTGCTGTTGTTGTTGTGCGAGCTGCCACCCGCACTGCCACCACCACCTGCCCCACCGCTGGCCATGAGCAGCTGCTGTTGCTGCTGCTGCTGCTGCTGTTGTTGCTGCTGCTGCTGTTGCTGCTGCTGCTGATGATGCGCCGCCGCGTGCTGCTGGGCGCCATATATCTTGGAAATATCAAAGGCATAGTTGGCACGATCCTGATACATCTTTGAGTCGAAGTAGGCCTTGGTCAGCACACTGGGATCCAGATAGGCGCTATAAGCACTCGCCTGGCCACCCGCCGCGGCGGCGGCTGCATTACTCAGATACGAGCTGCGCTCCAAAGCAGCGAACTTGTCCATCTGCCCAGAGAGCGTGGCCTGAAAGGACAGCGGGGAACGTGACAAAATAATATAAGTAGACATGAATGAGAGAGGGAAAGAGCGAGAGAGAGAGAGAGAGAGTGAGAGAGAGCGGAACTGTCTCCACGATCGCCTCTCTATGCAATTCTCATGAAATACAGAAATGATTATACAGAGAATTTAAAAGTAGATTATAAAATCTTTGTACCTTAGGCCATACAGATGCCATAGAAGACCGATCAGTATTTAATAAAATGTTCAATAAATATAGTATATAGCAAGCCATTAATTGATATTCAATTATATGCCACGATACTCGTAATATGCCCAAAGTGAGCTGCTCCCGTTGCATAAACAAGCACCTGGTTGGGGTTGTCGCTGAGGGGCATTGGGTGTGAGTTGTTGCCCTTGGTTAGTGCAAATTGCTTAACACTTTTGTGGCTTTATTTGACCAACTAATTGTGGATGCGAGATGAACAACCCCACGCAGCAAATAAATACGAAAACACGTCTCAGTTTAATGTTATTTGATTTGCAATACGTTTCTCATTGCAACACCAGTTGTTTGTAGGGTTCTGGCTTAGGCTGGGACTTAGCCGGGGACTGGGACTGGGACTGGGACTGTGACTGGGTTCTTATGAACGGGTGCTAAGTGCGTCAGGGGTTGTTTTGCTTCATTTCCGTTTTGTTTTGAGTGGTTGTTTCGAGGGGTTGCTCCCCGTTCGCAGAGCACTTTGCTCTGGGCTATAATTATGTTGTTAACACATCATCATCGTCATCACCAACAACATCAGCGCCAACTGACGGAGTCGGAGTCGAGCCCAGAGACTCATGCGTGTGTCTGTGTGTGTGTGTGTTTGTGTGTTTTGGCCCGAGAGCGTTTTGGATTACAATTTGATTTGATTTGATTTGCGCCCAATTGGGAATTAGTGTGGATTGGTAAATATTTTGATGCACGGCGATTTACGCGGAGTTTATGTTTGGATTTCGGTCGCTCTCAATTGGGCATTATTTCGGCAGTTAATTGATTTAGCTCGGTGGCTTCGAGTGCCTTCAGGCTTGAGCCCAAACGAGTTCGGTTCAGGTCTGCGCAGGTGGTTCAAATGTCGCAAATGCTATTTTGATGTTGTCTTTGTTTTTATAGTTACTCTTTTTTTTTTGCTTGTTTTTCGATGCCAGCTGTGCAAACTCTGTAAGGCTTAGATACAAGGAGAAGATGTAGTTTTTATCTACTCCCTTTGAATAACACATGAAAAGGCATTGGAATGTTCTGTTAAACTTGGCCTTTATTATGCTCAGTTCAACGGCTGTGTTGGAGAACATAAATGCCGTCTTGGCCGTCTTCTAATCCGCCCACAATCCGCCATGCAATTTTCATGTACAGATTTCAATTTGAGGAACGAGAACGCTTGCCGCCTTCAAAGCTGGTCTATTATTAAAATACTACGGCCTGGCCCGGGCATATTATTAACCGCGTAAAGCTATTGTTGGCGGGTAATGCCAGGCTTTCAACACCCGCAACGCATGTTAAACAGCCGCAGACATCAATCACGGCCTCAAATAGGCAGCCCAGACTCGGCCCCAACAATGCCAAGCAACAGTCATGACTTTTAATGGGTTGTTAATAAACACAGACATCCCATGCCAGCCAGAGAGGCAGAGAGGGGGAGAGAGAGGCGGACCCCGAAGATCCCATTGCTGAGCCTGCTCAGCGCCAGAACAGTTTTAAGTTTTAATTGCCAATCTTTTGTTGTTGCACATAAACTCCCAGCCGAGCCAACTGGAGCCTAGCCCAGGGCCCTACCCCGTTGCAGCTTTTGGTAGCACCTGCGCGTCCCGTGTTTGTTTTTGCGCCGGACGCCTTGTTATCTCAGCGATCTGGCCGGCAAACTAAATGTGTAATGACAACTTGTGGCAAATCCTTAGCATGACATGTCAGAACTCAACCAGGATCGAATCGTGATCAGGAAGCGTGTCGCGCTTAGTCACGGCCGCATGTTTTCCGCCTTTTAAAGTGGGCGTCTGCCATGGGAGTTTGTAATTATGTTATTAAGGCGACCCGCGTACCGATCGATGTAATTGGACGCGCTACCGTTCAGCATTCCGTGATGGACGTACCCGGCACTTGAGCGCTTAACCCCCCGACCCCGACCCCGAGACAGGCACAGACGCAGACGCAGATCGAGAGGCCCAAGACCAGGTTCAGGTTTGGCACTGCAACGGGGTGTGGCAGTGGAAGGGGCACGGGAACGGGAACGGGAACGGGAACTGTTACTCACCTGCGTTGTTGTTGGCGGCGATGTCTGCGTGAGATGGCTGCCCAGGTGATAGGCGGCCGCTGTGGGACCGGGGGCGAAGTAACCCGGCGAGATGCCTGCAAGTGAAGCCAAACAAAGTAAAGTGGGAGAAGGTAACAAGACTACAACAACAACAACAACAACAATAAAGTGAAAAAATAAGTTTACAATAATTATGACAATGGTTTTGGGTCTGTTGTGTGCTTAAAATAATTGCCACTCGAAATATTTTGCGCCCCTTTTGTTCGGTTAACTCTTTCATATTTTCGGACCGTGTTCTCTGTCTCGATATAATTGTGCGCTGAATCAGCTATTTTGGTTAGCGTAGCGAGAGAGAGAGGGAGAGAGGGCCAGAAAGAGAGTTATCTCCGCATCTGATAGATGCCAAGCAGTTATTACCAATTGCCCTAAACGGTAGTCGTCCAGCTGCCCTCTTGGCCTTTTGTTAACGGGGTCTCGATAATTACAAGCGCCGCTTATTGAAAAATATTTCATTCATAGGGCTACAATCTCCAAATTGTTTAAATTGTTGGATGCTGTGGCAATTAAAATTGCTTAGACAACAAACTTGAAAGCATTTTTGATCGTCCCAAGTAGCGACATTTCGACATGGCATCATCTCCATCTTCTATTATATGATATAATAGCGGATTAGGTAGTACGCAAAACCTTAACTGGTAGCTGCTGATTTTATTGATTTTTTTAATTAACATCACAATAACACACAAATCTTGTGTGGATTTGTTAAATTTTTTTTTTTTTGTTCAGTTAGGCAGTTATTTTTAATGAAATTTGTGTAACCTCTTAAAGAACTTTCTAAAAACAAAATAAGGTACATTCTACTAGATTTTTTATGAATGATTAAACAAAAATTATAGTAGAAATAATAATATTAATTAAAGCATTTTTCACAATGACTACCAAGCAAGACATTCTGTTCGATCTTAAACTGTTTGGGAATTATAAGCACACATTCATTTCATGTATGCCTTCAATCCTTTTCTCCTCCTCCCTCTAAGCTGTTGCATGCTTCAGTTAGCAGTACTTCTATACAAGATATCTTCTCTACATCCCCAACTCTACCAATAATCTGCTGTCTTTGTCTCTCGCAGCCATTTTCCACAGTGCCGTGTGCATTGAAGTGAATGTTCAGCGGGCTAAGGACTAATTCGTTTTATTTATTACGCATTTCCTAGTATTTTTATTATCATTTCCGTTGCGCATAAATCATCATGATGGCATTGCCTTTAGCCTGGGCCACTGATCCCTGAACCGCCAACGCACAAATTTGCTGCCACATCAGAAAACCCAACCGAAGAAACTTGCGTTAAATTTGAGGCCCAAACGGGCAAAAAAAAGACAAAAAACGTGACAAATGCTAATTTAAAACCTCCAACCAGAACAACTACAACCAGACCAACTATATGGAACTGCGCCCACTGCCAGCCCCGCTCCCCCCTTGGGTTTGGCTTGGGAAATCATGAATGGTAACTTATGCTTATGCCGTGGGTTCGTCCTGCCCGCCCTTACTCCTCTCCCGCTGTCTGTCTATCGTGTGTGTCTGTCCTGTCACTTGAGTTGAGTTGTTAAGCCAGGATGATGACTTCACAGTTTGTCAGGGCATGCGAGCGGGTGGTTCTGTTCGTTCTTAGTTGCCACCCCCCGCCCCCCACCCTCCACAACAACAATTCAGCGCCGCCATATTGTGCAGGTGGGGTTTTTGTGTCATAAACAAAAACCCAACCAGTCAACCACTCGAGTGTGCCGATAGTTTGTCATATTTTCATTCAGTTCTCAGCTTATTTCCACCGTGCCACATATCGTGCCACATTTGCATTTGTCTTACGCCAAAGCTCATAAAACTCGCCTTTCTACTTTGCATAGTTCTTGTGTTTCCAGCGTTATGCTTTGAGTTCCTTTTTGGGCACGATATAATTGGTTTTATTTTGCTGAGCTACTGCGGCGGAAAATATTTCCCTAATTCAAGAAATAAATCTTGTTTTCTAATACATTTTCTTGCATTTATTTGACTTTTTTTTTAAACTGTTTTCAGAAGCTTTAAGAATTAGCTGATCATTTGTACTTAAGAGACAAATTCTTTTCACACTTTCCCTAGTTTCTGACCCGTTCTAAATTCTAAACTGAATATTATAGAAATCTCTCAAGGAAGTTTACACTACTCTTACATACCTGCGCGTAACGCCTCAACGGGCACCGATGGATATGGCATGGGATACGGGTAACCATCACGTCTCAGGGCTTTGGGTTTGCGTCTAGGACGATATTTATAATCGGGATGCTCCTTCATGTGCATGGCGCTGTTTGGATGCAAGAAGTTGTAGCTTATCATAGATGGAGGCGGTGGGGGGAGAAAGCAAGGAAGAATCGAGACTTACCGCAAACGCTTGGCTTCGTCGATAAAAGGACGTTTCTCTTCCTCGGTTAGCAGCTTCCATTCGGCACCTGCAATCGAGATATTGAGATATATAATATGAAAAGTCGTGATCCATTAGATACTTTGCGTTGGGCACTTGAAGCCGTTGTCAAAATGTGGCTACACAATGCAGCGCACTCATGACAACCTGCTCCAGAAGTGGACGCACATAATCATAATTTCCTAACAGCCACACACACACACACACACGCACACAAACTGGTCTTGTGTGTACTAACAAGAAGGATACCAAATACCAAACAATGTTGCCGTCATCTTCCTCCCCTGGCACTTCCTCTGTCTCTTTCTATTGCCATTTGGCCATCTTCAGTCCGTCCCTGTCTATGTGGCCACCATTGTTGCCAGTTTTGGCATTGTCGTTCGTTGTTCGTTGTTCGTTGTTTGTTGTTTGTTGTTGTCTCGTTGTTTGTCTCGTTGCCTGTTTGTCAGTTCAGTCAGCTCCCCATGCCAGCCAGCCCCGGCTCAGACCGGCACTGGCTGGTTAGAGGACGATGCCGAGTCCTTGCACGATTATGGCCCAAAACCAGCAGGTGGTTTGGGCCCTTTTGGGGGCGTGCTTTTGTACCGCTTCCTGTCTCGCTCTCCCGCTTCGAGGGCGGCAAGCGAGGAAGTATGTTGTATTTGTATTTGTATTCGTATTTGTATTCGTGCTGAATGAATACATGGCACATGCACGTGCCACATACTCATAAGTGGCAAGTGGCAGGCAGGACCCTCTTGATTATATGCTAGTATGTCGACTCATAGGCGGCTTGTGGGGCCCCATTGTTCGCAGAAATTGCAAATGTTTTTAAGTTAATGTAAAATGTTATAATGACATGTGTCATAAGGCTGCTGATAACTTCGAAAATACGAAAGACGAGTGAAGAGTGAAGAGTTGTCGCCACAGAGAGTCCTTCACACACTCGATATTTGCACATATAACAGCATGTTCTGCTTAGCTGGGGATAATAGCAATGGGAGTGTGCTAACTTGATGTTGTCAGTTATTAAATGTCGCATATTTGGAGCAGAACTTACTGAAGACAACAAAAATTTAAGGTTTGAAGAGATCTCAACAAGCCAGCTAAAGTATCAGTAATATTTCTACCTATCTCTGAATAAGAACTTAAAAGTACTTTATTTCTTATTGGATAGTATAAAAAACAATCCCAATCTATATCTATATTCCTTTAAGTGCAGTTCAACTCAATAACTCCTCTATTTGTGCTCATTTCAAATCCCCGATCCTTTTTATTCTTGATAATCGCTGTTATTGTCCAAAAAGTTGCAACAGATTGTAAGTAAATTAGTTAAGGGAAATGTTCAACAATAGAAATGGACTTGAGGGAAATGTCCTTAATTAGTTATAACGTGTAATTTTAGACGCCGTCCAGCAAATACAAATACACACAGTGTCACAAAAATGGCATTGTTACGACAATAATAAAGAGACAAACACTAATGACAAGATATCTGGCAGGCACAGGACGTTGACGGGGCTTAGATGAAACTGCTGTCAGGGCCACACACACTCGAACACGCACCACACACACACACACACACACAAGGTAGTCCAACAAAAACTATAACAATAAACGCAACACAAAAGCACAATTGTGCCCAAAAGACTGGATATGTGCCCACGCCCACATCTAAGCGCCCCTTTTGCCCCCTTCGACAGCAAGTTGGAGGCACTCATAATGCAAGTAGCTGCCCCTCAACTGGCAGCTGCTGCTAAAATACTAATTTATAGATACATTGACAGGCCGTCCAAGTGGCAACTGGGCATCAAATGCGCAACACGGCTCCTGTGCACGACACCTTGTGGGGCATTTAGCTGGGGCACAGACTTCCAGACAGCTCACATAATAATAAACAAGACGAACGAACAGAAAGAGAGAGAGAGAGACGGAGAGGGAGGTGCGATGAGTGGGAGAGTATCTACAAGTTGTGCAGTTGTATAAACTAAGGAGGGCGCACAGCCGAGTTGACATGCCACAAAAGGATGACAATTGGACAATGTCTATGTTTGCCCGTTGTCGTCTGGCGCCCCCCTCGAGCCGAGTCTAGAGCCGTAGCTGGTTGAGTGGCCAGCTTAATAATTGATATGAAAAACAAGTACAAGTTGCACATGACAGTTGCCAAGATGTGGTGTGGCAGCCAGTTGAGCTGGCTCAAGCATAATTAACAAGTTTTTCCCCAACAGCCTGAAGAAACACTGGAAAATGTCGACTGCTAACCACAGAGCAAATATTGAACAGACGCCGGCTCCAGTTGCAGTTTGCGGTTCACACAGCTCCCAACTGGGGCTGCGACCAAGCTATCAGAGGCACAAATAGTGCCCAGGGTGGGCGGGGGAGAGAGGCTACTTTCGGAACAGTTCTCGAGCTGAAGTTCACACTCACACATCACACAATTGGGCTACTTATGGGATTACGGAGTCCGGACCTGGACCCCTGGGCTCTGTTTACTGGGTTCTGAGCGTGGCGCCAACGCGCTGTCTGAACTTATAACTTGGCCAGGGCTTAAACTGTTTGCCCTGCAATTTAACGCTCTTGAATGCTGACATATGTTTCATTAGAGAGTGGAGTATCGACAGAATATAAAATATTTCATATATAAATAATTCAAGAGTGGGTAATTTTCTTATAATTAACGAACTGTTTAATGTGCTTGTTCTCCTTTTGATTGAGCGTGCTGTAATTAAGAGCTCGAAGCCGCCCACTGTCTGACAGTTCGTTGGCCCCCTCTCACACACCTGTCAATTGCCAGGCGCACTTTTGAGGTGGCCGCCCCCATGTGGAAAGGGAACACGTTGCCTTTTCCCCCAATTGCGAACTAATCAATTGTTTGCGCTTTATTGTGCAACAAAAGGAGCTTGTGGGCTGGGCAAAAGGCTTGAGAGCTCGACCTTTTGTGCTGGCAATGCGAAGTCGCAATCGAATCCAAGTCGAAGTCTTTGCCATTGTTCGAGACCCGTCAGTCGGGCAGCCATCCATCTCCCGGGCGGCTTTGTTTAACATTATTTAATATTCCCGCAGGAGCTGGGCGAACGCACACAGGTCCTGGGCAGAGCTTTGATTAAAAAAAGGAGGAAAAACGAAGGCGATTGCCGATTCGACAGGTTTTTCAATTATTTTCAAAACAATTTTCCATACAGGGCAAGAAAAAAACGTGACTGCCATTTTGTTGCTGTTGTTGTTGTTGTCGCTGCTCTTGTCGTTTGCCACCGTTTGCGCTGTTGTTGTAATTGTTGTTATTGTTGTTGTCGGCCATTGTTTGTTCTGTTGTTAATTCAAATTTCCAGACAGTAATTAATGACAGTTACAATTTCAATTAAGCCCGCGCGCAACAAAATTGTTTTCTATAACACATTTTTTTTTACTTTATATTATTTTATTTTATTTTTTTATTTTGCTGTTGTTGTTTTTGTTGTCTTTTGTTTTGCATAATAAAATAAATGGCAACGCCGGCGGCGACGGCGACGGCGACGTCTGAAGAGCTCTCCACAGTTGCCAGTTGCCAGTTACCGTTACTCAACTCTCGACGCTCTCTGGCATTGCCTTTCGCATTGTATCTGTGCCTCTGTGTGTGTGTGTATGTGTGCGTTGAAAAAAATAGCTTTCGCGCCGCCATTTTTTGTGGCGCCTTTGTTGATGCCACAGTTTTTTGTTTGCCGCCTTTTCTCTGCGCAATTTTTCATAATGAGCCATTTTTTATTTATTTTATTTCATTTAATTGAATGCCAGGGCAAACTTTTTCAAGTGCAAAACTTTGTCGTTTGTTTAAATGTGGCAAATGGTTTATTTTCGCCTTTTTATTTTCGGTTTTTGTTTTTCTTTTTCGCCACATTGTCATTGCAATTGCAGTTGAACATAAATTTAAACTTTTACTACAAAAAAGGTTCTGCTTTAGAATGTGCCAGAATTATTGTCATTTTTAGAAACTGTCAGTTTCACAAAATTTGAGCTTTTTCCTATTTCCTCGTTATCTTAAGCGAGTTACCTACATCTTGAGTCGCCTCCTTGTGCCGCCATTCTCTCTCCCTCTCTCTCTCAGTACAATGGGACCGGCGTCTCTTGCTCTGGCTCCCTGCTCAAAAATACAAACTCAACAAAAGCTGCAACTGACAGCAAATATTACACAGAACTGTCAATTGACATAATGGATTTGCCAAAATACAACAACAACAAAAAAGGTGAAATGAAATGCGAACAAAAGCTCGCGCCTTCCAGTAAAATCGCAGCCCACCTTATAAAAAAAAGAAATACTTCGAAGCTCGAGTTTGTTGTGGAGTGTATATTGTGTTTAGATTGTTGTTGCTGCGCATCGATTTTCATATATTGGTTGGGCTTGCCACTTGCCACTTGAACTCTGGCAGCCTGCGAGTGTGAGAAGCGTTGCCTGAAAAGCGTTTTTAAGGCCAGTTGCCTGATTAAGAAATGGCTTTAATGGCAGCTATCGCTGGTAACAACCCTCTGATTATACCCTGTACATTAAGGCTGAAATAAACAACATCTCAATCAAATAAAAATATACAAATACAAATATCCATCCAAATATTCATAAAAAAGAAAACTAAGAAATTCTTCGTCGCAGATCGATAGGCATTTAAGGTGGTATCTTCTAGTCGTTTACTGCCGCTTTGCTCGCATGCTTGGCAGCCACTCCGCCCGCCCGTCTGCTGGCCTTGTTCAAGTGCAGCGAGTTTGCCTTTTGTTTTTGTTGTTGTTGCGCTCAACTGCGCTGCAAGTGAGTCGCGTTTAATTTGCTTTGTTTTTGCTTAAACAATGGTGAAAAAGAAAAAGTCATTTCACAAGTGCTTCAGAGGCAGAAACGCCGTAGTTGGGAGCTGAACTGATGGTGGAATTGGCAGCCCCGTCGAGTTTTATTAAAAAATATTGCACAAAATGGCTGCTGCCCCAAACTTCTTTTGTAGCAGCAAGCTCTGCCTGTTATCGATGAGGGACGCCTTTTGGGCTTATTGTTATCGCTGTTATGACAGTATTTTTTGTGGGCCTGATTAGTGCAAGGAGCAGTGCTTGTACTCTGCTTCTTCTTTTCATTCGTCTTGTGCTTCCCATCCTGCTCAAGACTCATCCAATATGCATGAGTTGGCCGAAAGGTAGCAGCGCCTGTTGCCTCATTGTTATGCTAAAGATTTCTGCTGTCACTTGCCACGTGCCTCATGGGCTGTCTGGCTGCGTGTGTGATTGAAATTGAATTTGATGCGAATTGGAAACCGAAATCTAGAATACCGAATCCAGAACCCAGAGACCTGATAAGGTTCGCTGTTTGTGCGTGGGATTAGCCGCCGCCCCACCAGAAATAAACTACTTAACTTTGCAACTAGTTAAGCGGCGAGACAATGCGGCATGTGGCATGAGGCAGGCGGCAATGATTTGGCAGAGTCTTACTTGGGCTGTGGTGGGGGTGGTTGTGTGTGTGTGTGTGTGTGTGTGTGTGTGTGTGTGTGCAGGCAACCCTTCTCGGCGTCATATACAACTATAATCAACAGCTTCCTTGGCTCGATCTGCTCTTCCTGCCATTGTTTGACAGCCGCTTGTCAGTTTTGACAGTTGCGTTGAGTGCGCGCAACGGACGAGTTTTTGGTTTGTCATTGTCATAAACCCAATTTGGAGTGGGTGGGCTAGGGGGGAATACCAGTCGGTATTACGTTGATTAGTTTAAGTTGCATAAGTAAGCGAGACAGCGAGCGGGACAGAGAAAGCGAATGCAATGGGAGTGAGTGAGTGGGCGCGAGAGATTGGCAGGTCGTGTGCCGCCTCTTAATTTAGTTTTGTGTGAGATTTTTATATTGTTTTCAGATTACAAACATACTACGAGTGCTTGTGCACACAAAGCCACGGCTCTCACCCATTGTGGTTCGTTAAAAAACCAGATTAAAATGCATTCTGGAAACAAGCCGGAATCCAGCTGAGCTGGATTGCGTGTTCTTGGGGCTTATAATTCAACTTCCGAACAGCTAATAACCAAGGCAGAGAATTTGTTTATGTTTACTGAGTGTTTCGGGTACATAGGGAATATATGAATTTATAAGCATGTACTGCAGTAGATCATAATAATAATCGGTAGATAATAATAATAATAGTAATAATAATAATAATAATAATAATAATAATAATAATAATAATAATAATAATAAGTAATAATAATAATAATAATAATAATAATAATAATAATAATAATAATAATAATAATAATAATAATAATAATAATAATAATAATAATAATAATAATAGTAATAATCATAATAATAATAATAATAACTAATAATAATAATAATAATAATAATAATAATAATAATAATAATAATAATAATAATAATAATAATAATAACAATAATAATAAAAATAACAATAATAATAATAATAATAATAATAATAATAATAATAATAATAATAATAATAAAAATAATAAATAATAAAAATAATAATAATAATAATCATCATCATGTTCTCATTCAATACTATGAGGTAAAATCACAAAGCATTTACCACTTACCTAGCCTCTTGGATATCTCCGAATTGTGCATTTTGGGATTATCCTGAGCAATTTTGCGTCGCTGTAAACGTGACCAGACCATAAAAGCATTCATTGGACGTTTTATGTGCTCCTCATTCTGGCGTTTCGTTGTGTTCTGTATCATCAGGCTGAAGAAGACGTCACTGCGAAGAGATTAAAGACACGCTAATAAAACGGAGATACTTGGCGATATAATACTAGTGTGTGCTATTATGCAGCTTATTTGGCAGCAAGATAAAGGTTAATCCTCTAGCCCATTGTTAAATAGATGCTCCCCAGGCACTCACCTGGCGCTGCTGCCACTGTTCATGAGGCTGCCCATGTTCTGGTGGAGATTGCTGATGGGCGATGCCTGCGAATTGTGGTGCAGATGGGCGGCGGCGGCGGCTGCCATGACGCTGCTCGATGTGCTGGACGTGGACGTGTGATGCACTGGCGCACTGGAACTGGAGCTGGCCAGACTGTGACCCGTGCCCGTGGACAGATGCTGGCCAAGGCCGTTGCTGTGGGGCTGGTGCGACTGCGCCTGTGACTGCCCGTGCAGGGAGGAGGCGCCGGAGCTCGTCGGCTGGCTGTGATGCGAGGCTGTGGAATGTGGTTGCTGCTGCTGCTGCGCCGCTGCGGCCGTTGCTGCCGCGTGGTGATGCTGATGCAGTTGCGAGTGCTGCGAGCTCAAGTGATGCGCTGCTGCTGCGGCCGCCGCCGAGTGGTGCAGATGGGGATGCAAACCCAAAGCGGTGGTGCCGTTGCCGTTGGGTGAGCCGCCGCTGCTGTTGCTGTTGCACTGATGGTGATGATGCTGCTGCCCCAGCTGACCCAGCGACAGTTGCTGGCTGTGATGATGGGCGTGGCTGTGGGCGTGACTCTGCTCACTGCTGTGCTGCTGTTGCTGCTGCTGCTGCTGTTGCTGCTGCTGATGGTGCTGTATCAGCTGGCCCAGGTGCGTGCCGCTGCTGGAGCTCACCGAGCTCAAATGACTCTGCAATGGATGTGCGAGCGATAATCCAGAGAGCGACAAGTGCGTGGATAGACGTTCCATCATTTTCTGGATGGAGCTGCAGTCGAATCGCTGCTGGCTCGTGGCCGGGATTGTGTGCTTGCTGGCGCGGTTCTAGTGGTGTCAGTGGTTGAGGTGCTTTGAAGAGTATAAATCAAGCTGGAAAATTTAAATCAATTCTGGCATTAATTCAAATTTTATTTGTGTGGTATAGATAGAGGTTCTGCCTTGCAACATAGCTGATTTTATAAATTCCTAAAATCACTGCCAGAGAAATCCTGTTAGTTCAAGCTGCTTTTCTTAATAATACTCCTGGGCTTTTGTTATTCAATTAGCTAATTGATTTGGGCTTTTAAAAGTGTGTCGCCTGTCGCCCGTACCCCAAGCTAAACTCCAGACCGTATCCCCCTGCCATGCTGCGAAAACAAAGGATCTGCCCCAGAGCCACTTGCTGGCGGTCGCCACCTCAACTCGAGATTTGAGATTCGAGATTCCAGCTGAATGAAACCTTTTCTCTCGAACTCTTTATATGGCCGAATGTCAACCCTTAAAAGGACGCGGGGCTGCACACGCCGGCGACGGCGTCCAGGAACATACTGGAAACGTCCTGTTCATTATGCATCGGGGCACTTGAATCCCATTTCTTTCCATTTTTTTCTGCCCGTTTTCGGGCACACAACGTGGTTCTTTTTAAATACGGTCAGGTCAGGTTATTGCCGTTGATAGGTTTCGATTCACGGCCTTTCGAATCACATGTGCGTGCATTATAATCGGGATTTATGTGGTCCACTTGATGCCCAAACCAAGTGTGGGTCGCTCGCATTAATGTGTTAAATACACACACCACACACACCGACACACACTCATACACATATGCTGTGCTGCCAAAAGGGTTCCCAGTTCATGGTCAAGAAGCAGATCCCTGCCAGCGTCCGGCTAAACGCTTTCAATTTGCTTAATGGTCCAGTGATGACGACGACGACGACGACGTCGACGCTTCGACTCCGGAGTACAATTGAGCCGGGCGTGCGGAAGACATTTGAGTATTCGGAGCCCTCTGAGTTCGCATAGAGCGCATATATGCGATGCTCTTTGGCGAATATAATGCTCGACAAATGTGTCAGCTGCACTGCATATTTGCATAGATGAGTGTGTGGGTATTGTTGGGTCTATGTGTGTGTGTGTGTGGGGGGTGTGGGTGGTGTGAGTGATGCTTTGACTCTTATTTAATGTCCTACAAACTTTCATGAAATTAAACGTGAAGCGCTTGTAAAAGTATTTTATACATTAAAAATTTATACTGATATTTGTATATAAAAAGTCAATTATTATTTGAGTGCGTTTATCTTAACTGTTATATGCTGTTATTGCTGGCTCTTGGCTGGCACGGTTAATCCCGTGCTCCGCACACACTGACCGTTATCCTTTGCCCGCCACTTTCGTGGCCATAACTCTCCGGTAGCCTACGACAACTGCGACATCTGCACTGCTTCCGGGCATTATCCACTTGGTGTTAAAGTAAAAATTGCCCAGGCATGCGTATTAAGCATGAAATTTATTAAATGAAAAAATGAATATATATATGAAGGGTCTGCTGCAGAGACAACAACCTGCCGGCCAGCAGAAAGGGGAAAGGGACACGCATATTTTTGTAATCCTTATGGAGTGCAAACAAATTTCTGTGTTGTCAAGTTTGTATGCACCACAAAGTGGTGGAGAGCGCAGCAACTGCTGCACGCTTGGAGCTGAGGCGCACCGCAGGCCACCACTAGCACCGGTTGCACCACCAGCTGTGCACAAATTGCACTCCAGATATTTTTATTTGCTGTGAATATCATCGGCAATGCTACCAGCGATCAGAAAAGCCTACCCCAAGCCCTAGCCCTAATGCTGCCCACTCGCTGCTTGGCTAACGGAAAATTATTCAGTTTATTAAAGTTGTCCAACAAATTATCAATCAAAATCGAGAGCGTGGGCCGTTGGGATTCTCGGTCTCCAACAGAATGGAGTGCTCTGTTTTTCTCTCTTGCGCTAATCCAGTAACACCAGTAAAAGCGTTAATAGATATCGGCCAAGTTATTTATGGGCATTGCAACGGCTGCCTTCGTCTACGCTTTTCTCTTTGTTATGCAAATCCCTGGCGGCGATTCTTCGACGCAGTAGGAGTAAATTACCCCGACGGTCACATAAGCAAATATTTATACTGCGTGCTAAGAGTTGGCGTAGGGTATGCCCAAAGAAAAATGTAAGCAACCGATCTGGCTCTTAGGGTATTTAACTATTCAATGTATGTGATCAAAAGTTGAATTAATATGAAAATTGTAATGGTTTCTCGAAGTTGGGAATAAATCGTATACCATATGTTCCATGATATAAACATATTTCCATTAATACAGGGTATTTGAAAGTTAAGCATAGTGAACCTCAAACATTCCTACTTGTTTTCACAACGATTGGAGCTTGAGAAGGCGGTGTGGTTACCTGGTAACTGGCAACTGGTAACTGGCAACTGGGAACTGGCAACTGGGAACTGGCTACCCGTTGTCGTTGCCAGACTGCGCGACTTGCAGACTGAATGACTGCGACTCGGCAGCTGGGCAACTGGACAACTGGGATCCCTGTCTTGCTTCTCGTTCATTTGTTCATCCGTTTGTTGCAGTGTCAAACAAGAATTATGATCGGCTTAGCCACATGCTGAGCCTGCGCAGTGGCCCAGAGGCAGCTTCAGCTCTCTGGAGTGGCAGTTAGGCTCAAGAATCGAGAATCGAGAATCTCAATTCAATACAGGTAGAGCTTTAAGTGTCTCCACTTTGTGTTGAAATGTATCGTTCCGCTTCTACTTATGCTGGGAGTCGTCTCTGTTGTTCCAATCCCTTTTTCATTCCATTCCCATTGCCCGTACCCATACTCATACTCATACTCATACTCATACCCATACCCATACCCATACCCATAGTCATACCCATACTCATATCCATACTCATACTCATATCCATGCCCCATTGAAAAGTGTCTCTTGGGCACACGCTGTGATTGTGATCCGTGGCCCTAAGCCGCTGGGGCCCCCTAATGTTTGTAATTAAGAACTTTCACACTCGCAACAATCGCATCGTAAATGTATCTCTTGGTTTAGTGTCAAGTTCGTGCCAAGGGCAAATCCCAAAACTCAACGGAAAGAAACTAAAACCTATGTGAATACAAATATGAATATTAATTAGAATGCCAAGACTTTGGGGCCTGTTTCTGTAACAAGACGTGCGAATATCTTTAGTTGGTATATATTGAATACATAATATATACAACTTATCACATACTTAGAACATCTGGCTTTTTATTTGGCTACATTTGTTCGCCAACACGCAAAATATGCGGCTGCCATTGTTTGTTAACAGAACTCTATTTGCACAATTGTATTTGGTCTTCAGATCAGCATTTCACAGTTGTGCTTGGTATCACATCTAAGTAGTTCAGCTTAGAGTGGAGTTTGGGATCGGCTCTCATTAGAAGTCACGTCACTAAATAGTTTATTTGTTCATTATGCTCAGGTGTGTTTAGCGAATTGCGTCATTCCCAACATAGGTTAAATAAACCAAACCTTCCTTGAATACAGCTTTGCATTTTCTTTACATATAATTAATATAAAATACATAAGCTATAGAGTCTATTATATAAAAAAGAGTTAAAAGGATAGTGACCAAAATAAGTTCTCAATTTTTTCTTCGCATCTTATAATACGCTCTTTTAAATGAACATCAAGTTCTCAGATATGTTTACCAATACTTCACTTCGAAAATCACGTAAATATTTGGATAATTTTGTTGTATCCAAAGCTTAATCCTGCTTCGATTGGTTACTGCTAATATATCTTTTTTTTATTATTTTCTCCACATTCCACACCTTCTTAGCGAAGAAAACTAAAAAAGACTTGAGCAAAGCATACGAAGAAGGTGATTGTTGACAAAACTGAAAGCAAAAGTCGAAACGAACTCATAAAGATTCCGACAATAATGATTCGGCACTAACTGAATGATTATCCAAATTTAAATGTGTGACCCTAAAAAGTTAGGCATTTGAAAAATTCCAATTTTATTTTATAAATATCATTTTGCTTTACAATTTAAATGGCCATACTTCAAACTCTCTTTTATAAAAAGTTCCAAGCTTATTAAAACTGCTTAATTTAAACCTTTCTCAGATATGGCAATATTTACAATATATTATATTAATATATTATATTTATTTCAATGTTTTTGAAGTCCTCTGCTGACTTACCTTGAGTGGCGCTGCATTGCCTTTGTATTTGTTGCACCGAGATTGGAATCAAAGCTGTACCTATATATATTCTATATAATGGCTAAGAGCTATGGTTCTGGATGCTGTAGCGGTTTATTGGCTTAAATTCCGCGCCGGTTTCCATAAACTGCTGTGTTTTGTATAACTTTTGGACAATTTATGAGCGACATTTATGAGCTTAGCCAAACGGAGCTGATTGCGGCTTTGTATCTGTATTTGAAGCTGTTGCTGTATTTATGTTTGTGTTTGCTTTACACATTACATGTTGGATATCACTAGTTTATGTTTATTTATCTTTGCTTATTTGTTTATGCGGGCATTTGTTTTTTATATTTTGGGCGCTTCTTTCATTCACATATTTATTCATTCAGTATGGGAATGAAGCTTGTTTAACGTTGTCGTTGTTGTTATTGTTTAACATTGAAATAAGTAGCTTATGGTTAGGATTTCACGACTTTATGAGCAATATTCACGCGTCTTTTCGAATTGGGCTTAAAATTGTTGTTGTTTGTTTTGATGAGCACTCTGCGTTAAGGGTTTTGCATATCCAATTGGATTCTGGGGCGTTGTCGAAAAACGTGATATTATACAGCACTGAAAACGAGCCAATTTTGTATTGTTGATGTGTTTATCGGTCAGTTATGTGTGTTTAACCGTCGCTTAGCGTTTCGTTAAGTTGATGCAACGTAAAACTTACAACTGGCAACTGCAACACGAGAAAACAACCAATTTGTTTATGGTCACAAAACGTTTTTCCGGTCCGCTTGTTGTTGTTGTTGTTTTTTAACTATGGATTAAAACTAAGGCCGTCGCTGCTGCTGCTGCTGCTGGGGCTGCTGTTGCTGTTGCTGTTGCGACTTCTAAGCGCTGCCTTTGGCTTGGCGGCTATTCAACGGATCCGTTCCGACGCGTAACTAAAAACTTGGCGCGCGCTCTCACACGAGCCACAGACGAACGAGTCGCACGGACTTGTCATTTTTTGGGGGGTTGGCTGCAGCGACAGCGGCAGCGACCAGAAAGGCAACAAAAACAACGCACACACACACACACACTGCTTCACACACACTCACACACACGCACACATATAGGCAGCGGGGAGCCAGAAGCTTTGCCATGCAAACTTTTAGTTGCTCACTCAACGCTCTCTCGCTCCACACACACACACACACACACACTAACACATTTGCACAGCACAACACCAATACGAATGCCAACTGGTTGGCAGCAGCTTTTTTATTGGTTTATTTGTTTAATTTTGCTGTTGATTAATCAGTTTTTTTGATGACAATTTGTAACATGTGAAAACACGCATAACTGAAACATAACAAAATTTGTGGGCATGCAAATGAGTAAAGAAGCCTAAGAGTGTGCGTGAGCGTGTGCGTGTGTGTGTGAGAGAGGAGCAGCGCAGCCAACGACAGCGTCACAAGCGGTCTACCGCGACCAGGTGCAGGTGACACTTGAGCCAAGAAAAAAACAGCAAAGAAATGCGACGATTAAAAAGTAAAAAGAGCACCGCTCAGCTGTGCAGGCCCATGGAGAGAACGAGGGAGTTGACGTGCCGTGCAAGCGAGCGAGCGAGCGAGCGAGCGCGCTAGAGAGAGCGAATGGACATAAGAGCGCCAATTGAGCGCCACGCACAGCAGGTGTCGCCTTATTGTGTAAGCGAGACGACAATAGTGGCAAGGCTCGCCATCGTTGTCGTCTATTGCTGCGTGTGCCGGCTGGTGGGCGTTTCCAATTGGAAATGCCTCTGCGACTGCGGGCTGCCGTCGCCAACGCCGCTGTTTCTGGTTGGGGAAATATTTTACATGGCCGGGAGTCAAATGGGAGTCGCTTGGGAGTTTTATTTTTTGTGTTTTTGTTTATTTAACGCATTTACTTAGCGCTTCAAACTATCGAAAGCAAAATCAACTAATCTTAATGGACACTTTTCTAACTGATGCTGACATGTTCGGACTGCTGCCCTTTTTATATTTATCCTTCTTGTTTTTTTTTTTTTTTGTGTTTTTTTTTACCTTTTTCGGCTAATCTACGCGGAGCGCTTTAAAATGCGACGCTTTAGTCCTGGCCTGGAGTGCAGCTGCCTTGGCCATTGCCTGCATTTCATATTCATGCAGCGCTTTGTTCTGTTAATTTCCTTGGTGTCCTGTTGCCCATGACAACTGCAGCGACGGCGACGGCGACGGCAGCGGCAACGAGAACAGCGACTGCGACTGCGACAGCTCCATTTGTCGCCATTGTTTTTAGAGCTTTTTGTGCCTGTGCCTGTGTGTGTGTGTGTGTGTGTGTGTGTATTTGTGTTTATGTGCTCCGCAGGTGTTTGCTTTTGTTTTGTGGGGCGGTTTTAGCGCTGATTTTGATGTTGTTTAACTGACTCGACTTGCACTTGGGTTTCATTTTAATTAACAACAAACTAATGACAAATGCAAACAACCTTATCGCACTGCTCTAATTCTGACTCAGAATCTAATTTAATTTGGCTCTAATGACTTGAGCTACTCTTCCACTCCACTCGAGACTGTAAGCAAGGACGGGGAGGTGGCGAGGGGGGGAGTTGGTGGGGAGTGCAAGCAGTTCTCTGCACTCGTTACCTTTTTGCCAATTGTCAGCCAACAATTGCAAGTTCTGAACAATGGCGCACGTTTTTCCAGCTCTCTTTTCACTAACTAACTGACTGACTGACGATTGCAACTGTGCCATTCGCTATACGAGGGCGGTTTCATAAGTATTTTGCAATGTATTCTAAATATGCTGCTTAATTTTTTTAATAATTAATATATTAAGCTTGAATTGAAATCCTTATAATATAAACGACAATTGATTGATAACTTACCATTTATATAAGTTTGATTACAGGCATGCTTTTTAACTATAGCATTAATTAAGGGTTAAATTGGAAAAGTTTGACTTTTATTAATAAAAAAAACTATCCAGGAAACTGTTTGGTTTTGGTTAAAAACTCTTTGTATGTTGGTTAGAGCTGTTATCTTCATCTGTATGTTTCGCCTGGTTAGCTTGTGAGCCGCCCCTCGCATTTGGACCTGGCTTTTGGTGCGCCCTATGTACTTGGCTCCGGCCATTGTCTTTGGCAATGCTTCTGTCCCTATCTGCATCTCTTTCACTGTTAGGCAACCATTGTTATTACATAGCATACCCTGTACTCATGTTAGCTTATACTAAGGAGGTTAAAAATAATTACTGAATTACTATTTGCATAAGCTTTTAATAGATTTAACTGATTTGTTAGTCGTAGTTGTATAAGGTGTGCATAGGGTATATATTTTGTAAAACTGCAATGCTTATTTTCCATTCTTTGATTATATAAAAATAGTTGTAAATATTAAAAAAATATATTTATTAATAAAAAAACAGGACTTTTTTTAATGCATTTTAATATCAATTTGTTCTTTAACAGGGCATTCGCATAGTCGTTGCTTGTTCGCTGTGATGCTTCCATTCTTCGTTGCTTTCGCAATGCATTTGTTTGTCTGTTGTGCTTGTCTGTTTGTCTATTCGCTGGTTGTTTCTTTCGTTTGTTTGTTTGTTGGTTTGTCATATTTATCATGGCAGTTGCTTTTGCCTCTCTTTTGCATTCTCTGCACTTGCAAATAAATGTTAATGAGTAGTTGAACAAAAAGGCGCTGACAATGCAATCTCGGCCCCGCCTCTGAGTGACTGACTGCCTCTAAAATGCAGCAGAGTATAATGAATACATAATATGAATACGAGTATGTATAGTCAGTTTGCGAGCCCATTTGGGTTAGCTTCTGCGATTGGGGGCTTGAGGCTTTAAGCGCTTTAGCGTATGCAAATGCCACAAATCACCGGCAATTCAATGGAGTCTAATGCCTAAATCGCTCTTGTTGCTACTCTTGTTGTCAACGTTGTTGTTGTTGTTGTTGTTGTTGTTGGGGGCAGGTGCTGCCACACATTGCTGCCAACTCATTTCAATAGAACGTTTTCTGAAAGGCCCGCACAACAAAGGGCCGAAAAAAGACGCTGTTGCCATGTAAATTTTGCACTTTTTCTTGCTCATTAATGTTAATCAAAATGGGGAGAAAATGCTTGAAGAAAAGCACGGTATTAGGTAATACAACAGCTATGGCAACTTGACAAATCGATACCCTGTACTCGTACGTGGCCTTAAAGTATGCAACAACAACTGAGTTACAAATAAAAACAAGAATTAAAAAAAAAAATGTTTGAATTTATAAAGACTTTTTTTGGTGCTATGGCCACAAATGTAACACAGCATTTTCCTTTAATTATTTGCACAGGGTAGACGAGGGTTCCTTTTTTGCGCATTTGCTTTTTGCATTAATTTGGGTTACCGCTGGGACCTGGGTCAGCAACAGGACGAAGCTTCAGCCACGGTTGAGCTCTCCCGGATAAGCATCGGCTTCAATTTCATAGGCCACAAAGCAAACAGTTTTGCAAATTGCTCAAGCGATCGAATGGCATATTTATCGATAAAGATCAATCGACAGTTTGACAATTGTCGCATGGGGCATAAAACACACACGACCAACAATTGAGATGCGCATCGTTGCTTGAGTGCGTTTAATCCTTGCGAATTTCAATCGGCAAACAAGGATTACACACACACACACACACGTCCGTTTACACATATGTAGATTCCATGTCTGGGCACATTTGGGATAGAGGTAGACAATGCAGCTCAAACGGTTCTCTCAGATTTGCAGCAAATTGATAAGAGAAACTGCCAAAACCAAAAGCAGTTATGACAACGGCTTGATTCAGCGATTGATATGGCCGATATAAGACAGCGTATGTGTTTTCTTTCTTCTTGAGACCCTTCTCTGCCCTTAGCATGAAGAACACAATAGCCACAAAGATAGATTTGAGTTGGCTACAGTTTCATAAACTTACTCTAAGTGTTATACTAAAATCTGGGAACTGATTAATATCTACCATACACGATTGCTTAGTCCTTGTATGTGTGTTCGTTAAATTCAGATTCTAACAGGTATCCCGGCTCACTTTCGTAAACCGAATTGCATCCTGTCCGTCAACGCCCTCGCCAAACGCGTACAGGAGATAAATGATATAATACATGGGCGAAACGCAAAGAAAACCCTTCAACTAGGATTTTGTCACAAAAAAAATATATAAGAAATAAAATTCAAGGAAAATGCTGAAAAGCGCAACAAGAGACAAACAAAAAAAAAAACGAAATAAATAAAAATAGGATAATGCCCAGGGATTCGTCTATTTTACTAGAACGCCAGAAGAACGCATGTAATTGACTTTTGTGTGCGCATTTTTCATTCATCAATGGCAGACAATAGGGCGGCAGCAAAGAGTGAAGAAGAAGAAGAAGAAGCAGAAGAGCCGGAGCGGCAAGCAGCCGGTGCGACAATTCATTGACTGCACCCGGAGCTGAGCAGACCGAAAACGCAGACAGACTGGCGCGACCCGCCGGCCCTAACGAATCATCTCTCAATGGTCAACGTCTCTCAATGGCGCAACGTGCTGCGTCTGCGTCTGCAACGGTCTCTGTGTCCGTGTCTGCGTCCGTCTCTCTCGCTAAGGATACGCCGAAAAAGTGTCAAAATTCCTATAATCCGCTTAAAGGTGTTTTAATGCCCAGCTCTATAGGCCGAGCTGGTCAAACTTCTTCACCTCCTCCTCCAGCTCGTCCTACTCCTCCACCTTTTAGCTGTGCGTTCTTGCTGCCACCTTGCCAGCGCGTTTCACATGAATGAATTTTCAATTTGCTGCAGTGCATTGTCTTGGCAACGGGCTGCCGCCCGCGTCCTGCCATTCAATGTAGCACGTAGGTGTTTTTTGTGCACGTCATTGTCTCTGCCTTTGGCCAGAACAAAGGCACAGCGGGCAACGGGTAAAGGGCAGCAGGCAGCGGGCATCACAAATGGCCGCATTGCTCGCCAGGATAATGCGCGCTTCTTGCCAGAACTGGCTACCATAAACAATAAAAACCCAACAAAAGTGCAGCCGACAAGGTCAAGTGGCTGCCCGTACAGTCTAGTAGCTCTCAAGTTCCACAGTGCCACAGTTTCCCATGCTCGATTCTCTGGCCTCGATATCACAGTTTCTGCTCTTTCTTGCCGCGTAATCATTCGCATTAAAATCGATCGATTTGATTATTGAATGCTGACTTCCATTAGGCAGCTTCAGTCGAATGAAATCCCAATCCCATGTCTGGGACACTGTCCAACTGTTTTATCTGCATCTGTACATGATTAGGCAGTTTAGAACTACCTTCCAACTGGTCAAGCATTAAAAAAGACCGATAAAAAAATATACAAATAGCTATCTATAGAGAAGTTTTACATATAACTAGCTTAAGTTGCCATATCATAGGTAATAGTATTCTTGTTTATAATAAATACGTAATATACAATTTAAAAAAAATAACATAGAGAATTTTAAATACCTATAAAATATAGACGTATATAATTTCCATATGTATCTGTAATTATCATGCGAACTGTCTTTACGCAGTGGCATATGTCACTCTAACAAACAGTTTGCCCATTTCCAGCGCCGAATCCTGCTTTGTACGCGAAACCCATTTGAAATCGACCCAAAACCGCCTCACAAAAGCCCACAAAATCGGAATCGAATCGCAAATCACATATGCATTTTATTTGATTTCAATTATTTCACAGTTTTGTGATGCCTATCATAAATTCGCATAATTTTCTGGATGGGGCAAAATCGATACGCAAATTTTCATACAATTTTAAAGAGCTGCAAAAGGAATTGCGAAAAATTGAAAAGCAAAACGCGACACACGCTGACAAATGGAAAACATTTGTAACGGCCATTAATCGATGTTGTTATTGTTGTCGCTTTCGCTGTAGTTCTGTTGTTGTTGTTGTTCTTGTTTCAGAGCAAATGCAAATCGTATTTGACGAAGGGTTAGGCTGCGAACGGGATAAGGGTACGGGTAAGGGGCAACTGGCGTTGGCTGTGGCCTGTGGGGTTTGCCATTTTAATGAAGCCATTAAAAATTGCTGACATTTGTCGGTTGTTGCGGGGCGTTGCCAATAAAATTGTGAAATTGTAAAATTGGCAAATTTGATGCCTTTTGGTTAAACCGAACCACGCCCACTTTATACCATTATTCCAAAAAGCAACACTATGGGAAGATCTATCGATTGTTGTGCTCCTGCCATGGGGTGTTAAAGGGTTAGCCTTGGGTTGTATTTGCCGCGTGCGTTCTCCAGTTTTCAATTTTATTAAATCTATTTTTTTTTTTCAAAAATTATTTTGAACAAAGTTTGGCCATTAAATTGGCCACGCCCGAAATGTATAATTGCAAAATGCTGTACGCCCCATTCAGGTTTAGCTCTTTGACTTACAACCGTTACAATTTCAATGGGCAGTGAAACGAAACCGTTAAGGCGCTCACTTGTTACAACAAAGCGCTGCACAAAAAGCTACATAAAAAACTCAACTGAAAACTGGAAACCATGAGACAAAGTTGTCTGTGCAAAATGGCAGCAGATAGGAACCGTAAACGTAAACGTAAACGTATCAACTTTAATTTGAATTCAATCAAAAGGGTCTTTATTCACGTTCACATTCACATTCACTATTCAGTCCAAACTATTCACCGTTCACGGTCACTTTCGCTGGCAAACAATCGACGCTCATCAGCGTCTGTTGCTCTTGATCTTTAGTTTTTCTGGGCTTCGGCTCTGTTGTTTTGGTCCGGCGCAGCTTCAAAGGGCGGCAGTTTCATATCCTTTGATTTGCATATGAGGCGGACAACAACGACAACAACATCAACAAAAATAAAAATACAAATACAAATGAAAACAACAACAATCAACGATCTGACCCTCGGCTCCCCGGCAAAACAAAGTTGCTACACTTATGTCGCGCCTTGCAAGTTTATCATCATCATCATCGTCGTCATCTGAAGATCATCCACATCAATTCACGGCGCGATCTTTGCGCGCGCAGCTGCTGTGAGTCAGTCCTTCGATTGAGGTTCAGCTTGAGGTTCGGGTTCAGGCTCAGGTTGGTTCGCGCGCTGTCAGAACCAATCAAGTCGACACTCTTGACACAAAACGATGCGTAACTCTTCGAGAGGTTGCGCACAGCAATTCATCAAAGGACCGTGACCAGTGCCCGTGCCAAGGCGAGCCTTTTGCCCAGGATCGCTAATTTGCCGACTTGGCTACGGCCCTCGCAAGTGAGACGCAGCTGTCCAGGCACATCTGACAATAGCCTGCCCTAATTGCTGACTAGTCATTGCCTATAACTCATGGTGAGGAAAAAAGCTTGATCAGGCTCGAGCAACTGTGAGAGTTTCGCTATTATATACCCTGTATATTTTTATACAATTTCATTAGTTGCCATCTTGAATTAATCGAGATCTTGTCAATTAACTTTAGCCAACATTTTCGCAATAGTTCCAGAAACAGAGAATACTCACAGTTATTTCAGTTAAAAACTGTCAGCATTCATAGGGTTTCATATAACCCCTTTTATTATTTCCAAAATATCATAGTACTTATCGCCCTGATCTTATGGGAGTTCTGGTATCTCTGCCTGCTAGAAAACAAATGCCAGCTAATTGCAGCCTGGCAGCATCCTTTCTTCATTATCCTTTCGGTGTCTCCAGTGTTTTTTTTTTATTCGATGTTTTCAACTTTTGAACCCGTTTAAACCTATGAATTTAATTTGATTTAAACTTTAGCCCTAGGTGTTCGCTGGCCCGTCAATTGTCATTGCCCGGGCGACGTTTGACCCTTGTCTCTGGGATGCTACGGCGGGCCTTTGTCTTTACCTGACCAGAACGAGCTAACCGAGCCACCTTTGCTGTAAGTTGCAACCCTTTTGTCACCTTTTAATTTGATGAACTCACTTCCGTCCAGCCCCCCAAGATTCAGCATCCCAGGCAGAAGCTCAGGCACAAGCGGACGCATTTCCGAATCGGGATCAGGATGGTCTTGTCTTGATCTCAAGCCGGTCTGCTGCCTTGTCAGTTTTGATTAGTTGAACCACTTCAGGTCGCCTAGCTGCTCATTCCAGTCCTGTCCCGTGTGGGAATGCGTATCCTTACCTGAGCGTAATACGAGCGGCGATCTACCGATAACGCGATCTTCCAATCTCTTGCGCAATTCTGATGGCTTCGCCATTGCCATATTGCACAGTCCGTGGTAGTTGAAGTTGCTTTTCATAATTTTCACATGACCAAAACAGCTTAAGATCAAGTTAGCCATCTAAGCTGACAGCTGGCAGCCCCTTATGACATTTCGCGAAACGCTAATCCCATCATAAGTAAGCTCTTTCCGCTGCTCCCAGCTCCTGGCCTGCTGTTCCTGTCTCTCTCTCTCTCTCTCTCTCTCTCTCTCTCCCTCTCTCTCATTCTAGGTTTCTGCACCTCCATCTCCATTTCAAATTCAATTTCAGTTTCGTTTGTTGTTTGCTTTTTGCCTTGACGCGTTTCGTTATTTGCTTAGAAAGTTTTCTAAACATTGGCAAGTTAATCCCGCTAACCTGTTTTAAGGGCCGCAGACTAGCCCTATCGCTGGCAGCATTATGCAAATTATCCCACAGCCCAATTGCTGGCACAATTTGAAGTCTATTGCAGGCACCCCGTGCCTGCCCGCTCCCAGCCGATGATCAATAATAATCATAATGACAGTTTTAAGTGGGTTAGCCCAGCCATTGTGCATTTGCATTTAAATGCGCCTTGATGGATAGCTGTCTGTCTCTCGTCTCTCGTTTTCCCACTCACCTCATTCCACTCCATTCCAGCCTCACTCTCTTACATCACACTATTACGTGCAGCGTTACATTGCTGCTTTTCTTCTGCCTTTTTTTTGTCAGTTCTTGTCCTTCGGCTCCTACGGGGCAATCAATCAGCTTAGCGCGCAGCTTCATTATGATTATGGGCTTGTCCTTCGGTACATGTAGGATAACCGCATAGATTCTGCATATTCGCATTTAAATGCATTCAAATGCCAATTTTTTATGCCAAGATTGTCAAAATGCTCAATGCCTAATCCCGACTGCCGTCTCCATTCTAATATGCTTTGAGGTTTTCCTTTTGAACTGGCCCAGCACAAAGCATAAATCTGCCCATTGTTGGACCCTGCCTCTATTAATTCCTTTATAATTTGCGCCTGACTGACCAACTTGAAGAGCTGACCCACCTCCGCCACTTCAGCTTCCACACACACACACAGATGCAACAACAGAAGTTGGCCAACAAGTCGTCCGACGCTCGACTAAGGTATTACCCTGTATTTTATATATTAAACCAAACTTGAGTTGCTAAAAATGAATATAATTTATATACAAAAATATTTAAATAAATTTATAGACAAATCATGTTTTTGAATACTTAGGCAACCTATGAAAAGGATCAACAATTTATGTAAAATATGTTATACCCTTCAGTCACTTTCTTACTGGGCACAACAAACAAAATTATGAAAGTTCCATCAAAAGGAAAGCAAAAAAATATAATAAAAGCCAGGGCAGAAAAACTCAACTGCACACACACACACACGCACGGAAGTATTTGTCCTTTTTCATAAGTAAAAGCCAAGATTGTTCGGGTGTCCATTTTTGGGGATCGCTTGGTACCAAACGCAACTGATGCGTGTAACTGAATGGTCAGCCACAAATCGGATTAGCACTAAGCGATTTTGGCACTCGTCCTCAATTCAATTAGGTGACAGACGCTTCGAAAAGCTCAAGGCAAAAGGTGCAAATTGCCTGCCGAATGGGGAAACTTTTACCAGCCAGCGGTTAGCTGTGGTCCTGTGTCAAGGCTGACATTTGCTGCCACTAATTGGCCGCATTTTTTTTTTTATCTTTTTCTTTTTTAAAGGAGTTTCTTTTTGTAGCGCTTCCGTTTCTCAGCGACATAAATTACAAGTTTGCCAATGGGTTGTTTTGCCTTTATTTTTATAGGAAAATTCAAAGAAAATTAGCGCATCCTGGCAACGGGCAACGGGAACCGGGCAACGGGGCAACGGGGCACCTTCATAAATTGTACCCTAATTTTCGGCACAAACCTAATGATGCCACAGTCCAGGCTCATAAAATGCAACTTACAAGCTGAGAAAATGTTGTTGCCTCGAAAGGGGGTTGGACCTAGGGCCGGGGACAATGAAGCACTGACCCAAGGGCTGACTGTCTGAAAGAAACTACCTAAAAGATTGTCACCGGGCAAAAGAAGGGATATTAAAAAATTTGTAACAATTACCGAGCGTTTCGATGGGAGGTGGGGGGCATAGCGAAATTTATGTGTTTATGCTGCATTTCCATGGATGATCCGAAAGTTTTCATTTTTTATGTTTTTGTCTTTCCCGATATACAACTACAATTTGGAAAGCGCTTGCTTGCGAGATTTGGTTTACAGCTGCGCGGCGAGCGTTGGCGATGAGAAATTGCTCGCAGCAATAGAACAATGAGAACTTAATAACAAGAGCAACAAATAATAATAACAAACAAAGGGATAAACAAAAGCCAACAAAACAGCCTAAGAAAAATGCAATGCATAACAACGCATTTTTTTCGTGGCTTTTCTTTTATCTTTTTTGTTGTCTTCCTCTTCTGTATCTGTCGGCTTAAAGGCGTGAAATACAACAGTAATAATAAATATTTGTTAGCTCTCGCTGTTTTTGTTGGTGTTGTCGGTTTTTGGGCATATTTTCATATGCTGTTTAAGTAGTTGTGATTGATGCGCACAGCGCGCGTGTTGAAAGATACGCGTCGAGCCGTTTTGTATCTTTCAGATACGCGCGTGGTAACTGTAGCCAAACTGGCTGTCGAGGGGGGGTTAATGCTTAGTGCTGTTTTCGGCACTTAATATGCAAGACTCATGCTGGGGTACTTTAAATCCAGTCTAAAACAACCGTATGCAGCATGTGAAAATTAGCTATCAATAAGTTTACCATCAAAGCCTAAAAGTAGCAGTAAATTGTCAGATCGATCTTAGTCAACTTTTTTGGTCTATAGTTACACTTTTATGTCCTCTATTATTTGATTTCAACCATCGCTCTCAGCTCAGTCAATTTCCCTCAATAATTCTATATGTTTCGCGTCATTGTTTTTCCACGCTTTTTCCACTTAGAACTGTCGCATTGATATATGAGCTTTGCCCGGTCCGGACGTTTGCAGTGACAATTGGCTTTTGTGTAAGTTGCTTATAATTAAAATTTGGTGGCACAAACAAAGGGGCAACAAACAACAGCAACTACTTACAGCCACCGAAAAAGAAACGGCCCGAAAAAGTAGCGAAACGAATGCCACAAAAGCGGCAACAACCGAGAGAAAGGCAACAAGCAGCGACACACACAACACCAACAACACCAACAACAACAACAGAAACAACAGCGAAGCAATCGAATCACAAAAGCCCACAAATCGGATTGCGGACTGGACCTTTTCATGCCGTTCAATAACTAAACAACACACAAATATTTGTCATTTAAACGTGTAATACGATGGCCAAGTGACTGTCTAACAGATTGTCTCTGCATCCGTAGCCATGAGTGTATCTGTATCTGTATCTGTAGCTTTAACGCATTTCTATTTCTATTTCTAGTCTGAGACAAGCAACGGTTCCAGTAGCGGTTCAGCAACTTTTGATTTCAATTGCTAAGTCTGCCCAGTCTAGTATATAGCGGTCTGTTCAAGCTCGGATTTATCAATAAGTTGACCCTGTCTCTCCCCCCGCGCCCCGAGGTGCTTGCGCAATTACCGAGTGCGGGCTAGTTGATTGCCAGGTAATTGTTGTTGTTGCTGCTCTTGTTTGCGCGTTTCTAAAATGCTCTATTCTAAAATTGGCATACATAGCTATTTTACACTACTTAAGAATTTTAATGTAATTTGTCTTAAAATTTAGTTATTGTCTCCAAATAAGACAGATTCTAAAAAAAGTATAAAGTCAATAATAAAAATTAATAAATAGATAAATATGTAAATTGTTTTTTCTTTTAATCTCACATATCATGTTTTTTCCAGCTTTATATTAAATATTATAATCCAATTAATTAAAGAATATTTTTAACAATTATAAATTTACATATTCGCATATGATTTCTGTGGGCTTTTTATGGCATATCATTAGGCTAATATATGTATTATTCACAAAAAACAGAATGTGGTTTATAATTCGTTCTTCTTCTTGATTGTTTAAAATTTGGGACATTGATTGTCTGCTTGTCAGAAAATGGATCCACTTGAGTAAAACTAAGACTTTATTTATTTGTATCTTATGCATAAAATATAGTGAAGGGTATTCGTTAGTCGTTTGTATAAAAAAAGCTACCCTTTTCTTATTACCGCTTTTATATCTGATGCTGACAATTTATTATAACAATTTATTTTCATTGTTGACTTTATTGAATTGTTTAATTATTAAGCAATATTTGATTGATTGCGAATTCCATTTCATTTGCTGTTACACTTCGTTTTTTTAAGCTTTCTCGTGCGGCATTGTTGTCGCTATTATTGTTGTTTGTTTAGTTGTTGGAAAATGTAGTTGTATTTGTGTATTTTGTGTTCGTGCCTTTTTGTACAATTTTGTCGCTCACTCTCATTATTGCCATTATCTTGATCATTATTTCTTAGCTGTGCTGTTGTTATTACAAACGCTTATTGACCCAATTTCTTGTACATGTGCAGTTTACCATTGAGCGGAGGTTTCATTTCGCACGAGGGCCTTCCAAAAGCTGTGAACGCACAATGGAGCAGGAGCAGACTGGGCATCCACTGCAGCCATAAACGAAGGCTCTCTTACTTACGCTGTATTTCCAACTGTGCCCATAAATTTTAATCCATGACAAAGTTGCCAACTGGCTCCCAGAGCCGCCCAAGTTGCCGGTCCGCGAAATTGACTACATGCGACCAGTCACGATATGAATATGAACTACAAATGGACACTGGTTGGAAAATGCAGATAGGGTGCGGGAATGCACGGGAATGCGCAGTTAAAAATGGGAAAAGCAAAACCAATTTTTGCACATTTTTCTAGCACCTTTTTTTTATTTCTTGATCGCATTGCGCATTTTTGCCGCACTTTGGAATTCGAATAGAGCTATTGCTCCGTAATATGGTAGGCACAGTGAAACTGTTGCTAAAAATAATAAACAAAAGTAAAGTAGTAAGTAACAATCTATATAAACCCTAGACTTAGCCTTAATATATTCCTTTTAATAACTTATCTGTCTTAAAATAAATTTTAAAAAATTTAAAAAAAATTTCTGTCGTATCTTCCATAGATTATATTCAAAACGTCTGCTTTACCTTCTTCAATATATATATTTTTTATAACAGTTTTTGATATAAACTGACCCAGTATGCCATCAGCAATCGTAATTCAGCTATTTCGCTTTCATTAGCTGCTGCTGGTCAGCCAAATGGACAGCGGACCGCCCAGTTCTGTTGTTATAATTCGTGTTGTTGATACTGAGACGAACATTATCCTTTTGGGCGCTGATAGGTGCAACGTATTTAGTTTTTTTCATTTTTCATTTTCTGGTGCATTGATAAAGTGTGCCATAGCTTGGGGTTAATGTCGCGCCAATGATTTAGCACCTTGTTACAGAGCCGCCCTCCCCTGCCCCTGCCCCGCCCCGCCCCGCCCTGACCAAGTACTGATGCGATTCGACCCGACAACGCTTAATTGCGCTGATCGCGTGGACAGCGCTGCGCTCAAGTGTGCGTCCGACTCTGGGTCGGAGTCGGAGTTGGTGCCGGATTCGGAGTCCAGGTCCGATCGGAGCCCACCACGGGCGCGTGTCGAATTGGTTTTGTGTGGGTGCGTGCGCTGATTTGTTGTGATAAATAAGTGGCAGCCTATATAAGTTGTTACAGATGCATGCCACAAAGCGGCAGCCGAGATGAGTGGAATCAAGGCATTCGCATAAATTCCCAGCTCTTGTGGATTTTCATTAAAATTTTTAAGATTTCTTTTCTTGTGCAGCTACAGAGGCCTTTAATAAGAACAAACAGGCCGTTGAGTCGGCACAATCGCTTGGCGCCCCATGGTGCCATATATTTTTTGTTAATCCCCCAAGCCAATGCTAAAGAACGCACATAAAATTTTATTATTTATGGATGGCAAGCAGTGCCATATCCTGTGGCATTTATGACACGACCAAAATTCCAATTGTTTCTGCTGCCGCTGCCACTGCCGCTGCCACTGCCTTTGCTGCTGCTACCGCAGTGTCCCCTGCCCCTGCCCCTCCACCTGCCCCTCTCTCCCAAGCCTTTGGCGAGTCAAAGCCTGGATGCATAGGTGTAAAGCATCGCACGACCGCGCTTTGATTAACCTTAAGCGCATAAATAGTGGATTCAATCAGACCTGCACGAGCTGCCAGTCCGTACCCAATCGACAAGGAACCGGTTCGCCCACACTGAGAAAAACTCCAACACGAAACTTTGAAATGCCAGTTAATGAAATTATTAAAACAACATTTTCAATAGAGCATATACTTGCAACTATCTTTTATTCCACTGATTTTTAATTTCTTATCGCAGCATCATCTTTGTGGTGCGATGTTTTCTTGCAGTGCACGCTCCACGTGTCCCTCCCTGAACAACTCATTAGGTTCGATTCTTCTTTTGGAGGCTTCGCAAGAAACTTTTGCGGCAGCGTCATTGTTATTGTTGGACCGAGTTGCGCTTTTGTTGTTGCTGTTGTTGCTGTTGTGGCTGTTGTTTGGCCAGCATACAGTAAGAAGTTTGGATGCGCTTTTGTCAGGTCTCGGAAAGGAAAATGAAAATGTTGTTGCTCTATTGATTATTGCATATTGATTGCTGTGCGGCTCTTTTTTATTGGGGCGAGCAGCGACAAATAAAAAAAATAAATGCATTTCCACTGCACAGCTAAATTATTGATACGAAAACATTCCAAGAGCCAGTGCCCCAATGCTCAGGGCCCACTTGAGGCACACAGACGCAAAGTCGCCGACTGGTCTGGCCAGGGCCAGACAGACTGGAACCGTACAGCCACCAGCTGTGTGTGTGCCATTACGATCTTGGTTCTTGGATCTTGGACCAACTTGGGGCTATCCACTCTCCGTTCTCCGCTCTCCACTCGAAATGCATTTCGTACAAAGTCATCGTCGCAGTCGAATGACAGTCGCCACTTTGTAAGAGGCTGATCAATGGCTGGATCTTTAGACTTGTCTTGTCTTGTCTTTTCTTGTCTGGAGCAATGCATTTTCGTATTGTTTTGATCTGAAATTCGTTGAATTTTGAACACAATTTTGACAGTTGCCACTCAGTTGCATTTGAAAATTCCATGGAACACTCTGAACTGGGGACCAGACGCACCGGCGATAAAGTTAATTGAGTTATTTGGCCTGACAGCTGATTAGTTGAAGTTGGTCGCGTGGGAGGGAGGAGAAGAGCGCGGCCAGCGGGCAATTTTATGGTGCGTGGCAATGGCAAAGTGGAAAATTATTATGCTGCCCCATTAAGTTGGCACCATTGTTGTTGCCTGTGCTGTCGACCCACGCGCAGTGTGGCACTCAAATTTCATGCCGCATGCAAATTTCGTTGCACATTGCGCAGGCGTTGCAGGCAAAAAGCAAAGAAGCAAAAAAAAAGCACATTTTTCCCAGCGATCTTCATGCAGGATAAAAGATTCAATTACAAGATGGGTAAGTGAGTTCAGCTCTTGATTCGTGTGACTTTTTTTTTGTATTTCCCTGGCGAGTGGGCCAGCGATGTAAACAACAACAACAACAAACAACAAACAGTTGCATAAATGCAAAAACCCATCAAAATGATGGATGACACTTTGATAGTCAAGTCGGTAACTCGGGAAGTGCGCATTGAATGCACTTCGGCAAACCGCAAAGAAATTGCCCAACAGCAAAAAACTGACAGCTGCCTGGCAAAAAATCAAAGGAAGAAAAAGAAATATATATATATGTACATATGCATACGTATAAGATACATTTCTTAGGAGAGCGTAAAAAATCAAAAATAAATTAAAAATCAACAAACAGTAGTCGACACGTCAATGAATTTGAAATGCATGCAAATGCGAGCGGGCCAATTGTCTTGGAGGTGGCCTAGGGAGGGGGAAACCGAATGTCATTTGATGGCAATTCATGAGTCGCACAATCGATGCTGAGGGGTTTTTGGCAATTGGCAATGTATCGGCACATGAGTCGGGTCGATTTTCTGGGGGGAGGGGTTTGGTTTCCCATTGATAGTTTTGAACTTTTTCCTTTTCGCCACGGTTGCAATTCTCTATTGTTGTGCAATGAAACTGTATCCTTGGGTATGCGATTTGCATATATGTATTTTGTATATAGAGCGGCACCAAGATCGGCGACACGTCGCACACACACTTGATTGGCTTTGAATGGCAAATCAATGCATTTGAAATTTGCAAATCTTTGGCGGGGTAAGTTGATACTCGGAGGGCAAATTTATGTTAGTTAGCTATGCTGCTAGATCTGTCATCTCAAGTGATCGCGTTTGCCTTTTTCGAAATGGGTCTCTGATTTCGCATAATGTTGTTCATTTTGTTTTATTTCATTGATCTTGTGCGTGGATACGAATAAGTTCCAGATCCTTGAAGGAGGATAGCAAGTCGTAAATTATTTTCAGTTGAAAATGTAAATGAAATGTGATTTTATTATTATTTTTCTCTATATTTTCAAATGGCATAACATACCTTAAAAAAATTGTTCTTTAATGAAGCACAGATTTAAAACTAAATATATCCTTTATTAACTATACCCTTCTAATTTGCATGTTTGTGAAATTGGTATTTCTTGCTGCAGATCATCTCAAGAAATATAATTTCTTTTAATTTAATTTCTTGCTCCCATTTCCCGTTTAAGCCGCATGTTCTCAGATTTGGCGCCTTTTCTCGATTTTCATTATTTTCGTTTGCATGTTATTGCAATCAGGACAACATTGTTTGCCATTAAAGGCAGGAATCAAACCCTTCTTTAAATATACATATATATTTTTTTTGCTAGCCAAATGTTGATGCTGTGCATTGCTCTGATACCAATAAATAAACAACAAAAGAGTTAAATTCAATTGCAACTCTTCCGCGACCTTTGTCAATCGCAGACAATTACATGCTTGCAAATTTTTTTGACTGTGCGCAACCTTCGTGTTCAATTATTTTGCACCTTTTGAACCGATCGAAGGATCAGCGTCTGCCGATGCGAGCGCAAAAACTCAATCAAGTCGCAAACCCAAGTCTCGACCCCGTTTCAAATCTCACAGATTGTTCTCGACCCCCGACCCGAATTGCAAATGCAAAAAAAAAAAGAAATCAAAATGTGCGTGACCCCTTTTTCGGAAAAGATCCTTCGCTATATACTTTTTTTTTTTTTTTTGTCAAATGCGCAGGTGAGAGTTCGCAATTTGCGCTGATCTTTCACAGGGTTGCCCTCCGGGGCGCATTGATTTCTTGACGACATAAACAAAACTACATAAAGGAAAAGGGTTCCAATGACAATCGGTTGCCTAACGAATTCGTTGATTTTCTTTAATTTCATTTGGCATTTTCGGGTGTTTTTGCAATAGTTTTGATTGTGAACTGAATAACAAATTAAAAAATAACGCGCGAGCTTTGCATCGTGTGAACCTATCAATTTTTTGGCGCAATTGGAAACGCCTCTATAAGTATAGATCATATAGGTATGGATCTTTGAAATTCCCACAATTTGCATGCGGCTAATTCTAATTATACAAATCGCCGCTGAGCTGCGGTCATTTAAATCTGGCCATGGCTAACTGGCTAAGTCCAACGGCCTGAGGCCTGGTAAGTAAAAGCCGGCTTAGGCTTAAACTTACTTACTCCTTCCTGTGTTTGTTTTTGCACCAGCTGTGCACGAGGAGCCTGGGAAACTCCGCTCTCAGCGCTCTCTGTCACAGGTGTTGTCGTTCTCATCCTCATCCTCGTGGTCGTTGTCGTTGTCGTTATCGTTGTCAACGTCATCCTCGGATCGACTGTACCTTTAGCTTTACCTACCTGTTTGTTGGCATTGTCTGGCTTTAACTACCTTTTATTTGGGAAATTCCCAAAACAAATGAAAATAAAGTGAAACGCACAACAAAAGTCAAATGCCCGAGGCACGGGTTCGGTTTTAGAATTATTTATTTTCTTTTTTGTTGGGCCCTGGGCCACTGATCACTTACCACTGTGTAGGAGGCCATTGTTTTTGCTTCTCGGTGCTCTTTGCTCTCCCTCTCCCTCTCTCTCACTCTCGCTCTTTGTGCGCTGTAAGTGATCCTCTTCTGTCTTTTATTTGCTTTTCTTTCTTCCCGCCGTGTGTCTTTGCTTTTGTCTCGCTCTCTTTGTGCGTGTTGTTATGTCCGCTCAGCTACTTGTCTGTATCTCTCTTTCGCTCGCTCTCGCACGCTCCCTCGCCCATCTTGTTGTTGTAGTCTCTGTCCAGGCCATGTTGGCGACAGACTGTCTGGTGCGTCGGCGTCAGGGTTCACGTGGGCAGCAGATACATAGCTATATATTATATAGAGTACAGAATGCATATAATAGTAAATACTTGAACCAATGTTGTTCTTGGACAGCTGAGCTTGTGCATGCAGAGTTTTGAGTGTTGTTTTTTAAGAGCATTCATTAATATTATGGGATTATTGGAATCAGTTTGAGCTGCACTTATCTGAGAGCACTTTAGTTCTATTTATATTGTGATTATCCATTTTCGTATTGAATATGGCTTCCTCTGTTAACCAAAATCGGTGTTTAATAGCTAAAAATTCGTTGAATATAATATTATTATTATTAATATTATTATTATTATTCTACTACAATTTTAGTATAATTCTTATTTATTTTAGCTCCGACAGTAATTGTGTTTATTTATTCCCAGTTTCCTCTACATTTCATATTTCGTCTAACTTAGGTAGATTATTGGATTAATATGATCCCAATTCGAAAGAAGTCCACTTTCTTCAGTTGCAGTTTCTTTTTAAATGCATTTCCTTTTACAGTTTAATGACTTTCATTTAACTTCCAGCCCAACAATTCGGTGAGCATTTCCTTTATGAAAGACTGCCCCCTCACCCAACCCACGGCTGGCTATCAGCCCAAATGACACTCCAATTTGGAGAGGCATTTCCACATTAATAAGCAGGCAACACATTGAGCATGGAAGCCAACTAAATAAATGTTCTATGTCGAACAAAAACAAAAAAGTGCACTTTGTCTTGGGGCGCAGTCAACAGAAAAGTCGTTGTCTCTGTGCATTCTTCTATTGCATTTCAGTTCTCTCTTGTTCTGCTGTTCCCTTGTTCCCTTGTTCCACTGTTTGTCACACACTGTTCTACGAAAAGCGTGGCCAACAATGGATGTGGATCAGCAGACGCATAAACTATGCCCTGGACAATGGCCATAGAGCATTTCCTTTGAGGCGACCAACTACCTGCCGTAGGGTCCACAGGCGAGTTGGGAACTGTGCGTCGTCGCCAGCATGTCTGGCAAGATCAGTGGCAGCACAATGGACAGACAGTCGCCCTGCTGTCTGCTAGATTAGTATAGAATTGCAGATCATTCGAAAATTTCATTTCGTTTCATTCATGCCATTGAATCTATTTTCTTTTAAATGTCCAACAACAGCACCAACACCATGCTAAATACGCTCAATGACCCTGTCCCTATTCCGCTCACTGTGCCTGCGACTGCGACAGTGGCGGCGACGCACTGTCTGCCAGGATCGATATTTAGCTCTGGGTTATTGTGCATGCCTAATCACCTTGCTTTATAGAGAGCATGCAGCATGACAATTCATTAAAGTGTTTCATATCGATACATATTTCTATGGGCTAGGGAGCAAGTGCTTCGGATAGTCGAACATTCCCAGTTGACAGTTATACGAGTTTACATATATATATAAGTACAACTACACACGGGCAATGCAAAATCCTTCAATTGACCAGCCTGACCCTACCCCCAGGCTGAAACAATCAACCCCTCTTGAGCGAAAACAATGAGAAATTTAAATCCAAGCTTAGCATAATAAAAATTCAAGCGAGCGTAAAACGCTAATCTCTGCCACAGAACGTATCTGTATCTATATGTAACTCTAGAGGGTCCTGTATCTTGTGTGCAAAAAATATTTTGTGCGTTCAAATTTGTTTATTGGAAAATCTGTGCAGCGATGCATTTATCTGGCTGTGTCTGCCAAATGTCAGATTAGATCAGCGTTGACAACACAAAATACAGAGCGAGAGGGAGAGCGAGCGAGAGCGAGAGCGAGAGAGATAGATCGGGCGTACAGTCACGCATTTCTGCTAGTTGGGAGCTCAATTAAAGCGGGGCAAATGCTGTCATAATGCGCATTTAGTTGTTGTTAGTGCATGCTCCATATAAATGAATGCCCATTGTAGCCACTTCAGACAGACTTCCCATTGCCATTGCCATTGGCAATCCCGATTCCCGCTCTGGAATATCAGACGTAATAAAGCGCGAACAAAGCGAAACGATGCGATGACGCTGACTGAAATAAAATCAAAAAAGGAAAAAAATAAATGAGAAACACCCAGCAACAAAGGCAGCAAGAACAACAAATACATATTGCGCAGGATACAGATACAAGGACACTGTTACGCAGTGGAGTGGGGTAGCGTAGGGGTGGGGGTAAGGTAAGGTAGGGTAGGGGGATTTATGTTTCAACAATTTCAATTGTTTCCTAATGTTTTTGTATTGCGTTTGTTGCCATTGTATTTGCATTGTCTAATATGGCAGGCAGGACGAGAGTTCAAAGATTATGACTACAAAGATGGGGTATCAAATTGCCGCTGTTATCGATAGCCAGCGAACGGCGTTTATCGAACAGCAGCCGTTCTCCATGCTCGGCATTAACATTAAAGTGTGAAATTTCAAGTGAATTTTGACAAGAAATCAGCGTCGAACGCTAATCGCAGTCTGTTGCCCGGTTCGCCTTCTCAGAAATCTCGGCTTGGGCATTGGGTTGAGAGTTCGGGAATTTCCTGTGCTGTGCTCATAGCCTCCATCCTTTGCGCTCTTCAATAAACCCACTAATAAGGCCAAACAGGCCGAACAGGGTCAAGGCATTAGCATTAGGCCAAACAATAGACGTGCAATGCATTTAGCTTTCATGCAGGACACGCGTCCTTGCCGCGGAAATACCCAATGCGCAGAGAAATCTGTTTCTACTTAGCTCAACTACTTTACGATCCCCTTTTGCCCACACCCGACGAGAGACGGGATAAGTTAGCCGCGCAAAAGGTCACTTTGCCTAATAACTTTAGGTCACAAATACGCCTCGAAATCACTCCTACGCGAAGCACTGACTGCTGATCCTTCGCATTTTATGATGCCCGTCGGCTCGAATGGGTGTTGTGTGTAAGTTTGTCATGAGGAATGCAACACCCTATCCTAAGTAAATCGTCTATGTTCGAATGCAGTGGGTCGAAATTCTGAGGAAAATAATTGAGAAATAATATGAATTTTATTATTTATCATATCTAACACAAAGCACAAATACTTAGGAGAATAAAAAAAAAGGCTAGGAAAAAATATTACACAAATCAAGTAAAAACTTTGTAAAAATTCAGCAAAATTCATATTTAAAAAAATCAAATATCAATTATTAATTACTTTTTATTAATCTTGAACTCTACCCAAGGCATGCAGGCGTGTAGATCGACGTTTTGCTCTAAGTGTAGTAGTGGAAACTTAATAAAGGTTTTCAAGTCAAGCTCCATCACACTCTTGAAGAGTAAATCAGTAAATCATGAAAAGTAATTAGTATGCATTCAACTAACTAGCTTGTACTTTAAAACACCATTTGAAATAATGACTAGATATTTCAAGGCCCAACACAATTCTAATGACTGCCCAAGGCGATGCTCACGGCTGGCAGAAGGAGGCATGACGCCTACAAGTAGTAAAGCGACTTCTGTAACTTTGAGCTTAACTTCCTGAACTTATTTTCAACTGAAATTGAAAATATTTTTATGTGGCAATTACTGTTGGTGCTTGAGAGGCCAGCAGCATGCAGTATGCAGCATGCAACATGCGGCGTGCAGCACGTTCACGTTGGCCAGAATTGCAGAGCCAGGTCCAAACAAAAGCGCCAAGTGAGTCGAAGACTACGGATAAGGGTGTTGCATCATTGGCATTGACCACGTTTACGGCAGGCGAACAAAGCCACAGCTGAAACGATGCTTTGCTGGATGGCTTTTGGTACGCTAACAATATGAGAATTTATATGACAAGTCTGTCATATTTTTACAAACGTTATAAATCATCGGGCGCGCAATGCCTCAAGAGCCACCAAAATGAGGGAGGTGTGAGGTTGAGAACGGCTCCTACTCGGAGGCTCCGACCGCGGCCGATGCCAATGCAAATATGTAAATATTGCTTCAAGGCACGCGATTCTACACGACTCCTCGGCGTTTATTGCTGAGCCCGTCTCGTCTGGGCCATTTTTATGGTCTACTTCGGCTGCCTTGCGGTGGGTCTGAGTTCCCTCTCAGTTCTCTTCAGTTTCCATCCAGCTCACATTTCTGGAAGTGTTTCTGTTGAAAAACGAAACTGAAACTTGTACGAAAAATGCAAATTTGGTTGTCTTGTCGGGAAAATTGACAATTGTTGGGCTATGCTATGCTTCAAAAGGTAACCGCCATTCAGGACAACAAATGGAAAAGGACAATTGCGTATTGAAAAATGTAATTTTAGTTGAAAGAATTGAAAATGCGGCCGCAACAATTGAGACAAATGGCGCATTGTCAACGTGCCGCATCGACGTCATATTGGGAGGTCCTGCATTGTCCTTGCCAAAGACAAAGACAGCGCCTAAGACGCATTTAGTGGTAAGTGCTCATCAAAACAACAGCTAACCGCCTAACCAGATGGCTCGCCTAGTCCTGGCCAGCGGCAGTGGCAGGCCGCTCTCATCCTTTTGGGTTAAATGCAGCGTATGCAAATCTAGTCCTAGCTCCGTCCACCTGGCAAATATTCAATTAGCACAACGATTGGCGCGTAAAAAAATGCCCGCCAAAGCCACTCGACAGAGCGGCTCTTGAGAGTACATTGAACGCGCCAGACCCCTTACCAAACCCCCTTGCCACACCACACCCAAGGCCAATTCTAGCCGCAGCTTAGCTAGTTGCATGCCGCTTTTAATTACTAGCAGCATTATCCTTTCTACTCGGCGCACATTGGCAAATGTTTCCACATGCTTTGGCATTTCCGCTTCCGTTTCGGTTTCCGCTTGGCGCCAACAGCTTGGCCTCGTCATCCCCATTGTTGCCCAAAAAGTCAAGTGGCGTAAATTAATTACAGCACCAGCCTGCCACCACGGCCCCACCTTATCCCCACATCCATCGCGCTTCTACGGAGACTCTCTCTGATATATCTGCGCGCTTGGTTTTGTTTTTTCGCATTGCCGGTCCTCTAATTGCTCCAAATCTCTGTGTGTTTTTATAAGTGTGCGCATTCATAGATCTAAAAAAAAAACACACACACACACACATATCAGTTATAAACACGGGCATTGTTCTACTTTAAAGAGCTGAATACCTTCGTGTGGAAATTAAAATGTTTACAAATTGAAAATCATAGCGCAATATTTTAATTGGATATCGTGTTAATGCGTGAGTTTAGATGCTGAAGGGTTGGGCAGGGGTGGGTGAAATGGCGGACTGCTGGCCTCGGAAAATCAGCGAATTATACGGCAGCTTTGACTAACTAGCTAAATGTTATATAAGTTGGTAAATTTAATTTATATCATTCTAATTACTTTTATATGATTATGGAATTTAATTAAAAACTTTCAACATAGCTTAGTTAAATTACCCTGGCTTACCCTGAGAATATCCTGGGAAAATTAACTTTTCATAAAATATGGTCTCTTTTGATTTTTTTTGACCATCGTTTGAAAAATCAATATAATCGTCTTGCACTGAATTGACACACATATTATCATTAGTATTAATTAGCTAACGTCATTAGGAACAGAACTGACCCGCTTTTGCAATTGCGGCTTCCAGTTAATACTCGGATCAGTTAGATCATTTCACACAGAGCACAGATCACTGAATCACTGAATCACTGAATGCTGGTAGTCAGATGATCAATGCACTGATTGAAACCATGCTAATGATGGCTTTTCTTTTCATTTTTTGGCATTCATTTGGATGTTGTTTGTTTGTGAAATTCGATGTTTTTTTCTGTCTTTCTTTTTGTGTGACAAAAGGCAAGCAGCATTGATGCGGGATCAGTTAATGCTGAAGATCGGGGATCGTCAATGGCCACTAGTCCCTGACCGTTACGCGTCACACGCTCCAAAATGGAAGCAGAGGCCAGTTTTTTGTTCGATTTGTAACGTTTTCAGATTTTATGACTTGGCGCGCCCCCTTCTGACAGTTGCCGCATAAATTTGAGATGCGAGAGACCCGAAAAGGTAGCCGAGTCTCCCATAAAATTAACATCTTTGACGCTAAGCCGTGATTTACTTTTGTTTTAATGTCGCCGTCTTTGTGCTCGCCACTTGATACAATGCATATCGAAGTTGATTTCGATATGATGATGATGACGCCTACCTGTCTTGGTCTCGGCTCATTTAACTGAATCAAATTGGATTTGCATAAGGCCTAAAATGCTAAATCGAACAGCATGGGTATTTAAAAGCCAGGTGTATTCAACTATGCTATATTATTTAATAGGGCGTTTTCTATTAATGAGCTATTTCATCCTCGGCTAATCTGAAGGCCCCCTTCCCCGTCTTTGCAGGGTATGCAAGTATCGGAGTGTTTGGCAAACTTGTTTCGGAACTTCTGTTGCTTTAGCTGCCACTTTTGCACGTCTAGAAAAACATGCCAAATCCTTGTTTAACCTTTGCACCCAAACGGCAGCTATTTAACTTTGGCAAACACGTAACTTGTCCAAATTTTCGTGCCGCCTCGGGCCACAGGGAGACGCAAAGACAAACTTTTCGCACACACGTACACACACATACAAACACGAACACACATTGCTCGGACTATGCTCGAGAAGGGTTCAGGTTCCAAACGGGTTCGACTGGAATTCGCATGGTTCTTGAGCGGCCGCAGGGGACGTGTCGCTTATAATCTTCACGCAGTGCTCGGCTCGCCTGCCGTTGAAAGGATAATGGAACATTGATTATTATTTTGATACCACCACTCAAAGTCTGCAAATTAAGTACGCATTTATCTCAAGTAATTTGGGTTCAAATGTGCGGCAACTGCGGTCAAATTGTTGCCCATACTTGGCAGCTACAGCCTCCTGCTTTGGACTCCGCCTGGACGTGGACTGGTTGCTTGAGAATGACATTAAACATATCGTATTTAAGTAAGAAACTGGCTACAAAGCGATGGTCACTTTTGACCACTTCCGTTTCGCGTTCGCGCATGTGTAGCAAATGGGCCGTCATAGTTCCAATGATAAATGGCCATTCAAAAGGGACAAACAAGAATGAAATAAAGAAAAACTTTATGTACATATATGCCGGCTGAGGGCTGTCGAAAGGGGGGAGAACGGGTGGACGGACGGACGGACGAAGGGACTTGCTGGGATTTGTTATAATTTGCGATTTGTGTTAATTACTGTTCCATTATGTGAACTGGGCATGGCTAGACGACAAAATAAAGAAGACCTGCATAGTTTTATGCAGAAGAAACATAAAGTAAGCGGGGACAGTCTGAATGGTTTCCATATGTGTGTGAATGTATAAGTACTTTTTATCATGCATTTGAGTGTATCAAAAAAAAGTGATGACGAAAACATAAATATAAAAAAGAATTTTAAAGGCTTATACGTTACAATATTACGTCTTTGTAAAATCAAGTCTGCATAAATTTAGACATGAAAATTTCCTAAATCCATACTTGCTAAATTTCTAGTCCCATAACTTTGTCAAAACTGAACCGATTTTAATCATGTTTGCCATTTTGATCATGGGTTGGCCTATATATTCCGCATTTCAAATGAATTCGTATATGAACAATTTTTTTTTGTTGGATTTTTCCTTAACTCCCCCTTTTCCTAATTTGGAAACATTTTTTTTTAATTTAAACGGTTTATATCGGTCTGATTTTAGTATCGTAGCAGATTTTCAATTCTTCCTGCACATATTGCTAGTTGCCCTCCACAAGTATAATTTTAAAAAGCTTTCTTCATCATATATCTTTATCTTAATATTTATCTTAATACACACTATAATCCGCATTCAGCTACCTGATGGCCCCAAAATGGCGGCGCACAATCAATCTCTGGCATCTCTCATTGTCCGCGTTGGCTATGCATACGAGCATGTAATACTACAGACACAGATATATCTCGATGGGCACTTTGAAATGCCACCTTTCTCTAAATGAGACAAATGCCAATGGCGGAGACAAATGCGGGCAGCGGTTTCACCGTTCGCCGCACAAAAGCACGTGCCACTTGAGAGACCCGAAAGACTATGGGCCGACCCAACCCTAGCTCCAGATCCGGACACTCGGGCACTTGGCTGGCTGAGTTTTTAATTTGACGCAATTGTTAAGCATCGATTTGAAATGATTCGAATCGAGTAACCCTAAGAATTTATACAATTAATGTCAAAATGCGATTCGGCTTTAAAGCGCTTTCAAATGTCACTGGGTATGTCAAAAGACTGGCCGCCATTGAAGCCAAAAAAAAACCAAATCTGAAACTTTATATAAAAGTAGTTTTTCTGTTCAATTTCTGTATGCATGTCTGTTTGTTAGTGTGTGTGTGTGTGTGTGTGTGTGTGAGTATTGTGCTACTGAAAACAGCTACCAGTTAAGATCATTTCTGATCACAGCGAGTGGCAGCTAGAGAAACCCTAAAGCATATTTGGGATTAGCCTTGCTAATTTAGGAATCCTTCAGAAAAAAAACTTAAGAGTATATTAATTGAGCATATTGAGTGTAGAATTTAGTTTGTAATCAAATTTGCGTGATACTCTATTTGCTGAGGTTCTTCATGAAGGTAAAGTTGAGTTTAAATAAATTATTTACTTAGAGAAAATATATTTAAAAAAAGTTGTAAAATAAATTGTATAAAATGTTTACATAAAAAGCTTCAACTGAAAGATCAGTTAGAGTGTTAACGCCTCGGCGTGCCAACGGCATTTTAAAATTCTACGGACTTAAGTTCAAATTAAGTTTATAATTGGCTTTTGTTGTCTTCTGTTGTTTGTTCTTCGGTCTGATCTGGAGGCTCTTTGCGTATCGCTTCAGCCAATTCATCATAATTCATTATAAATTTTTGACATTTTCCATTCTTGGACCCATCGTTGTGGAAACTAATAAAGATGTCATTGGCAGACAATCGACTGGGTTAGAACCTGAGTCACGAGGCCCCTTTAAGATGTATCTCTATCTAGCATTGAGGCATAAAAATACTTTATAGGAAACGCAACCGAGGCAATTCATAATTTTCATAATTTACGCTTTGTTTGGCAAACATTTTGGCGCCTGCAACATTTTCCAGTCTATGCAACGGGGTGTGTTCCATGTTTTTCCCTACGAACCGCAGAGGTTCCTTACATAACTCAATTTTACGACTCGAAGTTACCTACATAATAAATCATAGAAATCCTAAGCAGCCGGAGAGTGCGAGAGAAAGAGAGAGCAAACAGAATTTCATAATTAATTTTTAATGCTTGACTGCGCTGCACTTTTCACAGAATTTTGATTTATAGCAGCAAAAAAAAAAATATGATTCAATTTTGATTTTTTTTGTTTTTTTTTTGTGAAACATTCACTTGAAATGTTTCGAGTGCATTTGGCGCAAGTTGAAGCCGTTTAATGCCCGCGCAATTTATATTGTAATTGCAAAGTGAAATGTCATTATGTATTGCATTTTGTAGCCATTGAAGCAGCGTCAAGTGGCTCGGCCTGTTCCGGTACCAGGCCGGGATCAGCGGAACGGGTTGCACTCGCAACAGCTGGCCGCACGCCAACTCAAGTGGTCCAACTTCAGTTCCGACTCGGACTCCAACTCCAAAGCCAACTTTGACGCTGACTTCGGTTCGATTGCCGACGGCACCACAGTTCTGACTCATGTGTGCTTGAACGAGTGTGTGTGTGTGTGTGTGTGGTAAGTGCTCCGGCTACGGCTGTAGCTTACCGTGTTGCTCCTTTCTTTGGCAAACTGTCAGCTGTGGCTAATTAAATGAAAGCCGCTCAAGTGCTGGAACTCTCGCTAGTTGGTTGGCTGAGTCCGGGTCGGATTCAAAGCCCAACTCCACTGGGAAGCTGAGCACGCTCGCAGAAGCGCGTAATTGTCAAAGGTTACAAATGGAGCTGCAGTATGTGTGTGGCAGCTTTTGATGGAGCTCCCGCCAGGCAACACCTGCCCATAATGTCCACATAATACAAAGAAAGCTCCTATTTTGCTGCATTTTCAGCCAGCATAAACGTATGCAACCTATCTAAGTAGAGCATCGCAAAGTTAATCAAAAATTGCAATTCATTTCAATTCTGCTTAGCTAACCGAAAAGTATACAATAAAGTTTGTGAACATTTTTGAAATTTTCTACAAGCTGTTGTTTTTTCAAGCTCTTTCTTCGGCTAAGCGATAGGCCAATTTATGGCTTAAATAATAGCGTCCATTGAATTGTCTGTGTGTAGTAAGCATAACACAGCTGCCCCTGCCCCAGACCCAGCAGACTTCCTGCACTTTCCACAGCCCACAACAGCTGCACAGAATCGCGTGATCCTTGCCGAAAATATGCCAGTCCTTTATATCAAAATAACTGAATACTTATATGAGTACACTCGTGTTTTCATAGCGTCGACGCTGCCACTCAATTACCGTTTCTTTTTTTCGGGAAATCTGACCTCGTACAATAAAAAAGTATGGTTTTTTTTTCTTTTTGTAATTGTTATTTTTCGCGCACACTTAAACCTAATGAATAAATAACATTAAACACGCTCTAATGGGCGCGCGATTTTTGGTCGAGTGGCGGCGGAGACGAAGGCGGACAGGGTGGTGGGAAAAGCGCCGTAAAACATTTTCATTGTGCGATCCCGTTAAGTGGGCGCACTTGAGCCATGAGCTCTAAGCCCAAGTCCAGAGTCATGGGCCCAAGGCGTAGCCTTTTTGTCCTGTGAGAACATATTTTCAAATTGCAATCAAATGGAAATTCGAAGCAGTCTTACTAAAGGCAAAACAATAGAGCTGCACTATGCGATACCCTGTAAGTGATTGTATAAAAAAAAATCCAACAAAAAATACAAAACTGATATTGACATTTATACAATGCGTGGCCATGCCAACAATTGGGGCCACAATGGCAAATTGTCGTTGCCAAAGTGAGCCTAAAGCCGCGCTAATTGGCAACGCAAACACAGATCGCCATAGACGAAAATATAATGCGGTCCATGATCGATACAATATGGAAAATTTTAAAATTCAATAATCAAACATTAACAAATCGAACAACAGCGAAAATACACACATATAGTATATGGACAGAGACAAAACAAATTAAATTGCTCTCCATAGGATACACGGTGGGTATCTTATTTATTGTCTTAAATAAATAAAAAATATAAATAGACCGAAAATATGTTAAAGCAAAAGGTGTCGTTCGATAAAAAGGCAAATTAGGCAAATATTGGTAAAGAACATAAAAAAGATTAAACATTCAACCAAATTAGCGGTAAACGGCCACCAAAAGAACTTACAAATTGGCCCATAAACACCAAGGCCAACAGTAAAATGAAGAGTCAAAAAAAATAAAATAAAATCAACCGCAAAACTAAAGCTAAGCAAAACGCCCCTTTTGGCCACTGGTTAATTTCGATGCCGCGATAAACATAAAATTAGCCCTGGCACGGATGGTAAAACTGACTGGCAGAAGGATATGCAAGTCTGCAAGGACACAAGGCAACTGTTTGCCGATTAGCCCCGACTGATAGTGGAGTGGATGTGCGGATGAGAACACAGCCAACTGATGGCTGACACAGATAAGCGCAGCTGAGCCGAGTTCTCTCTCTCAAGTGGGCAGCAATTAGGGGTTGCAATTGCGGCCCGGAAATCGTCCTTGACAACAATCTACACACGCTGCGACTTGGCTCGGCTCGCGCCCCAAATCAGAGTAACAAAAAAAAAACAGAAAAAAAACGCAACAAAGTGTAAATAAATTTATTAAAAGCGGTCAAGGGAAAACAAAATAGAAAAACGCAGTTTTCGCACCATTTAAGAAACTGAACAAAAACAAACACAACATTGAAAACAGTCAATCGAAAGATAAGGACCGTGATGTACCCTCTCTCGTATCGGTTTGTAGAAGGGAATGTTGTCTGACATTGGCATATGTATACCCTGTAAAAACAGCCGAATGCTCTAACTTTTATTTATTTATGTATACCATCTGGCAAATCTGCTAATTCTGGCTCAATACACAAAAACCATTTCTACCATATAAAAACATGAGTTAAAAAAACAATAACAAACAACGACTGGCAAAGATCATTAATAGACAATGGCCAACGTATTTTGCTGAGCCACGTCTATTATATCAATTGTTTCAATTTAATTGTATTTTTTCTCCTCCCACCCAATGTACAGAACACAACTCTGTGACGTCGATATCCGATATTTGGGGCCGGAGACACACCTGTGCAATTGCCAATTGGAGCTGCAAGTGACGCAGTTTCGCAGTTTCGCTTTTGATTGCCTGAATGGGTATTTTTTTTTTTTTGAATTATTGGAGTTAACTGCCTTAAACCAGTTTTGTGAAAATACTACACTAGAGTATGTGTTAGTTTTAACAGTAAGTTTAAGTTTTTCTTTAGAAATTATTTATATAAATAGGAACTGATGACTTCTTGTTTGCCACAAGGATTCAAAAAGAAGCAACTTTTATGTGCTGATGTCAGTTTGACTTTGCACTTGGCATACAAATTCAGCGAAAAATGTCTCGTCAGTTTATTGCGTGGCAATGCAGGAAAAAATCGAAAAATGAAAACGATATTTGTATGGCCCATTCAAATAGCTGAGCACTCTCATACCCGTTTTGATATCCAGTATCCCACATGGCTGTCAGCGACCAAATGGGCGACCGTGGCATCCCGACGTTGTTGCTCCTTTTCGTGACAGATTCGAGTCCTTTTGCCGCCAACTTGCATTGTGCTTGGGTATTTTCTTTTTTTTCCCATTCTTTTTGGAATGTTATTGCCAGGCTGGAAAAGTTGCCAACTGCTGCTCACTTTCGGAGAGGATCGCTATTCGATTTCAGGAATGCTGACAGCGAAATCTGAGAATGGACAACATTTGCACATTTGTTTTGTCTAATAAATTCCGAAACACTAAACTTCCGTCACATCATAAATCACCCAAAGGAGAAATCACAGGCCGCCGCATGATTTGATAAGGGCTGCGGCGGGGGGTATACTGAGCAAAAACGAGACAGCAATACAAAGAGCGAGAGAGAGAGAGAGAGAGAGAGAGGAGGAGGAGAGGACTGGCTACCCTCATAACACAAAGAATTAACGTAATTATGTTCGCATGTGTATAAATGACGAGGTTTTTGTATCAAAATTTGCAATGGTGTCGAGCGTAAACAAAAACAACAAACGAAACGAAATCAAACAATAAAGCGAAAATGAAACGAAGCACAAAAACACAAAACACCTTTTCTAGACATGGACATCGATGCGCAAATAAAACATAATGAACCTTAATGATATAGCACCCAGCACGCAGCGCCCAGCCAGAGATTTTGGGGTGGGGCACAATTGGTATATCGATCGATCGATCGGTGATATACGAGCTTCTACTCGAATCATTGTGCTAAACAACAAAACCAATCGAGTGTTAAGCGGGCCAGCAACAACAGCAACAACAACAACAACAACTAAGCAACTGAGTGGAAAACTCGTCCAGCCCTATGAATTAAATGGGCAAACAAAGCGCCGCTTACAAATGGCCTAGACAAACAGTCGAGGCGACTTTGCTTCTGCTCTTGTTGTTACTCCTCATTTGCATAGTGCAGTTGCCTCAGTTGCATTTAGCAGTTGCCACTCAGATCCAGTTGACGCCGCCTCAGCTGATTAGAAGCCAATCGAGCCCGAAAAGCGCAACTCGCGCTCTGTTTGCCATCATTTAGTGACAGCCAGTCAAATCAAACAAAACTTGAGGCAACTGAAGAAAACCCATGCTTGACTAGTTCACTTCTGAATACGCTTATTTAACAAAATTGTTCTAATTAAAACTTTTAGTATAATATTTTTTTTATTTTTATATACACAGATTCAAACAGTCTTAAATTTTTTGTATAATTCTTTAAAACTTTAGTCAAAACTTTAGGCGTCACAAACGCCACTACAAAGTCCTTGGACCCTTCGAAGTGTAGCGCCTACATATATGAACATGTATTTCCACACAGTAGTTGGCCATTGTCGGATGGCGTTGGCTGCCTAGCAACGTTTAGTTGACTGTTAATTGCTTGTTCACATTTTTTATGGTTTTAGATCTTTTATATTTTCTTGTTTCCATAGGCAGCATTCGCAGGAATTTGTCGCGTCGCTCTGTGTTTGAGGCATTCTTGTAATTAACAGTCCAGGCGCAAGGATAATGTCAATTGACTTTGTCGCGACAGATCAATGTTTGAACAGAGGCTGTCTGGAGACGAGCAATGTGTGCACATATCACATATATTTCCTTATAATTACATGCACAACTGCCAACCTGGCTAAGATGTTTTAGAAAATTCTTTATTCAATCAATTAAATATCAGTAGCCGCAGAATATTTTTGAAAGAGTTTTTTAATCAATTTTACAATTTTGATGATGGTAATTTAAATTAATTAAATTAAAGTTGAAAATTGTTGGTGTATTACATTTGTTTAGATGTTGCCACCACACCCATTTATGCCACTTGTTTGAGCCATTAATAGTTGCCCCACGAAAATGGGGTCGACAGCGCTTTTGTTGTGCTGGCCAACCCTTCGCCTGTACCTTTGGCCATTTACAGATCTGTACATAGTTAATAGAACGTAACGCTTGGCACACATGTGGCGAGCGAAAGTAACGCCGAGCCCAGTTCCCCAGTTTTGGGCCCAATACCCACTCCCAGCTGGCACATTGTTGCAATTGTTGCCCAGCCCATGGCGTGTCAGAATGCAACTAGCCAATTTATTTGTTGATATTTTTTTTTGATGTTTATAATTTGTTGTGACAAAATGCAATTAATAGCAGCGATTGTAGCTGAGATCAGTTCGGCGAGATTAGCGTTAATTGTGTACATGCGCGGGTGCTCTGGATGGTGGGGGCTGTACAGTTACCAAGTGCCTCAAATGTTGGCCAAAAGAGCGACGCTAATGAATGAACCTTGTGAATGCCTCGGGGGCATCGTCATCGTCATCGTCATCGTTGTTGTTATTACTTCATTAAAAGCGCATTAATAGCGGTGCCGACTGCTCTTCACTTGTTTCGCTGTTCGATTTGTTTAAATCAATAATGAAAACAACCTACAACAACAGCAATATTCACGTTTTTTTTTTCGTTTCTGGTCAAGAAACGTCTAATGTACCTCATCTGAAAACCCGAGACACCGATCCCAAACGCAGCCACTCGCACAATGCCGATAAATTAGAAAATAATGCGCGCCCATTGTCCGATTGCTTTGTTTCATTTAAGCGCTTTTGTTGTCCACGAAGAGCTCGGAACACCGAGTGGAGGCTGCCCTTTACCCCACCGTGCGCCCTGTCCTCGGCCAGTGCCCCATTCACCTCATACGACTGGTGGGAAGCGAACAAAAAATACATATCTTAAATATTTTAATTCTCTTTTCCTGAGCGGAGCTTCACATTCATTCATATTATTTTTGGCACATTTTTAAATACGAAACTAAAGTTAAATCAATTTAATTTGACTATCTAAACTTGAAACTAAGTAAGTACATTTTTTACGAATAATGTTTATGAGACAAGACAAAAATGTAAATTCATATTTTATGATTGAATGTAGGTATTTACATAACAAAAGTGTAGTATAAACACACGTTTAACAAATTGAACATAATATAGATAAATAATGGACAGTTTTTTAAACTCTTAATTTATAGAAAGGTATATTTCGACCTTTAACTTTTTTTCTTTATATCTTGTGTACCACATTTTATAATTTGTAGTATTTGAAGAGTATTTCAATGTTCACATAGCAGGTCTCATCTTTTCGGCTTGTGTCTTTTATTTAACTAGTCCCTGTGTCTTTTGCTACACGTTTTTTGAATGAAGCTGATTACTCAAATTTTGCTTTGTTTACGATTCGTCAAGGTATTGATGAGGCTGGCGGAGGGAACTCTGTTCGCCAACTTAACGCCAAAATGTTATTAAATATTATTAGTGGGTAACAATGGCCAACAATTATGTGGGCTCCGTCTCCAGCTCTGTCTACGGACCGAGCCGCAGTATTCATTCTATTTGATCTGTTTCATTGTTGTTCTGGTCTTGGGCTGAGATTTGCCCAGCTCCAATGGGTTGTTGGTCGCTTGCATACAGTTATAATCCCTAAGCTATTGCCAGTTACAACAGTTACAACAGCTGTGGCGTTTAACCCATTGAGGAGATCAAGCCAGCCGGCCAGCCAGCCAGCAACCCAGTTATCAATAAAAACTACTTCTATTTCTGTTGCTGTTTGTGTTTCCATTGCTTTCTATCTGCTTTCTTTTTGGATTGTCGTCCCAGCGGCAGCTGGCGCTCAAAATCGAAACGGTCTTTTGCCCATTGTCAGACGATGTGTTCCCGGTCCCGGTCCCAATCCCATTCCCTTCGCCTCCGTCTCCGTCTGTCCCGTGTCCAGTGGCTGTTCGGGCCGTTTGCCGTACGGGTTATTTGTTTGGCCAGCACTGTAAGCAGTTTAGAGCCTGCATTTCCGTTTTGTTGCCAAAAATGTAAACAGTTTGTATTGTGCGTAATCCCCGCCAGCTTCGCGTGCCCGAACGATTCCCAACTGCGTTATGTAATCGCCAGTCTACTAAACGAGGAGTTAATTATGTCATAATAGCTCGGATCTGGAGGGGATTCCACAATCGCAATCAACAATTGCCAGTTGTTAAGCTCTGTTTACCGTCTCCGCAGCCGAGTACGAATACGAATACGAAGAAGAGTACGAGTTCGACTACGAGTACTCGCATTGTGGCCGTTGTTTTGATTGTCAGCACACGCCGTTGCGATGGAGCCGCTGCTGTGGATCGGTCGACAAACTGCCAATGCCCGGGGCTCTTTAAAGCGTGCCCAACAAGCGCCTATTAGGTCCATTTCCTGCTTTTATGTTCGTAACCAGAATTAGATACGAAATTTCTTTGTTCTATATTGATCAAATAAAGGATTATCTGTAGGTCTAGAACACTTTCTTCAGTCTTCACCTTTTGCCCAGCAGACATCAGAAACATCTCATTTAACTCAAGTATTACTAATTTTGTATATCATTTTGTCTTCCATCCTCCAGTCTTTTACTTTTTTTCATAAAAAAAAATCCACTCATCTTTATCAACATCAAAGAGCCTTTGAAGCCCAACCAAACAATGGCAAAGTGACAAATTTTTAACAAATTAATAAAAAATAAAAAAATAAATTAAATAATCGTTATGAGGCACCCGCAACCACCGCAGCCACCTCGTGGTTGGCAGATGAGCACCACAAATCAAAGCCAGACAAAAAGTTGAGAGCTACTTAGACAATGAATGGGCGGCTGAGCAGTGAGCGGGTGGTGGGGTGCGAGTTAGGTGGTTCGCATAGTTGAGTGGCTCGCAACACGCTAATAAAATACAAATTGACGATAAAATTATTACAAATTTATGCAAATATTTGCAGCGAGCCGCATAGAAGCTGCCTGACCCTAACCAGCGAAATTAATGGGCAAACACTTGAGTCTGGGGACCCGGACACGGGGTGCGGGTCACATGGCTATATGACTACGGGTACTTGGTGCTCCGGTGGTGGTTGGCTTATGATTTGGGCAATAATTTATACGCCAATGCGCACACGGATGCGAAATGTCCTGCTGCGCGTAAACAGGAAACAAATTACGCTCGAGAGCAGTTATGAAATTCCATAAAGCCCGGCGCCTTGTTGCCGTTCTCGTCCACATCATCTCACTGGACAGGAACAATAATGCATTAGACAGTCGCATTTATCGCCGCCCAGGATGAAGCCAAGGATGCCGCTGCCGTTAGAAGATGCGCTCAGCCCACTGACAATGGGCGGCCCACCCGGCTGCAGGCTTAGCGGCAGGCGTTCCGTCTAATGCAGCGCGCACGTGGAGAGCCATGAAAACAGGAAGTACCGCGCCTCAAATCCCCTGCAGCCATTGTCATGTGAGCACCGGACACCCGCCAGCAGCTTTAACCCCTTAACCGGCGAAGCGCGCGAGCTTTTCCTATCTATCATTTTTCAGTATTGATATTTTGAAATAAATGCAGAATTCATAAAGTTTTCTGAATTGTGAACATCAAATTTTAAAAGCTTATTATTATTTTGATTAAAGTAAATATACACTTACTTTTAAATATAGAAAAATACACTTTTAATATATAATAAGTAATATAAATAAATATATATAAAGGATTTATTTATTTATTGATTTATTTCAATTGCTTATTAATTTGGGACAAATTTGCTTACCACTGATCGACAGATCTGACGATCGTCAGTCGGGCGTAAGTGTTTTGGCACTCGATGAGCACCACAAGGGCGTCCAGTGTCAGCTCATCAATCGCCGTCAGAGGGTTGTGCCAGCGAACCACAACCACAACGAGCCACAGCGGTGGCCGAGGTTGATTTTGATGTTGACGCTGACGCTGACGCTGAAGCTGATTGCGCTGTCGCCAGGTCGCTTCTGCCTTGGCTTGACAAATGAAATGTCTCGCACCTAATCAAATTTTGTTCAACTGAATGCGCCGCGCAGTTTCCGCTGCTTATTATGCAAATGCCACGGACGAGGCTCCTGTTCCTGCCTGTTGGCTGTTGCTGCCACTCGCAAATCAGTCGAGTCGAGTCGTGTTGCAAATTTATCATCATTTAATTTCCATTTGGCGTCGTGCCACGTTAATGACGCTGTTGACAACACTCGAGAGCGCGTCTCGAGTCTCTGAGCTGATATCCTTTTGGCTGCCTCCGCTGATGCTGCTGCTGCTGCTGCTGCAGTTGCCTCGCTGCATTTGCCATTTGCTTTGACGCGCCCTGACAAATTATGTCCCAGTTGGCATCGCGCATACGCCCCGTGGGCCGCTCAATGCTCGGCTGCTCATTTGCCTAAGTGCGCTGTGTGTAGAGGCTTTTAATTAATTGTTAGCTGCGACTTATTGACGGTCTGGTTGGTTAGCTCGGTTGCCCATAACAACAACAACAACAGCGACAACAACAACGGCGACAACGACTGCGGCAAAAAAAATGTCAAACTAGCACTTAAAAGCCGCCACGCTTTGCTACTTGTCAACCACGCGCCACCCCCAACAATATGCTTCACGTCCAGGCCGAAACGCAAGTTAACAGCGCATAAATCACACTAGACAACACAATTTTTTCAACAATTATTTAGTAAAAAAAAATATTAGCTAATTGGTTAAAATTAGCTGAAAAACTTGCTAACGTTTTTCTTAAGATATATGATATTTTTAGAATATCATAACTTAATACAAAATTTAAATTAAAAATTATAAAAAAAATATAAATATGGATATTTATTAATTTTAGATAAACCTTTTTCTTGCCTCAAATTATAAAAACAAAAACCGTATATTTAATGAGCTGAATATACATTTTTTTAAATAGTTTGAGATACAAAACAATATGAATATTCTAATTTTGTTGTCTAGTGTATGGACAACCATCCCCTGTGCAAGGGAAAATGTGAAACAGTTCGGCAAAAGCCACCACCCACAAATTAGACTGTAAAACCAGACGAAGGACACTGGACTGGCGACAGAAGCTCTTCCCCGACTCCTTATCCTTATCCACCTCCTAGTACGCATCTCGGTCGCCATATTGCCCAGGGGCTGCAGAGAGCGAAACAGCAATAGCAACAACCACAACAACAGCAACAACCACGGCAGCAACAACCAGCCAACGCCAACTGCTTCTTGACCCCTTTGCAGTTTGGTCTTGGATGTTGTCATTGCCGTTGTCGTGGCGTTTATGGCATCTAACCTTCCATGTAAAAACGATATGTTGCCTTCGACCTCGCGGCAATAATTGTAGCGAATTGTATCACCTTTATGCTAATCCGTCTCGCTAATCCGCCGGATTAGCGTTTCGCTTAAAAAAGGCGACAAACAAAACAAAACACTTTGGAAAATCGGCGAAAATCAGACAACAACCAAGCAATGACGTCGCGACGCCCGTCTCTGTGGTTAATCCGGGTCCTGAACTGCCAAAGCAGGTAAAACAAAAAAAACAACATAAATGAAGAAATAAAACACCTCACAATCCCGCCACATTGCACACTCCTTTTGCTTTCCGGCGACGGCGACGCTAATCCGCCAATAAAGTCGTAAAAAAGAAAATATAACTGCGATTTGTTTTTGTCATGGTCCTTTGTTTTGCGAAATTATTTTCGTACACAAATCGCGGAATCGGGACTATATACCTATATAGTAGGTACGGACAGGGAACGGGATCGAAGCCAGTCATAAAACTGAAGAAGTTCCAGTTCTACTGAAGAGCCGAAATGGAACTGTTGCCTTTGTGAAAGATGATGTGGATTTGATGGGAACTAGTTTAGATTAAATTAGCTTAAACGTTGTAGAACGACAAACTTTCGGTTATTTTAAATGGTAATCTTATCTTAACCAAAGATGCTGTGTTAAGTACCTAGAAAGTTATCAATTATCTTTCTCAATAAATATTTTACTTTTAAACTGTTTCAATTTTATACTTTGATATTATCTCTCTCTCTCTCTCTCAATAAGTTCAGCTTCTTTAGAATAAGCCGTTAACTAGCTTATTTATCAACTAGCCTTAATGACGTTTGCTTTTGATATGGTAAAACAATCAAACGTAGCTGGCCAACCCTCTCAGTAGAATCCGTCTGACCCGTTTCAGGATTTAAGCCAGCAGCTTAACCTAAAAGTCATTCTTTATATAATTATTCAATATCACGTCAATGCAAAGTAAATATTTGTGAAATTTATATCGATAGGAGAATGAAACGAGAATGGAGATCCACGCTGTTGGAACAACAACAGCAACAACAATGCCTATAATAACAACAATAATAAATATTTGATATTTTAACACACTTTACAGACACACATATACACATTCACACATACACCCTCTCAGATCACAAAAAGAAAAAAATTGTATAAACTGGAAAACAATGCCAGTGGATTTATTAATGACCGCAATTATTCTTATTATTATTACAAGTTAAGATAGAAAAAAATATGAAATTGACTGAAAACTCGTTGATTTCTTCGCTAGAGCGCTGTGAATCTGTTTGCCGTCTAAAATTTCAAAGGCCCAGCCCCCCGTTGGGCCCAAACAAAGGCCCCCACATAGCAGATGACCATACCCTCTTGGACTCTCGCGACCTTTGTTTGCGTCTCATATACCCTAGATCATTGTTGACCGAGGCGCAAAATAAACAGCGCATTAATCAATAGAAATTAATACAACGCCAAATAGTTGTATAATACCTCAAATATATCTGTGTGCAAATCAAATTAAAGTTTTCAAACAACATAACAAAAAAAGACACAAAAAAAAACCAAACCAAACCAAACTGCGGAGAAAAATAAGCAAAATAATATGTATTATATTTACTTATTTGTATGGGGTTTATGTATGCGAAACACGTGGTGGCAAGGTTAATATTAATAGAGCTCGTAATTGTGCGAAGGTTCTCCTTAATGTAAAAAGTATTCGTAATTACTTTTTAGGTGGAAAGACTTTACTTATGGAAAAGGAGATAAGAAAACGAATATCTCAATAAGCAAACTGTTTGAAAATAAATCATGTTTATTTATATTGGTTGTGTGAAAAATAATCTTAAACATTTTTAAGTTTTAATGCATTCAAAAAACCTGGATGAACATATCAGAAAGGAGCAAAACAAATACTTTAAAAAAGTGCATTTCACTCTGAAAAATGCAGAACATTTCATTTTGCAGCTGATTAAAAGAAAGAGACTAAGCAATTTGTTGAGTTTTGTTTTTGTCATTTTAATAAATGTGGTTTTTTTATTCATTTTTAAATACTTTGCAATTTTCGCCTTAAATGTTAACGTTTTTTTTTTTTATTAAATTTTAATACAATTAATAATACATTTATGAATATGTTGTGTGTGTTGGTTTTTTTTTATTTTTTATTTTCGTTTTTGGAATGTGTTTTTAGTCTACAACGAATTCACGTGATATTTACAATTTGAGTTAGGGGCACAATACTCGTAACTAGGATATGAGGATGGTGCTGACAAAAACAACAAGGAGCACACGCTTAAAACTAAATAAAATTAATTTACAATTAGGTTTTGTATTTTGTTTTTTTTAGTGACAATAAATTATAGACATTATCATAATTATGTTTAGGTAATATATTATTGGCTAGGAATGTTTTTTTACGGTTTCTTTCTTGTGCAAAGATTGTACTAGACTTTTGCGAGCGTTGCTTGATAGGGCGAGAAATACAGAGATTGAGAACTACTAGACTGTAATTGGCTTACTTAGAGCTTTTAAAGATTTAAAACCAGTGGATCACTTTGGGAACGCGTCAACAATGCAAATTGTACTTTACTCTGGGACAGTTTTGGCCGCGCCCGTGCCTAATATAGCACTGGCACCGGCCGCCTCAGGGCGCTGTCCATCGAGCCGTCCATGCCATTGGGCGTGATGGTGCCGGGCGAGGAGCCCGGCGACGATGTCGAGGATGAGGTGTACAGTCCGGCGGCGGCGGCGTTCGCAGAGTGTGCGGCATACAGCGATGGCGCCGAGATGCCCGAGTAGATGCCGGAGTAAAAGCTGCTCAGTGACGTGGGCGGCAGCTGTGACGCCTGCTGAGCCTCCAGGTGTTTGTGCGTCTGATTGTTGGCCGCCGCGCTCTGGTGCAGCTTGGACAGCGCCAGCGGATCAAAGCCGGTGAAATACGGCACCGGATACGGCTGGTCCAGATGATGCGAGGGTGCAAAGTACGGCGGCAGCTGGTGGAACGGATTGTAGCCACCGCCCCCTGGACCTGCGCCAGCTGCACCCAGTTTCTGTTGGGCCATGTTCATGTTCATATTCATATTCATGTTCATGTTCATGTTCATGTTGCCCTGCATCTGGAGAGCGCCCTGGGGACCAGCGGCCAGCGGATTTTTGGGCTTGCGGCGTGGACGATACTTGTAATCCGGATGCTCCTTCATGTGCAGAGCGCGCAGGCGCTTGGCCTCGTCAATGAACGGTCGCTTCTCGGACTCGGCCAGCAGCTTCCATTCGGCGCCCAATCGCTTCGATATCTCCGAATTGTGCATCTTGGGATTATCCTTGGCAATTTGACGACGCTGCAGACGCGACCAAACCATAAATGCGTTCATTGGACGCTTGATGTGTCCCTCCTGGCCGGGCGATGTGGCCAGGCTGTGCATGGAGCCGTTGCCGGCGCCAGTGCCCGCTCCCGAGCCATGTGCGCCCATGCCAATGCCGCCTCCCATGCCGCTGCTGCCCAAGCTGCTCTGGCTGCCCAGGCTGCCGGCGGAGCCAATGGAGCTGTTGGGCGAAAGCGTTTGCTGAGCGGCCACGGCGCTGTGCATGTGGTGGGCCATGTGGTGGCTCATGTTGGCCGCTTGGCTGCTGACGCCGCCTGGTCCACCGCCGGGTGAGCCGCCCATGGCTGCCAGGCTGGCGGCCAGACCGCCGCTTTGGGAGTAATGCAAGACGCGCTTAATATCCATGTCCATGCTGGGGCTAAGCTGGGCATTGCCCAGGCCCTGGGACGCATAGTCGCCAGGGGAGGGCAGCTCCAAAGCCTGACCGGCGCCCAAATGGAAACCGTAGTTGGGATGTGACGATAATGTGGCCATTATGTGTTCGTTTATCACTTGATATTGTTTCGATTATAATGTGCTGGGCACTGCGTTTGTGTTCTTGTTGTTGTTCTCTTGTTTGTCACTTCACTGTATCAATGCATTCACAATGTCTCTTGTTTCTTTTCTCAGTTTGCTTAAACGTCGTTGTGCGTGTTTCTGTGCTTGGCAGTTGCTGATGCTCTTGCTGTTGCTCTGGCTGCTGCTTCTGTTCGGTTCAACAGCTACACACTGACTGATTTGTCTGCGCAATAATTGAGACTGACACGACTACAGTCAAATCCAGTTTTCTGTTATGTCCAGTGCGGCCGCTCTCTCTCTCTCTCTCTCAGCACCAGCAGCAGTGGCAGCGGCAGCGACAGCGACAGCAACCCCCTGCACAGGTATGCATGTGGGCGAGAGCGAGATGGCAACAGGGTTGCCTTATGCTCGCATACCTGTGTTCGTTCCCTCTCTCTCGCGCTCGCTCTCCCTTTCGCTCTTTTTCTCTCTGTTGCTGGTGCATTGTTACGCTGCTTGTTGGCTTTGTTCCATTGGCTCCTTTATATCGGCCGCCTTGTTAGTTGTAGTTGTTGCCCATTGAGGGGTGTGTTCAATAGAAAGACTGAATAGCAGCAACAACAACGACAATAGCAGCTCGCTCACTGTTCGGCTCGGTTCGTGTCTGGTCGCCTTGTTAGTAGTTTTTGGCTGCGCTGCTCCCATTTTTTGCGGCAGCGACCTCATTTGGAGCGCCCGCACTCCCGCATTGCGCTCCTACGCTGCACTCTCCTTCTCTTTCTCTCTCTAAAATTGCATTGATTTTTCGCACACAGTGGGCACACAATTTCCGTTATTGTTTTGCCTGGCGCTGCACTTCCGCGGCATGTATTGTTGTTGGTCCGAAGAGAGCTTCGGGAGTGTGAGAGCTAAAACGCATACGCTCAGAGAGTGTTCGTGTGTTTGTGTGTGCGTGGCCCGCTGGCTTTACCTTTTCAGCCAATCATAATGGCGCCTTGGTGTGAATTTTTGTATGCCCTGGCCATTGTGGGTGTCTGTGTTACTCTCTGTTCTATATACAAGCCGCATGTGTATTATGAGTGGGCAAATGTTCATGTATGTATGTATGTGTGTGGATGAGTGTTTATGTGAGTGTGTGTGTGTGTGTGTGTGTGAAAAGCACATTTTAGTTTGTGAAAAGGACATGGAAACACGCTTTCCATTCTGTGCTGTTGTTCGTTTCTTTCATTTTTGCGCTCGAAAGGATATTACTGCAATTATTTACTTATTTGGTAAAGAAAAGTGGAAAAGCAAAAGCGACACAATGCGCCACACAACACAATAACAAAACGAGGAACGAGAAAAACGCCCTGAATGGCTGGCCAAATTTATATAAGTATGTATATAAAGTGTACCTATATGCATGACGGTGATTGTTTGTGTGTGTGTGTGTGTGTGTGTGTGTGGGTGGGTAAGAGAGAGCGATAGAGAGAGAGAAAGAGCTCTTCTTCTGAATACACAATGCGCAACAAAAATGTTAAAAAATAACATACAAAATGAAGTGCTTTTCTTGCCTGAAGGAGTACAACATGCTCTTGCTGATAATCAATTATAATAAGTAGCATAGCTTGAATATCTAAATTATCTACATACTTGCTTAAATATTAATGTAATCTTTAACATTGCATTATTATTACTTATACAAAATGTTTATAACAATAAAAATCAGAACATGCTGCATAAAATAAAAAAGACCATATTAAATATTTTTTAATGATTTTGTGCTCTTATGTTTAAACCTTGCGTTTACCTACAGATCGTTGTCCTAATTAAAAGGTTTCCCTTTTAAACATATTTCTGAGGCTTTCCCTTGCATAGGCAAGGGTACATACATATGTATGTACATATCTAAGTTAGAGATCTTCGTTAGATTGCAGTTTCTCTTCGGTTGGCTTTATAATATCCAACTAATATTCCCAATTCCCCCTTGTGCTTACAGGGCATAAAAAGCTTTCAGTGCTTTCAACGTTTCCTTTGTGCTGTCCACCGAAAAAAGCAAAAAAAAAATAAAAACGAAAATATAAAAGGAATGAAAAAATGTTGATGTGTTGTGTAATGGAAAAAGTTTTGTTCAGCTAGCGTTTTGCTTTCTATCCATTCTACTTTTCACTTAGCAATGCAACACAGAGAGTGAACGAGAGAGAGAGAGAGAGAGCGAGCACCGACTAGGATAGTGGTAGAAAGGAAGACAGACTTTTGCTTTTTGCCATACGCATTTCGCATTTAGCATTCAAATGTTGCTTTGGGCGTTTGTTGTGTGGGATGAGGGGCGAGAGGGGCGAGGGGCGAGGGGAGCCAGAGAATAGTTACGTTCTGATATTTTTTTTCTGGCCTGTGGAAACATAATGACAAAGCCGTCAGGTGTTATATGTACTTATGAGCACTCAATATCAACTGAGTCCACGTAGAATCAACAGTTCTGTAATTATGAAACCCATTATGGCAAGTCTAACCCTAACCCTTTGGGAGGACCCGTCCGCCTTTCTCTGCCTGTTTTCAATTCGCTCTCTTTGCTTCATTCTTTTTTTTTACATTTAATCCCAAGAGTCGCACGTTTCATTGTTTGCCATCTGTTGTTGTTGTTGTTGTCGTTGTCGCTATTGTTGTTGTTGTCATTGTGAGTTCTTCAATTGTGAATTGGGGCTCCGGCTCTGGTTAAGGCTTTTATATGGCTATACGTATAGTAAAGTCAAACAATTCGCTTTTTTCATTTTTAAATTAAATTCAGGAACAATGAAGCAAATGTGATAATAACAATGATTATAATGAGATCATAAAGATAAACACAATGAAGACAACAAAAGGCGAAAGCCTGCGTGACTTTAATGTCAATTGAATGAGGTTAAATTGTGTTTACTTATTTTTTGAATTGATTGAATTGTTTCATTGATCGCCTTGCCATCAGATTATATCTAATTTAATTGCTATTTCACATTCACCTGCCAGACCATTCTAAACAGAGCATATAGTACTGTACGTATTCCTAGCACCTGGCCCAGCAGTCGGAAAAACTGTTTTCCACTCCACTCCTAGCTACTTTCAACTTACATTTTCTCACGTAGTTAGCAGCCGTCGGATCCTTTGTTCGGTTCGCATATTCCATTTCCCGCTGTCCATTTCCCAGCACCCCCACATCACACACACACACACACACACACACACTCACACACACGCACGCATTTGATTACAATTCCTAGACGTACGTGTCCATTTGATTACTTTACAGATTTTGCGCTTTTCACGTGTCATTCTAGTTAAGAGCATTTTGCATGCACACGAAATCTAAAGATTTTTCTTTGCATTTTCTGCTTTTTATTTTTAGCCCGAAAAATGAAAAATTACTCGCTTTTATACCGTTGTGATTTATGTGGCATTAGTACAGATAGAGCTTAGGTGGCAAAATCTTGCGAGATTCGAATAATGAACATGTTATCATGAAGGCAGATGTGATGTAACATTTAAGAACTTCAACAGTATCTACGAAATAATTTACTAAAAATCATCCTAGTTAATAAATAATTGCATTAAGTGCCATAGATGCTCATAATCTTGCCTAGGGTTAGGCAAAATAAAATGTCTAGTGATAAACAACTCTGCAGCTCATCCCATTAGGGCTAAACAGTTCAGTAGACAAAAGGACGAGGGACGCAAGGAGACCCAAGGTTTGGGCGTTTACATGTGCCACGTCGACTTCCGTTGTCGTTCACCTGATTTGACCTGGTCGAATCGCTGCTGCTGGCCAATTGTCCTCGCATTGTGCTGTCTCAGCCATGGTGCAGAAGCGTCCTTTTGTCCTCATTTATTGTCCGCAATTCAACGGAACTCGAATTGTGTTTGTTGCCCAACGCTGCAAATTGTTTCAGCGCTGGCAAAGACAACAACAAATAATGGCAAAAAACACACAAATAAATAAAACAATAATAAATGCATTTTGTTTACGTTGGATGTATGTGTTTTTGTTGCAGCATTTCCGGCCAACACGGAAATGGAAATGGAAATGCCGTCCCCAGGACTTGGCAAACAATTAACCTTTTCCACATAATATTCCATTTGTGCCACGGATAATAACTGTTGGCCGAAACATGTGTAAGCCCACATGTAACGCCCTGAAAGTCAGTCCTGGCAGCTACTTCTCCAGTTTCGGTTAAGTGTGAGAATCTGTGAGAAGTTCTCGCCATTAATGGCTGGGAAAAATGGCAATGCAAATGCCATTGAGGAGCTGTCAGAGCGTAGGATATCGATGGCACTCATAAGGCATGCTCGATTTGAGCTCATTAGGAGCCCAGCCAGAAGCTAGCCAAGCTACCGACCAACCTCTACTAGATGTCATAACAGATTAACTAAGAAATGTTCAGGATATGTTCACCTGGCAGAGCCAAAGCCCAAACCTCAAACCCAATCCCACAACCAAGTCAGCCACTTGGCTAAACGACGTTAATTTCTCAATCAGCGCGAAAAAGGGTTGCTGGCAAATGGGGAACCTTAGAGGAACCACTTCATGAGGCGGAATTCATCTTAAGTTTGCCATGTAATCGAAACGGGCCACTTAAGAGCTGCTTTTCGTTGAATACTTGAGCAAATTCCTTTATAATTTATGCATATACATAAGACTGCCAACCAATTTTCTGTTCGGGGGTCATTCTTAGGGGTTGGCAACTGCCGGCCCCTACTCAAGTGCTTTGGTACGTCTAATTTTTGTTGTCGCTCGGCCCGCAAAAACGTCGCCGTCCGAAGTGCCCACTCAGAGCGACTTTTCAAGTGCAGTTCAGTCGCGCGATTTCTTCGAAACGTCATCGCCGGCTCCGAAGCCCGAATCCCACGGTGTGTGTTTACGACCAACAAGCACAGTTGGATCGAATGCCACGTCAACGTGAGCCCGCAAATCCGATGAATTAGCTGCCCGAAAAGTGTCAAAAATTCTGCGGCTGCCTCGGGGCATCATCATCAATGTTGTTTTGGGTGGGCGTGCGAGGGGCGTTGCCCACAGGCAAATGAGGTCCAGGCCTGTCAATGGCAGCTGCCAAACGCCAGATCCACAAGTTCAAGCCAAAAGTGTTGACAGCCCGCTAACCGCTTTAATATTGCCCTTGTACCCTGTAGTGTGCTGTATGGGGTAGATCTGTGTGTCATTCAATTCATCAATTCATATATATTCACATAGCATATCAGCGGTCGAGTATACCCTGATCTGTTGCCAAGCCTGCTTTGCTGCGGCTTCTTGTAATTAATTTCAGTCATTTGGCAAATGGGTTTGGTGCATTCGCCAAGTCAAAGAGTTTTATTGCGCGTGCTTAATGTTATCAAAGATCAAAGTCGAATTTTAGCTATGGGAAAACCGCTTCGACGCCTTTCATTCTCCACTCACCTGCCCCATCCACTGGCCGCCTGCTATTTGTTTGTTTATTTGTGTGCGTGTTTCTTTTGGGTTGAATTTTTAATGCAACTTTTTTTTTGGATTGTGTTGCGTATTTTCACTCAAGTGATTTGATTTTGCGAATTGAATTTATTTCATTTGGCTCTTAAGTATGTATGCATACCTCGTACCTTGTATCGCCCTTCAATCTATCAGTCCGTCAATCAGCCAGCCAGCCAGCCAGGCAGTCAGTCAGTCAGGCGGTTGTGTTTGTTCAGCGTCTCCCGCGAGACTCAAGTGGCAAAACATTATTTTGTTCAGGAAATTCAATTAAAACTTTGCGGTTTTTTGTTAGCACCCCCGCAAATAAACGTCAAGTGGTTTCCAATCAAAGCGAGGCGTATTCAAACAGGCAGCAAGAACCGAGAGGGCCAAGATGGAAGGTGAATTTGGCAGCAGAGCTGAGTTAGACATATTTATTGTATTTGAAGCATAGAAGCGGAACTAAATCTTAGTATATTCAAGGCCAAAAGTACAACAAATTTTGCAAATTATTTATGTAGTATAAAAGTTAAAGTTTATCATGATGTGCCTTTATAAAGGCTCTAGTTAATTTTACACTACACATTTGCATGTCAGGCTCAATGGACAAATATTGACAGATACTCATCGATGAATGATCTCAAACATGTTCGACAAGTGCGCATGCAAATGACAATACCAGACGCTTGAACATGCAACGTTCAAAAAATGTGGCCTAAATCTAGATAGACTTTAAAAAGTGCCACCTGAATCCCTGTTTAATGCAGTTGGCCGCTATCCCACATCTTTAGCCAAAGCTGAAACGCAAACAGAGTTAACAAAGGTCAGGCGAATGAAACTCGGAGCCAGAATAAAGCAACCCTTGCAATTTCCACCCACACACACACCCTATCAAAATGTCAAAATAAATTGCAAGCTTTTTTTTTGGGCTGCTTTTATTTGCATAAATAATTTACTTTAAATAAACTCAAAGAACGCTTCAAACTTTACATTTTAAGCAAAGATTAAGAAAAGGCGGAGAGAGGGGAGGAGGGGGAGGGGGAGTGTCCCCTCTAGTGGCAGTTCACCTGGGATTCAGCGCCACCGCCCAGGCCATAATTCTTATTTAAATGGACCATTGATTTGAATACTTTTTGCATTTTTCTTTAGCCAGCAAAAGTCCCAAAGGACTTTCCTTTGGGCTCGGCTCGGCTCGGTTCGCCGTGCAAAGATTTGTCAAGTGTGCCGCCGGGTTGAAAAAAGAACAAGTCCACCCAACAATTGCGATAGTTAGTTTAAGTAAAAGGGAGCGGAAAATAAATAAATACGAGCATTGAAAAAAAGCAATCATCGGCCCACGACTGCCGCATTTAAAAGTCATTTGCAACGCCCCTCGCAAGCCGCTAAACGGATCTCATAAACTCATTTTTCCGGGAACGCAACGGCGTCCCTCATCGGTTTTTATTGTTTTACAATGTTTGTGTGCGAGTAATTAAACAGTTTTGCCAACTTTCTCGACCAGTCCGAACTTGAGTTTTTACCCAAGTCACGATTTTACGACCGGGAAATTAACAAGCCGCGATCGCGATCTTTACAGCCAACTTTATGGCCATGCCAAAACTCGCACGGTTATTCTTCGACTAGAAAACGCTCAGGGGAGGTCATGCAAGAACCTTGCTAAAAAAAAAAAAAAGGAAAGAAAAAAAATTGTATAAACATTTTATTTTTGCGCACACAAAAGGAAGTGGGCGTTGTTTGCACCCAACAAAAATTCGAAGCCCATTGGCAGCTGCCCCATTAGCAAGTACAATGGTGGCCCAACAAAGGTCCTGGGCCAAACATGTGATTAAATTGTCGCTTACAACGAATTCGACACCTCGCCGGCAGCGCCAGACTCTATAATTACGCCGTGAAAGACAGACGGAGAGAGTGGCGCGAATCAAGCGCCTAACAATGAGAGAGGTCTGGCTAAAGCCAATCCAGAGCTGGGAATTTTTGTGTGACATATTCAAATGATGGCTAAGCCTTTGTTGTGATCGGCAAGGGTTGCCACCATATCATTAACGCCGCTCGCCGCTCTGTGGTGCCCATTGTGCAACCGCAGCTCAAGGGTTGTAGCTGCCAACGGCACTGGGAACCGTTCCAAGAGGAGCTACGGCTGACCAACGCGGCCACACTGAGATAAATTGGGTGTTGAATCTCAACAGCGAGACTTCTATCAAATGTTACTAATGATTTCTATTATTATTGTCTACATAAGCCCATAAAGTGCTCAGGCCTTTAACAATGAGAATAAGGGTTCGAAGCTCAAGTTAGAATGTTTGCCTTGGCCAGTGCTTTTTAAAATAGTTCTCTTAATAGTTTATAACAATATCCTATACTTTAAATATTAATAAAATTATTTAAACAAAAAGTAAGGCTTAGAAATCATAAATAAAAATAAAAATCAAAATACTTCATAAATGCTGAAACCCTCTTACACTTCACAACTTGACACAATTTTCTTCAAGTGCACGCAAACTTGATGTGTATATCGTGCTTGCACAGCATGTCCTAAATTGCTCTATTCAGACGCAATTAAAGTCACGCTGGGAAGCTGAGCCGCCAAGGATTCTAGACTCAAGAGCTAGATCGCTGCTTTTTAACACTTTCAATAGCTGCCTCGCCGAACCGTCGAGGGATAATCCAAACAGCGCTCTTTGTGCTGCTTTTTCTCTAGCACAACAAAAAGGACTAAACGTTTCCGGTGCGCGGAGCAGGCCCTTAGAAGCAAAAGGATCCCACGCACCGGCGATCAGTGTTGATGGCTGATCATGATATCGATTTGGGCCATCTCGCAAGGCCTTTGTTCGCCCGCTCCGGCAACCTGCGAGGGTGCCCGGCACAATGGAAGGTGTCATGGGCCCCGGCAAATCCGCTGCTACAGTTGCAATTACGTAATCAAGATGCAGAAGATGCGTAAATGACAAGGCTCTCGTCTGCCGCTTTGTGCAATCGATAAACGGATGTTGCCAAGGATGTAGCATATGCTGAGGAACCAGCACTCGCCCCCTCGTTGAATAGGATTTATTGGCCAGACGGCCATAATAAAATTGTTATTATCATTCAAATGGCGCATTATTGGCACCCTATATACGTGCATATATACTTGTTTGCCATGTCGTAAAGCCGAGTTTTATGATACGTATATAAATTAGCGATATGGTGGTGGTTGAAACTGTTCATAGACTAAACATTTATTGCACAATGCGAACAAATTTTAACAGGATTCTCAACAGCGAAACAAAAAAGGGGAACAGCGAGAGGAACTTTAAGTTCAATAAAACTTGAACTAGTTCATTGTCCGCACATAACCGACTCACAAATTATTGTTCTCTGTACTATCCGTCTTCGGTGCGGTGCCAAAGAACTTCTCGTACTCCTGCTGGCGACGAGCCGCGCGCGCCTCGCGCTCCATTTGCCGCTTCTTGGAGAAACGCTGATGGATGCGCTTCATCTCCTGCACCTCCTTCATTTCCTCCTTCTCCTCGTCCTGCGGGCGAACACGAATGTGGTTAGAGTCTCCTCACAAGGCGGTCTACTTACAGTCATGTTCAGGCGCAGCACCAGGGCGCGTCTGCCATCCGACATGGACTGGCTGTACTGCATGAAGTTCTTCAGGCGCTCCGCTGGCGGCACGCTGCGCTCCACGACGAGCACGATGCGTGCCCACTGGCGCTGCCACTCGTTGCGTATCTCGGCTATCTTCTGGTAGGTGTTGCCCATCATGGCGATCAACATGTTGACCAGCAGCACGCTGACAATCACCATGAACAGAAAGAACAGTATCTTGGCCTCGTACTCGTGCTGCGTGGACACCATGGCGCCGTAGTAGTCACCGAAATTGGTCAGCGACATGAGAAACATGGCCACAATCGATTCCATGGGCGAGGGCATCGGATTCGATTCAGCATCCTGATCCTCGGGCGTAGACGGATTATCAAAGGTCAAAAATATGATGTAAAAGGCTTGCGAGAAGCCCAACACAAACACCAAATAGATGGAGACGAAACGCAGCAGATCTCCCATCACCATGCGATAGATCATCACAACGAAAGGACCCACGGTCTTGAAGCCTCTGCAAAGTCGAGCTATTAAAGTACGCTATTGAATTAATGGGTGTCTTACGCACCGACAAAAGAAGAGAAAATACGGCGCTGTTGTCAGCATGATCACGACAGTGACATGATCGTCGATTTCGGTCAGGCAGGAGACCCTCAGCCAGGGTATGGTCATCATTAGCGCACAGGAGAACAGGAACATAACACGCGAAGGCGCCGTCATCTGAGAACAAAGATTATCTTAATTAATATATGAATTACGTTAAATAGTTGCACTTACCAGATTCTCTATGAACATTTTGTAGCCCAAGAAGCGCGCCTCCCGCAGCGCAACGAGCAGGTAGAGTATGGCGCCCACAAAGTTTATTAGCTCGGCTATAATGCGCAGTTTGGCCAGATCGGATTCCAGATTCATCAGCGGGCACTGTGCATAGGTCTGCCACCAGGCGGGCAAGGTCTCGACCTCGCTGGGATCATAATACTCCGTAAAGTTTAGCCAAAAGGTTTCTGCAAGACGACATTTTTTTTATTTTATTTTGTTACGGCTTTCGCCAGACAGATCCAACTAACTGTATTCGGTGCTGGACGTGCCGCGTTTGGCGTGCTGCGCCAGGCTGCCGTTGGTGTACAGATCGTGGGTTGCGCTGCCATTGGCAGCAGTCGCCGAGGTGCCATCCTGTTCCTCGTCTTCCTCCTCCTTGGCCTCGGGACCCGGACGCAGTATGAAGCTGAACAGCGATATTAGAAAGTAGAACGCGAACATGTAAAACTGCTTGTAGAACCGCGATTTGCAGAAGGTGTCCCATTTGGTTTTCAGCAGATCAATGACGACGCCGTCCAGCAGTTCCAAGTGCTCCAGTTTATCACCGAAGACCACAAAGTTCAACACTGAGTCCTTGTTTATGTTGCCCGTCTCCTCGTTAATGGTATCGATCATAAGCAGGGGATACGCCGCACAGGTGATGCTGCCCAGTTGCCAATAGATCTCGCGCTCAATGCTCATCACGTGGAAGAACATCTCGACGCGTCCCAGCTTGGCTGCCAGCGTCAGCGGCGTCAGGTTTTGTATGTTACGAATGTGAATGTTGGTGCCCACCTCGTAGGCCACATCAAACATTTCCATTTTCTCGTAGATGACCAGCATATGCAGAACCGTGTTGCCATTGGTATCCTGAAAGTTCGGATCGGCGCCGCGTGCCAGCACCAGTCTAAAGCACTCTTCCTAAAAGATTTATCGATGAAAAAAATATAATAAACAAGAATGAAAAATACGCCCAAGTGGGCGTGTGAAAAAATCTTTGTTGTGATTTTTAGAGGAGGTCATCAGCAATCTATCTACCAAAATTCGAAGTATTTAGCTTTAAAACTGTGGGAAATATTTAGATTTAATCGAATTGCCACGCCCACAATGGGCGGCGTAGGCAAATCTTAACACTTTATCTGTCGCGGAAATACACGAGCATATATTACAAGTCTCTAGCTTCAATAGCGGAGAAAAAATGTAGGTTATATGAACAGACAGGCGGACGGACAGCAAGGCGGACATTGCACAAACCCAATATACTCTTTTCACTACGTGAACGACTATAATAATATTAGCTGATCCATTACCTGTGACAGGCAGGCGGCAAAGCTTAAGGGATACTCGCCCCAATAGACATAGCCGTCGTAGTTGGTCATGGGCTGCAGGGCCACGTACTCGTGATCCGGCGAATCCGTGCGCGATGCCTTGGTATCCTCCGCCGACATAAAAGCACCGCAGCACCTAAATAAACAATATTCGGCATGAGCCTTACAACAGTGGCTGCCACAACTCACCGCTCCTGGACATCGGCATTGGCATCCAGCAAATATTTGACCATTGCGGGATCCTCGTTGACAATGGCGATGTGCAGCACGCTCTCCCCGTAGTACTCATCGCTCATATAGGTGTCCAGGATGAGCTTTGGGTAGAACTTCAGCAGACGCTTCGCCAGATCCGCATGCAGTGAGGAGGCATTCAACAGGCAAAGATGGAGAATCGTTTCACCAACAGCGCCGCGCATCTGAAAAGGAGATTTCTCTATATGACGCCAACTATATCGGTTTATATAGTCCAGCTCACGTTCAGATCCCAGCACACAAACCGATAGGCACTGGGATTCGATATGTATTCCGCCTCGGACACCTCGGGGCAGTAGTCGTGTATATTGAAATCATCATCGGGATTCTCCAGGGCGCGTATCTCGGGCAACTGCCTGGTCCTTGGCCTGTCCCGATTGCGCAGCAGCACCAGCTTCGATATGGGAAAATAGCGACCAGCGCCCTTGTTATATAAAAACGGTTCCACCTTCGTTTTGATCGCATGATCGATCTCGGCGAACTGTTTGGTTTGGCAGGCGCGCTTCATCATGTCCACCAGAAGGCCACCGCCCTTGAGATTGACAAATTTGTAGAGGGCCTGAGTGGAGACGCCCGCCTGTTTCTTGACGCCACTGGTCACATTGCTCTCCGTATTTCCCATGCTTCCGGCGAGTCCTGATCACCTGATCAGCAGTCCAATGATAAATCACCGAATCTCGTTTTTCTCTAGTTTTTATAGCGCGACATTGCGGAATTTTCACTATTTATTCTTGAACTTAAGTTTTCCTGAGCGATGTGTCTGTTTTTATCCTTCGAGTGAGCATCGATTAAACATTCCGTCGAATTGAGCGTTGCCAATGCAACAGCTGAACTTGAGCTCAATTTATTGTTTACAAGCCGTTGCCAGGCATCAAACTTGTTGCGCTTATTCAACAAGTGTTCTGCCCTTATCCTCAATTATTGGCAAACTTGTGGATTCCAATAAGGAAACTTGAACTCACCGTGTGTTTCGCGGCCTTGAACCTTGACAGAATAAATTAATCATAGCTTGCTACCGTTAGTTTTGGACGGTTTGGATTTGTTTTGATTTGTTGTGAATTTGTTTATGACTGCTTTGTGTGTTTGTGACTTAAATTAAAAATTAAAGGGCGACATAATTTTTACTCAAGGAGCCATTTACTTACAAATTGCACTGATATAGTATATATAGTTTATAGTATAGCAATAGCACATAAAAAGTAAAAACCACTTAGTGAATCAAAAAGCTTGCCAAAATGTAATGCAATATGGCCACTCTAAACCTTTCAAATTTACGTTAGGCGCCTTCTGTACGCGACGCAAAACTGAGACATTTAAATTCTGTTAACTCACAATGCGTTAACAGCATCATTTTCTCGTTCATCGAACGACTAAACTGTATGTTAATTAACATATCCAGTGGTTTGTAGAACGAAAGACGTTACTTAACGAAATTTTGAATTAAGCCAAGGAAAAACTTTTTGCTATGAAACTCATTTCGGAAACTGAAAAATCACAGCTCTTTATAAGAAAAAAAAACTAAATCAATCAACACAGTTAAACAAAACTAGGTAAATACTTATATTATAGAAGGAAAATAATTATTTATTGACATTAAACTTGCTTATGAGGCAAAGCTCATTTAAATTTATTTGGACCAGATCGTTATGTTTGATTATAGATAAAAGCTACAATTGTTATGGATATAAAATGAATTCCTCATGTGCTGATCGCGGTGATTTTCAAATCCCGAATTTGAGTATATTCATTTGAGAGCATTAGGTGCAGGTTATAATTATTATAATGTTATATATTCGCCTATCGTTAATTGATTTGTTTTTTATGTTAATTCGCTAATGTAGAAAGACTTGACTTATCAAAAGATATATGTATTTTGCATTTAACATAGATATATGTATGTATATATTTTTTGCATATTGCTAACATTGCCCAACTGGACATATATGTATATATGTATAACAATTTTATTACTTCTGTAGTAGGTAAGCTTTTCAAAACAATTTTAATGTTAGATTTTGATCCCTTGGCTTGAACTATGTATTTAGACAATTGTTTTAATTCGATATAGTTAAGTATTAAAACGTGAACGTTAACAGCAATTTTACTATATGGATATTGTTATATATTCAAGTACTGATGATCCATATAAAATGTTGTCTGAGATTCCATTTATCTTTTGTACTTCGGGTAATTAAAAAAATAGAGTATTTTAATTAAAAGCAACTCTTACAATCGAAAGTTTGTAATCATTATTATTATTACTTATTTTAGTTGAATGCAATGTAAAAAGAAATTGGCTGGGAATGGTATGACCCAAAGGTCATGGTTTAGCTTGCCTTTTTAGTTCATTCTCATTTGGAAATATGAGTTAGCATAAGTAGTTAAGAGCTAGTTATATAATATTTTGTATAGCTAATTCAATATTGGCTCATCTGACCATCCACCCTCCCTTCTAACTTTATTTTCCAATATGCCCGTCTTTTATAAAAGTATTTTATATACCCCGTAAATTTTAGAAAATACATAAACGGTGTTCATTTGTGCAAAAAGGTTTAAGAGACAGAACTGGATGCATTAGGACTCCAAAAGAAATTCAACAAAAGCATCGAATCCTTGCCATACTCCAAATTTGCATAATACGATATTTCGATAGCTTAGCGAATTAAATTGTGGATTTCGGGGTATAAACTGCATAGATCATATTATCGGGCATGTCCCGTTAAGCGATTTGGAGCTTATTCTTCAAGATGTTATACTTAATTATACTAAAATTTATGTGTCAATATGTTAGATCTGACCGCTTACCATTTCGAAAAATAATTGCATACATTGTACTTTAATAATAATAATTAAAATTATGACTTTTGTTCAATAACCTTGGCCTCACAGTCAGTGGGATCGATATCCCCCTCAATTACCAAAGTATTCTGGGATATTGTATTGGCCAGCCGTGTCACTGAATCCGAGGGTCGCAGGCATACAGAAGATTTTGTTGTTGAACGCTTGCGCAGGTACTCCTCCTGTTGTTCCTTTCTGTGCAAATCACTTAATCTGAATGCCTCCAAGAACTCATTCAGATCCACCTTGCCATCGCCATTGAGATCCATCATACGGCACTTCTCCAACATTTCGTCCTTCGAATAAACGCCTGGCATATGGGTGACCAGCAGATCAATGGCCTTCTCGAACTCATCCAGTGTTATTTCACCTAAGGAGAATATATACATGAGAAATTAAATTAAATAAATATGGTAACCGAGAATACTGAACCTGAATGATCGGCATCTATGATATTGAATATGGTCTCCAAGCTGGCTTTATTGGCATATAAAGCGTCCATGACCGATGTGCCGTCTGCCTCAGCTTCCATCTGTGGGCGATGGCATTCAAACCCATGAACTGTTTCTCTTTACTGAATTACTCACAATGACGTCTGTGTCCAGCAGATCCAACGTTCTCACATAGTTCACACTCTGGCTGTCCGTGCCCGGCGCCAGTTTGTCGCGCAGCAGTCGCCAGGGAAGACCCAACTTGGTGACATTTTCCATCACATAGCACCACTTGGCGATGGTGATGAAGCCACTGTCATCCGGATCGTATTTCTTGAACTCCGTCTCCAGCTCGTCCCGATGATCACGCATGCGCACGGCCAGCTCCTTCAGCGCGGCGCACTCCACAATGCCCATGCGCTGCTTGAACGAGAGCTCCTTGGTCTGCGAGGCCGCCGAAATATATTGGACAAAGTGCGGCACCAGCTGATTGTTGAGGCGCATGTAGGCGCCCTTATTGGAGCCCATGGCATAGTAGTTCGAGGCGGAGAATATGGTGATGATCTGTAGTTAATATTGATTGGACAATATTCAGTTAATATACATATGCATCAGATATCCGACTACCGTTCACCTTGTTGTCGTGCATGAACTCGTGTCCGTTCGGCTTGCACTCGTGCGAGCGGATTACGTAGCTGAGTCGATGGCGTTTCAGGAATGCTTCAGTTGTGTCGGGTCCGAACCAAACGCCGGCGCCTCGCAACATGTTTGGCTTGCAGCCCTGCGAGGCCTGCGGATCGCTCCACATGATGTCGAAAATCTGAATAGAAAACCTTGAATACCCTGTCTACGAATTAAAAAGCGGGTTTGCTGTACCTGTTGCCACTCGGCCTTGTCGAGAGCCTCGCCATCCATGAGAGGTGGCCGCAGAATGGACACATACTGCCGATAAAAGTTATGGAAACTTGATTATTATGTATTTCTGGGAGATTAGAGGCAGCTGTACCTTTCCTCGGTCAATGCTTTTGATTAGGTCCAGGTTCGTGGTGTCCGAGAAACCACCGTGTACAATTAACACGCGGTTATTCAAAATGGAACCCAGTGGAAGCCAGCGATAAACCTCATCAATTAGCGACAGCAATCGCTTGTGATTGCGCTGAAAGACACAGTTGTGGCATTTGTAGATGCCTGATTAAAAACAACTTCAACGAATGGGTTTACTTACTGGATACTTGCCCTCTACCTCGCGTATGAAGCCGTATCGGGCGTTCATGACGCTGTCCTCGTGATTGCCGCGATTCAAGAACACAGAGTTTGGAAATGCCAAGTAGAGGGACAGCAGCAGCAGCAGCACCTCCAGCCCCCGCTTGCCCCTATCCACAAAGTCGCCATTGAAGACATAGGGATTGCTAGCGGAAGGCAGTCCGTTCTGCAAATGGAGCACATTTGCAATATTTACTTTATATATTTATAAGCCCCAATAATCACCTTGTAGAGCACAACCAGCAGGTCGTCGAGTTTGCCATGGAGATCCCCGCATATGGTCACCTGTTGGGACACGGCAGTCGAAACCATCCACAAGTTTGGCATTTGCTTGAGGGATTTCGCAGCTTCCCGCAATATCAGACACACGAATTTCGGATGTAAGCGATTTCCCTGTATCGAATAAATTGGAATTTGTTTACCCGTGTTAAGGAAGTCGCCGTCGACATACCCTTTTTTTGCGGAATATATCAATCATGAGATCTATGTGGCTTTTCTGTATGGGTATTTCAATTTGTATGCGCGCCATTTCGCTAGCTTCCTCATACAAAACCGAATCTCTCTCCGAAACGGAAACTAATTGTATATAAAAAAAATTAATTGTATATAAAAAACTATCAGAAATAAGTATAAGAAATAATTGTAAATAGAAAATTAAAAAATAAGAGCCCACCTTGTTGTGATGCTTGACATTTATTGCCAGCCTCAACGGCCTGGGGCATGTGCTTGATAAGGTCATTGAAGAACTTGTACAGCTATAAATAGAAATTATATTAAGTAATCAGTGATTCTTATAAAATGTACTTTGTTTTTCAAGTATTTATACACACGTGCATAGACTTATGTACATGTTCGTATGTGATTGGACTTATCGACTTTTGAATCTTAACAAATGCACCTTAACGCAGCCATTTCTGTTCTGACCGAGCTTTGGTGCTCGTCTTATATATATGTACATATATATTCATATATACATCTTACCTCAGCCTGGTCCTGTTCGCTGGCATATTCGACGTTCTGAAAGATTTGCCAATTGCAGCGCTTTCGCATCTCCTGCCGTGCCTGATGTCGTCGATACCATTTTTGGATAAATATTGCCGCTCTGATTGCTGCAAGAATATTTAATTTAAACATTGCTATAATTTTTAATAAAAAGAAATATTTACAATTAGAGTGAAATAAATTAAATGGCCAATTAATTATGAACTAAGTATTAAGTTTAAAGAAAAGAAGGCCTCAACTGGCAGACGAGCTAACTAACTCGAGTCCTAATAGATACTCATGCATACCAATGAATACCGTTTACAAATGAGTACAAAAAGCTTCTCTCTGCTGCTTCTCTCCGCTGCTTGCAGATGCGTTTATGCACCAGCACACAGGTTGACAAAGGGAAGCACGGACGAAAGGACGAGCCGCCTGCCTGATTGACTGATTGCTTTATCGTTAGGGCTGGTGTACTTACCATACTCTATAAAATATGTATATAGTATATGGGCTGGGCTTGCGCCTTATGTCTGTCACATAATTGCAATAATATTATTACTTGCCGTGCTCATCCATTATTGTGTTATATAAGTGTGTTGCCGTGTACTAAATAGTCCTTGTAGTTGCCGTCAGCACTCTATCAATATTGTGCACAATTTGCAATATGTAGTATGTTTGCTATACTGAAGTGTTGTTGTTCGCTGTCAATTTCATTGCATACTTTTTCTCTTTTATTGTCCGTTAGCCATTTAAGCCATTTAATGAGTCACGAATATTGTCCAATTGGAATTGACGCTAGATGAAAAACGCAGCTGGCGCACAGCTCCTTTTAGAATTTTAGAATAACTTCACAGGATTTTTGTCGAACTAACGTTGCGCGTTGTAAAATCAATTATTTGAGAATTGGGAGCTCCATTTGCATTGTTGAACACGCGAAACCCAATTGAAGACTGCGACCCGAACAACGTGCAACGTTTTTGTGTGGTTTTCTAGTGGTTCTCTGCCGTAGCCCTCACCTGTCCGTGTCTCTGGCACTACGCACCTGTATTTGCCGATACATGCACTCGCATACAGACACACTTGCCTGGGTATTAAAAGCGTCAGTCCAGTCGATTTGTGCCGCCCTTTGGTCAGCAACATAGTTGGCGAGTGCTGGAGGGGCGGACGGAGGGGGTTTGGCCGTCGTCATCGTCGTCGTTGTCGTCTACTTAATTCGTTTGTAGCACAAATTGTAACACAATACACACGACCGCAACCACTGGCTCAAAGGCGACAATGGGGCTGACCCAACTTGGAAATAAGGTTGAATGGGGTTGGGGCTGGGATTGGGGGTCTGCAGCTGGGGGCTGGAGGGTGTCGCTGGTCGCTACTAGTATTTTTTATGTGTGCTTTTGTTGTTCCGTTCTTGCTGTTGAGTGGTGAAATCAGTAGTCCACTTAGTTCCTCTTTGGCGTGTGCCAGCTCTCTTCAACCACACGACCAGATCAAGTTTGTTTAAATATTATGCTTCCAGCTCCACAGCCGCAAATCGATACGAGGGAATTATAATGACAAAACAGCCCAGCAGCTGGCATTTAAATGTTGACATTTAACAATTTGTAAAGCATTGAAAATGGCATTTAAGACTGCGTAAATCTGATCAGCCGGCAATTAATGATTAATTGGTTGCTTTAAATGATATTCTGATATGAAAGTGGGTGTTAGACTATGTTGGAATCCACATAGTCTCGCACTCAGCTCACTTAATTAAAAAGGGATACTCACTTTTCTCGGCCCGCGTTGCACTCATGCCTCGGAGCGGTTTGCGGAAGTGCTTGCACCAACCTTTCCTGTGGAACAATTGCAGCAGACTGGAGGCGCGCGTGTTTGTTTGGGGAGCCAGCGTCTGTGGCTGGCCATTGGAGCCCAGTGTGGTCGTCTGCATGCTGGCACCGACACGCTCTATTTCCGACGACCGACACGACGAGGCGTCTTCCACGGAGGAGCTGCGTCGCTTGCCGCCGCCTGCCCGCTGCAGGCACACACAGCTGCGCAACATGTTCGCTTTTGGCTTTGGCTTTGGCTTCGGCTGGCTAAGCCCGGACAGTCCGGATAACCTCCGACCGTGGCGTGGATGTTGTGTAACGTGAAACACCGCTGCCGCGTACTAGGCCGCACTAACAGGTCGACGGGGCGCACCTATTGTCATCGCCCTCCGGCACGGTCCGTCTTAATTGCAGCTCCACACACAGCTCGCTGTATAGGCAGGGTCTTCTATGCCGCCTGCCACATGCCACATGCGACATGCACGAGTGTTTGCCTTGGCGCTTGTTTTAGCACCGTGTACTACGCTGTCTGCCTCGCAACGTAATATGATTCGCCCATACTTGGCCGGAAAATGCGTCCTCGCCACGTCCGTCCTGCCCGCCCACGGCCGGATGCGCCCTGTTTATGTCTGTTGGCACTGTCTTTTGTGTCGGCTGCTCAGAGTGCAATTTAGTTTCCTTATCATATTACTTATGTATTATAGTCTTGCGATTAACTAAAAGGGAAACGAGAATGCATAAGCCAAAACAATCATTTAATAGTAAACATATATATATATATATATATATATATATATATATATATATATACCTTCAATTATGTGTGCGAATAAGTCAAGGACGATTTTAAAATAGAACGAATAACGTTTATTCAACATTTTAGTCAAAGCACAAATAAAAGTTTGCTATCAAAAAATCAAGCAGAAGTTTTCAGCCTTAAACTTTTACATAGCTCACACCAGATATATTTGCATGTATATACATATATTTATATAAACATCCATTTTCTAATGTTCGTTGACGGAAGTCTGCTTACTGTGCGCTTGAGTGAATAATGAACCAACCTCGACAAAAAATAGAAAATAAAAAATAAAATAAAATAAAATAAAACAAAAGTGCCAAGGCGAAAGCAAGCATAAAATGCTTAAAACCCCTGAAGCGACTATCATTCACCTATTTAGGATTATATTCATAGTTGGGGGGTCTCAGCGTTAATTAATGTCTGCTCGTGACACAGGGATTTTAAAAGCTTGTGCTTGGGTCAGGATGCGACTGCGACAGGACCCAGGCAACAGCTAATAATTTTACCATCATTTGCTCTGCCATTAAGAACTATAAAGTCCTCAATTTAAGTGCTGGGAAAAATAATCAAATTTAAATTCGAATATACAGTTGGCGAAAACTTCAAGACTGCTCAGAACATGAATCCTTGCCGTCTTAAAGTGAAGGAAAGCAAAGCTGTTTTAGCCTTGACACGGCAGAAACCGGCAACAAAGTAACGTGAAATGAAGAAACCCGCAGCGTGGCTTATTGGCTCCTTGGGTAACGAGCACCACAACGTGCATAAATCGTGTCGAAAATGGCGTCAAAAGTGGCATGTGGCAAGCGGCATGTGGCACGCGGCAAGTGGCTGCGAAACTTTTATCAAAATTCAATTTGTACAAAGTGAAAATGTTTCTAAATTAATTTTCAATTTGTAAATAAGATTATTTTGTGCAAAATGTGCGCGTTTAAGTCTTAACGCGAGGCTCGATCGATAAGTACTCCCTGCCCACACACCTGTCCTGTCTTTCAGGTGGCGCTGTTCAACGAAGTTTTCGTCTCGTTGCGCCCTGTCATCCGCCATCTGCCATCTGCCAAAACATGATAATCTTTCCTAATCTTCAGACTCATTTATAAGTTTCTTTTTAATTGGCTGTATGTTGTCTTATACGTGTTTCAAGTTTCCTAATAAAATGGAAATGCGAAAAAAAAAGCACAATATCGATTCCAAATTCGCGTTTGGCTTTTGAGTGGAAAACACGCAAAGTAATAAAACTGAAATTGGATGCTGTTTATGGCCAGCGCTTTTTATTAACCGTGGGGAATTGCTTCAATAATTTTCAACGTGGTCGCATTTCTTGCTATACTTGATGGTTGCCACAACCTCCTCACAACCTCATTGATGGTACTAGGAAATATTATAATCCTTTGTGCAATTAGCTCGATGTCCGCAATTCATTTATAGCCAAAATAAAAGTTGGGTATTTATTTATGGAAATGGTTGTTGAGCAAAAATTCACCAAATATCGCAGCCATTTGTTCTAATTAAATGGCAGAACTTTGCTTTTAGCCAGGAAATAAAAGTTCCGAGACAATTTATTTCAATTACCCAAATCATTAGGTCATTTTCCGTCTCTTGATGCCCAGTACCACAGGGAAATAAGACAGATTGGCTAATGACATCATCTGTCAGATAATTAGTAATTATGTAGAAAAATTCCAGGGACCAAGATTTAGCCGGTTTATAGACTTTTTGATGTTGTAGGGACCGACGGCATGGCTTTTTTTTTTAATTATCAAAGCTGCTTTGGAGTACCCGACTAGGAGATACCCTGAACCCAGCTGCAAGCTGTCGTTACGTACATTTTAGTCCCCTGACATTCATTCATACAGACACAAAAGCACACAAACACAGGCCGCAAGCTGTGCACTTTACTTAGAAAATTAATTCTTGAATAACTTCTGAACTACGTAACTTGATACTGTACAATAGCCAACAGCACAAGAAAATTCGCGGAAAAAGTTTACAACACAATCTATAAATAAAACACAAAAACATGTATGTATGTATGTATGTGTGCACCTGCATACAAACATTACTTGCGCTTTTTTCCAATTGGATTGTCAAATCTGTTATATTTTACCATAGGTTTACTTAAGTCACTTCTGTGTTTTTAACCGTCGAAATTTACGTATGATATTGTATATATTTATATACATATATGTGTGTGAACCAAATTGTGTGTCTTTAGCTCTCATAATCTACGAAATAAGCTTACAAATTTTAGGATTTTTACCGATATTAGGAAAACGGGGATTTATCGATCATTTAAAATAAACTTCATCTCTGCGTTTCATGGACGAATATTCGAAAACTTAACTGCTTAACTTAACTGCTGGGACAGACAGACGGACATGGCTAGAAAGACTATGTTCATGCTGACCAAGAATGTGTATACTTTAAGGGGTCGGAAATGCGTTCGTCTGCCTGTTACATACATTTGCACAAAACCAACATACCCTTTACAACCATTTTCAATGGGTTTAGGGTATAAAAATGTTGGAGAAAACTGGTCACAAGAACGGCCAAAATTGCTATTTATGATTTTGTACTGAAATGTCGCCCATCTACAAATTGAGAACATTTCTGTTGTTTTAAAATGAAATATACTGCCGCGTGACTTTTGGGCAGACTGCCGGCTTCTTTAATACCCTGTACCGGTCAAAAGGGGCATATTAGAGTTAGTCAATCAAAATATATGCAAATAAATGCATTAATTTCAGCAACCATCAAAGTTAAGGAACTAGGCAGCACTACTATATTGATATAGTAAGTTTATTTTGGGATGTATTTATGCAGCGTATCTCCTAGTCGAACACTCTTGGCCCGCGGCATTCTCAGTTGTTTTGTTTTGATTTATATTTATACATATGTAGACAGTATAGACACAAATATATTTTCACTCATGATTACCAAGTGTTTCAATTCAAATTTTTGTCTCGCAGATATTGAAATAAAAATTGAACTGAAACCAAAATAAAAATCGGGCATAGCCATTATCCCACTTAACCTACCAGCCAGGACATCAATGTTAAGGTAAAGTAAATACACACGACGAAAGTATAAACAAATTTCAATGTCGAACATTAAAAAAATCTACTTATATGCATATCGTAAAAAAATACATATGTAAATTTAATGTAGGTATACCTTCGAGGAAGAGATTGGGCCTGCATGAAACGCGTAGATTCATCTTTATGTTCCAAATTAATGGCAGTACAAATAAAGTTACGCATGTATGTATGTATGCCTGTGTGTGTTAACACGAATTTTGTTGCGCCAGCAAATGGCAGATAGGTTCATCAACGACCATAACAGAAGAGGAAACACATAAAGGCGGCAAGCCATTAAAAGAAGCCACACCGAAAACTGATGCGACACCAGCAATAGTTGCGCACACACACACCGCACACACACGCCGCACACACGGCACACAAAGCGCCAATGTTACGGTTCTGAAATAGCACGAAATAGCTGAATGCAACAGCAATGCCAATTTTGCTTGTTTTTTTTGTTTTTCTGCTTTTTTTTTTGTGAAACGTTGTTGGCTCGCGTTCCGTTCCGTCTTGTATGGAATACCGATACGAACTGAAATGAGCTGAAAGCACGGAAATCCTTTTAGTCGATGTTGCCAGCGACGGCGCAGTTATATGCGAAAATGAAAGAAAACAAAAATCGTTACCAAAATCAGCTGACGGTTTGCTGCTTGCCGCCGTTTGGCTGCCCCTTCTCGGTTCGGAGGCTGCGCGTTCCACGCACTTTCACTCTCATTTCAGACAGCCCCGAGGAATTTCCTAGCATAACATTTGGAGTTCTTCTTTTCTTTCCGCTATTTCAATAATGATAATTTTTGTTTTCTTTTCTTTTTTTTTTTTTTGTGTTTTAAGTCAGTTTTGAAGGACAATGTTAGGGGTGAAGAACCACACCCTGTTCAAGGTGATTATCTAAATCCCCGGCGCAAGGACTCTCCACTCCTTTGTGGATTGCACATACTTGTGTACATATAGATAATGCAGCAGTTAAAATGAATACAGAGAAGTTGGCATTTAACATACATACATATAAAATATATATATGTATCTATGCAGCCGAATTTTGGCATCCATTTAGCTCTGCCAGCCAAGGACCCTTAGGCCAAACTTAGCGCCTTTGCAGTGTTCAATTTGAAGTTAATAAGCGGAAAATTATTTAAATTTAAGCGATTTCCATAACAAATAAGTCTGCATAGAAGATTTCAAGATATATTTTGATTGCTTTTGTTCATAGCTCCCCATCTCGCTTGAAAGCTCCAATTAAGGAAAAGAAATTGCTTTGCATTTTCGCATGTCATGTGTACTGTTAATTTCATAGCAATTGGACAAAAAACAGCTATTAAAAAAGCTATTTACCATAAGTATACACGTATAAGTAGTTAAGTAATTAGTAAGTCCGACTAGGCTAGGATACACCAAAACTGCATGTAGAATGTTACCTAGAATTATCTTCATCACATAAAGTTTATTAGATTCTTTATGTGTATATAAATAAAAATGCAAATCATTCAAAAGGAAAAACAAGAAATGTTTTTTGATGGAGCAGTGGATGTAAGACAAATAGGGTATACCCATAGTCGGCATTCAGTCAATGCCAACAAACGCGAATGAAGATGAAAATAGGTGCATTCAAACATTTGTATTGTATTTGTGGAAAATAGAAGGAAAAGTGCCTTCTGCAACGTCATCAATGTTAAGTTCTGTTAGCGTAGAACTGACTTTAGTTTACGTAAAATTTAACAACAAATTCGAAATGAGGGCGCGACCAAGCGATTTGTCAAGGCCAGAAGCCAACCGCCCGGCCGGTTATTATGTGTGACCATGCCATGGCGTCCATGCAAACTGGGCACGAACGAAAGCAAAGTGGAAATAGTATGTTCGGAGCAAGTCAGTCAAGTGCTCGACTTGGTGGTACCCTGTTATATTACTATTATTATGTTTTACAGGTTGAGATATAGCTCGACTCGACTGTGAATAATGCTTGTACAAGTTTTACAGCTATATTCATTTATATTTATTTATTTACAAGCAATTTATTTCATTTATTGTATGAGCTTGAGGGCAAAATAAATGTACATTTAATATGTAACTAGATATAAGAACTTATAATAATAACTTCGGTCATGGACATTAAAAATAAAAGGCCGCAAACTATAAATTCTGCGCAGTGTCTTTGTCTATTGTTTCAACCATGCAGATTAAATGTTTTACAAATAGTTTGTAGTGCGCTTACTTATAACGATTCTACGTTAATGTTGGATGTGTCGTTAAACATGCGTTTTCACAGACATGGGCAAAAGGCAACTTAAAGAACTATGTGGTATGGTATGCAACTAATATAAATCGTTAAATTGGATTTGCACTGATTTAAGCTTATGAGATAGTTACTGACAGTGTCGCACTATGAACTGAGGAATATAGATATTATTTTAATATATATACATAAGTTTTATATGTAGCTACAACCAGTCGCAGCATAAACACTCTAACATAGCATGTTTACGCGATCTGCATAACATATGGCTTTATTGGATCGCAAGCAAAGGAAGAATGCGATATGCAATACGAAAAACCTACACTTAAACTAAAAGCACAACTTAAGATTATCGTTATGATTACATTTAACAACTCATTGAGTTTATTGCAGCGTTTTTGTATACATTAGTGCATTTTCAAGCAGCTCCAGGTTAACCTCCAGTAAGTATACAATGCCTTATACTGCTATTGATATCTACTGCATAACTTCGCGAAAACGCTTTTGACGCTCCAAGCTCTCAACCTCAGCCCAACAGTTGCGCATGTTACGGAATAGCTATGAAGTTTAAAAATGAAATATTCAAATCAAAAATGGGAAAATGTGAAATCCAAAAGGACAACTATAACTAACCTCATCTATCCAATTGGGCTCGGCCAGCAGATCGTTAAGTATTTCCGTTGAGGTCTTGCCGGGAAATTGTACTTGCTGCTCTGTTACGCGCTGCGAACAATTGATAAACAGATTGAACTTCTCATGCGCAATCTTGTGGAAGAGATCCGCACGCGCAGCGCAAATACGACATAGTACAATGTCCTGAAATGAAAGTAAAGTAAGGTAAGATTATAACTTTAGGGTAACTACACGAGTTCTTTACCTTCTCGTATACGATTCGGGCATCTGCAGATATGGTCTGCATGGTGTTTGGATTATAGGGCTCCCCGAAGAGTAGAAAACGAACCGCGATGCCCGGTTGATGGCAGCCAGCGCAGTTCTTTTGTGTCAAGTTGTTCTGCACCCACTCGGAGAAAACGTGGCATTTGGGCCACGTCTCAATTGACGATATAATGCTGCGTGTCCACGGCGTAATGGCCAACAGTTTCCGCTTGCAATTGTCCATGATGTTGTCTATGACGCGCACGCTACCCAAAAAGTAATCATCTGGAATTTGACAAGCAAAGATAATTAGATAATCTAACTAGATGAAAATAAGAAATATTTAAGCGAACCTTTCTCGCGCGTTATTTCCGAGAAGAAGCTTGGATCCAGCGCCTGCGATATCATTGTTTGTATATAAATTTCAAAATTATCCCGATACGATAGAAAATCCTCCATGATCTTTTCAATAAACTGCTCAGTATCGTCGGCCAGCAACTCAGAGCGCATAAACTCCACAATTGTCTCAGTGTGAGATTGCAGCTGGATGCGAACAGGTGCTTTGAGGTAGAGTTTCTTCGTTTCAAGGTTCCACGAGGCATACTATAAGGAAATATGGCACATATTTAGATTATGGGTTGACCAGAGGTTCACATAGCTATTTACCTTGGACATGTTGCGGTAAAAGGTCTTGCCGTTCTGTCGAAATGGCTCGTACTTTTGCAATATGCATTTGGAGTCCACCTGCCAAATGGTCGGCCAGTCGTTAACCAAATCCGAACGCAAAACGATAAAGTCTCCGGTCTGCGCAAGATTCAATTAGGTACAATTAATTGGTTTAATTAACCAGCTAATATGTCTGCATGTGCACCTACTTTAAAGTTCTCAGCCGTGGCTTGGGTGCCTGACGCTGCACCGCCATAACTAACATCCGCCCCGCCTTGCAGATCCTGCTGCGGATTATAGCCATCGCTGGGTGCATGTAGTTGCGGCTGCTGCTGGGACGCCTGCAGCTGTTGCAACTGCTGGTGTTGCTGCAAATGCGGTGCTGGCTGACAATAAGTGTTCTTGCGCGGCGTTCCCTTGATGCGTCGCGCCGCTTTGCGCTTGCCGTAGCCCTTGCCGCCGTCGTCACTCTGTTTGATGGGTAAGGAATGGATTACAAACGACGAACGGACGAGCAAGCTAGAAACACTTACATCTTCCTCCTGCGGCGTCCAAACGGGATCCGTGTCCGAGTCAGTGAACTCCTCGGGCTCCCCAACCGCGCCGCCCTCACCAATTGTTGATGTATTCAAGAGAAGCGCGTGCATGCTGCTCTCCTTGGCCTTGCGGGAGCATTGCTCCCGACGTGGCGGCAAATTTAAAGGGTCTGTGAAGAGCACAAAAGTGGTTAGCAAGCATCAATGTGGTGGAGGGCGAAACGGCAATCGAAATGGCGATCAGGCCAAACGCGGAACAACAACTACGTCAACAAACAACATAAACCCACAGCCGAAAAGCCATCGACGATACTGACACTGCCGGCTGCAGCCGTTCGTCGTCTCACAAGTAAATAATAAAAATACAAGTTTTTATTTTTTGATGATTTTTTTCTTTCTTTGTTTTTAAATTAATAATATTTGTTCTCGGTATTCCATCTCAAAAATACTTATACTTTTTTTTTTTTAGCTTTTGTTTTTTGCTCTTGCGATTCGGCATTATAACAATTTTAAAAGTTAAGTTTATGTTTTCGGTTTTTTTTTTTTTTTTTTTTTTTTTTTTTTTACATATGCACAGTGTCCATGTCCCTGGTTTAAGGTTCGTTGTCTGTCTCGTCTGTCGGGTCACATGGATGCGATGTGGTTGGTCACTAATCGCGACTAATGCTGCCACGGCCAAATCAGATTAATAAAGTGATGAGGATTGGGCGCAGCTGGTGCTGCCACGCTAACTGCAGTGTTGATGGTGGCTGCCGCCGTTGGCGCTTCTGCGGCGGGTGTGTGATGGTGGTTGTTGTTGTTGTTGTTGTAATTGTTGTTGCATGGCGCAGAAGTAGTTGCGATAGTAGAGTGCTTATTGGAATTATGCTGTTGGTCAAGTAACATACCTTGACTGCCGCTCCCGCTTCCACCAACACCTGTACCCAACTGCGCGCAATGCTGCTGCACGAAATGCTGTCCGCCGCCCAGCCCAGGCGACTCCTGTTGCTGCTGGGCGTAGGGCCGAAACGAGGACGTCGTCGGATCGGCAGCGGGATGCTGTATGACAGAGGTAGATGTTGATTCAGCGGCTGCTGCTGCTGCAGCTGCCGCCGCCACCATTTGTGCATGCGGCCTCTTTTTCGGCAGTATTTGAGTTTGTGAGAGTATTTTGATGCGATGCCCATCGTCGCCGACAAGACCGGCCAGATTCTGCGCCGTCTGGCTGTCTGCGCTTGCGGCACCCGCTGCTGTTGCCTGCGACGTGGACGCCTCATCGCCGGCACCGGCTTTGCCTTTGCGCTTGTAGGGAGCACGTGGATAATTCAGTTTGCGCGAGGGCTTCACAACTGGCGGCGGATCATCGTCGCGATCGCCTTGCAGAAACTTGAGATAACTGTCCATAAACTGGGTTTTCCTTTCTCCAATCGACGTTCCCACACTAACTGGCTTCGGTGCGGCCGGGCTGTACGACGTCGACGTCGTGCCGGTTGTGCAGAGTGCTGTAGTGGTTGCCGGAGTTATGCCATTATTGCTGCAGTCATGCGTTGTGGAAGAAGGCGGCTCCGGTGAAGGCGTTTTGTTGGGATTACGTATGCCAAAGTTCGTGTTATTTGTCGAGGAGTTCGTGTTGCGCCCATTGGTCGTCAGCGAGTTGGCGTAACCCTGCTTGGGCGCACTGCTTGCATCGGCCAGGAAGTCCAGTTCCTCCTCAATGTTTGGCACAATGACTTTATTGCTTGCCTCGGTGGCAGCTGCGGCAGCTGCCGTTTCCTCCTCTTGCTGCTGCACAGCCTCCACTTTCTCCTGCTGATGCTGCTGCTGCTGCTGTTGTTGTTGTTGCTGTTGCTGCTGTTGTTGTTGTTGTTGGTGCTGAAGCTGTTGCGTATACACCTGCTGCTGTTGCTGCTGCTGTTGCGTGTAGACCTGTTGCTGTTGCTGCTGTTGTTGTTGCTGCTGCTGCTGCTGCTGTTGCTGCATACACGCCGTGTACTGGGATGCAATGGGTTGCGGAAACGCCGGATAGTACTGGGCAAGCTGCGTTAGGTGCGACTGCGCCTGCGACGACTGCAGGTGTGCGGGCTGCGGCAAATGCTGCTGCTGCTGCTGCTGGGAGGACTGCTGATGCTGCTGGCTCTGCTGCGGATATGTGGGTATGTTAATGGTCGTCGCTGGGGACACCGATGCCGCATTGTTCTCCGTTTTGAGCGGCGTATTCCACTTGCTGTTGAAATCGTAATACGTGTTTTGCTGCTGCTGCTGTTGCTGCTGATTGTGCTGCTGCTGTTGCTGCTGCTGCAACTGGTGGTGCTGGGATTCCTGCGGACTGCGAACGGTGCTATATTCGCTACTCGGAATGAGCGTCTTCTTCGGCTGTCGTTTGCGCGGCGTCTTTGCTGGCTTCGGTGGCGGCTTTACATCCTCCTGTAAACGAAAATAATGATAGATTCTGATTAACACAACAGTTAATTTGCTGCTGTCAATGGGTTATTTATTCAACTTTCATTTGGGATATATTTCATAAGATGTATTACAAATATCACATAAAACTTCCTCAACAACGTCACGTCACAGTTTCAAATTGACCACAAGGTTTTGCCAACAAAACAATATTAGCTATGACTGCTATAATTGAACAGCTTCAACAGAACGTACGTGTATGTATTCGTATGTAGAAATAAAATCAAATTTAATCAAATAAAAACGAAAAAGACCGCCACCGAATTGTAAACAATAACAATTAGTACAGAAAGTATAACAGATGTTGGAAGAGTTCAAGTATGTTAACATAAATGCCGTGTATGTGTAAGAACATATTCAGACAAAACAAATGCTAATAGCAGGAGTTTCTTTTTATCATATATACATATGTATATACCTGCATAGTGTTGAAATTAGTACGCTGTTATACACATGGGTATAATCGGTTCTATAAAGAACTAGTTCTGGCCTTTGAAATCGATTATAGCGATGTAGTATAACAGCCGTTAAGCAAACTGAGCGTAAAAACAAAACACAGCAAAATAATAACAAAGCATAAGCAAAACAAACTTAAAAACAATAACAGAACGAACGGAAAGAATTAATCGAAAATAAATACATACAAATGAAATACAAACCTTTGGCACTGTTTGAATCTGTGACGCTAAGCTGCTCGAAGTCCCTGGTGACAATATCATATTAGCCACAACGTGCTGCCGCCTGCCTTGCGGCGAGCTAGCTGCATTCTGCTGCTGCTGCTGCTGCTGTTGTTGTTGCTGTTGCTGCTGGTGCTGTTGGAGCAGATGCTCCTGCACCACGGCCTGTGCCTGTTGCAGGGAGACGACTGACGCGCCTGAATCTACGTCGACAACTGTCGGCTGATAGAAGGTTTGCTTTATCTCCAGGCCTGGCGGCAGGTTGAATACGAGATTCTCGCTGCTGTCTGCGCCGCCAGCTGCATCATTGGCATAGTCCAGCTGCCGATGCTCTTGCTTGACGTGCAGCTGCAATTCGCTCTTAATCTCCTGCTGCCCATCCTCCGGCTTTGTCCAGCAGTGCTGTTGCTGCTGCTGCTGCTGGAGATGCTGCTGTGGCTGTTGCAGTGTGCTTTGTATCACAGATGAGTAGGCGACAGTTGTTGGCGCTGCAGACGAACCCGCGCCTGCCACGTGCATCACGTTGCGTCGCGACACCGGCGACCCGGTCGCCGATGCCGACGCCGCCACCGGAGCCGCTGTCTTATAGACAATCACCTGCGGCGATCCGCCCACATCGACCGTATGTAAATTCGTGATGGGCGATCCGTCAGCCGAGCTCAGCGCGGGACTCGCGTACTGCGCCGCATAGGCGGGACTCCCACTCTGCTGCTCGATGTGTATCGTCTGCGGATCCTTGCGCGCCAGTTTCAACTTCTGCCCATCTATGGTGTAGTAGGTATCGGCCTCTGCAATCTCATGTTGCAGCTGTTCTTGCTGCTGCTGCTGCTGCTGCTGTTGCTGTTGCTGCTGTTGTTGTTGCAATTGTGTCAAGTATATTAGTTCGTTGTACGCTTTGATTTGCGCCTTTGTTTGTTGTGTGTTTTCTTGTTTGATTTGCTATACATTCGATGTTGTTGTTGTTGTGGTGGTAGAAAGCCGTGGTAGATTGGTTGACAGGTTGATTTTTGTTTTTGTACATAAATTTGATGGAAACGGAAATTGTTTTGTTCGATTTTTGTTACATATAGCATATATATGTGTGCATACATAGACGGTTAGGCATAAGTCGAGGCATAGTCTAAGCGGAGTTAGTAGATCGAGGGTATATCGTGGGAGCGTCAAAAGGGGCCCAGCAAACACCGCAATTTTAAATAACATTATTATTACACCAGTCAACAAAAATATAATTTAAGTAACTGTAGCCAAAAGCGGAAACAGGAATTAGGTGGGCATAAAGAGATATTTTTCTAAATTCCTACTGATAATACAAATTCTAATTTCAAATTATTTTCCTAAAAAAATGCACAATGTTCATATTTTAGTAATATATTAGGTGCAAATCTAGCTGGCAATACCTGCCCATATATTAATTGTTATTGATGGATTAGTATGCATTAAGAGTTTGCTTACAGAAAGATATCGACACACACACGCACACACACACACACACATACACACGCACGCATACTGAGCCCCTCGTAGCTCCCGGCCATGGCCATCATCTGCAACGCGGTGTTAAATTTGGCTGCAACATTCACATTTGATACTCACCACTTTGTCAGCCACCAGGTTCAGTTGCTGCTGCGCTTGTTGCTGCTGCTGCTGTTGTTGCTGCTGGGCCTGCTGCTGTTGCTGCTGCATGGCAAGGAACGTGTTAGATATCATGTTGGGTGTGTTCCACGTCAGCGATGTTGAGGTGAGTGCCACCGTTGTGGGGGATGGCGAGGCGCCGCTGGACGATGAGTTCTCGCCGTAGTAGTTGGAGGCCACATTGTTAACGGCCGCGGCGGCGGCAGCGGCAGCTGCGGCGGCGGAGGAGACGGACGCCACGGCGGCCTGATTTTGAAAGCTGCTCAGCTGCTTGTCCAGCGTGGTAGGCAGCTGCAGTTGCTGCAGCTGTCGGTGCGGCGTGTTGACCGTCGTCGACGCATAATGCGCCGGCTTCGGCTGCACACTGGCCGCGGCCGCATGATGATAGATCTGCTGGAATACTGGATTGTAGCTGCCGATCGGCGACGGCGGCACAAAACTGCCGCCGCTCGCTGCTGCCGCATTGAAGCTGGCGAGGCTCGCCGCTGTAATGGTCGCTAAATGCGGATGCTGGAAGTCCTCCGCTGTGCTGCCCGTGCTTCCGGCGGAGCCGGGTACGATGCGGTTGTAGGCGTAAGACCAGGGGCTGGCGTTGGGATCCATGTGGGGTGCTTGAGCTAGAAGCATTTGTAGAGTTAATTTTATTTTCATTAATTTCAGAGCGCAATAAACATAAAATGCGGACTCCAGGGCTGCAAGTACAGACACGGTCTGCGCGACACCAAGTGGAGACACACATACATACACAAGTACATGTCTACGTTTGTGTTTTCTATTGTGTGGCATCGCTCAAATGATCAATATCATAATCATGTTGGTGCCGTGAGGTTAATTCTGATTTTCAAATGTGTTTTGAGGGTACATAAATACAGTTTGGTTTTATGCAGCCCTCGCGACAAGTGCATTTTTCGCAGATACCTCGATATTCATACACATACACACATACATACGCACACATATACATACAATGATACGATTATGCCGCGCACAATTTGGCGTGTTTTGGCTGCTAGCGGCGGGCACTTTTCTACATCAATTCATCAATTTTTACAACAATATTTTTGAATGCATGCACATACTTCATGTGTATGTAAGCGTGTAGGTTTGTACATCAGTTGATATTTCCTTTGACCACTTTTAACATGTACATACTTATGTATGTATGTATGCTGGAAGTATATGTATGCATGTACATACATACATGTGTGCGTGCGTGCGTTGAGAGATAGTCACTGGCAGGCAACTTGCGTCGTTTTACTGCTTCGTCAGGTTCACACTTCGATGGACCATCATTATATTCCTCTTTGATTGTGCACTTGTCTTTTTACGTTACAATTTTAAGTAAATTTATTTTGTAAACTACTACAATTGGGCTGCATAACTTTTTTGTGGGTGAAACAATCTCCAAAATGGCCGCTCAAGTACAAATGAACTATTGTTCATTTGAACAATGCACACGTGAATCAGTTCGATGAAATTCGTGTGCTTCTGTTAGCCTGAGTATTAAGGTTTTTATTCGTGAATTGTGCCGTAGTCTTCTTCATTTTCCATTTGCTTGGTAAGTAAAGCTAGCATTGTCCGGGATTTATTTTTCAATCTTATAAATAAAAGCTGCTTGCTAATACAACAAATACGTATTACGCGCTAAATATAATATTTATATATGTTTGTGCATAGATCCATATTCTACGTTCTGTCAAGTGTTGTAAAATGTAAAACAATATTCACCAGTGATCAAATTAATCGTCGCAGACCTTTTGAATTTTAGCATTTATTTGTTGAGATGCATTTGATGCAAATTGTTCGCTAATTAAAGCGTATTTCTCTTGCAATTGACATGAATAGTATATTTAAAACCTATCGGCGTGTGGAATATTTAGTAAATATGTTATATTATGTTATAGTCATGTCAGCTAAATCGTAAAATTTCCTTTGGGAAGTTATTCCAAGTTGCATCAACTGCAACACTTAAAATCAATACCAATATATCTTATATTTATCGATATCGAACTTGAAATATCGACGTGATATCGATAACGTGTCATCTCTATTAGTGACTGTCGCTTTACTGATTTTTACAAGTTTTTTATACAAAAAAAAGTGAGAAAACTTCGTAAGTTATAATTTACACTCGAAATAAACTGGAAGTAAAAACAAAAAATAAAAAAGAATATCTATTACTTTCATAACAAACAAGAAGGTGGGTACTTACGTGTTTATTAAATAAAATTCGTCATTGCAGTTGATGTGATATTTACACATTCTACGTGTAAGTGAAAAGATACGCCCATTAGCTGTAATCGTGTCTGCATGTCAAATTTTCTAGAGCACAATATGGATTTTGGTGACGATTTCGCTGCTAAAGAGGAAGTCGATCCAGCGGCAGAGTTTTTGGCACGCGAACAATCTGTTCTTGGGGATCTCGAAGCGGAAATCACAGGTGGCTCGGCGACAAATGCATCTGTGGCCCCAACCACCGACGATGGACTGCTCGGGGGTCTGATCAGCACCGGGGCCGAACTGGGCAGCGAACTATCTGCTCCTGTAGGAGGCGGACTCGAATCGTCGACTGGCAGCTTCGAAGTAATCGGCAGTGAGTCGAACGAACCAGTCGGCATCTCAGGCCCGCCGCCGTCCCGCGAGGAGCCCGAGAAGATCCGCAAGTGGCGTGAGGAACAGAAGCAGCGGCTCGAGGAAAAGGATATTGAAGAGGAGCGCAAAAAGGAAGAGTTGCGTCAGCAGTCCAAGAAAGAGCTAGACGACTGGCTGCGCCAGATCGAGGAATCCATTTCAAAAACAAAACTGTCGTCGCGCAACGCCGAAATACAAGCCGCCTCGTTGGAGAACGGTGCCATTGAGCCCGGCACCGAGTGGGAGCGCATTGCCAAGCTGTGCGAATTCAATCCCAAGGTCAACAAGTCGGGCAAAGACGTCTCCCGTATGCGGTCGATTTACCTACATCTCAAGCAGAATCCCATTCAACTGCAGAAAAGCGCCTGAAATAAACAAATCCTAATTAATGCACCTTATCAAACATATTGATTTGAATATTTAGATTTTGTTAAAAAAAAAAGTATTTTCTGTAAATTCCAATTATAATAAATATGTACTGCATACTTTTATTTTGCCTCTTAAATGTTAATGAATAAAAAAAATCATATACATATATACACAAAATCTGTTTATTACTATATTATTATTTGCCTTTCTCACTTTATTTGCTTTTATGACTATTTTCAGTGTCATGTCCGAGAAATTGCGTTTGGGTAGCGAGGAGGCTGAAGAAATTGCTGGCAGCTCAAAGCCGTCTAGCGAAAAGCGTCAGAATTACATACAGTGGGATGATTACTTTATGGCCACCGCCATCCTTTCGTCGAAGCGGAGCAAGGATCCTAAAACACAGGTTGGCGCCTGCATTGTGGATAAGAAAAAACGTATCGTAGCCATTGGTTACAATGGCTTTCCGAGAAACTGCAGCGACGACGAGTTTCCCTGGAAAAAATCAGAGGGAAAACTTATGTACGTGGTCCACGCTGAAGCCAACGCAATACTCAACAGCAATAGCGCTAGTCTGGACGATACTCGAATCTACACGACTCTCTTTCCCTGCAATGAGTGCACGAAGTTGATCATTCAATCGGGCATCACAGAAATATACTACATAACCGATAAGCACGGACCTATTTATCAAGCCTCCAAGCGGATGCTCGATGCTGTTGGCATCGTTTACCAGCAACATGTCCCAGCGCAAAAGCAGGTTATTATCAACTTTGACAATTTCAAAGAGGATGAATGCGAAGAGCAAATTAAGTTGTAATGATATTACCAAACATCTGTAAATACAAACCTATTTATATATGTATATATATGCATTAATTGGACACATTTATATTTCTAAATTGAGTCTTCGATTGAGGCTCACGTAACTAAGTAAAAAAAAAAAATTACAGAATTTACTGCAAATCTGCCGAATCAGCAATGTTTGAATTCTCCTCAGACTTCTTGGACACGGGCGAGTCGCTGAGTCGTGGCGAAAGGTCGCGCAGTTTGACAACGTTGCCCACTGAAACCGAATTGGCCGCTTCCGTGACGGAGTACCCAATGTCCGGCGGTGTACCTTCCGGATAGCCCAAAAAGTAATCGGCAATGCGGCCAGCCTCACGCAATCCGCTCAAATATGCGCCGTGCACAGTTGCCGGGTAGTTGCGTATCGTATGCTCGCCGGCAAAGAAGAGGCGAGGCAGTTCTTCGGCATCTTTGCTGAAATGTGGCTCAAAGCTGGTGGGCGGGATAACCGGTGCGGCCAGAAGATCATAGTCGCTGCCCGAGGAACCCACAGATACATAACTATACGATCCACGAGCCCACTGATCGCTGCGCCATCGCGTGACGACCGTTTCCTTGGGCTGCGGCACAGATGTGTTGCCAAAAATGTTCTTCAGCACGGACATGCAACGTCCGATGATGATGTCATCCGTGACGCTCTCAACAATGTTCGCGGCCATGCCAGCGACAAGGGCCAGCAAAACCGGCGACGAGCTGATGCTCCAGAACAGAAACATTTCCCCTGAAACATGAAATATCCAAATATAGTTTTTAAGTATTGAATGCATTCAGCTCAAGTATTGTGCTCTACTCACCACGACTGGCAGTGGTGCTGCCCACATGACCGAAGAGATTCGCATTGGGATCCCAGAAAATACGATCGAAACAGAGCACTACCTTATTGAGATTGCCAAATCCCAGGCGGCGTATCGCTTGCTGCTTCCAATCGGGCAGTGGCGGATCGAATTTCACGGTGTTCGCATGCTGCGCATCATCCTGCGTGACGGCCACTTTTAGAACACCGAGGGTGAGCGTACAGACAGCCAGATCGGCTTTGTACGTCATCAGCGAGTTTGAAGTTTTCAGATTTTCAGCGACAATCTCTACGCCGTTGCTATTGTACTTGATCTCCTTGACGGCACTGTTTAGCCGTATGTCAATGTTCTCGGTGAGGGCGACGGGCACGCAGGAGTAGCCATTGCGCACTGTCGTATGGTGTCCAATAAACTCAAAGTCATCATCCTGATCCCAGTGCTTCAGCGACAGGTTGTCCAAGCGCGTTGCATTGGCAAACTCCAGATTGGCAAAGTGCCAGTCCAGTATCAGACGGTCGCGTGAGGAGAGATACACCTGGCTGCGAATATGAAATATGAAATATAAATGTCGAGAAACTTGAATATATTTGTTTGCCAAATCGGATTTGGTTGCAGTACTAACCTGGGTCCGTTTTGCTCCAGCTCCTGGAGCTTAATCTCCATCTTATGGCCCTCATTGCGCAGCTCCTTTTCGACATTGATGGTGTCCTCCAGCTTGATTTGGGTGGTGCGTATTGTGTATTCCTGAAACGCATAGCTCGTTTCGTTCTGGCCGCTTTTTGGCAAGCGCTGCTTCACTAACGCCTGGAGCTCCGACTTGAGCGTCGCAATCTTCTGCAGAATGCTCTTGAGCCGCTTGCGATGCTCGATGATTTGCGTTTGTGCGGTAATAATCTCGTGCATGTGCGCAGCACGCTTCTCCTGCACGGCCTTGTCCTGCATGTTGATGATCCACTCGAGAGCGTCACCCAACGATACGGGATTGTTGCCGGCGTAGTTAAAGTCCAGGCGATGCGACAAATAGCTGGCCGATTCGAGCAGACGATTAAACTCGCGCTCGATAACGTCATCCTTCTCTTTGGGCACCGGCTTGCCATCGGGACCGTACAGCGGACACGTCTGCTGAATGGGCACCAGGTCCATGCCGATCTGTTTGCTTAGAATCGTCATTGGATTGCCGTAGACGCCCGTTACAACCATGGCGCCCAGGTCGGCTATATAGCTATTCTTGCGAAAGGTGGCGATGCGACCGCCGACGCGATCTCTCGCCTCCAGCACAATGACGTCCATGCCAAATTGTTGCAGTTGTTGGCCCACGGCCAGGCCGGAAATGCCAGCGCCAATAACGATCACCTTGCCCAGCTTCTTGCTGGGTATGGGGCATAGCCGCTTGAAGATGCCAAAGTTGATGAAGCCGTGCCGCTCCAGAAACGAGTGCACTCGCCTGACCAGATTTGGATCGCTGTCAAACGGCGGCGGCAGCCGCTTTAGCGCATTATCAAAGGTCAACTGCATCTTAGGATTGTCCACCCACATGTGCAGCAGGCTGTTGCGAATGTTGAGGAACACCCGATGCCCCAGTATGCCCGACCGGCTGATGTCCGGAAAGCAGGCCTCCTCGTTGGGCGTCATTTTGCTAAAGGGCAGGCGGGACTGAAAGACGGCGCCCTCCTGCCCGACAAGCACCGTGGGCGTGCTGGCATCTCGAGCATCTCCATTGGTGCCGTTCACCGCCTCCTTTGGCAGGGCGCCGCGCGTGCCCGTGCTCGCGGCCTGATGCACGGTCGTCTCCGACTTGCGTGTACGCAACTCAGCGTGCACCTGGCTGCGTTTGTCCGACGGTCCGGTGCTACTGCCGGACGACCCGGAGCTGCACTTCTCGTAGGGCGCACTCTCCGGCGCAGTGGCCGTTGCCGGCTTGTTCGTGTAGTCGACTTTGGGCTTGTTGCGCCGGCTGGTGCGACGCTCGTCGCTGGTGGCCGGCGTGTCGTTCGAGTCGTCGTCAAACTTCGCCTTTGTCTGGCCACCGGCCGCGGACGCGTTGCGCTTAGGCGACGGCTCCCCGTCCGAATCGTCGCTGATCAGGGTGACATACTCGATGGGCTCGCTCATTTTGCCGGCGGTGCTGGTGCTGCTGCCACCGGACTGAGTAGGCTTCATGCCAGTGTTCGAGCTGAACAAATACAAGTTTAAACAAAAACATTTCGTTTTCAGGATTTGATAACTTACATTTTATGATAATGTAAAATCGAAACAGAAGCCGAATAGTAAAAATTATACGATAAATGCTTAACACGGATTTGTTTTACACATTTTAAGAGTCTTCACCCTCACTTGCTGTCGCTACGGATTTTGGCACATTTACTTTTGTTTAATTGCAATGTCCTTAATGTTTTTATTTTATCATTGCAAAAACAAAATTACGACGGGCGACGGCTTTTATCGTGTAGTGTAGCGAAAGAAGCAGAAATATTTTGCTGTAATCGACAGCATATGGCACGAAACCCAACAGACACAGTGTTCAATAACAGAGTGTACCTAACATCAACAACATTGTCAAAACTAGCTCTGCAATCAATTATTAACTCGTCTCCTGTTAAAACTGCTTCAGCTGCTTACTTGTGTGTCAATCGAAATAATTATATTTGCGACTTTTGTCATCTAAAGAGCCATCGTATCAACAACATATATGGTACATTTTTCTAGAGTGTTGTAAAATAGCTATAGCTTTGTCTATCGATACCAAGTAGTTTTTGAATTGTCTTTCAAAATGGATTTGGCGCGTAAAATAAATATTGGAACAATACTCATTACCGATTTCCTTCTAATCGTGTCATTTGCAGTAAAATAATAAAACATTTTCAACTTTATTATTTTCGGCTGCAAGTTTATGGTTTAGTGTATTTATTGTCGTCGGTGTAAAAATACTCTAGCTCAGTTTAAAATGCAGAAAATACAATGTTCAAAAATCGATTGGAATACATTTTTACACACGCAAAACATATGTAGGTATATATACAGCATACGCACATACATCATTATGCATATGTGTGTGTATTTACATCAGTCACGTCCGTCACAACACTGGTCGTAAATAATCTTAGTGGTGCAGCCTTGGACTGATTCGTCGAAAAAGTTATCCCAATGGCAAGTGAGCTCCTCCACTTCGACGCCGTCCACACACCTGATGTAATTATGGCAGTTGTTGCTGCTGCTGGTCACGAGCATGGTGCCGCGTCCTTCGCAACGGTTGTGTGTGCACACCACCGACTTTGCTACGCCACATATCTTGTTTATATCGTCGTAAAAGTAGCCCACCGGGCACTGGCCCCAAATGGGATCGATGTCGTGCACGCTTCCGAAGTCGTTGCAGTAGAAATAGCCACGGCAGGTGGCACCGTCCGTTTGATAACCTGTGAGTGGCTTAGACTTCAACAAGCATACATCCTTTTTGGAATGCGAGGAGCAGTCCACTTGATTTTTGGGCAGACAGCTGGCGCTCTCCACGTCAAAGTATTGGGCTGACGTACAGGATTTAAGCGTGTGCTTACCACTCTTGCACTCGTAGTATTCGTTGCAGTCGCTCTCCTGCCGGAACTTGGTCTTATCGGGCAATATTTCGCATATGTTCGCAACGTCCACGCAAAGAGAGTCCGTTCCATATTGGCACGACTGGGTGGTCTCGTTGAAGTGCTGCGCGTCATCGCAATGACCGGCCAGGGACTCGCCACTTCTGCAGTAGAAGTAGTTTTGGCAGTCCGTGGGATCTGCCACCCACTTGCCATCGAGTCCCTCGCAGAGATTGCCACAGTGCACGCTGTTGCTGGCCGTCGCCTTGACGCACTTCTGCGAGCTGGCATCGAAGACCAAGGGCTTGGCACAGCTGTGTAGCTTGCCATCGCCATTAATGCATTCAATGTACTCGTCGCAGGTGCCGGGCTTACGGATGTGGATGCCATTCTTAAAAAGACGGCACAAATCCTCGAACTCGTTCAGCGCCTGCAAAGGCTGGGGCCAGCATATTGCCAGCAAGATCACTCCGATACCGAATCTCAGTGACGCTGAAACAAATGAGGGAACTCTTTTCAAACTGTATTCATACGCGGAGTACGTTCTGAAACGTGTGCATTACGTAGGCGAAACACCTGCGACTTTGGTATCACATTTTCCAGCTCACCTTGCATTTTCGATCGAGTGGGAATTTCCTTGTGGTCGCCTCTTTTAAAATATGAGCTTTTGGTGCGGCTGGTTAAACTGATTGCCTTTGACTAAATGGAGACTGGTGCTTGAAGAGCATTTATATTTACGGTGAAGCTGATACTGCTACCTGATTCTGCGACAAATTAGGGGGTATGTGTTCTGAGCGGCTCAAATCTTATCTTGGTGTTGCTAAAAATATGCAGATATTGCAAACTAGATGGAAAATATAGAATTTCAGTGTTTCAAGTCTATAAAAAAAAACCAGCGCAGAATTTAAGTCCAAAGTATTTACTATTGATAATACTCCAACATACCTTAACAAAATTGTTAACGCTAAATTATGTGTGCACCACCTGTATGAACATAAGAAATACCAGCTGACTTTAGCTGTCCTATTTGTATATGTACAAATGTTTCTTTGCGTCGTAAATCTGTCAAATTGATAAACTGATTGTCAAACGCCGTTCATTAACCGTATTGCAATAATTTGTTGTGCGGCTTACTCATTTTTCGTACCCTTTACTAGTAAACTTCCTAAAGAATAATAACACGCATGTGCTCTAGTCGAGATTGATCGACTAGGAGACACCCTGTAGTCTAAGTTTGCTCTGAATTAAGCTTAGACAATATTATATTATATTGTGTAAGGCATTCATTAAAGTCATTTATATCTATAATCATTACTTGAATTTATGAAAATCGCATAGAAGAGCGATTTTAGCTTTAGATTTAAAGAAAGAGAGATAATGAGAGACAGATAGAGTGCGTGTAAGCGAGACCGAAGCTTCTTTAATATGTATTAAATATACATTAAAATAATATCAAAATCATGAGCACAACTCTTGATAGAAGGAAAATCGTATGACACAAAACTAAACGTTTTAAATTGATATCACATACATATTTATGTATGTATCTATTACGACTTTGGCAGTTGTTCAAACTGTGAAAAATATAAGAGTTTATTGGTTTCAAGCCTAAACTCTCTATCTTGAATCTGTGCACAAAATAACATAATTAAGTATTTGCAGCTGCGCATTGTTCAAACTGCAGAAGGCGTGATAAGAAATGCTTCAATTGGTACAAGCAATAATCGTAGCATGCATGAAGATAAAAAATATTTCTTGGCGATGACAGAAAAATATGCTCAAGGCACATAAAGTATGCTATATTCTTAAAGGTGGCAAAAAAAAAAATATATGCATGCAAAACTTTACCAATTTACAAATTAAAAAGGGTATACTACAGTTGGTCATATAGATGTAAAAATTGACACCAGACCTATAACTCAAATATTCTAATTCTTAAGCATATTTGTTTAAATGTACTTAATCACCTTGCAAGGCATAATAGAATTTTCTCCTAAAACTATGCAATTAATTTCACATTTGTTTCTGAATTGTGCCCGAAAAAGCCAACAAATTTTGATGAGCGATTCCTCAGAACACAAGTCGCCGGAAATGGCGTTGTTTATAAATATTGTCATTGATATGGTACATCATTGACATGCTCGATACGATTACTTGAAGAATTACGCAGATAGCTGACGACGTCGTTGAGCGATCAATAATTGGAATGTCATTGAATTAAAAACTAATTACACAAAAAACAAAAAAAAATCAAAAAAAAAACCGAAAAATCACCGACCGCAAGGAATTGATAATCCAACAGCACTTGATGATAATGAAGATGATTAATCGGACAATAGGTAAAAAAGTTGAATTTCGATAAGTTTTTTTTTTATTTTTTTTAGGTAAGAAAAGCGCTGATTAGCCTGTGATACTCCTCGCACGACAGCAACTGCTGAGAAGAGGTGAAAATTTAAGATAATGTTAGGTGAGACTGACTGAGCATTATCGCATTTTAATTACGACATTTGTGTGTTCGCCGTGTGTGTCGGTTGTGGGTAAGCTTATCTGCAAAGGTGCGAACAGTTTTAATTAAACACACCGATAGGGTATTAGATGTCGCAGGCTCGGCCCTCTATATAAAGCATATCAAGCAATTGGTTGGCTTAGTACCGAGTTGGTATGCTCCTATAGCATACGAGGCTAGCTAATAAGTCACCAACAACCAGAACGCAATGACAGGTAGCGATGTGCTGTTCAAATGGATAACATCGAGGATATTTATTTAACCTGGCGCTCTCTCGTTTCTTGCAGCATTCCATTTGAGGGCCACCGCTTTGGCGGCCGCCTGCCTTTTGCTGGCCACCCAGACAAGTGCCTACACCATGGAGAACATGTGTGCTCAATGGTCTGGCCAGGGATATGTTGGCAATCCCACCGATTGCACCAGCTGGGGCTACTGCAAGAGCCAGAGCCTTGTCTCATGGGGCACCTGTCCCAAAGGAACCGTTTTCGACTCGCAGTCGAGCAGTTGCGAATACGCCACCACCACTCCGTGCTCCACCAGCGTGAGTTCAACGTGTTCGGCCATTAAATCTACCGCCTTCATTGCCGATCCAAATGATTGCACCAAATATGCCTATTGCTTTGGCAATGGTACATACAAAAGCCAATCGTGCCCACCTGGCCAGAGGTATGCCGCCAACAATAACACCTGCGTATGGGGTCCAGCCTGTCCACAAGATTCAATCTGCCGTTTCATGCCAAACAATATTTACGTCGGTGATCCGAGTAACTGCGGCCAATATCTGCACTGCCTCCACGGCTACGGCGTATGGGGATCGTGCGCCAACAGTTATTACTATAATGCAGCTCTCAACGTCTGCCAACAATCGAATTCGTGCAGCGACAGCGACACTGATTCTGGCACTGGCACTGGCAGCAACAATCTGCCCGCTCCAACCAAGCCCAATAGCTGCACAGAAGCGGGAAGTTTTCAAACAGATTCGGAGACATGTTACGGATTTTATTACTGCCCGGAGGCAACTGGAGACGCCAAGTGGGGCGCATGTCCCGCTGGAACGGAGTTCGATGGGTCTCAAACTCCACCCAAATGTGTGTCGCCCGCTACCTTAACCTGCCTCTTTGATCGCTGCGCAAACACGAATTTGACGTACACAGCCGTTGCAGGAACAGAGTGCAAGCAGTATAAGTATTGCCCGAATGGTGCAATCGGCTATTGCCCATCCGGCTATCCGTACTATGATGAGATCAGCAAGAAATGTACGCCCACAATGCCGCAGTACAACATTTGTACCGTTACTCCAGGACCGGCCGGTAAATGATGGAGGAGATGAAATGACGGCTTTCAGCCGTCGTCTTAAATATATGTTTGTATTCCAACATTGCTAAAGTCAATTGCATAAAAATAAAATCAGTTAATCTAGCATTCTGCTCCAAATGTCTGCATATTAAATATAAATATATATATTTCAGGGAAACCTATTAAGCGAATATATTAGATATTTATAGAGATAAAGATACGGATACGGATATAGATATGGTTGATAGTCTATAGTTGTCTTCGAAAAAGGTCTGCCTGCCTCCAAACTAGTGCCATATTTGAATCCGTGATGCTAACCCCTCAGAATCCGAGGAATCGGTTAAATAAAACAGACAAAGAAATGTTGGAGGAAGAGCTTTTTGCTCAATCGCGGGCACGGCGCTAAAATTGTTGGCATCTTTTTAATAGTAAAATAGAAATAGAAATAGAAAATGTCAAAAAGTAAGTAAATGAATTTCAACTGACAATTGTATTGAGTTGTTCATTCAATTGAACGAATTCGTTGCGTTTCCACTGATGTCAACGCCTGCCGCTCACCTCGACACGTCCGATTTCCCTATCAGCATCGATGGATGGCTTTCGATGCCATACGCAGCTGTGAGCACCACGGAGCCACCGAACCACCGAGCCACCAGGCCACCGAGCCAGCAATGCTCGACATGTTATTGCGGTGTAATTTACATGCTAACCGCTATCAGATGCGAATGCTATCTATCGCACACACTGATTTCTGATACCGGAGACAGGCAGAGACAACGACAACGACATCGACATCGACATTGCCTTCCTTGGGCCAGTGCAATTCCAAAATTGTTTTATTATTTTTGAGCAGAATGAAGCATTGTATATTTAAGAAGGCGCCGGCCAGGGCCAGCGCATCATTCATGTTGTGGAGCTGCACGTGGAACCATCGCAATCGCAATCGAAATCGGCGCAATTCAAGGATAACAATTCAAGCGCACTCGTCAAATTCAACGTACAGCATGAAGCAAGGTAATTAACCTTTTTTTTTGGTTGCGTCGCAGCTCATCCAGGATGCTAACGCCGTTTATTGCAGCTAGCGGGTTCCTGCCCGTGCTGGTGCTCGCCCTGGCTGGCGTCGCCAGTGCCGGCAGCAAAGTGGACGACTTTGAGTATCTATCGGTGACGGAGATGTGCGAGCTGTTGCCGTCGAACACGAGCTTGCTGCGGCCCAGTACCTGCAACTATTGGGTGCGCTGTGCGTTCAACGGCATCCCCATGGAGGAGGGCACCTGTGCCACTGGACTTAACTACAACAAGGAGCTGGGCCGCTGCACCATGGCCGCCAATGTGGTTTGCCCATACGCGACGACTGATTCGGCCACCGCTGACAATGTGAATGCCTGCGCCAACGAGACGGATGGCGTCTTCCTGGCCGATCCCAAGAGCTACAACTGCCAGGGCTATCTGCTGTGCAAGGGCCGGCGCGAGGTCAAGGCCAACTGTCCCAGCGAGCTGATCTTCAATCCCACATCGCGCTCGTGCGTCTATCCCACCCAATACAGCTGCCCCGGCAGCCAGAAGACAACCTCGCCGGCCTGCCGCACCTTGCAAAACGGTACCCGCCTGGCCAACGAGGAGCACTGCCACAGGTACTACGTCTGCCAGAACGAGGTGCTGCACGCTCGCGAATGCGACGCCCAGATGGCCTACGATGCGTCCCTCGGTCGTTGCGTGGCCATTGACCAAGCCGTCTGCTATCGCACGGCCGTGCTGCCGCCGCCGGAGAACACCTTCTGTCTGGTGAACGGCACAATGGCGCGTCAGGGCTACTTTGCGGATGACGAGTCCTGCAGCCATTACTACATCTGCAGTGCACCCATGAAAGGCAAACACGACACGAATCCCCAGCATCTGGAGTGTCCGCTGGGCACGTACTTTGACTTCGAGAAGCTATCCTGCCGTGACCGTCTCAATGTTCGCTGCCAGCTCGACCGCTGCGCCGGCACCACCCTGACCTATGTCAACGTGCTGGGCAACTGCCAGGCCTACTCCCGCTGCCAGAACGGACAATCTGTCAGCACCGGCTACTGCCCCACCGACTACTACTTCGACGAACGCAGCCAGGGATGCACGCCCACCAACCACAATTACATCGCTTGCGCTGCCTGAACGGCGGTGGGAAGCCCCATGACCAGTACGAGAACGAGCCCGTCTTGAAATTGTCATTAATTTAATCTAATTAAATCAGACCTAAATTTGGTGGAAGTCGAAAGCACTGCGCATGGTTTTTATTCTATTTAAAAATATAACAGTTCTTACGTTTCCTTTAGGAATATAGATATTAGTAGAATTTTCTATAATTCAGCTCGAAACAGCTAAAAGAGCTCCTGTCGTGGAGCACTCGACTGAGAGGCCTGTGTGGCCCAAAGTGGTCCAAAGGCCAGTTTCATCCATCATTTTACGCCCATCCCATCGATCAAGAACTTAACATATTTCCTGAACAATAACTATTTGAAAACAAGTTGGCTCTAGTCGGGTGTGCCCGACTGGGAGATACCCTGAACCCGGCTGTGAGCTGTTGTTACAAACATTTAAACTCCTTTTACTCCTTTTGAGGACAGAGAGAGAGAGAGAGATGGAAAGAGAGAGAGAGAGAGAGGGAGAGAGAGAGAGAGAGAAAGAGAGAGTGAGAAAAAGAGATGGGGAGAGAGAGAGAGAGTGGGGGATAGAGAGTGAAAGAGAAATATGGAGAGAGAGAGGTTGAGAGAGAGAGAGCGAGAGAGAGATGGAAAAAGAGAGAGGGAGAGATAGAGAGAGAGAGGGAGAGAACGAGAGAAATGGAAAGATAGAGAGGGACAGAGAGAAAGAGAGATAGAGATGTGGAGAGAGAGAGAGAGAGAGAGAGAGAGAGATGGAGAGAGAGTGAGAGATGGAGAGAGAGATAGAGAGAGGAAAAGTCAGTCAATAAAAGCCAATGCAAAAAAATTACAAAGAGACAATGCACTATATAACACTCTTAACACTTAACTAAAAATAGTTCCAAAACATATATATCTTACCTGAACTCTTGCAAATCGCATAGTAGGGCGATTTTGCATTTGACCAGCAAATCTTCTAAAGGCTCAAAAACAAAAACATATAGAAGGAAATTTGCAGCTTTCGGAGAGGGGGAGAGAGTGAGGGGGAGACAGAGAGGGGGAGAGAGGTGAGAAAGAGAGGGGGAGAGAGAGAGAGAGGGGAGAGAAAGCGAGAATTGGAAAAGTCAGTCCATAAAAGTGAACGCAAAAAATTTATTGACAGATAATGCACTATATAAACACTTAACTAAAAATAAAATCAAAACATGGAAACCTCACCTAAACTCTTGAAAATCGCATAGAAGGCGAGTAAAATGGCTCTAGTCCAAAGTGCCCGACTAGAACCCTGCGGCGATCTGTCGTTACATACATTTCAACTCGCTTGCCGTCTTACACACATACACAAAATCACACACACACACACAAACACACGCCTTCTGCCTGTCACATAAATTTGCATAAAACCATTATACCCGTTTTAGCCATTTTCAATGTGTTCAGGGTATAAACATTAAAAGCAAACAAGAACGTTGCAGTGGATGTAACCGACAGCGCAATACTCGTTCAGTATTATAACAGTCAAAACATTATTTGTATACTTAAATGCATTCTAGACGACGAGCCATGGCCAAAATGCCATTAGACACGAAAATCGGTTCAGTTTCGACAAAATTGAATAATGGGTGCTTTGGATCCGAAAAACTTACATGTCACAACTGCTGTCAATAAAAATCGGAGCGTTTTATCTGATTATCTGGAGTATTTATTCCAAGTTTTACGCACGCACATTGCACCGACCCAATATACTCTTTTCCCTTCCTGAACGAGCGTAAAAAATAAATAAATAAAATCTGTTATCGGTCTGTCAAAAATCAATGTGAAATTCCTCAGAACTCAAGAACTCAAATACGAATACTATGCACAATATATAGTACTTTATGCGTGCTAATTAATACCGACGAGCACTGATAATAGACAGGTGCTGGCTTGTACCTACTTACTAGTAGTAAGTGTCGCTGTCGCGATAAATGGCAAGGTGAACGGAATCAGCTATCATGAAAAAAAGCGCCGAAAAATAATATGTGTCTGAGGGGGCGTCAAGTTGTCATTGCCCTGATCATCTGTTGAACATTTCTATTAGCTGTTTTAACCAAACAGATTGCGATGGGAACAAGTCGTAATGCGTTGCTGTTGGGCATGCCCAACTGAGGTAAATGTCGTCATTGCCCACTGATTTCTGCAAAAGATAGTTCTTCGCTTGCACAACTGTTGTTCTTTTTTTGATAATTAAAATAATGACATAATTCAATAAAAATAGGTACCTTATCTTTAAAATTGCTCTTGTTATTTTGATTTTCAAAATAGAATTGTATACACTCAGAGAAAAACTAAAAATCCGGCTAAATTGGCAATTTCGTATCTTTAATTCATTATTTATAAAAGTATTGTACAATTGCATATTTATTTAAGCAAAATTTACTATTATATATTATGTCAAAAATTATTCATCCTTCATTTGGGAATATTCAAGAACAACATATTTGAAAATATAAAAAAATAAAATATGCACCACTTATTTGGATTTTGAGCGGCGTTTTTCTCTGAGTGTGGACAGATTAAGATTAAGCATTACTAATTTTATTTGTGACGACCATTCACAGACTTCAAATATATTTTTACAGATATTAGCAATCGCACAAGCATGATTGTGTCGCCCGTAACACCAGCTAGTGGAGACTAGTGTCAAATTTGGTGTGCACTAATTCGAAGTCTTATCAGAATTATATGCTCTGCATTTTGTGTAGCACACAATATGTCTTAGGTAGCCTAAAATAGACATATCAAAGTCCGTGCTAAGTAAATAAATAATAAATAGATATACGAAATTGATTGGGTGAGGCCAACAACGATTTTACCGCTTCTCGAGCCATTTCCCGTGCGGCTCACGCGACATCGGTCGCATCGAGACCGTCATCCATCATGGTTAGCAGTGCGATTTGTGTTGTGGATGGCGCTGATTGGGCGCAGGACGTGTACGATATGACCTGGCTGGTGCAGCGCTGAGTCAGCTCGTCGAAGTACTCGCCGTTGGGACAGGTGCCCGCGCCAATTCGGACACCGTCCTGACAAATGGCATAGCCCGTGCATTCATCGTTCGACTCGTTGGCCAGCTCGATGTTCGTATAGCCCAGGTTAACGCACCGATCGTAATCGCACTGGACCTTGGAGCGCGGCACACAGGCGCCACCATTCTCGGCCAAAAAGAAGCGACCATCGTCGCAGACGCCGTGCTGCAGCAGCATTTGGCCATCGGCGCCCTCGGAGCAGTAGTAGTAGCCATTGCACGTGCTTTTGTCCGGGATAAAGCTGTCGGCGGGGCAATCGTCCGGCGCGGCTGTCAGCGGCGGAGGCTCGGTGATGGCGCACTCAACGTCCTGTTTTTTTTATTTTTATTTTGTATTTGTTATTTTTTTCTAAACTACGTCACCTATTGATTATGGTAACTTACCTGTGGATATGAACACTCGGCTGTGGTGGCGCTGAAGTAGAAGGTTCCGGGACAGGTGCCGTTGATGAGCTCGGCTCTCCAGCACATTTGCCAGCCGTTGCAGCTGGTGGTCTCCTTGATGAAGACCCCGTCGGGCAGAATGTTGCAAACGCTCTCCGGATTCATTTTGGCATTGCACGGAAAGTCGCGTATGCACGACTCCGTGGCCGGATTGTAGTTCAGGCCGGCGTTGCACACGCCCCGCGTGCCCGCACCCTTCTTGCAGTAGTAGTAGCCATTGCAGGAGTACGGATCGGCGGCAAAGCCGTTCGCCTGCGCCGCACACGGATCGCTGGAGACGCACCGGATATCCGCGGATGGCACACAGTCCTCGCTCTCCCTGTCATAGAAGAGTCCGTCCGCGCAGCTACCGCTCACGGGCTGGCCGTCGATGCACTGAATCCATGCGTTGCAGGCGCGCGGATCGTTCATCTTGGTGCCATCAATGACCAGCGTGCACATCAGTTCCGGGTCGAAAGTGGCCGCACATGGTGCCAGTACCAGGCCAAGGCCGAGAAGCATGAGCCACAATCTTGAAGGATCTGCAAAGGACATGCACGAAATACTCTTTTTAATAATTATAATTGATATTTTTTAAAGCATAGATACATATCTATTATTGGTGACCAGCTAAAAAATTATGGGAGATACATTTTTTCACTTCGTGAAAGAATTAAAAAAAAACACGGTTTATTTTATTTGAATTTTGTCTGCCAAATTTAGTAAATTAAGCTAAAAAATGTTTAGGAGATAGAGATTTTCACTTCTGAACGTTTCTAAAAAAAATTGTTATATTTTATTAGATTTTTGCCTGCCAAATTTGGTAAATTAAGCTAAAAAATTGTGGGATATACATTTTTACTTTTCACTTAAACGAGTATAAAAAACATTTTAATATTTTATTTGTTTTTTTTTTTATGTTTGCCACTAAACTTGTGATATTAAAGTTTTGGAATATTCAGATTATAATTTAGTTAAGTGTTTACACATTTATATATATTTTTGCACATTGATTGAATATGTTTACGCACTCATAATTGTGAAATCGGAGCGGGAACCCAAAAACAACCTGCCCGGGCAATGACAACAACTAACTGATTGGAACGCTCCAGGCCAATTAAATAGAACTGGAGAGACTGTAGAGCTGACAGGTGGCACATAAATTTTGGAGCATTAGGCCGGAGCTGAAAGTGTCGCTATCTATTGAAATTGGATTCATATTTTGTCAAGTGACTTAATTCCGATTTGACAAGTGATAAATTAGGAAATACCCCAAGCTAGACCTATTCGCGAATTGTTTAAAAATATCTGAAAGACGACATTAAATAATTGAAACTAAAACAATTCGATGACCAATTCCCTTCTATCTGTATTGTCGTGCGTAATTCGCAAGGGCTCAATATATCAATATGGTTTCCAATTAGGTTTTGTTGTAATCAATTCAATCTTCTGCCTTTTGCCGATAGTTGCAGTTGCCCCAAAATATGCCACACTTTTTGTCGACGCCCCGTATGACACATGGGTCTGAAATGCGTGCTCCTCATCTTGTGTCTTTTTATCGTACATGCGACAAGTGCTCAAAAATATGTTTTCATGTTCCAATTAGTCTAGGCATAATCTTGTTCAAATGGCTGCACCCAGCATCTGCTGGGTGTGGGTATTGGCCTTATATAAACGTCGTGCCCGGCCAACTGATCAAGTATCTGGCGCCACTTGCTGAATAGTTAACAACCAAATACGGGAAGGAACACATGGAAATACGCATGCATTTTGCATGGCTGGTGGGCATCTGTCTCGGGTTGGCCCAAGCTGCCCAGGAGTCGATTCATTTGAAAATCGCCGACTTGAGCAATGTGAGTAGAGTCTTGTGAAAAAAAAAAAAACATTCATTCATATGTCCACTCACTTCACTCACCATTGCAGATTTGCGAGGGTCGTACGGAGGATGACCTGGTGCTCCATCCACTGGACTGCAATGCCTACTTTGCCTGCAGTTCGATACCCACGCTCTTCTACTGCGACGAGGGTCTCCATTTCGATGCGACCAATCTGAAGTGCGATGCGCCCGAGCTGGCCAATTGCAGCGCCATCGAGGGCATATCGACGGTCACGACCACCACGGGCAGTGGCAACAGACCGTATACCGATTACAACTGGTGGCTGGGCAAGCCGCAGCCGGTCTTCGTTGCCGTCGATGTGCAGACCGGCCTGGCCGTCAGTCCCATGGAGAAGTACGATCCGGAGCTGGTCGAGTGCCGTCACTTTGGCGCCTACTTTCTGCCGCATCCCAGCAACTGTCAGCTGTACTTCATCTGCGCCTACGGCCATCTGCATCGCCACCAGTGCGGACGCGGCACCCACTGGAACTACAAGAGCGCCGAGTGCCAGCTGAGCGCCAATGCCGAGTGCTACAGCGCCAACAATGGCAACGTTCAGGCCGGCATTGAGCCGCCGGTGGAGTCGAGCACCACACCCGGCCAGGTAACCATCTGCTATATTGTGAGCACCAGCAGCACCACCTTGCCGACTTTGTCCAGCGACCGCGAGCCGACGACGAGCGTGGCGGCGCCAACGCCGCCAAGTGCGCCGCACACCAGCGCCCTGAAATGCCCATCGGACCGGCAGAGCTATCTGCCGCATCCGGATGACTGTGGCAAGTACTACATTTGCATAGCGGGCATGCCGGTGCTGACCTCCTGTCCCAAGGGTCTCTACTGGGATCAGAAGGCGGGCTATTGCGACCAGGCCAAGAACGTCAAGTGCTTTCAAAACAAGTAAATAAATGCAGTCGTCGTTTTGAAACGTATTTTATAAATCTAAATATATGTATACAGGAACATATAGGTATATATATTTGCATATATCTATGTATGTTTGTTTGCATATATCTATTATAAAACGGTTGCCATCGTCAGTCGCTGCCACATTTCGCGTCGCCTTTGGATTGTGGCGCCACTTTCCACTTCTGGTTGCTGCCGTTGCCACTGAAAGTGGCCTAGGCTAGCTTTTAGACGCTGCCAGAATGTGCCGGAACTTAAATCCGTAGGAGATTCCTGCACGGAGCCCTGCGCTTGGCCAATTCCGTATATCAGGAAGCAGAGCAAACTCAAACGGAATAATGTAAATGCACTCATTCCGCCCAGTTGGAATGATGGATGACTGCGATGTGTTTTTAAATCTAGACAGCTATTATTATAGAAGACATATCCAAGTCGACTGCCTTATCAGGCAACTTCTAATTGCTTTACAGCGCACGATAAGATATCTAACGTGGAGTATAACATCATTATAAGCAAGATAGTGTTTTTATGATCCAAATTGACGAAAGACTTGCCACAGCTAATGCAGCCGGCTGGGATGTAAGTGTAGGTCGGTTGGACAGCGTTGCTTATTAAACCATTAAAAGATTGTAACGCAGCTGCTAACCGGAGTCGAGAGTGGTAAACGGAAAGCGAAGGCGAAAATTCATGTGAAAAGCGGACCAGCGCCAGTCCAAGCAACATCAATTGTTGTGGTGTGCAGCTTGATAAATGATGTCCTCGTTGGCCTTTGCAGCATGTCCTTTTGCTGGCTTAGCCAGTGCAATTATTTATTACCTTAAAGTCAACTCAAGTTCACTGCAAATGCAGTTTTAAAAGCTATTAGAAAATAACTTGAGTACAAAATAAACTAATTAAATAATTATTAAAACTGAGCTTAAATAAAACATTTTTTGTGTTTTTATTCATAAATTCTTTAACATGTTATACATATATGTCTGTAAATATAACTAATTTACTGGTGTAAATAAAGCTATTTTTGTATTACGCTCATTACTATGATTAGTTATTGTATTTCATTATGAATACATATATGTATATATAGATGTGTATGCGTATGTGTGTGTTTGCTTGTATGTGGTAGATTGCATTTTGGAGGCTCCTTTCGAAAATATTCAAGCTAGATTTCTGCTAAATACAAATATGTTTTACTTTTAAATGAAACTAAATAATTGTCTGAATTTAGAGCAAACAATGAATTGTGGTTTCGAATATTACTTAATATGTGTTCATATGTATATGGAGCCTATTGAGTGTGTGAACTCGATGCTACATACTTATATCAGAGCACTACAGCTGATATTACCAATATATATATATATATATATATATATATATATCTTTAAAATACATTTTAAATTGCACACTAAATAATACTGTGGGAGTAGCTATTTTTTATACAGTATATGTATGTGTATATCTTGAAAATATGTATTTAAAATACGTTTTTAAAATACAATTAAATTGTTTATTAAATTATATAATATTTCGGGTGTAGCCTTTTTTATTTATAATATATAAGTATATGTATGTGCATACAGCTTTGTAATATTTATTTATGTAAACGTATTGTTTGTACATTTCAATTAAGTACATTTTTATTATTATTAAACTATTTGTAATGACCTCTCCCTTCCCCTCCTTTCGATGTGGAACTTTTTTGAATCCCTTAACAATGCTCCACTTGTTGATAGTCCAACAAAATATTACCTTTAATGTGAATACACTCGTATCTAAACATCAATCTTAAATACAATCTAAAAGTTCAAACATTGCAATATTGAATATATATAGAGTCATATGTACACCCACATACCTACACATGTTTACTCATAAGATCAATTGTAAGCAATATTTCTTATAAGCCATGGTGACAATAACAATCTGGGTTATATTGAGTTATATTTGAAATAAAATTCTTTTTTTTTACTATTATAAATGTAAGCGAAATATAATTGGCGCAGCCGGTAGGATATGTAAACAGATCATATCTTTTCTGTTTAATACATATCCGCGAAAGAAATTACTTCAACTTCAACAACAATTAAAGGACGACTTATGTCCGAGTCGAGTACGAGTCAGAGAGAAAGATTATCTGAAAATACTACATCTGACAAATCAAGGACAATCAAAATAGGGATAAGAGGAATTATCAACATACCTATAACCAAGGTACAAATGAAACGAAAATTACCAACAAACATTTCAAGAATTCCAAAAGAATTTAGGTCAGGGTAGAATGCAAAACCCAATGAAATCCCAACAACAACCACAGTCTGCCAACGCACCAAACCAACCAGTTAAAAGACAACGCGAAAGCACAAGTGGCCAATTTAAAATGGACACATCAGAAAATTTTCGTCTAGCAGCGTCGGACCAAGAGCAAGGCTCAGAAACCCATACATAAGAGTAATAATGAACGGTTCTCAACTCAAGTGCGTAATAGATACAGGCTCATCAATAAATATAATCAATGAGAATTTCTTTAATCGCCCGTTAAAGCAAAATACTTTGAAAGTCCATACCATAAATGGAGTAGTAGAATTAAAAGAAAGTATAGCATTTGCACCCATTAAACTTTGTCCGACAAGTCAAACATTTTTCATTAATTAAAAAAAATCAAAATAAATAAATTAAAAGAATCAAATGAATCAATGAAGAAAAAAAGAAAAGTTGAAAAAAGTTTTATTTGAATACCAAGATGTTCACTATCGGGAAAGTGAAAATTTGGCTTTCCCCAGTATTACAAAACATGTCATTTAAACTAAACATGAAGAACCTATTTATAAGCGACCTTACAAATCAATGAAATTTGAGACAAGGTATTATACGAAAATCCAAATCCCCAGATTTTTGTAAGCAACAATATAACACGACTTGAATCCCTGTCATTTATTCAAGCAAAGGAAATAATACAAGAACATGAAAAAAGCTATAAAACATTCCCAATAGTTACGTTTAGCACACTAATAATAATAATCATTGTACTAATGATATACTTCATGTACAAATGTAAAAATATTCCTAAGAAAATTATTATAAGATGCACAAAACCAAAAGAATCAAACCAAATAATAGAATTAAGCAATATACCAGACGAAACACAGAAAATCCAACACTTTATCCAAAAATATCCGCCTGAGGACAGGCTAAATTCTAATGGATGGGGTAGTAACATATCATCCTCTTGCGATTAAATCGCCCCAGTTGCAGACGCAGATATACTGTCTCACAAGACCCTAAATCATGAGAACCCTCAAATGCAAACAACGCAGTAAAAGGTTTCATCTTCGTCAACAGTCTACCAACTAGTTGAGTTTCATTTTGTTCATCATACCGATTGTTCTCCTCTTGTGTTATATTTAAAAGAAAATTATATTTTTTTACTATTATAAATGCTCGAAATATATTTATATATATGTTTGCATATTTATGCCCGATATAACCCAAATTGTGGGAACATTTTAATGGCAGGAAGAGCGTTTATCGTTCGTTAGGCACTATATATATCTATTGCAAGCAACTTTCTAATTCAACACAAACAATATTTTATTTTGTTAACCTTAACGAAGTTAAATATTTATTTTCTGTTAGTTATCACATATATTTTTGTGTCCAAAAGATATTGAAACTTATTGAAATTTCGTACAAGCATGTCGAGCAAACCAAATGGGATATAAATCGGTTAAGGATATGGCATAGCAAACCTTAGGTTAAATACTTGAGTATGTTTAAAACTATTTTTAATTTCAATTAATCATCTGTAAATAACTTGTTTAATTAAGTGTTGATTATTTATAACTATAACCTATACATGATAATAGCTAGAGCTCTAGTAATTATGTATTTCTTTTGTTGCTGTAATATTTTGAGCGCGCCCTCAACTAAGTACGGTTTGCACCGCCTTTGACGAGCCACTTAGAGAGATAAATCCTTTGAAGATATGCGGTTTGTGTGTGCTTTGTCCTAGCTGTAGTTAAGCGCGTCCGTGTACTTTGATTATTTATTATTGTATAAGTAACTCAACACGTTATATCTGATTTCAAATATTAAAACAAAAACAGTTTGAAAGGTTTATCTTAAATGTTGTCTGATCGTTTAGGTAGAAGGATAGACACAAAGTATGAAAGGTCCTTTTAATGGCAGCTATATAAAGTGAACAAAACATTATTATTTGGTTGTTATAGGACGAACAAATGGATATGGCAATATTGACTTGGCCAAATGACCTGATAAGATTGATAAAAAAAAAAAACACTATATTCAAATAAAACATGCTAGACTATATAAAGAATAATTGAATAAACATGTAACTTTCTGTCACATGTCATGTTATGGTTTCTATCTTTATATTCTACGTATATTTAATATAGCATATTGCAAATGTATATGTATGGCATATGTATTCAAAAGTTTATAAAACGTTACAGATTTATACATACATATATATTTTGTGTATTACGATTTTATTTGTAAACTGTCTTTATTTATTTATTTTTTTATTTATTTAGTTTTGGAAGAGTACTCTTGAATGTATTCGTATAACTGTTTAATATGTTCATATGCACATGTAGACTTGTAGATGGATAGACAATGGGAATGGGTAGCACTTGGTTGGAATGTTTATTATATTTGTATATATATATATGTATATGTTTTGGACCCAAGGGTGCAGTGTTAGCAACTACATTGACCAACTCTATGGATGAGCTTTTAAAAGAAAAGCCTATATAAGTATGTCTTTCATCTAAATCTAAACGAATCTCTTAACTATTTGTTGTTGGCCATGTGGCTGCCTTAAACATCGGTTTCATTGCTTGGGTGTCGCTGGAGTTCCAAATTACTTTGTCTGGTCGTTTGCAAGGGCATCTGATGGGAGATCTGCTTCTGCAGCATCCTCGGATCAGATGGGCTCGCATTGCTGGCGGTGGCATTGTTGGGCGAGCTGTGCTGCGACCGCGGACTGGGCGGTGTGGGCGTTGCGGGTATCTGGTGCCAATTAATACTGTTCTGCGAAGTAATATTGCGCGTCTTCTGCAGTGGTGGGTTCTTCGATGCCGTGGTGAATGCCAAACTGCGTCTCAGCGGCACTCTAAACACACACAAACACAGTTCGCATTTAGGTGGGATGCAGAGCAGGTCGATCGAGTTGGTGGACGGACCATTGATGATGCGAGACATGGCATGAGACAATTGATAATGCAATGTTACAGTTAGGCGAGTAGAAAAGATGACACGGGGAGAATATTGTAAATGTACATGACGCTACTTTATCAATTGCTCCCATTTGATATTAATTAATTTTTTCATTTTTTTTTTTTTTTTTTCGGACTCACCTAGTTGGACTCGGCGGTGGATAGGAAATGCCGCGATGACTGGGCGACAACAATAAGTTACCCGAGTGACTAGTGGTTGTGCCCGGCACAAGTAATGTATTGTTACTATAAGTATGGTAAAGTTTACTTTAAAACCGATCAGACGATAAGTCGCCGGACTACATTCAACTGAAGCAACAATCGAACTCAACGAAAATTGAACCATTTACAGCTACGTTTTCAGTGGTTTAAAATCTCGTCAAAGCTCACACACACAGGGAGCCAAAAGGCTAAACTCAGCTCACAACTGAGCCCAGTTCAGAGCTCAGTTCGCAGCTCTCAGTTCAACTTTGTGTGTGTGTGTGCATTAAGAGAATTAAAAACAAAAGAGAGATGTTCAGTACGGCTTGCGTATGGTGGATTAAAGGCAGATGATGAGCATTTGTGGTGAGTAGATAAGATGATCTTCAGCAGAGAGAGAGAGAGAGCATTGTGATGTTTGCTTAGATGAAAGACGAAGCTGAACTTGATATTACAGCATAAATGTGTACGTACATATATAATAAAAAATATATATTTATTTTAAAATTGTTTGCATTACAAATAAAAAATATATATATAGTAAATTAGCCAAACTATGTGTATATATAAATATGCTTGTTTTTATGTATAGTAAGTGTAGTATATTTTAACATTAAAGACGTATACGGACGGTGTCTTAAGGACTTAAACAAATGACTGGAAAATGCTAATCAGAAGATGAGTGGTGAATACTTGTGTATGTGATTGCTTGCTCTGGTGCTTCTAATAAGCAGAAAGCTGATCATAGTCTGCGAAGACTTACGTTTGGTTGTGCTGCAAGTTCAAGTTGGGCAAACTCTGGCCCAGATGGTTTATCGGCTGTACGGCCAGAGTATTAGCCGATGTCGAGGCAATTGTGCCAATCTTTGGCTTGGCCACGCTCCTCAACATTTGCTGCTTGCCCTTAGCCGCCAGTCCCTGATTACCTGCAAAGGAATACAGAGACAGTTGAAACAATTTGCCTTTGAGCTTGGCCAGCAGACAGACTCACCCATCAGGCTGGAGCCCTCGTCGCTGGAGAGTGAGTTTGTCTTTTCGAAATCAACGGATATGTTTCGGGAATCGTTCCATTCAACGCTGCCGCTGTGACTGTTGTTGGCACTGGACACATGGCTGCCGATCGAGGAGTTGATGGGCGATTTGCGCACACCGAGGGAATCGCCGGTGCCGGCGCTGGTGCCGCTGCCGCCAAAGCGAAAGCTCTCGCCGCCATTGCCACGCTTCAGTCTCTGATAGATGGTTTTGGCGCGCCACAGGGCGTCGTACCAGTTCTTGGCCTCGGTGCACTGCAGCGTAAACGCCGTGGTGGCCACCTGGAACTCGTTGACATAGACACAGTTGAGCGTGTTGTTGTGCGCCAGATGCACGATCAGATGATCGGTCAGATACGGCTGGCGTATGACCTTCAGTGCACCCAATCCCTTCTTGGCAATGCTCTTGCACACGAGCAGTATATCGGTCAGCAGGAAACAATGCACATCGCTTTTGCCGACGTTGTCCTTAAACTTGTGATCGCCCTCCATAAACAGGTGGCGCACCTGGTTGGCGGGACAGCCGCGCATCGCCGCGCACAGATCAAACATTTGGCTGTGCTGCTTGATCAGCTTGTCCAGCACCTCGTTGCTTGTGTCCTGCAATCGCACAGTGTTATTCGCAACACTGATTTAACTTGAGACTCATATGTATAGATATTTACCACCACATCGTAGGATTCGATGCGTGCCATGACACCCTTGAGGCGTTCGCTCTCCTGTCGCATTGTCAGGTGGGTGTTGACGCTGCCCACAAAATTCTCGACGCTGTGTATCATACTATCCATGACTTCGATTTCGTCCACGTCGCTCATATGCTTTTTAATGGCCGCAAGCAGCAGACTGTATTTGGTTAGCCGCTGCATGGGACGCACAACGATGTCGGCCAGGCGCAGGCGATTGCACATCTTCTGGGACTCGCACCAGGCCAGGTATACAGTGAACAGGGCGTTATTTTGATTGAGCTCCTTGCAGTAAAACTGGCAGGTACTTTGCTCCGCACAGTAGACCTGTGGAAGAACAGACATTAAAGATACAATATGGATGTTTATCGATTTGCCACGTCCCCAGCGGGTGTATTTAAAAAACATTTCGTGTGATCTTTAGAGAAGATCATCAGTAATATGTCGCTAAAAACGGTATACATATAGCTTAAAAACTGAAGGAGATTTATCGATTTTATCGAATGACCACGCCCCCAGTGAGCGTAGCCAATAAATCTTACCACTTTATCTGTTGTGGGTATATATGAGTATAAAATCAAATTTCAATCGGACGAACAGCAAGACGGATATTACACAAACTCAATACACTTTTCTCACTTCGTGGCCGGGTTCAAAAATTATAACTTACCTTGTAGGGCGCAAAGATGGAGGCGAACGTAATGAAACCTTCCTGAAAAAAGGCACATCTCAGTGGCTCGCGAGTCCTAATGCTGTGCGCCACCATCGGGTACAGCCACTGTGTCCAGAACCGAATGTTCGCCTCGCACACGCAGCGCACATTTGAAAACAACCTATGCTGATCGACGTCATTCAGCAGGCGTTCCTCCTGCACGGCCTCCAAACAGGCAAGAAACAGCTAAAAAGAAATAAAATAAAAAATAGCCAGTTTATATAGAGTACTCTCCAGACATATGGATACAAAAAAATGTGCCTGCTTACGTCTGTGACCGTTTGTAGGGCGTGAATGTAGTAGATCTCAGTGGTGACTAGCTCCCAAATGGCAGTTTGTATCTTAATCTCACTATCACTCATGGCGTTGCTGTCGACAAAGTCCCGCCAAGATTTGTCCATATTGTGCAGATAGTTTAGGGCGTCGGGAAGCGCGGGATGATCAAAGGTCAAGGCATCTGGACGTTGGGGCACACCATTTTTGGCATAGTTGTTAAGCAGATCGAAGAGTTGACTCTGCTGCGGATTTTTTTGGCCAAATATGGAGGTCCAGCGACCCAAAATCTGCTTGCCAGTCGCACTGCCCGACTCGCTAGTCTCTTCCGTTGAGGCGGAGGATAGAAGTCGAGGTGGTCGCTGCCGAGAGCCCTAAAAACAACGAAATTTAATAAATGCGTCCAACAATCAGGAAAACCCCTGGATCAACTTACGAATGATGCTGCCTTTTGCAGTGTTTTCCGACTGCTGTCGCATTGCGTGATGACAAGATGATGCCCAGCCAAGTTCTCAACATCGGTATGCTCGTCCAATAAGCCAGTCAAGTTTAATGGATCTGTATGCAATAAATAAATATATTAATTAATATGAGAGTTTTTGGAAAATTAACTGGGGTTACCTGTTTCTAAATAGCTGAACGTGGGATTATTGTCTGTAATTGTGATCTGTGAGAAGCTAAGGTTTCGCCTGTGCAGCACATGTTTCAGTGCAGTGCTGCAAATAAAACAATAGTAATATATTGTTGTTAAATTTATATGAATCAGATTTGAATAGATCAGTCGATCAGCCCTAAAGAGTGAGCAGGTTGTCCGTGTAACTATTTCAAGAACCTCCCGGTTCTATCATCAGCTGACTTTGCTATCGACCTTGACTTGCGTAAGCCTTGCCACTCTTTCGAAGCTTGAACTTGTTGAGAATTCTAACGAGTCAAAAAACGACAAAAAAAAACAACAAAGCGCGCAAAACCAAAGTCGCTCAAGTTCTCTGCTTTATACCCTGTTTTTGGCATACAACTGCTAGAGCAAGTGCTTTGTCCAATGTGGTTTTTTGTTATTTTTTTGCTTAAACCTTAGTTTTTTTGTTGTCAACAATAAACAACCTTTATTCTATTATATATATATATATATATATATATATATTATATGAAAAGTATAGACTTACTGCAAGGTGGTTCCTTTAGTCGCCGGTATAAATTCCTCATCAGCTAACCGCGGCGGATCCAAGCAAAAGGATACCGAAAAGAATTCCGAGCTTGAAACCTAAAGTAAGATTATATGTCATTAGCATAAATCGATATTTTACCTGAACGTTCTAGTTCCCTTATTGTAAATGGTATATAGAAACATAAATTACCGTCCCGTACCACTCATGTATTTTTCATATATCGTGAAACCTGATTGCAAATCGAGATATCCTTAACAAAAGCCAAGCGAAATTATGGAAACAATAATAACAACAATAGAGGTCACAACAGCAAAGCAAAGTAAATAAAACTTGATCCAGAGTCGAGATTCGATGTTTTACAATCGGTTGAGTGCGGCGAGAATTCTTCTTGGGCTTAGCCAAGAGCTGGATGACTCACCTCGCTGCGGGTCAGCAATGGTTTCTTGCGATGTATCAACGATGACGTCATCGTCGCTGAGGTCACGACCTTGCTGCCGCCGTAATAGCTATGTGGAATCAACGCAGCAGCGCCGATCGGCGACGTTGGAAAATTGTCGATAGCATTGCACTGTACATTTTTGGAAGTAGGTGCCAAATAGGCGGTCGCTGACGCAGCAGTGCTGGGCGGATGCTGGGCGGAGCTAACGCTGCAGCGAACACCTGACCCGGTGGCGGGCTGGGAGCTGCTCGGCGATAGCATCAGAGACGGCGATCGGCGCACAAATTGTGGAGCTTGCGCGTAAATCGTGGGCGGTGGAATAGTTGTGGGCGTGGTGAGTGGATGCGGCTGGCTGACCTTGAGGGGTTGGCGTATTTCCCCCTGCATAGGGTTGACGTTTATATGTTTGTATGTGTGTGAGTAAGAGACAAATGACGTTAGGAAAATAGAGTAAGAGAGAGAGAGAGAGAGATGTATAAAGAGCAAGAGGGAGAGAGAGAGAGAGAGCATGATAATGAGTATAGAACTAAGCAAAAGATCGTGAAATCAACGTAAAAGAAAAAAGTAGGCTGGAATCAAAAGCAAATATATCATAAACTTAAAGCTAATAGGAACGTGGCTTATAAAAGTATTTGTTTTAGCTTCAACAGCGTTAACGAAAAGAAAAGTGAGACATGATAAAAAGACAGATGCCAGGACTTAACGCCTTACGATGTTAAACAAACAAAAAATCCAGCGAAAAACCTTTTTCTTGTACATTTGTTGTACTATTTATATTAGATGATGGCCAGGTGGGACGGGAGTCGGTTTGGAACAGAGAACGTTTGCATGCAGCTATTTGAACTGAATGCACCTAGTTTCTTTTATATTTGTTGTTGCCCAATCTCTTTGCTTACCGATTGCGTCTGCTGGCCAGGCGTGGCCGCTGGCGCTGACATGCCCGGCGTTGTGGCTGTCCCGGCGGCCGTTGTGGGTGCGGCAACGCCGTGCTGGCAGGGCACCGACGTGTCGAGGCCATCCAAGTGGGTGAGACTTTTTGATTTCAACTGAAATTAAATAAATGAAAAAGTGTGTAAATGACAGAAATCCGCAAAGCGTCGACCCAAATATCCGATATTCGTAATCGAATTCGATTCGCTGGGGAAACTGCCAGCAGGTCCTTCTGTTCCACAGCGAATGGAATGCAAAGTTCAATCCGTAATTGAATAAATACAGATTACATAGTTTTTACATTTTTAATGATACAACGGCTTATTAAAAGCTTAAACATAATTAAATTAAATGCACCACATCTCCGTACATCCGTTTTTATAATATAATAAAGTTCTGATTCCCTGCATTCGGTGTGTTCAATTTAAATAATAGATTGTGTGGTGAGCATTCTTTCATCGTAGTTTTAAATTTCCTGCTTAAATCAGCAAAACAAACTGAATGCCAGTTTATCAAATGAAATAAAAAGCTATAAAAAATCCTGTTGTTGCACGTAACTGTTATTTTCGCACATGAATCCATTTCGACCTGAATGCACCTGAAACTAACTTGGCCAATCAATAAAATTGTGTTTTATTGCGCTTGGCTGGCTACAGCCACAACATTCACTTTACCAAATATAAATAAATCACTCAGAAAAAATATCTAAAATCAGCGGGCGAGGAATTGAATACACAATATGCAGATTAAAGAGGCGGCAAAAGAGCTCGAATCGAATCGTACTTGCAAATATATAGCAAACCAATATAGACACAAAGTTAAAAACAATAAATGAGAAAGTGGTGACAACTACGATGACAGCAACCATCCCTCACTTTTGTGGAATACACAAATCAAGAAACAAAAGTTTGGCTGAGTGAAAAGGATTCAGCATCCTTGCATACGTAAGCAGATGTGCAAGATTAATTTCTACAGTTTTCTTCTTATGTGTTGGCAACAAAATCCAGTCATAAATTAAATATTTAAAAGCTAGTTTATCCGATGCTGAAAATTAATTGCCTTTATATCAAGTATTTAATTGAGCTTCCAATCAATCAATTTTCTTCAAAAATGTCAGAAAACAAAAGAACATTTTCCGACAAAAAATAAATTTTGCACCGATATTTTTTCGATGTACTAATCAGATGTTGACAAAATTTGGAACATATATTAGAAGCATAATAAAACTGGTTATTTAAGAATTTAATCAATTTATGTTTAAAAGTGGTTCAAAAAGGTTTATGCTATAGCAATCCAATGTTGATAAGATTTGAATCATATAGTAGAAGCAGAAGAGACTTGTTATTTAGGAGTTTAATTCAAGATATATTAAAATACAAAAAATAGTTTATCATACAAATTTATTTGTATATCTTAAAAAGCGATTCGTAAAAAGGTTCATGATATAGCAATTCAATGTTGATAAGATTTTGATCATATATGTAGTAGGAGCAGAAGAGAACTTGTTATTTAGGAGTTTAATTCAAGATATCTTAAAAAACAAAAAACAGTTTTTCATACAAATTTAGAAAACTTTAAAAGCTACCCCAACTCGGCTCCTCGGTCTAAACCTATTCCAACATACACTTAATACGGTCGAAGATGTCTTCTTTAATGTGCGACACACTCTCTGTCAAAATAATAAGGGTATAATATAAAACAAATAATGGGAAAGCGATGGCAACTACCGCTGTATAATGACAGCAACCAGCTCAAGCTCTTGTGAAAAGGCAGAAACAAGGTAAATAAAACAAAAAAGGAAAATTGAAAAGTCTTTATTCGCATGTTACAAATTGATATCCGGCCGGGCAAGTGGCGTGCAGTTGCCGTGCTCGATCTAAACAATGACTCACCTGCAGTTTGCTGGTTGGCGGCGAGACAACGAGGCAGATTTTCATTGTTGCGCGCAGGAACTCCTCGCGTTTGCTCCTGAGGTCCGCTGGCACCGCTATCGGCGCCGAGGCGGCGGGCAGAAATGGGTTCAGGTTGCGCACCAGGACATTCGAGCTGAGGCTGTCGCTGGTCGGCGAGGCGGACATTTCGATTCTCTGCGGCTGACTGTGTTGCTGGGAAGCTGTTGGGTTGCCCGGCTGCTGGTGCAGCAGGCGCGTGGGCGAGTTCAGGCTAAAGAGCTTGCGTCTGTGTCGGCCGGGCGTGGAAGAGGAGCTCGACGCCGGACTGGGCGTTGGTCCCTGCGGGCAGCTGACGCCGCTTTCACTGTACGTTGACTCCTGGGAGCCGGCACGGCTGTACGCAGGCGTCGGCAACTGGGCGGAACGGGAGCCGGTGCCCCAGCCGGAATATTTAACGGACGTCACATTGCAATCCAACTGCAGTTCCTCGGGCTGTACGGCGCCGTCGAGCGGCTCGTCGTCCTCGTAGGTGCTGTGATAGGTGCGCGCCGTGATTTCCGGCAAAAATGGATTGTTCGGCGACGTCAGCGTATATTGATAATAGGCTCCGGCCTCGCCGCTCTTAACGGGCAAAGCGGTCTCGCCGTCGGCCTCGTCGGGAGTGACCTCCTCGGGAAAGGAGCCCGTATTCAGATCGTGCAGTCCACCAACGCCGCTGCTGCTGGACAGCACATGGGCGCCCAGCTGCTCCCACTCGCCCGACGACGAGTTGAACGAGGACGCCGTGAAGCCATCGTTCGAGTGGCCCTGACAGCTCCGGGAGCTCTCGTTGCTGCTCCGGAACAGAAAGTTCTGCAGGCGCGTTATTCGCACCGAGCTGCTCTCGCTGGTGATGCTGCAGCTGCGGCTGGCATTGGGCGGCGCCACCGGCTGCTGATCGCTGCGATTGCCGCCCGGCTGCTCTCGACGTTTGGCGCTCGGCTCCGCCGACTCGCTGCTGGCGTTGGCGGTGCTCAAGTCGCCGCCCATCTCAAAGTTCGTTTGGCTGCCGGCCCAGCAGAGATTCGTTTGGGAATCGCGGCACCTCGGCTCGCTCAGCTCGTAGTTGCTCTCCAGCGAGCTGCTCGAGTTCGTGTTGGTGGTGGCCACACTGCTCAAGTGCTGGTAGGCGTACTCGGGCGGCGTGCACTCGTCGGGGCTGTCCAGCAGTAGGGCCGTATTGATGTGTCCGCCAAGACCCAGGCCGGGTAGATGCAGTTGGCTGGCGAACGAGAAGGGTATGCGGCCGATCAGATTATTGTTGTCCAGCTTGGCCAGAGGCGGCGAGGCGCAGCTCTTGCCAGGATAATCCAAATCTGAGGTGGACTTGACCTCCAGCGAGCTGTGTGCAGTGCGGCGAAATGAACGGCGCAATCTTTCCGCCAGTCTTGACGGTTTGAGTGGCTTGTCCTTTGGCGGCCTCTCCTTGACGCTGCCAAGTAGATGCAGCTTCTCAGTCTTTTCTTTTCGTGTATCCTCCAGGATTTTCTCGTGCATTGGTGCGGCCTTCAGCGTGCTCCACACGGCTCCCAACGGCTCTGGCCGCGTTTTGGCAACGATTCTCGCTGCTCGCTGCTCTCGACTGGCGAATGCAATTGGCAGTGCCGCAAGGCCACCACCCATTACGTTCGCACGCCGCCGTGCTGTTCATGGACAGAGCGGGTCCGCTTCTATCAGACGGCGCCAATGGAAGAGCTCGACACGGACAGACTGCGGGTTCACATAGATAACAATGGACTCGAGTGTTCAGTTCGCTAAAATCAGCAAATATCTCGATACTGATTGGGTAACAAAACAAAAAAAGTTCCACATTCAATTCGAACGTTTGTTCGCTTTTAGCCGCCCTTAAATTGTAATTAACTTAGTTGTCATTAATTTAAGAAGCGTTAATTTTCCCCAAGTAACACAAATAATTTGTATTATTTCCTGTGCCCTATTTAAACTGTTAAAAGTAATTTATATGCATTGTATCGCTTAATTAATTTATTCAAGTTGGTTAATCGTTGATTAGCTGAAATTAGACAGATAATAAACAGAAGCATGTCAAATATGATTCTGTAAACATCTTTCGTGGGCGAACAAACCAGACCCTTTGTCCAAGTCGAAAAACCAAAAAAAAAAACATAAATAACTTTTTGATAATTTCAACCCAAAGTTATAAAAGCAACATAAAGGAAATAATACTATGCAGCGATATATATAAATAATTCTTGTCTTGGAGCATTAATTTCATAAATATGCATTATATTAACGTAAATGATGTGCACAGACAGTCTTCTCGTTACACGCTCCATCGGTCAGTTAAGCTTAATGTGGCCCTTACTCACCTTAGTTAGTTTAAAAGCATTTCGATATTAGATGAGTTATCCTTTTTGCGCGTTTTCTTCCTTTTGCAGAGTCGCTGCCTCTTACCGTACATTTATTTTAGAAAACTTATTGCCTGACCGGTTCGTTGCTTGCTTTTCACATTTGAAAATACACACATACACATGTATGTGTGTAAAGGTATTGACCGCGAGCGCATGGATAATGGAGTATATGTGACATATGGATTTGGATTACCTGCAAAAAAGAAGAAAAAATATTTTTTTAAATTATTTGCATACAATTTACATACATAAATAAATAAAATATGTTGCTTATTATAATATATCATTTATTTCATACTAACTCAAATGGCAGCCCAATTAACCACGCTCAATTGGCAACAAAGCCGGCGACCTGCTTGCATGGCCAATAGCCCCACGGCACCAATAGGCCCTTCTAGGCCTTGCAGACCATTTGCGTCTGATGTCATTTCTTGTTAACCACTTTGCACTTTTTGTCAAACATTTGATTTATATCGCTCACTATGCCTCGTAGCACTCATAACTTTCGCCCAACTAAATATGCCCGTGGGACTGGAAGAGGGAGGGGGAGGGGGAGAGGGTGGCAGCGATTCCTAACCGGCTCCAACCTAGGTAGAAGGAAAAGCTAATAAAAGAAGCAAAGGCTGTTTACCAAAAATAAAGTGCACTCTTGCAAAAAGCACGTAAAGCAGAGTCTGTCGAAAGTATTCGAATAATGTATACTCTATAGTCAAGTAAAAAGAACGCTAAAATCAATTGATTTATAACGTTTGTATAAGATAAAACAGTTAAGCTTAGTAAAAATCAGAAAAGTTAGAGTTTCTATTTTCAAGAATGTTGTTTAACGCACAATTTTTTACTATATAATTAATTAGTTATACTTTTATATAGTAAGTGTCGTTAGACATTGCTAAGAAAACGCTTGTGCTTATTTATTTTTAGACCCTTCCTAATTACACGACTTAATCTAAAAATATTTGCATATTTTTTTCTAGGATATTTAATCTGCGGTACAAGGATTTAAGTTTTAACTAGTTTTTGTTTGCACACAACACAGACAGAACTTTGTAAGGCAATACTTTACGGGCGAGCTCGAGCAAGGAATACATACATTAGTGTGCATATTTCTGTTATTTTTAAATCTACAAAATTACCCATATTTTCTATTTATATTTAACTTTTATTAGCAGACCACAAATTCTATATGCACTATAAAATTATACATTTTAAATTTTTGTGCTTTCTTTGTAACTCTTGTGTATATTTGACATTAGCCAATTCTATATTAAAGTAATATACTTATAAACGTAGCAGCGCTCGTTAAAGTGGATAAATAGTTTTGACCTCATTGCACTTCCGAACGGAACGTTACGGAACGACCTGGCTGGCCTTCTCAAGACTTCTTTGTAACAGACCGTGAGGCTATCTGCGGTTTTTAATGTGTCAAAAGCTTTCGACTCCCTCGATGGACTGGAAAATTCTAAGGTTGCTTCGAAATCGATTTAAATGTTTTGCTTGCGTGTTTTGCGAGTAAACTACGGTTAGCATTGCCTTGAGGCCTATGTGTATACAGTTCGTTTTCCATTTGGTTTGAACTAGTTATAACAGCCAAGTATTCTGTGCTAAAGTTTGCTCGTTCAGTAGATACCCTGTACTCGTGTACATACAAGCATTTTACCTACGAGACTTTATGCTCGTATATAAAGGCAACACATGGCTAAAACAGCTTTTGCTTTTTCGTACATTTTATTTGCATTGCTCTTTTTTGTTTGGCACAGTTTTATTACATCCCCACAGACAAGATTTTTTTTCTTATAGGGTATCGTTGCCAAGTTTTTGGGCTCACACTTTGCTTAGCTCATTTTGATTTTCGATAAATCATACCGATGGGAATATGTTACGTGAACTGAAACGGAGGAGGCGTGGCAATTTACCGTAATACTCCACTTTAAGGTGCAGATTCGGTTTCACACTGTACTGAAACCATTTGGAAAAATTGAATTAAAGCGTTGTTATGCAACATCATTTTCTACCTCGACTTTTTAAAGTGCTGCTCCGCTGTGTGGGCGTGGCAACAGGCAGGATGTGTTGAGGCCATTGAAAGTGGCACAGTTTCCTACCTGTTAACGTCGTGTGCTCATTTTACAGGTACTCTTCAAAAATATAATAACGCAGTTTTGAAGCGTCAGAATCCCTGAAATTCTGCTCTCTTTGTAATGATGTAGTCCATTTTAAACACAAACTTTCAACAAAAAAACAGTGTATATATTAAAATGGTTGTTGTTCATCTTACGGAAAGTGTTCACTCCAAAGAAATAATTGAATTATTTGGTAAACCTTTTGTCGTTCACAGGGTATGTGATTGTCAAGCATTTTCAACTGCAGAATTTGTATTTTATAATAATGGCAATGAGGCACGCAACTGAACAGGAAATTGGATGCACTGCAGCCAACTAGGTAAACTATTGCAGGAGTGGGAGTCACGGTTAGTACGATACGAAAAAGCCAATCAGCACTATATTATTATTTTTTTTGTATTATTATTATTATATAGAACTGTTGGCCGGAGCTGAATTTTTTACTGTAATTACCCTTCATGATGTAAATGCACATAAGGCTGGTGTTTTGGATGGCAAAATAAATATGCGGCCAAACTGTTAGCGAAAACCCAATCCGAATAATAATGAGTTTTTGGTTAAGGTAGTGCGAAAATTGAACCTGTTGCAATATACGAATAATTTTAATACTCGTATAAAATTATTTAAGATTAACATTAGCCAAAGCCGAAACTCTTATAACAAAAAATGGTAAATGCAATTTATATTAAAAATCTATGTAACACATGTCAAGGTATAACGCTTAGTGGAAAGGAAAGTCGGATTATATAAAAAACCGCACATGTATCGTATGGCATCAACATATTTATTTTTACTTTAAAAAAAAAATTGTATTTTCACTTTTGCTGAATCAATAAAGATGACAAACCATGGGCAAAATGCCATTAAACATGAATATCGGTTCAGTTTTGACAAAGTTATGTGAAATATAAAATATGTGTTGTCCCTATAACTAGTAAGTAGCTCTGCGTGTGCAAACATTTCAGTTTAGATATACTAGTAATTAGGCATGCAACTACATCTTTTGTTTAAATATCCTGCGAGCAAGTTTGCTGGATTTACTTCAAGATCATATAACTATCTATACAGCAGAGTATTTCAGAATTCGACACACTGATAATTTTAGTACTTTTATATTTTGCACCTTTTTTCACATACGAGTGTAATAATCGTTTGGTCTATCACCTTTAAAATTAGACAGTTTCGCTTTGGCGAGCTTTGTTTCTTGCATTGACTTACGTCATTTGATGTAACTCACGGTGACTTTGCCGCAACGCTGGCAAGGTTAGGGCCCCTGTATGTGTCATCATTATCGCCCTCGCCTCACGTGGCCAACGCCAGCCCGCCCAGCCCGGCCGATGGCCCTTCCAAGCCTTGCCAATACCAAAATCGATCGTTGTGGTTCCTTTTCGTGAAATGCTTTATTTTTTTTCGCATTCGCAGCTATTTTTTGTTTTTGCTTTGCCTTGTCTGATTCAGAATTATTGTTGTAAAAAAAAAAAAAAATTTACGTAAGTCGTAGGTGGCCCAAACCCTAGAGGGCCAGAAATGTTGCACACGCAAATTTGCCGCGCTCGAACGTCCGTGTTGTCCAAAGTTGCCTTTGTTTGCCAATTTTTATGAGCTCCTTCTGCCAGAACCTACGGTCAAATTCTTCACACGCTTCGTGCATAAATACACGCACTCACACATGCACACAAACTGACACACACACACACACAATCCAACTTTTGGAGCAACACCTGTAGACTAATTAATGACAAATTTCTCATGCTACGTGTGTGCGTAAATTGGTATATAATAAAATAAGAGCGTTACGCCTTCCCCAATTCCATTTGTTTGCAAATTGTGTTAACGTTGATTTAAGGTGATTCAATTAGTTTTTTTTTTTTTTTTGGGTCTAATGTGGTAGAGCTTAGAGGGGACGTCTAATAATTATATTGGGGTCGCTTTAAGCGAACTTCATAATTATCATTCTCCTAGAACGTTTACAGTTCGCTACTCACTTTAACCACAAATTCTAAGTATATATTCTGCATTTTCTTTTGAGAATTTTCTTTCCAGTACCTCTTTTGTTGCATTGCTTTTAAGAATTGGGGAAATTCCAGCTAGGAGTGCTTCGTAATTGAACGAATTATTATACGTAATATTTTCGCTATATTAATTACAATCAAAAGGTCAAAAAGCTCTCAAAGTTCTAAGTAAAAATTATAAGTACACACAAGTTTTTTGTGACTTAGCAAGTTTAGTAAATTTAAAGCTTTTAAACTCATATTTTTAAAGACCAAAGTCAAAGGAATTAAATAAATTTATTAAAATATTTTACAAATATATGTATAATTATCTGAAATGGAGAAAACATTTTAATACTGTATCACATACAGCTTTAGTGATTTTATTAATCATATTAAAATACTTTAAAGATTTCGTATGAATACTAAAATCTTTTTGTGCCCATTTTTTAAAATACATAAATAGAATAAAGACATTTGTAAATATAAAGGCAGCTTTATAAATGCCAAAACTCCCACACAACAACAAATCTTTGCTAAAAAGCACCTGATAAGCCCTGTTAAAGCCCACAAAGGCAGCAAAATAAATCTTGAAGGCTCCCAAACAAATGGTACACAACAAATAATACTCATTTACAGTTCTGCGAGACACAAATAAAAAAAATACTTGGAGAAAGCAAAGAATAAACAAAATATTCTAGACTAACAGATATTTGTGTATAATTTCAATGTTTAGCGAAAGTGTGATAAAATTTAATTAAAACATCCATCCAATTTTATTATATCCTGTTTGACTATGGCCACATTCATAAATAACAGTACAAATATTTATGCTTTGGTTTGTTGTCGGAAAATTCCTACAACCGCCCAAAAATGCGGCAATATTTCTCAAATTAAATTTGATTTATGACTTTTGTCCCATCCGCCACACCAGAGCCAAGGACAAACCGTAATATTTACCAGTCGCGCTTTGAGCTGTACCGAACAGAACTGGACATGTCTTCGTGATACTTGTTTGTATTTACTTTGACTCTCATCAGGTGCCCATATGACCGGGACGTGCTGACGTCATCCCTCGCAGCTGCCCCAGCCTACAGCCTCCAAAGATGTCTGATATGGCCATTGAGGCCATACGGCAGACATGACCGCAAAGAGAGCAGGAGCAAACAAAATGTGTGTGTGCGAGTGTGCGGGTGTGTGTGTGTGTGTGTGTGCAGGCTCGTTGTGCTTATCACTGTGCCAAAATGGTAGTGCGTCTGTATAACTTATGTCCGACCATAAAAACTTTTTATATCATCTAATTATTTCTTGTGGCTTTTTATAAGATTTTATTATTGTTCAGAGTATCTCAAGTATTTTTGGTTTCGCTCGTGGCTTTTAACTGTTAGTATGATTCAAATCAGAGTTGATATCTTTGCCCAAATTTAAATAATCATAACAAAAGCTTTTCATACTTGAAATGAGCATAAATGAACCTGGAAATTGAGTACTCAATGCAAGAATGTTTCCTGGTTTTTCTTAAATCGTAAGCATAAATGAATCTAAAATAATTTATTTCTAATATAAATAAATAAATATAAAGTGATTGTTTTAAGATATTTATCTACTTGATTTAAGCTCATAGTTAAAGTATTAAAAAAATTTGATTAGTTCTTAATACAAGTATATTTTTTGTTTAATAATTATTCTGTTCTGTTCTTAATACAAGCTTTTTTTGAGTAAAAATCAGAATGCAATTATTTAGGCGCTCAAAATAGTACCTAACTCTTATAAAAATAAATCCGATTTTGGTTCTTAACTTGATTTGCCTATAAAGGATATATGCAGAAAATGAATGAGTACGGCTTGTGTTTTTGTGTGGTTGCGGGATGACCTTGTGAAGGCCTTAGTACGCTGGCAGGCATCAAAACGGAGCGTGCTTGCTCATAAAAAATAAAAACAAATTTTTTTTTCTTTTTGGCTGCTTCCTTTGCTTTGCAGGTGTTATTGCAGCGTCTCTTACGCTTCCACGTTAGGAGTTGAATTCAATTTCGGCGCATGGTGTCGAACATCACTGGAGGCCAATTTCAGCGGATGTTTGGGTCCATGTTCTACTGTTGCAGGCGATAGGACTTAACTGCTCCTAAATGTAATTAACATCTAAATGGTTTGACGAGTCACGGACAGAGCTGTTTGGCACATGTACATATGTACATATTTATCGAGTATCTAATGAATATTATAGCAGCCTCCATACCGGTGAGCCAAATATACATATGTATATATGTATGTGCACATATATGCATATATATAAATGTGCAATGTGGATCGCGTGGGCTGCACCAATAAGTATGCTGCATAAAATGAAATTGGGTTATGCATATTTGAGCGGACAGAGACGCCAGCTCCTACTGGTACCCAATATTGGGATAATATAGCAGGCAGGCAAGCAGGCTGCATATCGCGATTAAATATTCCACTTGCATAAGCCTCAGTTTTACGGCTTATACGAGTGATATACGATATACGTATAGGTGCAAATTAAAGTATGAAAATGTTCATTTCCGTAAACCGATCAGAATCATAGCATACAATTTAATGCAATTGTTCGCGAAAAAGGGACAAGCGAAAAGCGAAATTTTATCATTTAACAGCTCACTTATTTTGAAACGTAATCGATAATAAGAACCCCCAAATTGCAATACCGGCATCAATGCGTACACAGTTCGTATACTTTATATAATGACTAATCCCTTGTAAATAGTGAAACGTATTAAATCAGACTACGATAAATTAGTGTAGGGGCTGGGTAAACTAGTCAAGAGTGGACATTATCTTCATTTCTATGTACGTACATTAGTGGTAATGTGTGTAAATGTCAATCCGGCTTTCCTTCTCCTTTGGGCTGCTGATTCATTCTGTCACTATTCGCTTCAATTTACTTTATCCCTGAACTTGTATACGAATCAAAATAGGTTATTTCTATGAACTGTGTTGGGTTATACGGCTATATAAATATATATATGTACCATATTTGCATAGTAATCATAATTTGATGAGATTCCCGCGACATTGAAATTGTTTGTTTGGTTTGGTTTGGTTTGTTTTTTTTTTTTTTATATAATTTCGTTATTCAACGCTTTGTTGGCAGAACTTGTAATTCATTACGTTTACTCTTGAACATATAAGTATTACGCTGCACTTAGTTTTGTTTGTTTTTCTTTGCTTTTTTTTTTTTTTTTTTTTTGCTGGTCCCCGCGCAAAAACAACCACAACAACTATACAAAAACAAAACGTAATCGTTGCGAATGCAGAGAATTCGTAGCCAGAATACGCCTTCAGGGTCGCGTAGTCCTTTGGTTGTCCGCACAGCGCGACGTTCCGCAACGAACTAATATGTCGGAGGACACATTGGCTCGTTTAAAGGACGAGGGTGACGAGCATGGCATTGGCAGCGCCAAAGCTGAGAAAACACGCTTGATAAGGATAACAGCGCCCAAGGACACACAAAGAGCACTGAGACATATTGCCTTCAAATTGAAACGCATGCAACTCGCTCTTAATTCTAATTCACTGTGCCTCCACTCTGAGGGATGTTTTGATGCCGGAGACGCGACAATATTTCACATATTATCTAGCAAAAAAGGTCAATTAGTGGCAAAAGTACGAATCTAGTGGACGCTGCTCGACGCGAAGATATCCTGCAGTAAGATTTATTCATAGTAACAAATACAATTGTAATTATTATGAACTATTGGGTTTGTTAATTATAAAAGGCATGTTAAAGCAAATAAATCTGTTAATGTGAAATATAAGAACTTCAGTTACTTTTTGTGCACGCCTCGCGTACAATTAAGAGTAGTCGTCTGCTCTTAAATCAATTGTGCACATGTGCTCTTTTGTGCTCTCTTAAATGTGCGTGTGCTTTAGTTGGAGCTTTCGGCGATAAGCCGTTGGTAAACAAACGTTACGTTCATTCATGGAAAAAGCAACAACAAATTCTGTCATGCCCAGCGCGAAAATATAAACATTCCTACATATAAATGTGTGTACTGATATACATATGTATATAATAAATATATGTAGGTATGCATAAACATTCGTGAATATATATACATATGTATATATTAATGCGATTCGCAGATTCAGTCGAATCAAAAGAAATAATCAAAATAAAATGTGCCGAAAAGCTCCAACGGCGGCGCCATGTGCCAGCGTCAATGACTCATTGCGCTTGGCCTGAATGTTACCGTAAATCATGGTTCACATTTCGCAGAGCCCACAAAGCCAAATTATTGATGGTGCAGTCACACCTCACGGATGCTAACCTTTCACCCATAAGTAAGACATAGTTTATAATATTTTAAATTTATGTACAACAATTTACAAAAAAATACAAATTTACATATATAGATGTATATTTGTATAGGATTATTTATAAATACAAAAATATCTGATTATATGCATAGATATATAGTAAATGTTTCTATGTTCGTCTTACGGCTTTATATGCCTGTGCATTTGTATTCATTTAGTCATTCAAATACTCGTTGTTGTGACACGCCTTGAAAGCTCTAAAACGCCGCCTACTGCGCCAGCGCTTATTGTTATTCCTTGCTTGGTTACGAGGGTCGATTCAACATTTATGGTATGCTAATCCTTTTAAGTTGCAAATTTATTTATTAACTAACAAAAGCTGATTAAGGTTAAGTATTGTATGTGAAAGCAAATAGTTAAAGGTATATAAGTATAAATATTTAATTTATGTATAATAATCATAATATAATAATCAAAAAAAAAATGATGTTTCCAGTTAAGCTCATTGCTAAATATTTTTAATGATGAAAAGTGGAAGTAAATCTGCATGGAATTAAAATACAATAATGTAACATTTAAATAATGATAAATGTCAGCATCCTTTTGATCTACCCTCGTTTTTGCCGGCTTTTACTACACACTGCCAGCGGGGCTGGCGAACAACAATAACGACAACGGCTTGCAGTGATTCATCGCAAAAAACTCGGCGGCGATACATATAAGACATATATTATATATGTTTATATATACATATGTATATATGTATGTGTATGCATCCATATAAGATTCAAAAATTAAAGTCTCCGTTTGGCTCGCATGCATTCGAATAAGCGTGACCGAAGTTGCCACACAGATTTTGCAGCTGTAATTATGCGAGTACCAAGAAGCAAATCACTTGGCCAAGAACAGAAAGAGAACGGGGAAATTGTAAAGTAAACCCTAGATCTGTTGTAGATATGTAAATTGATACTTGAGTATAAATAAACTGCATTCAGCGAAAACAATATGTGTACTTGATATCCCAGTTCTAATTGATTAATATATATTTCTATGCAAGTCGGCAAGGGTATCAAATATTCGGCAATACAGAAATATCTGTTCTTTCTGGTTTTATTTATAGCACTGCTACCGAAACGAGTTTCTAGAGCGCAGCTTGTTTGTGACCAAGGTTAATCGATTTGAAGGTCTGCAGTTGGCAAATACTTATCAACTTGGACTGAAAAAAAACCACAAACATAAAAATGTTATCAATGGACAACGGCCTAATATATGTGTACACTTATGAATACACTAAAAACAATTAGAATTTTGTGATGGAATCGTGTCAATTGTAGAACAGCTTTAAGCCGGCATTAGAAACAAGTTAACAAGAAATTCTAACCGTTGCCATCTTTAAATAAAAATAAACCTAGAATATTTTTTTTAAATCGAGCAGCACGGAAATAATTCAGTTTCAAGTGAAACTGCAAATCATTCAGGAATATATTGCTAAATTTTGAATACATTCATTGATGAAAAAGAGTACATTAAAATTTATTCAGCAATATTTATGCAAGAGAATTGAATTAAATTTGAATTCATTCAGGCTGAATTGAACATAAATAAATTGCAATTGTTTTTTAATTGTAAGCCCTTTTATTCAAAAATAATAAAGCGACCGAATATCAGCACGCAAGCTCAAGAACTCAGCGCCAGCGATGATGACGTAATGAGCCCCGTTTCCGGCGTACGAAATGACGATTTGCCGTCGAGCTTGTCGTTGTGTAGTTGGCAATGATTAATGCCCCCATAGCTACATAGTACATTCCTACGCACACAAACATACACAATTTATATTTTCCAAAAATGCAGGAGTTACAAAAGAAGTACATGTATACATATACTAGATATACATAACTTGCGTTTAATAGGTTAACTTAGCGTCGCGGTCGACTCAGATAATTGTTTGTGCTTTAAGCGATAAGGACGGCAGTTCCGAATCGCGATAAGATAAGCATGGGGCCCGGCGCAGGCGCATCGAGACAATTTCGAAACGCACCTGTTATCGCGCCTGGCCCGACGCTTATCTTATCTGGCACCTGGCCAGATTGCAAAAGCTACAAATTCTTTTTGCTTTATTCCCAGTTAATATCAGTTGAGCATTCAGTTGAGTAGCGACAACGTAACGAATACGAATACGAATACGAATACGAATCATTTTTGGTTTGACTAGTTTGAGTGTGTGTAAATCTAAAGACAAGGGCAACAAATATGGTATCTGTGAAAACAATTGGTTCGATTTTCATCAAAGCGCTTAAGCTGGTAAGTTTTCAATGTGTCCTGTCAATTGCCAGGAAATGAGCAACAATTTTCCCAATTTTCACTTAAATTTTGCTTACAAATTGTTGAGCAATGCGACTAACTGTTGGCCTTATCGGCCTTATCAGTGTGGGTTTACTTATTAGTAATATTACTCATATTTGCTCGAAAAGCACAAAATCGAGTGCGGGTCGTGAGTGCGCAATAACTGTGGCCAAAGCTCTGCTGGGCGGGGCACACAAATGATCATTACAAGGATGATTCACGTATAGCACTAGTTAGGTTAGGAATTGACGAATATAATCTATATACGATCTATATGTGTGTAATGTAATATTAATATTATTTTATCCCTGCAGATCATTAATTTGGTGGTGATATTCCTATATCGCTGGGGCGATGGCGGCGAATTCCTGGGCATTGGCGGCACTTGGAACCTGAACGAGGAGAAGAGCGCCGATGCGGAAATCGTGGCCTCCGGTGTAATGGTCGGCTTCTTCATCTACACGGCCTGTCACACAATTGCCTACTTCTTTGGCACCACCAAGCATAAGGGGTAAGTCTTTATTTGACAGAACTGGCGCCCCATTCTAATCGGATTTGTATTTTGGCTCACCCAGAGAATTGTGCGACACCATCATGAATGTGGTGGGCACCTTTATGTGGATCGCCGTTGGTGGTGTGGGGCTGCATTACTGGAAGGGCTATATGTCCGACGAGGGCTTCCTGTATGTCAATTCGGAACGTCAGGTGGGCATTGCCATGGGCTCGCTGTGCGTCATCGAGGGCGCACTGTATCTGCTGGATACCGTACTTGCCTGCATACACTACTCAAAGGGCGACACCGACTACACGCAATGAGCTGCTAGCCAGCTCAAACAAAGCGCCGCTGGGGCAACTGCCGAATAACTGACAACATTTTTATCTACACATATTTCAGTTAATTCTAAGTGCAAATTAGTTTATAACCTACTTATGAAGCCACTTGTGTACGATACGTTTATAATTTTCTTATAATCACATACGAATTATTCAAGGCCAGTTCGCTGGCCATCTCTAATATTTAAAACCAACAATCCACAAATGTTTCGCTCCAGAATTACACTTTGGCAAATACAAATTTTTAAGATCAAAACAAAAAACAAACAAATGTGTCAATATTAAAAGGGATTCCTGGCTGTTTAGACTGAAACCAATGAATAAGTGAAACCACATCTTATATGTACGTATATCTATGTACTATTCGGTTTGTCAGTTGGCATTCGGCTATTATAAATTCTAAACAGCACTTGGCTTTAATTTATAGGTCTAGTAACCCTCCCTGAACTAGCTCAGTTGCAGTTTCTCAGTTAAATTATTATTCATAGTGTCAACCGCTTGCCATAAAAAACGAAATATTTTATGCATGTCCATGTTATATCAGTACATATGTATAAAAGTATATAAAGCTCTATAAATACACATATGTTGTATGTAAACTTTTATGCAGATCGTTATCGATCAGGTTAAGACCATAAGGATTCCAAATTCAACATTCCATAAAAAGAAAATTTTGTTTAAATATAAAAAAATATCGGCTGCTTTTAAAAATCATCATATCACCATTATTTTATGAGTCAGAAAGCAGAGACTTGCTCTCAAATGTTCGATGCCATAACTTTTGCAAACCCGAACTGATTTTACTACTTGACAGCATTTTGGCAATGGTTTGTCCTGTATTTTGATTCTGCATTTTAAATATATGCATTATTGAAAATAAAATTTTTCGCATTTTTTTCTCAGAAAAATCATGTACTCCCCCCTTACTCATTTTCGAAAATTTTTTTTTTTAAATTTAGAATTGCAAATTTATATTTTTAATCGCTTGTGGGTGTAACAATTAGTATAAAAAACAACATTAAAACAGTTTCTGAGGGGGTCAAATTTTTTGTCAAAAATCATGCCAAAATTTACAAAAATTTTGACATGTAAAGCTCTCGGATCCATAGCTCCTATATTTCAAACTCCCATAACTTGGTCAAAACTGAACCGATTTCCACTTTTGATGGCATTTTGGCCATGGTTTGTCCTCTATTTTGATTCAGCATTTAAAATATATGCATTATTGAAAATTAAATTTTTCGCATTTTTTTGTCAGAAAAATCATGTACTCCCCCCTTACTCATTTTCGAAAATTATTTTTTTTTTAAATTTAGAATTGCAAAGTTATATTTTTAATCGCTTGTGGGTGAAACAATTTGTATAAAAAACAACATTAAAACAGTTTCTGAGGGGGTCAAATTTTTTGTCAAAAATCATGCCGAAATTTACAAAAATTTTGACATGTAAAGCTCTCGGATCCATAGCTCCTATATTTCAAACTCCCATAACTTGGTCAAAACTGAACCGATTTCCACTTTTGATGGCATTTTGGCCATGGTTTGTCCTCTATTTTGATTCAGCATTTTAAATATATGCATTATTGAAAATAAAATTTTTGAAATTTTTTTGTCAGAAAAATCATGTACTCCCCCCTTACTCATTTTCGAAAATTATTTTTTTTTTAAATTTAGAATTGCAAAGTTATATTTTTAATCGCTTGTGGGTGAAACAATTTGTATAAAAAACAACATTAAAACTGTTTCTGAGGGGGTCAAATTTTTTGTCAAAAATCATGCCAAAATTTACAAAAATGTTGACATGTAAAGCTCTCGGATCCATAGCTTCTATATTTCAATAACTCCCATAACTTGGTCAAAACTGAACCGATTTCCACGTTTTATGGCATTTTGGTAATAGTTTGTCCTCTATTTTGATTCTGCATTTTAAATATATGCATTATTGAAAATAAAATTTTTCGCATTTTTTTGTCAGAAAAATCATGTACTCCCCCCTTACTCATTTTCGAAAATTATTTTTTTTTTAAATTTAGAATTGCAAAGTTATATTTTTAATCGCTTGTGGGTGTAACAATTAGTATAAAAAACAACATTAAAACAGTTTCTGAGGGGGTCAAATTTTTTGTCAAAAATCATGACAAAATTTACAAAAATTTTGACATGTAAAGCTCTCGGATCCATAGCTCCTATATTTCAAACTCCCATAACTTGGTCAAAACTGAACCGATTTCCACATTTGATGGCATTTTGGCCATGGTTTGTCCTCTATTTTGATTCAGCATTTTAAATATATGCATTATTGAAAATAAAATTTTTCGCATTTTTTTGTCAGAAAAATCATGTACTCCCCCCTTACTCATTTTCGAAAATTATTTTTTTTTAAAATTTAGAATTGCAAAGTTATATTTTTAATCGCTTGTGGGTGAAACAATTTGTATAAAAAACAACATTAAAACAGTTTCTGAGGGGGTCAAATTTTTTGTCAAAAATCATGCCGAAATTTACAAAAATTTTGACATGTAAAGCTCTCGGATCCATAGCTCCTATATTTCAAACTCCCATAACTTGGTCAAAACTGAACCGATTTCCACATTTGATGGCATTTTGGCCATGGTTTGTCCTCTATTTTGATTCAGCATTTTAAATATATGCATTATTGAAAATAAAATTTTTGAAATTTTTTTGTCAGATAAATCATGTACTCCCCTCTTACTCATTTTCGAAAATTATTTTTTTTTTAAATTTAGAATTGCAAAGTTATATTTTTAATCGCTTGTGGGTGAAACAATTTGTATAAAAAACAACATTAAAACAGTTTCTGAGGGGGTCAAATTTTTTGTCAAAAATCATGCCGAAATTTACAAAAATTTTGACATGTAAAGCTCTCGGATCCATAGCTCCTATATTTCAAACTCCCATAACTTGGTCAAAACTGAACCGATTTCCACTTTTGATGGCATTTTGGCCATGGTTTGTCCTCTATTTTGATTCAGCATTTTAAATATATGCATTATTGAAAATAAAATTTTTGAAATTTTTTTGTCAGAAAAATCATGTACTCCCCCCTTACTCATTTTCGAAAATTATTTTTTTTTTAAATTTAGAATTGCAAAGTTATATTTTTAATCGCTTGTGGGTGAAACAATTTGTATAAAAAACAACATTAAAACTGTTTCTGAGGGGGTCAAATTTTTTGTCAAAAATCATGCCAAAATTTACAAAAATGTTGACATGTAAAGCTCTCGGATCCATAGCTTCTATATTTCAATAACTCCCATAACTTGGTCAAAACTGAACCGATTTCCACGTTTTATGGCATTTTGGTAATAGTTTGTCCTCTATTTTGATTCTGCATTTTAAATATATGCATTATTGAAAATAAAATTTTTCGCATTTTTTTGTCAGAAAAATCATGTACTCCCCCCTTACTCATTTTCGAAAATTATTTTTTTTTTAAATTTAGAATTGCAAAGTTATATTTTTAATCGCTTGTGGGTGAAACAATTTGTATAAAAAACAACATTAAAACTGTTTCTGAGGGGGTCAAATTTTTTGTCAAAAATCATGCCAAAATTTACAAAAATTTTGACATGTAAAGCTCTCGGATCCATAGCTTCTATATTTCAATAACTCCCATAACTTGGTCAAAACTGAACCGATTTTCATGTTTGATGGCATTATGGCCATAGCTTGTCCTATTTATTGATTCTGCATTTCAAATATATGGATTGTTTTAAAACATAATTAAATTTTTTTGGTAAGCTTTGAACTAAAGAACAGACAGACAGATGGAAATTGCAATATTGACCTCGTCGAAGAATAATAAATATACTCTGAAAAGGAATGCCAAACTTTAAAGTCACTTCGAAATTAAACGCCAAACGCACTTATCAATATCTATTGATTATCTATTGATTAATTGGCTTACCTGTATTTTGGGCTTCCCGCGCCCATCCACCGCATCCCGCTGTTGCTGCTTAAAGCTGTTGGCTCTCGCGACACTCTGCGCACAGAGCGCACAGCGCCGATTCGCGGAGCCGTCCTCCAGATTCAATGCATCGAAGAGCATTGCCTGGTCTTGGATGAACGAGTTGCGCGATCGCTGATTGAGCAGCTCCAGCGTGCGCGAGTCCAGGCTTTCGCGATACACGTTGTGCACTCTGTCCAAATTGTGCTCAAAGTCCGTGTCCAGATTGAACGAGCTCTGGCTGCTGTTGCGCGTCGAGGTGGACTTCTGGCGAGCGCGCAGGGAGCCGTTGCTCCGTTTGCGCCGCAAAACCACGGTGTTCGGTGTGCTCTCCAGCGAGGAGCCGCCCAGGGAGGAGCCGACAAAGGAGGGCGTGCGCGGCAACGGCAGGCTGGCCGACTGGCATCCACTCCCATTTGCATCGCCCAGCGGCGACGGTGAATGCGAGTAGTGGGGCGTGGCATTAGCGCTTGTGGGCAGTGGCAATTGTGGCATTTGGACGGGCATTTGCTGCTCGGCCAGGCTCATGAGCGAATGCTGGCGTTCCAGCTGCTTTTCGTAGCCGTTGAACTTGTCGTAGTCGATGAAGGACATATTCGCGTAGCTGACCATATTGTCGATGGCCTGCAGCGACTGCAGCGAGGCGCTCCACTTGGGATTCATCTTGTCCTTTTTGTCCTTCTTCTGTTCGCCGTTGTCGCCGCCGGAGGTTAGCCCACTGATTCTGCTCTTGAACGAGGCGATGATCGTGTTCGAGCGCCGCTTCTGAAAGTTCTGCTGCGGATTGTAGCTGGCTTCGGTGGGCGTCAGGGATATGAGCGACGGCTTGCGCTGCATGCCCGACTCCGAATCCAACTCCTCAAGCGGCGTCGAGGTGAGCGCTTGCGTGGACTGTCGCCGCGTCGGCGTTCGAACCGAGCTAGCGGTATCCGCCCGTCGTCGCATTATCGGCGAACAGCTGCCGTCGGGCGCACCGCTCTCGGCCAGGGAGTTCTTGCGCGGCGATGCCGGCGACATGGGATCGCCCGGCTTTTCGGCCTCCTCCGACAGCTGTTCCAGCTGCGGCTCAATGAAACTGCGCCGATTCGGCCGGCGCAGCAAAATCATCGAACGGCTGCGCGTGAACGTAAAAGGCGTCTTGTCGGCCTCATCTTTCGGATTGTCGCCACGTGCCAGATTCTCCTTGCTGCTCGTTAGATGATTTAGGAACCTGGTGATCTTGCCGCGAATGCTGTGCGTGCGCTCCATTTTGGGCAAGGACTCAATGCTGGGCGCATGCGACAAGGTTGCACGGCGCTCCACTTCGTACTGCTCCTTGAACTTTTGCGTAATGTTTAAAGGCGGCGCTGGCGTTGCTGCAATCGTAGATTGCGCATTGTTGTTGTTCTGCACCATGCTGTTGTTGTTGTTGTTGATATTGTTGTTGTGGGTGCGATTGTTGGCCTTTGTATCGTTTGATTTGGTTTTCGTGGCAGGTTTACTGATCCCGTTTTTATTGCCATTTATGGTCTGTGTTTGTTGTTGTTGCAGTTGTTGCTGCTGTTGCTGTTGCTTTTGCTGCTGCTTCTTACTTGTCTTTTGTAACTTCTTTTGTCCCTTGGCGGCGCTCTTCGCCTCTTTGCTAGAATTCATTCTGTTGCCAATTAACTGCAAAATATGAAAAGAGTTAGTTAGAAATATTAATACATGACAGGTAAGCATATATTTTTAGCCCAGTGTAACACTCTCTTTTTCGCAGCGATATCTCTTATCAACAGTAAGCTCTACTATATAAATCGGCCCTCCAAAAATGTGGAGCACCTAAAGCAAATGTGGATAATGATATCTCACTTGGTGACTTGTCAATCTATTTCCAGGCCACTAGCGCATTGTAGAAAACAGAGAATAGGCAAGCTCTAGCTTGTTTTAAAAAACCATATATATATATATTTAAATGAAGATATAAATATTTGTTAAAAGTGCAAGTGGTTTATCAACCTACTGTTGCCTACTGTTCTCAACAAAAACCTTATTGGCCGCTGTTTAGGGAAAAAGGGCGAAGCACTTTCTCTAGCAGTTGCTTGCTACAAACAGGGTATAAAGCAAGCAGAAGCTTTTAAGCTAGCCAGATGATTTTTTAATAAGCATTTTACATTTAAAACCTCTAACGTAAAAATTCGCTAAAGAATTTTCAGTTAATTTATGAGAATTTTTATTTAAAAAAATTTTTTTTCCAATCAATAAATATTAACCAATGACCTTTACTGATAATAATACTTTTAAATACATATATGTATGTATATTGGTTTAACCGAGCGGATTCCAATTTACATTACAAGATTTTTATGAGGCTTTGACAGACTTCTTTTTCTTGATATTATGCATCAGTCCTTGCGTTTATCAACGCGAAGGGGAAGTCAGCTTGTTATATATTGATAAGGTTCGGGGCAAAAGAGCTTGTTGAAGCGAAACTCGCCGTTGCAGTTCGTTTAATGTCATAATGCATGCATGCAGTTTATAGACAGATAAATCAAATAACCATATGGATACACTTTTCCCTCTCTCTCTCTCTCTCTCTCTCTCTGCCTGCTGGGAGCTGGTAAATTGAGTGCAGCATTTCCGATTTATGACCATAGCCTTAAAGGATAGAAGCATTTGCAAACATTTGATAGCCCCCGGGAGTATCATTGAACACGAGGGCTTCCAATCGTGTCGCAGTTGAAAAAGGGGGCGATATCACTTTGGCCATAGAGTGTGGTGTGACAGCCATAGAGCAGCAAAAACACAAAGAGCCAAGCTGTTATCTCCAACATTTTTGTTATTTTTTACCCAGTAAAGCTCAAAAACAACAGGTAAAAGTGTGATAAGATTTGAAAGCCACACACAATTGCACTTGGCTGCGTGATTGGCAATATGCTATTTCAGTTAACTGTTTGAGGCCCAAAAAATATATCGCTCTACAAGAAACGTGAAAATAGATATAATGTAGCATTCTTTGATGGCCCTATATGCGACTATCATAACTATTTTAGTTCTCTAAATATTATTTTCTGTCTATCTCTGTTATTCTCTCTCTCTCTCTCAATTCTATTCTTACTCACTCTCTCTCACTCTTTGTCTCACCTATCCTATCTCTCAATACTTTTTTCCTTTTAGAATACTGCCTCTCTCGACGATTTTCATGAATTGCTATTTCAATGATTTATTAGATAGTTCATGAAATTGAGTTTTTCCAAGTTATTGAGATAACATGTCTGCTAGGGTATTTGACGTTCGGCAAACCAAAGAAAGTGCATCTCTCGTATTTTCTCTTTACACGCATCTGATATTATTGCATAGATCCGTATAAGTATTATTTTACAACTTGTTGTGCATATCGATCTTATTCGAAAACCAGTTTGCGGTTTTAATTGACGAGGCGTTGTTGTTGTCGTCACGAGATATTGACACTGGCTGTCAGTCGATGGCATTTGTTTTAAATTTTACCTAACGACACTTACTACGGAGAGGTACAAAGGTATATGAGCTTCATACAAAGTTAATTTCAGTACTAATAATAGCTAACAAATCCATAAAAGAATACATACTAAAGATAGCCTTGAAAATCAACAAATATACACATATATATGCGAAGCTTTATCACAAAGAATAACGACTTAAAGGAATAGTTTTAATAAACGAGAAGTTCGAGAAGAATTTAACAAACAAGAATGATATTTTATGACATTTTTTTTTGACTACTCATAAAACTGAAATTTTAAAGTGGTGTCCGACATAATTCGTATAAGACTGTCAAATTCTTCTTAGAACCAGAGAATTTAAAATAATAATAATTTATAATTTGATAATATGTATTCCCATCATACACTATTTTTATAGGCTGTTTCCATTGAAAGTAGGTAAACAAGGGTATAATGGTTTTGTGCAAAAGTAAGCAACAGACAGAAGGAAGCATCTTCGACTTCATAAAATATTTATACTCTTGATCAGGACATCGAGCTGAGTTGATAAAGCCATCTCTGTCTGTATGAACTCAGCAATCTCGGAAACTATGAAAGCTAGAGAATTTCAATTTTCGACTATAGATTCTGCTTTACCATACGGATAATAATATAATACTTTTGTCGAAATCTTCAGTGTGTTCAGTGTGCAAAGAGTTATATGCGAATGCATGTTACGGCAGCTCGGAGGTGAGTTCAGGGTATCTCCCAGTCGGGCACTCTCTTCTAGAATACATTTACGTGTATATTATTATTTTCATTGTTAAATATCAGCGGCTACTTTGGCCTTTGGCTTGAACAATATTTCTTTCATATACTAGCCTAGGATTGGAACCCGGATCGACGCTTTTCATGTCTGGATCCCTGTGACTGGTTCTATCCTGCGGCCCGGATCGTCGCTGTTCTTGAACTGCACTTTAAAATATTTTTCCATATTTGAAAAAACAAATTTTTCACTTATTAATTCTACTTTTCTTGTCTATACGAAGTAAAATACAAAAAAAAAAAAACCACATTGAAAGAGTTGGAAGTGGTTTTTATCGGCCTTATCGGCAATTGAGTTCATTTCGTGTGCGTTGCTCTTTCTTGTTTTTGCTGTGCGATTTGATTTAGCTGCTGTTCGCAGTTCATTTGTTTATATTCCAAATTAACATTCGCATATTACTGCGACACAAAAGCGACAATGCTCAAATTTTAGACTGTTCAATGAGCACCGAGTTCAGTGTATGCATGTATGTATGTACGTACATATGTACGTGAGTACGTGCGTATGACTGTATGGATCTTTGCTTTGGATCTTGTCAACTGCGCGGCGCAGATGTAAACAAAGTCGCAAAATGCCATTAGTTTTTAATAGTGTGAATACACACGTGTAGGTATGTATGTACAGATGTACATGGCTACATTATTTATGTATGTACGTAAGCATTTATGTATTTCTCCTTGTTTTTGAGTGCTATGCACACAATATTGCGTGGCCACTTGCGCAACTTGACAAGCAGCTGACAGTAAATGCGCACTCTCTCTCGCTCTCTCACTCTCTTTAACGCAAACTTTTGCTCCAGCTGCTCTCGCCGTGGGGACGCAACGTAAGCACACGCTCTTCGTTTTTAACTCGTTTTCGTTCGCTATTTATGTATGTATGTAATTATATATATGCATGTGCATAAATGCTCAACATGCCAGCTTTTTCCGCACTTTTAGTTATAATTTAAGTTATTTATTGAATTATATTTGAAACCTTATGCATGTGTACATCTATGTATGTATTTATGTTTGTATGTAAGCATATCCAGCTGTGTTCACATTTGTCATAACTTGCTTGCCGGCTCCCCCTGCCACACAAATATTGTCGCCAAAGCAGCGAAAACTTTTCTTCTTTTCTTTTTTTTGCCACTTACCGACCGGCTTATTATCACAATCACCTTTGTATTTTCGATTCATTTGTCATATGGCACCTTCACTTGCACTACGCGCCAGTCGCGAAAATAAAATAGAAAACGCGAACAACAACGCTGCCGATGAACACCGCGCGCGCGGGTGACTAGCGGTTAACTGATCGGCAGACGACTCCACAGCTGGAAGCATGGAGAGCATTTAACAAGGTGACGCATTGCGCATGTTCGTTCTTTATCGCACTCTCTGAGCGAGACAACTTGGCGCATGCGACTCTCGCTCTCTGAGCGCGCAGCTTAATGTTTACGTATGCCTAGCGTTGTTTAGTCTTGTTTACGGGGTATTGCCTAGCCAATCTCTCTCGACGGAAATGAGCTGCGGCTTAGCGACTTATCGATAAGCACAAGATCGCGACGTCATCGGCTAGTTATCGCTCTTCAACGTACATAAGTGTTATATGGGAGAGAAGCATTTCAATTAAAATATGCCACAAATTCAAGTCGCAAAATTGTGATAATAGAAATTACACATATATGTGTATGTTCTTATGTGTGTGTAATCTTGATTAGATTGTATTGACAAAATTAAATTAAACATTTTGCAATTCTGTTCAGTTATTAAGTTAAAGTGAACACATGTTTACATATATGCTCCTCTCTTAAACAACTAGAAATGGCCCCAGTGATGAAGCCCGTGCTCTGCGTCGGCTGCACCGTCATCGACTTTGTGACGATCAACGCGAGCTTCCCCAAGGAAGACACGGATCGGCGCTGCCTCGACGGCTATTGGCAGCGGGGCGGAAACGCGTCCAATGTGAGCACCGTGCTGCGGCAACTGGGCGCCGATGTGGCGTTCTTTGGCATGCTGAGCGATGCCGGTGGGTTTCGTGTTCTGCTGGAGGATTTGCACCGGCGTGGCATCGATGTGCAGCACTGTCCCAGAACGGAGCGGGATCCGCCCTTCTCCTCGGTTATGATTGTTCAAAGTACGGGATCGCGCACCATCGTGCACTGCAATAAAAACTATCCCTATGTTACGTGGCAGGACTTTAGCAAGATCGATCTCAGTCGCTACGGCTGGGTGCACTTTGAGGCGCGCCACGCCGATGAAACCATCAAAATGATAGAGGTCGTGCAGGAGCACAATAGATTGCATAAGGAACGCCTGCTCATCTCACTAGATTTTGAGACAATGTTTGAGAAGAACCTGCCACTAGCTGGCCTGTGTGATTATGTGGTGTTCTCCAAAGAGCTGGCCAACCAGCAGGGCTGGAAAACGGCCCGAGAAACATGTGAGGCGCTGGCCCGCAGCATGGCGCCCAACTGTCCAAGCATCATTTGTCCGTGGGGCAGCACGGGCGCAGGGTGTCTGGACACTGCCACAAATGAGCTCTCCATCGTGCCCGCCTACAAGCCCGAGCAGATCGTGGACACACTCGGCGCCGGGGACAGCTTCATGGCGGGCTTCATATATGCCACGTACGCGATGCAGCGCAGCCTGCCGGCTGCTGTGGATTTCGCCAACCGGGTGGCAGGATACAAGATCACTAAGTTGGGCTACGATCACATTGCACAACTGCCAAAAGACGATAAGCCTTGAACTTTGTGAATTGGTAGAATTTAAACAAAAATAAGATATAGTTAGTTGATCTGTGCAGGTAATAATGACATATGTATATATATATATATATATATATATACATGTAAATGTAGAAAGTAGTAAACAAAAAGCTTGAACAAAAGCTCTAAAACCTATAGACAATTTAATAATTCCAAGAATAAATAATTGTCATCAGACTAAGTTGATTAATCCTCCTTCCACAGACAAAGTAGCCCACAAATGTCCTTCTATTGATATAACAGTCAAAGAAACCTCCTATTGCAAATGGTTTTGTCAAGTATCTTAGGTAAATTTGGTAAAATCGGCTCGCTGATCATCTACATCCGCACCCAAGGTCGATGAGGAGGCTACGCCAATGCCGCTAGATGCGCTGCCGCTTTGTGGTTGATTTGTTTTGATTTGATTCTCAATCAGCTAGAAATATAATATAGTATAATATATATATATGGGCTATACATTTTGATATAGTATTTTGTATACCTGTGAGCGCAAACGCTTTAATTTGCGCAATCTCTCAAGCCAATTGGATGCATAGGGATTCATTTTCTGCTCACTTTGGTAAACAAGTGAGGCCAGCTGCAAAGGAACACACGGTTAAATCGAATTAAATATACATCATGCCTTGCTGGACATCAAATCTTCGGTTCTCTTGTTCTGCTTACGTTAGCATGCAGCGCCATCTGGCGGGCCAGCAGGGGCGCACTGCGATCGGAGACAATACGCGGTTCGGGATGGCAAACAAACTTGCAAATCTCGGAGCGTGCCTTGACATAGACACGATTCGAATTGAGTTCCAGCGGCTCAACAATTACACAGGCATAGTTAAAGTGTCCCTGAAAGCAAGAATAAGGTCAGATTCAGATCGTTAATAAAATTCCAGGCTTACGGAAATGGTGGTCAGATTATATTCCTCGCCGCTTTCGTTGTAAATGATTTTGACAAAGTCGTTGCCAATATGCTTTTTCTTCTCATTGCAATGGGGATCGTCCTGCAGATTGGTGGGCATCAGTGTGGCCACATGAAAGGTGACCTAAGATCGAACGCAAAACGGAATTATTTATTATATTTATGCGGGTGAAATAAGCGGTGCCTGCCTGTAGTATGTCATCCTTCCAGATGTAGGCAAACTTGCCATCGGCGCCACTCTTGTCCAGGCCAATGAAGAGGTTGTTCTGTTCGGCTTCCTTGAGGTTCACCAGAGTGCCAATGTTGCGCAAAAACTCCACGTAACGTGTGCTGCCGTAGGAATTGCGCAAAATCTCCACCTCGTTGTTGCACTGATTCCGACCCACATAGAGCACACCGATCTTGTGAGTCTCGAACGGCGGCACAAGATCGAGCAGCGTCAGTGCGCTGGACTGCTCGGGGCCCACTTTGAGCGGAGTCTCTGTCACCTTCAGCTGCCCCGTGCTGTACAGCTGCAGAAAGACAAAGCTGGGATTCATGCACAGCTTGGCATTGATGGACGGCTTGGCGGCGCCAAAGCTACGAAAGATGCTCGCCGGCGGTGGATGTGCCCTGCCATTATTCACCTCGCGCACCACTGATATGGTTTTGGAGCGACCACGCATCATATCGCCGCCGCCATTGTTATACTCTGAGCCGGCGCCGACGACAACGTTGTTGCCATTGCCGCTGCTATTGGACTTGGCCAGGCCCAGAGCCGAGCCGCCATAGCTTGTCACCTGCTTGGCGCCTGCCGCAGCCGGAAGCGGTTTGGGCACAGATACGGTCTGTCCTTGGCCAGGCGAGAGGGGTGGCTTGCCAACGGCGCCCAGCTTAAGCGAGGCTGCCGAGGCCATAGTCTGCACCATGCCCGGCTGGACGCCGCCGCCCGCCACCTGAGTGCTAACATCGTCGGCCGAGTGCTGTTTGGGCGGCAGCGTGCCTGGCGCCGGTTGCAGCGGACCTGCCAGCGCCTGTGCCGACTGCGGCGGCGTGGAGCCGGCTATCTCCTCGGGTATGGCCTCGCAGCTGACGCGCATATCCTTGGTGCTGTACTGGACGCTCTTCTTCTTCGACGGCAGCTGCGGCTCTTCGAAGAATGTCTTGACTGCCTCCGGCTCTTGGGAGAGCGGCGCCGGCTTAGCGGCCAGGAACGCCTGCCGCCAGCTGGAGCTCATCTCCGGGCTGGAGTTGACGCGTCGCACCGGATTGCGTGCCCGATTTTGGCCATCACCAAAGGCCAGATCGTCATCGGCCTCGCCGTCACTGACGCTGCCGCTGAGCGCAGCCTCCTTGCCGCGCTTGGAGGAGCCGGCCGCCAGCCGTGGAATATCAATGGCCGCTGTGCCGCCAACGCTGCTGTTCACGGAGTGAACCTCCTCCTGGCGATGCAGTGCGCGCGCCTTGGCCACCATCCGGTTGCGTATTTCGACAGCTGCTGGCACTGCTGCCGCTGCTGCTAATGCTGCTGCAGCAGGCTCTGCTTCTGGCTCAGGCACTGGCTGCGTTTCCTGCTGTGGTTGCTGCTGTTGTTGCTGCTGTTGCTGCTGCTGCTGCTGTTGCTGCTGCTGCTGTGGCTGCATCGGATTGTCCGGTCCGAAGACCCCGCCATACGCCGTGGGCAAGAACAGCGAGACCATGCTATTGAAGGGCAGATCCTGGCCAAAGCAATCGTTGGCAATGGGATTCTGAATGCGCGTTACCCAGGAAATGTTGCCCGTTGGCCGTCGGATGTACACCTCGGCCCAGCCAGTGCAGGCGCGCGCACAGATCGGCTGCTGCACCATCGAGCCCGACTGCGTCGTGGGGCCCACGCTGGCCGTCGACAGGGAGAGGGAGTTGCCCAGCAGCGAGGTGTTGCTGCCCGTGTGCGAGTTCTCGACCAGATTGCTGGCACCAGACGCCTCCGGATTGGAGCCACGCCGCGAGTACGCGTCCAGCGAGACCGTTGAACTGTTGGAGATTTGCCGATGCGGATGCGCCGTGGCCGTCGAATTCGATGTCGACGAGGATGAGGTGCTATGCTGCAGACTCAGCTTTGTATAGCGGCGCTCCCGTTCCGGCGACAGAGGCGGCTGCGCCGCATCGCTAAGACTCTTCGAGTTCAGACTGATGTTGGGCGCCTTGCCCAGCTGGGCACAGCGCTCGCAGAGGCCGTTGCGCGTGGGACCCGATGGACAGCCCGAGGTCGTAATCGTGACCAAATTGTGGCCCACCAGCCACGTTTGCGAGACGCCGTCCTTCAGCAGATACTCAACGGCCGGCAAGCTGCAAATAAATGCGTTAAGGAGTTATTCAAGGAACGTGGCCAAACTCACCGCTTGGGCAATGCGGGGCACGGCGAGAAGGTGTGCCGTGCTAGAAAATCGAAGCACGTTTCAGCCAGCTCGGCGTGAAAGTTGCGCAGCATGAGGAAACGCATCTCGGAGTCGCTGCGCGCCGTCGCGTTATTCCGGCTGCCGCGCTCGGTCAAACTCGTGCTGCGCTTCCGATTGGAGGAGTCCTCATTTACGTTCGAGGCGTTATCATCGCACAGCATCTTGGCATTCGATTGCATCGACTGCAAGGCAAAAAGTTGTCCACATAAATATACTTGTCGTAAATGGAAATGTGTGCAGGCATGGCCACTTACCGATTTAATGTAGCTGACGCAATTCTTGCGCAGCTCCAGCTTGCACTTGAGAAACCAGCCAGCAATGACATGATGGGCCAGCGACACGGTATAGTGATCGTATCGATGCGGATTCGTGTACGGCATCAATATGGCGAACACATACATGTTCTGCATGGTCGTGAAGTTGATGAACAGATGGTTCGATAGATGGATCAAAACTGCCAAGAAACAAATGGGATTATTAAGTATAACTAACAAACATGCCGTATAATACAGTTACAAATCGCAGAAGAATGCCAACTTATATGTAATTCCACTATCAACCTAACTAAGACAAATACGCCTGGTATTCGAGCCCGGATCCTCCTCACAATCACAGGCCTCAACAGTTAAAAGAGCTGCAGTTTGCAAGCCGAACCTGAACACTTACGGGATAAGAACTCCAAGACTGGTATGGCCATCGAGGTCGTATCGGAGTTCTTGGTTATCTGTAGCAGAACGTCCGGCAGCTTGCGCATCAGGGCCTCGGGCATCTCCAATATGATAATGGTCAGTGTGTCGATGCAGACACCGGCTATGCTGGCAGTGGGTATGCGAGAGTTTACGGCCGTAATGATGTTGTGGTGCTGCGGCGGATGTAAGCACTCGTGATAGATGATCAGCGATGCGATGGCGGGCAGCACCAAGCCATGGAACTCGTCGGTGGGTCGTTCAAACTTATTGGTATTGTTATTGTTGGTATTGTTGGTAAACGAGTTGATTTTGAACAGGGTGCCGGCCAGCTTCTCAATGTCGTTGCCCTGTATGAGCGCTTTGTTCTGCATCACCTTGGGCAGCTCCTTGATGACCAGCTGAAAGACCTGGTAATCGGAGTCGTGCTCCAAACAGCGAACAATTAAATTGCAGGCGCGCCGTATTGAAATCGTTGTCGTTTGCGTTTGCGGCGGCTGCGGCGAATCGATGCCCAAGTAATGGCTAAACTTTAGGGTTTCACTGCTGCCCTCCGGATAGCCAATGTGATAGGAGGCATTGGCGCGCGCCTTCAGCATCCAGTTGAAAATCTGTAAGGTCAACACGAAATATGAATTCAAATTTTAGATAAGGGCATAAATATTACACTTGTCCACTGACCTTAAGGCGCACAATGCTCGCCTTCTCAAAGACCTTGGGCCGATCGTAGTGCAGCTCCAGGTGATCCGTTAGGATATTGAATATCTTGATGGCATGTGTGGCGGGCAGTCGATGCAGCTTGATGGCGAACACGTCAACCAGTCCATCGATAGCGGCAATAATGTCGCCAATCTCGGACTCAGTCTTTATGATAATGCTGCCGCCCGACTCCGACGCGTTGGCCTCGGTCGTAACTTGACGCATATGCTCGAACGGTCGATTGATCAGAGCCTCCAAAATGTCCAGCAGCTCCAGGCAACGTTTCGTTTCACATTGTGCCGCGAATTTGGAGAGCGCACGCGCCACGGCCGTGCGCACCTGGACGCTGGAATCTTGATGTATTTGCGCCAGCTGGGGCACAACAACCCGACCGAGTATCTCATCCTCATAGCTGAAACGGTTCTGGTTCATGATGTGCACCAAAGATTCAATCGTCTTGATGCGCACATTGACGTTGGCCATGCGATAATAGCGATGCACGAACTGGGTAAGCAGCTGCAGCCATTCCGGTCGCGTGGCGGACACGTGACGCGTCCGATAATCGATTAGGCCCAGGACTGAGGCCTCCGAGCGGCGATCGGCAACGCGCTCGATGAGATCATAAATGCGATCAACATTGCATAGGATTTGAGCGCGCTCGTCCTGCAGCAATTTCTCAATGCAGTCAATATTCTGATGGAAATTGATTTGCAAATGACACAAACGCTGCTCATTATCACCCAAACGTTCTGTAAGTGGAGCACAATAATAATGATCAATGGTCGGCAGCATGGATGAATACGCACCATATTCCTCAATGTTGTCCACGATCGCCGACATAATATCACAGATCAAGTCCCATATGATCTCGGAGAGCTTGTGCTTGTTGTTGATCACCATGCGCACGCTGAGAATCACCTCATAGGTGACAATCACCTGGTGACTGTCCAATGCCTACACAAATTAAGCCATTCAATCAGTATTATTTCTTAGCAGACCTTATCGCATAGCACTCACATTCCGGAAGCCCATTAGCACGTTGGTCGCATAGATCATCGGCGATACCTGGAAAATGATATTCGAACCGAAGATGTTCATGTTGAGATGAAAGACGGCGCCGCGCAAAAGTTGTGCGTCCTCGTATTGCGCCCTGTCGTTGAGTATGCTGCACATTATCTTCATGGAGCCGTAGCCAAGCTGAGTGCCCAACAGATTCTTCATGATCTATAAAGATAATAAAATTAGCGACCGAATTTAAACTCTTCAAAAATAGTATAAATCTTATCAAATATTAAAAAAAATTCACTTTCTCAGCCAGTCTCTTTCTGACCTCCATATTATTGTAAAAAAAATATACTTTCAAGTATATTTTAGTCAAACAATTGTTTAAATAATATTATTTAATCAAGTTGACGCAAGATTTTTTTTAAGATAATTATCATTTGGCCTAGCTTGAAAATTCAATAATAAAAACCCAAAATCATGAAGAAACAGATTGTGAAGGAGTTCATAACCGTGAAGAAGGTGCGGTATCTGCCGCGTCCGCCGCCGCCACCGCCGCCGCCTCCGGCGCGCCGTGTGCTCGTGGTTGGCCGCTGTACGCTGGACATAACCAGCATCTGCGATGAGCATCCAACGCCCGGCGCCATAGAGCACACCGATGAGGGCTACTGGCGACCCGGCGGCCACGGTGCCAACGCCTGCTTCGTTTTGCGGCGTCTGGGCAGCGATTGTGAGTTCCTCGGCCAGCTGAGCAGCGATCCCGCTTTCGAAACGCTGAGTTCCAGTTTCCAGGCGATGGGCATTAACATATCCAACTGCCCGCGCACGCCCCATCAGCCGCCGCATCGAATTATTGTCACGGTGCGCGGCACAGATACGCACACCATCGTCGAGTACTCGAAGCGCCAGCACGAGCTCACCTATCAGCAGTTCGTGGGCGCCGTGGACTATCGGCAATACACCTGGATACACTTCGAGTCGTCCAACAACAGAGAAACGCTGCGCATGATTCGTGCCGTGCGCGAGTATAACGCACGCAGTCCGGACGCGAACATTGTGCTGTCCATAGATCTGGCGGACATGAAGCCACTGAGCTGCCACATGGCCGATTTGGTGGACTATGTGATCATACGCAAACAGCTAAAGACGACGCACGGCTACATGAACGGCCGGGAAATGGTGTGGGCGGTGCGCGATCGACTGATTGTGGCACGCAAACGCTGGCTGGCGAAGCAGCCCAAGAAAAGTCCGTACATAATCGAGGATAAGCCGCACTTAGACCCGATTACCTGCTCAGTCCAGGCGGAACACGAGCCCACCATTATCTATGACCACTTCGAAGAGGGACCCAGCTGTTTAATGCCCGATAATACCTATTTCAAGGTGGGCGGTCATAAGCCCCAACAGGTCCTGGATGCCATTGGCGAGCACGGAACCTTCGCCGGCGCTTTCATCTATGCCATGCAGGGGAAAAACTTGTCACTACGCGATGCCATGGAGTATGGCGCTCGGACGACCTGCTTCAAGGTGTCCAAATTTGGCTTCGATTGCTTGCGCTGCATGCCCAAGGATCTGATTAGTTGCTACTACTCCTGAATCGGCGGTGAATATTTAACTTTAAAGTGAATTGAACTGAAACCGAATGTAGAAATTAAACAGTCCGAACTAGTGGAAGAGTAATCGGTGTATATCTTATAAACCATCATAATGAATCTAATGAAATGATTATTAGCAACAGCCATTAAAATGTATCTTTGCTTAATCAATTTTCACTGCGCCAAGTTAAGGAAAGTTTCATTAAAACTTTATTGTTTTTTTTTTTGTTGCCAGTTGTGATTTACTCTAGGAAAATATACATTTTAGAAGTGAATCATATTTTCGACCCAGATACGATCAATTACCTTGTGCATACGCTATTCGGAAGTCGGCAATCATTGGGAAGTCTTTCATTTATATTGTTGTTTAGCTGGTTAATTATCAGACCAAGGATCAGATAAGGGCTGAGCAAACGTTGACTAAACGTTGACAGAATTTCATTAGCATAAGCAAACAAATTGTAAGCCCAATCTGACAAATTTGGAATCGGAAATTGAACTGATAAATACACAGCTTGTCTAGTACCATAAAAGTGGAGACGACATCAAAGCTGCAGCGCATTCGACGCACTTCTTCAGGCAACATAAATAAACATAGATGAAGAGCAGTAAGTGGCTTTCCTACGATTTCCGATTACATTCGATGCCAAAAGATTCGTAAATGTAGTTCACGAAAACCTTTCTCCGCTTTAGAACAGCTGCAGCTAGCCTTTATCATATGCTGGCATCTGGTAAGAATTGGAGCTAGTTCTCTCTTGGCCATCGAAGCGCTGTGCCACAATGCCCCGGCCTGGACTTTAATGCCGGATGAGCGGCATTGCGGCAGATTCTATGTGTGCACGGGTAGAAAAGACGACAGCTACCAGGAGTTCAGATGTGCCGAGGATTATCACTTTAGCAGCTCCAAGCAGCGTTGCGAGAGAGGCGCCTGTCCCGAACTGACACCCACCGCCAGCTGCAACGCAACCGGCAACAACAACAACGTGCAACGCCGGCAGGGCGACTGTACGAGCTTTGAACGGTGCTCGAGTCGCGGCGAACTGGCATTGGTTAAGTGTCCCAACGGGCACTACTTCGATGCCGAGCGACACGCCTGCCTGGCGGTGGCCATAACGCCAGCTCATCAGTGTAGCTGCCTGCTGCCGGAGCACGCGCTGCTGGCTAACCGGAAAGATTGCAGGAGCTACTATCGCTGCGAGCAGGGCAAGGCAGTGCAGCAGGAGTGCCCACCAGATTACTACTATGATGCCAGCGTGAACAGCTGCCTGCTGGATGCGAGCGGTGTTTGCGCGAGTGAGCCTCCAGTGGCACAGCTGGGCGAGAAGCTGCAGGAGTGCGACAGAGAGGGTAGCCGGCTGGTGCCGCATACAAAAGACTGCAGCCGGTATTTTGTGTGCATCGGCAGCCGGGCCATCGAACTGAGCTGCCCCCAGGGCCAGTACTTTGACGTGGTATCGCGCTACTGTACTCTTGACGAGAACTTCCAGTGCCTCAAGCAGACCACTGAAACACAACCGATGACAACTGTAGCGGCACCAGCCCAGCCAGAAGAACTGCCCAGCACCCAGCAGGCGCAACAAATAATGGACAGCAGCAAGCAGGCACAGGAGTTGAGTAGCAACAGGCCAACACACGATGTGATCGGCAATAAGCTGGCATCAAAGTTTTTGTTATTTTAGAGCTATATTCGTTTTAAATAGATATCTTGCTTGGTGACTGAAGTGCTCGTTTAAAATACATGAAACCGATTGAGAATTGGAATACTACAAAAAGCAAAAAGAAGCAAGAGTAAGGGAGCCCACTATATGCTTTATATGATCGGAGTTGCCTCTTTCTGGCTGTTACATACATTTGCACAAAATAAATATAAGCAACTGCAAGTCGGACTTACCTTAAACGAGGCCTGGCAATAGCGCACATTGTTCACGGTGCGGCACAATGTGACAATGCACTGGTGCAGCGGCTCGCTGGGAAAAATGGTATATCCAATGACCATCTCCAGAACGGTCAAGCACTGCAAGCCGATATCATCGTTGGTCACCGTACAGCTCAGGTCGCAGGCAGTCCTAAAAAACGAAAAAACCAAAAAAAGAAAAATAAATAAATATTATGAGACGATAAACGATGCGCTTTATGGAAGCCACCCACTGCACAATGCCCACTAGTATGTCCTTGTCCAGGTGGGCCGCATTGAACTTAATCAGATTGATCATCATATCCAAGTAGGGGCACAGCAAGTTGGCGTCTGTGATGGCCGGTATCCAGTGCAGCATGAATTTGCCAATCTGTGACAGAACAATGATCATTAACGAATTGAATTATCTAGTATTGTTTGCGTACAACCTTTTCTTCGAAATTGGTTACATCCTTGCCGTTCTCGGTGAGCGTATCGAGCAGCTCTAGCAGATGCCGCAGGTCCTCGTGCGCCTCGTGATTCTGTATAACTAGGAAGAACTTTTCTCGCATCAGCGTTAAGCTCTTGTATTGTGTGAAAATGAGCCGTTTATAGAAACTTAACGCAATCTGGCGAGTTTCGGCCGGCTTGTTGGGCACAATGAGATCGTTGGTTAGATGCCACAGATTGGTTATAGAAGTCTGCGTATCGAAAGAGAGAACCGCACATGAATTGCCGGTAGTGAGAAAGAGAAACCACCTTCCCCCCTTACCTCGTCCAAGTTGAAGTTATGCAAATGGGAATTGCTCAGTTCCCTTAGCATTTTACAGCGTTGGGCGATGGGCTGCTCCGGCCGCAGCTCAAGCTCAAATTCTGGAAGTAATGTCCGATCGCCAACATTTCCTAGGGAAGTACAAATTCATTTAGCAATGGTGTTTGTGTACGATATTGTTATTTTACCTGGTGGTTTCGTCGACTTCAAAAGCGATTTGAACTTTGATTTATCTTTGGAACCCATCATAAGTCGCTGTTTTTGCGTTGCAAGACGCTCAGATATCTGTGTAATACTAAAAACTCGTCTACTCTTCGATTAAAATGAACAATAAGCACAAATGTAGGGAAATGCAGCTGGAAACGGTTCCAATGTGCCTCAACTGATGACAGTAATAACAAGAGAAACAACAGGGGTACTCCTCTAATGTTAAGCACACAGAAAGCAATTGTTATTAACTACTTATATATAATAAAGACCCAGGAAATCAAATTTGGACCTGTGGCAGTGACATAATATACTAATTTAACTTATTGTCAATTATTTATTAATCATCTGGTAGTGAGAAATGCTAATCAAACGAAACTATCGATAACATTGTTGTTTTTATTTTTCCATCCCTTTAGTTCTTTCACGACAATGCTGAATAACAGCTGCATTTAAAAAGGTCTAATGTTCTTGAAGCCGAATAGTAGATGTGAAATTCAAATTTGCATGCTCTTTTAAACTAGCCAACAGATTTTAAAAAAATGTTTACTACTTAATAGCTTGCACATTGACTAAATCACCCTTTTTTACAATTATAAGATAGGTTTCAAAAGTTTTTGCAGGAAAAGAGCGTTTGCTGTTAATAACAGTTCATAACATATGTTTTAGATGAACGAACTACTATAAGGAATAGGTTCCGTTCATTTTGTCTTGTGAATCGTTCAATTGAATTTATTCCTAATGATCTGAGACAACTCTATTTCGTAGCGTCTCCCAAAAAAGTGTACAAATTTTATTAAGGAAAAACGGAAAATTAAAATTTTTATAATATTCTTTGAATATTCACATCTGGGACAAACACTGTGCATCGATTTCGTACATAGAAGCAGATTGTGCCAACCAAACCGAAAAGCTTGATTCGTACATGTGTTCTTGATTTCAAAAAGAAGGAAAACAACAGTTACTCGTCACATTTGACGCATCAAACTAGACAAAGGTAAAAAGTCATATTCAAATACATGTTCGTGTGTGCATGAGTATTTTGCGTAAGTATTAAATCGTAACATTGTTTGCACATAAGATTAATACGATTATCGTTCGCACTATATATTAGCAAGTCTGTGTAAATACATGTGCATATTTACACACACATAGAGGTGCGTGTGTGCGTTTCATGAAATGCAATTTTATCTCGCTTTTTAAATTCGGTTGTCCTTGTCGTGTATACACATCCATATAGCTTGTATCGTCGCCATATTTGTATATTTAATTGATAACGTAAATATGTTTTGTGTGTCTAGAACAACATGAGCTCCACTGAGGAAAACAGTCCGGCAACCACGCCGCAGGAGCAAGAGCCGACCGCCGAACAGGCCAACGCCCGGGACTTGGAGAAAATCGAAGAGGAGAAACTCAAGTCAAAGTATCCGAGTGGGGTGCGCGTGCCGGGCGGCCACTCGGCGTTCCTACAGAAGCGCCTGCAAAAGGGGGTAAGTTGTCGGCTCGCTCTCCATTTGTGCCACATTTTCGCTGACTCTTTTAATTGCAGCAAAAGTTCTTTGACTCGGGCGACTATCAAATGGCCAAGCAGAAAGGCGGCAGCGTCAAGCAGGTGTTTGCCAATAAGGTGACCACCGGCGATGCCATACCAACACCCGAAACGGTGCCTGCACGGAAAACCTCAATTATACAGCCGTGCAACAAGTTCTCAACGACGAGCTAAGCCATCAAAGATTCAACAACAACAACAACAGCAAGCTCCCCCCGTTGCTCCCCCAAATGCTCTTTACCTAATATTATTGTCTATTGCTAGATTGGCTGATCTTTGTATGCACTATGCCGTTGCGCTGGCGCTCCTTTTGCCCAATTGTAAACATTTCAAGCGAGTTTTGTTTTGTATTGATTTATTACCAATTTTCTTTTTTTTTCTTTGCTCCAAAATAACCGCGTCCCTAAATACTTAGCTTGCGTCAATCTCAAGAACGTTGAATGCATTATGGCACTCTTGAAGCACGTCTTTATTCAGAAGTTCTATTTAACAATATATATATATTATCCTGATCGTATGTAGTTGTAAGTTATTGAAATCGTAATAAACTTAAGTTGTAACCAGTTCGATTCAACATTTTTTAAAATGTACTTCGGAATATAATTTTGAAATGGAATCAAAGTGAATGAACATTAAAGAAAAAACTGACTTTTGATCAGCCGTATTATAATTGACTTGGTTTTATTTATAAACAAGACTTGTGGCAGCTCGACAATGTGGTGTCATCCCAGCTTGAACGAAAATCGATAATTTTCAGCGCCTAAAGATGGTTTAATATATGGTTTTTACCCAATGTCCAACTTTTTATTTACTTTATAAGAATTACCCTACAAATTGTCAAAAATTATCCAACCATATTCTTACAAGAGCAAATCAAGATAAAAATCATATGTTTAAATTTCTTGTCACGGCTATGAGTATTTTTGCTTATATTTTATTGATGTTATCGATGTTTTGTGATGAAAAATTAACATCGCCCATCTCCAATACATTCAACGCAAATAACAGTTGCTCTTGTTGTGTATTTGCAATTATTCTTAAGTTAAAATTAGTTAAACATTATTAATAATTTGAATGGAAACAGTTAACAGCTCCAACCAGAGTGTCTTCGATTTGGTCACAAAAATTGCCATCCTTTTGTCGCAGAATGAGTGCACTCAGGCGGAGCAAACAGCTGCAACGGCAGCCGCCCCGTCGCCCGCATTGGTTGCCAATCAACGCACTAAGATCTACGCGTCGCTTTTGTCGCCCCGTGACGGGGAACTGCCCTGCCCACGTCTGGACAGGCTGCCGCAGTACCAGAAGCTATTGGACGAGCAGTGCGCCAAGCTAAAGTTGGCATTGGACAACGGCACGGTGGGCATATGTCCAGCCCAACCGGAGCACAAGGGAGAGCCAGGTGGACTTGGTAACAAAATGCTGTTGCCGCTACCACTGCGACTCCTCGCGGATCCCGGCCACGGCAGGCAGCTGCAACAAAGCCCGTTGAGTCCGAGACTTTTGAGGTCCATCGAAAACATGCGCGACTCCATAAAGCCGATCTGTTTTCGGCGCCAGTCCGACATCAAGCTGAGCGACATTGACGCGATGCGCGCAGCCCTAAAATGCCCGAACAAAAGCAACTGGGCCTGTTCAATCCTGAAGGATTCATTGGCACGCATAAAGGAATCGAAGAGGGGCCCGCGGCGTGTCAAGATCAACTTTCCGCTGCGGCAGAAAGGCAGCACAGCGACTGCGGATCATGCCAACACGAGCGTTAAACAGCGCTTGGCAGCTGAGAAGCATTTCGTCTCGGATCGGCTTGTGAGCAACGAGCTCAGATGGCACCAGGATCGGACGACGCCCCTGGTTTTCATTGAACTGCCCCTGCTTATTGATCATTTAAAGAATGCGGCAGGTGGGCAAATGTGCATTAGTTTTTCGTTCGTCTCGGTAATAATTCAATCAATCTCTGTCTTCAGCGGGCCTGCAATCAGACACGATTGCCTGCACCGACAATGGTCGGCTGCGGCTGAAGCCACACATAACGCTAAGCACGGTGCTGCCCGAGGTGCTGGCTGACTTTGTTGAGCCATTTCTCGCCAGCGGCAGGTCGTATCGGCGTCTGAGCGCCCGCACCCAATGGCACCACGCGCCGAATTGCATTGAACGTCCTTTGAACCGCGTAAGGCCCAGCAAATATATCATATTTATATGGTTCTGATATTCAACCATCCGTTTTTACAGACAATGCGCCAGGCAATCATTGCATTCCTTGCGAACAGCCGCTTGTACCTGATTTCGCTATCTGCCAGCAATTTGTCACAGCTGCTGCGCAGCGCCGCTCCCACCATGGAGTTGCTTCAGCAAATGGATCACATGTTTCAGGCTGAGCGCAACTGTAAGTTTTGCATATAATTTTAACGTTAATTCAAAAACAATTTGTTTACATTTGTAGTAAACATCATGGAGGGCATGAGCGGAATGAGTGGCATAAGCCTGCTGAGCTTCGTTTGGTCATCGATTAAGGTGGGCATCAATTGTGAGTTCTCGCTGCTGCTTATGTACCTGTTAAGGTCCCTGTGCGACACATACTTCGCCCAGCTGCAGCGTTGGCTTTACCAGGGCGAGCTGGAGGAGCCATTTAACGAGCTCTTCATCAGCTGCTGCCCGCATCGACATATCGACGAGCGTAGTAAGGAGTTCTTCGACAGGGGCTACTATGTGCGATCCGATGCAGTGCCCGGCTTTCTTGCCGGCTGTGAGCAGGCCATACTACAGTGCGGTAAATACAATTGCTTCCTTAAGGCTTACAATCCTCAGGTAAATAGATAAATATACACATCTATATTTATAGTAATTGGTGGTTTCCCATTCAGCACCGGGTTTTCAATTTGCAGTATCCCGATTTGGTCGTTTGCCTGTCGGAGCAGCAGTTGATGGAAATGCGCCAAGAGTCGGATCTACACTTTAATCGCATGCTGCAGAACATTGAGCCGTTTACGATGCAAAGCACCCTTGAGGCACATGCCGCGAGCAGGTGGCGCTTCGGTAATCGCATGTGGGATTGCACCCAAGCCCATATTGCCGATTGGAAGTTGCGCCAGCATGACTTGCAATTGAAAGCGAACGCATTGAAGCAGCGGCGCTATGACGAGCTCAACGAACAGCGAGCGCAACAGGAGCAGATGCGTCTGGAGCAGCAGCGCTCGGAGCTAGCGCTTGAGCTGGCATATCAGCGCAATTGCGATCAGTTGGAGGAGCAGCGATTGCAGCAGGAAAAGCAATCGTTGCAGGACCAAATTGCCGCTTTACAAAAGGACACAATAGCGCTGGACATGAAAGCTGTGCTCGTGAGCCCCGACGAAAGCACAAGCAGCTGTCGCACCTTTGTCTCCTGCGAGGAGCCAGACCTGGACGAACTAGTGCAGTCGGAGACGGCGCCAGCTAATCAAGCCGACTTGCTGAACTCAAATGAGAACGCCATGTCGCGCAATCGAATGCGCAACAATTCCTCGGAGCAGTTTCAGGAGTGCCACATGCAAGTGGAGCTGCGCCAAACCGCCGTCAGCAGCGCAACCACAGAGGCGGAACGCAATCGCCTGCGTGTGCTCAACTGTACGGAAGAGCGAACCCGTCTGCCGCCAGATATGAATATGAATCTCGAGGATCTCACAGACCTGCAGCGCAATCGTCTGCGCATGCAGCAACACAATAAGTTCGGTTCGCTCCATAGCGACGACGATGCGGGCAGCGAGTCCGAGAAGCGTGCGCTGCATTCGGACTCGGAGCTTGCCCGCAATCGCCGGCATGTTATGGATGGAGATTTCACGATCAGTGGCGGCTTAGGCAATGCAATGCATTTGCCATTGGAGCCACATAAGCTGTTCGTGGCGACAACGCTGGACACAGCAACGCCCATGTCCACCACGTCCGATGTGGAAGTGGAGTTCGCTGTGCCCAACGAAGTCATCGATGCGGCCAATAACAACAACGCTATTGAGATTGATATTACCCACTGTGATAGTCAGCATGGAAACGGAGCGGAGCAGCCAACACCATCCGATGTGGTTGAGCCGGAAAAGGAAGAAAAGGTCGATGGAAGAAAATCAGTATTGAGCTTGCCCACGCTGCAAATGCAAACGCGGCCGCCAGAGGTGTCGGGCAAAATGCAAATAGTTGGACACAATCCATTTATCATCAAACGTTATATGCAGCTGTCGGTGATGGTGCCCCTTAAGGCGCATTTGTCGCTGCTCCGCAACGAGGTGCTACGCATCTTTCACGAACAGAGCGTTTTTGAGCATTTCTGTCAGCTGCGCAAATATTTCTTTTTGCTAGACGGCGAGTTTGGTACTCTGCTCATACGCGGAATTCTCGAACGAATTGAATCGGGCGTGGAGCCGCACAGCCTGTGCCAGAGGGGTGTGCTGGATTCCATACTGAACAATGCGATCGTCAGCAGAGCATCGTCAGATGGTGCCCCGGTGGCCGAGAATCTCACTTTGAATTGCACCAACATTCCGGAGACGTTTGATCTGATGGACATCAATGTCTTGTCCATTTTTACGCTGGACTGCAAGGTAGACTGGCCGCTGAATCTGGTGTTCAGTGCCGAAACTATGGACAAGTATATGCAGATATTCTCACATCTGATCAAGCTTCGACACGTCAACTTCATTATGGAGCGTGCCTATCAGCACTTCCACCAATCGGCGAAGGTGCACGGCCGATCCTTACAGCAGGCACCGCAGTACCGTCATTTGCAACTGGTGCGCCACAAATTGGCGCACTTCGTGATCACGCTGCAAAACCATCTGGTTACAGATGCCCTGGAGGCCACCTGGAAGACCTTTACCGATGAGCTGATCAGCGTCGATTCCGTTGAGGGTCTTTACCAGCGACATGTGGAATACCTAAAGGAGATCGCCTTTTTTTCGCTGCTCAATCGTCGCAGTGCGAAGTTCCGGGAAACCATTGACAGCATACTTGTGATTGCGCTACGTTTCTGCAAGTGAGTTAAATATCTTTACATTTATCCAAATCGTCATAACATTTATCGTTTTTATTATTATTATTATAGGATTCTGCACTCGAAGCCATTTGTTTTGAATGAAGAACAACAGTTTGTCCATCCGCGATATAAGCGATTGGTTTATGAGGAGGGCGAGTTTGAAAAGTTCATTCGCTATGCCATCTACTTGGGCAACAAGGTCGCTGCATCTGGTTATCAAGAAAAAATAGTTGACCTCATACGTATCATTAATTATAATAACTACTACAATGTAACTGAAAGCACAAATTAATAAAAACAAATATGTTATTCAGGCTTAGCCATCGAGTTAGAATATATTTTGTGCCACAACTATTGCATGAACCAATCTACTCATTTTCCATATAGCCAACATATCTTTTATACGAGAATTATGTGTACTTATTATTAAAAAAATATATATATATTTGCAAACTGATTCAAATTCAAAATTATTCAGTGTTATTTATCCGCACTGTTTTAGTATATTTTGTTTTGCGTAAACGGTCACACTGTCACCGACTTGCACTTCCTATTATCGATAGAATTTCGATAAATAACAATAGTTTGTTTACCAGCCGACTGGTGCGGCAATAAAGTTAAATCGCGTTAGTTTGTCGACTACCTGCACTGAGCACCCTCGTAACAGGCGAAAAAGCAACCTTGGCCAATCAACAGGCAGCGCGTTTTCCACATATTTGTAATGCTTGACGATATCTCGGCACTACAAATAAGTACAGCACGCTCAACGCATAACATGGACACAACATCGGATGCGGATGCGGTAAAAGCAATAAATATGGGCAGCATAGAGCTACAACTAAACAGCTCCTTTCTCCTGCAGTGCTCGATGTCCTCGCTGGAGAGTGAAAGCGATTTATCGCTGGCCTTCGAACGTGAATTGGGCGAACCGGCGGACTGCGATGAGCTGCCCGCCTTCGAAATACGAGCCTATTCGCCACATGGCCGAACCCCATCTCCCATTGATGACCTCAACTTGTCGGACATCGAAACGCCCAAACAACAGCCGGCACCACAGCGCAGTCCTGGTTGCCAGAATAATCCCGAGTTTGTGGCCCTGCATGAGATCAATGCACAAATCAGTGCGCCGCCCGACGACAACGCAGACGATTCCACAGCCGGCATCAGTCGCGCCAATAGTTTGGAAACCATTTTCGAGGGCGTATTTCTGCATACACCACCGCGTGAGAAGCTCAACACAAGCGCTGGTTGCGGCTCCAATTCTAGTTCTGCAAATCGTTTTACGCCAAAGCGGAGCCGCGCCAACCTAATGGAGCTGGTGGCAATAAATCGGCTGAACTTTGATGGCAAGGAGAATCAATCGCCACGCGACCAGCTACAAGATGAGCTCACCTAGTTCCAACATTTCTTGGATAACCAAGGCCCCCAGCCAAAGCCATATATGACACGTTCGTTTTAGACTGCCACCGATTTTCTAGACATAAGTTTTCGTACACTTTGTGTATCTGCAAGGATAAATTTTTCGAATTTTTATGTAATTTTATGTTTCCAATGCTGTAGTTTATATAGTAAAACATTTGTCTTTCCATGTTTCAAACATTAAATGGCATGTGTTTTATTTTTATGACGGGGTTTTCCTATTCTTTCCGCGTGTTTCAGGTAGGCGCAAAATAAGGATCGCATTAAACGGTTCATGTTGCAGCAATAGCTATCTACCTGCATAAAGTCTAGGAACGAAAAAGATTCTTCTCTTCACACAGGTGCTGAAATTTAGGTAGCTCTTAGAAATCCGGTTGATTCGCAGATCTGTTGTTAAGGTAGCATATTAGCAGCAGATTTTACTAGCCACAGTTGTGAGTAATTTAAACATTCAAAATTATTTTAAATTTTGCAATTTTCAAAATTTTATCGAACCGATTTTAAAGTCAAGTTTCCAGGCTTTTAGAAGTAAAACTGCAATCGTGTTCCCTTATGCAACTAATTTTAATAATAATTTTTGGCTTAAAATTTAAATTTAATTAAAATCTTAGTTTATATGTTTTCCTGTATATTATACATATTCGAAATACATATATATACATAGCAGTGGAAGTACTTTGACTTTTGATTTTTAAAAAAAAGATCACCCAAAAACTGAAAATCTAGGTAGTTCATTATTTAAATATGTAAGCAACGCATATTAAAAATAAAATGATAATGAGGTGCAATTTAACAAACATATATCTTTCTGTAAGATAGTTTCTTTTCTTACGTTCACCACTACCATATAAATTTAAGTTTTCACTTTTAAAAATATATATCGAAAATAACTAATATAAAAATTCTTCATTATTAAAGTAAAATAATAAAATAAAGGTGTGTAAATGAATTCGAAATTAGATATATATACATAGTATATATATATATATATATATATATATATATGTATATATCTTCTCAAATCACGCTTTTCTTCTTAATTTGTAAAATTAGCTTCCATTAAAAACATAATTGTAGAATATTCTCTAAAACGAATTGAAAATAGGTATAATAATGATTAAGCGGCGCTTATTAAAAAGTGTGGGGGGAATGTCTTGATGAACACAAAGAATAATACGAATGTTAATATCGATAAACTGTAAATTTTGTAAGAAAACTTATACAAAATGTTTTAAAAAATTGAGGTATCGCACAAACGATGCCATCAAGTTGGTTGTGTCTTTAGCAATTGATGTACGTCATATCTCCATCAGCAGTCAAGTTGTGCAAATAATCAAAAGTTTTTTGAGTGACGCGACGCCGAAAAGAGTTTGACACGAAGCAGACCCGGATTAACCTCCTGCCAGCTGAAAAAGGCTTATAGCAATTAGCATTAAATGCTTTGAAAGTAAAAAGAAAATACTTACTGCAAATGTCGCTCTGCTAGTCGGGATTTTACATATTTTTTAATGGTCGACACGCCATTGGCGCTGTGTAGTCCTCGACCCGTGATAATGAAAACATGTTTATACACGCGCTTGCAATTGCGCAGCACGGTTATATGGCGATCGAGGAACAGATCGAGACTGCTAACCGCCTCCACGGTGTGCAGATAGTGCAGGTCAAGTAGATCCGGATTGTTTTGCGTGTGCTTGTGCACCTCCATGATGCAATTGGCAGCCCGATGATTGAACACATCGATCTTCTTCTTGTGCAGCTGCGCTATCTCCGAGTAGTAGAGCGCCACGCTGCCATTGCCCTGCTGAATCGCCTGTTTCGCCTTCAAGTTGCACTCGGCTCTCAACTGGGAGTGATGAGCGGCCAGATTGCGGGTCTCCTCAAAGTCTCGCAATGCCGCACATTTCGCCTCCTCGTGCAATTGTGGTGACTGTGATTTGCCGTTGCCTACAGAACGTGGAGTGGACACCTTGGGCGCTGGCTGTGGCTGTTGCTGCTGCTCCTGTTGATTGAGCTGTCAGAAAGCAGAGAGAATTATCATTATATAAAATATAAGTTGTAAATGATTGCACATACCTTTTCATTTTCGCGCAACGCCTGCTCGTAGAGCTCGGCGCCCGTTAGATCGCTCTGCACATTGCTGTCCAACACCTCCACAGTCTTCACGTAGTTGTTAGCAGTGTCTGCAAAGACCTGCAGCACGGTATCGTTGGGTATATCTGGAAACTTCTCGCACAGCTTCATTTTGGTCAAATGCGTGGCAATATCGTTGGGCTTATATTCGGTGGCCTGCTTGGCCGCCTGCTGTTCGCTGTTGTATATGCTCCAGGCGAGCTCCATGTCGAGCAGCTCGCTCACATTGCCGGGAGATTCGCTGCACTCAGCGTATTTGGGATTTTTAAGCAGACGGGCGAATTGCTCATCATCGCGCAACGTTTGCTGGCGTTGCTCTTCGAGCTGATTGTGCACCGCTTCCATCCAAACCATGTAGAGCTGCTTGGCCAGCTGGTGCGGCACAAACACCTTCGTTGGCAACGACTCTGGGTCTATTGGCAGCATTTCGCCCTCCCACTGGAATTTGCTGCGGAGCTGCGCAATTAAATTTTCACCCAGATCCATTTCCAGCAGTGAAATTTCCTCCGAATCATCATCGTCTTCATCAGTAGGAGCAGCAGCAGCCACCGGCGCTGTCGCTGGCTCCTCTGGTGGCAGAGGCTGATCCAAAATCCCATTGCGTATATCGCGTATTTTCCGCGTATGCTCCGAGTACTGATCATCGCTCAAAACGAAACGATTTTCAATCTCTAACTGCAATTCCTTGTTAGCGGAACCGAGGCCAGCGTTGCGTCTTGTGCGCGGCTGACGCTGTGGCTTTGCCTGACATTTACTAAGAGCCGATTGCGATGGAGCTGCTGGGGAAACTGCTGCTGCCAATTGATGCTGATTGTGGCTGCAAGCGCATTGGAATTCTTCGCTTTCCAGCAACAACGCCTCCTCGGCATAGTCGGCGGCATCCGTTGTGAGCTCGTCTTCTTTGATTAATATGTCCACAGCCCAATCCACGTCGCCGTTGCACTTCACATACAAGTCCCAGAGGCCAGCCAACTGCTTGTTTGGGTACATTTGGCGCAGCAGCACAAATCCAGCCGCCTCGTTGGGACAGTTTAGGCTGTGCCGCTGCAACGCTTCGCCGTCTGTCGCCGTTGATGTTGTAGAAGATGGATCTGTCGCTGATGCGGGTGGCTCATCTCGCAGCAGATCTAACAGCGAATTCTCACCAGCTGTTGCTGCGACAACGCTGGGGACGTATGTTTGCACGGGCTGCTCGCTATGCTGTGCCCAATAGTTGTTCACGTTCTGTTCGTACGGCACCCAAGTTTGTGCATTAACATTCAGCTTGAAGTGATCTGCAGCAAGAGAACTGGAGCTCTCCGGCAACGCTGGCAGTGGCGGCTTCGAACGCAACTGTGGCAATGGCACCGTATATTTGGTTTCCTTGAGCAACTATCAATAAACAACAAAAAAAATAAATATATAAAATATAAATATATATATATATATTTTTTTAATTCTCCTGCTCACCCCGAGTAGATCGGCAACGCTGGTCTTCTCGTAGCGATCCAGCATGCGTTGTATGCTCTCTTTTGGCACCTGGTGTATGTTCCTTTGGGCCAACTTGGCGGCCGATTTGCACCAGCCCGTTTGGGGCTCCAGCAGCTCCAACAGATAGCCGTGCTGCACGGCAATCTGTACATACGGCTGCATTTCCCACACCGTGATGTTCGTGTTATCGACAATAATCGGACTCCAGCCGTCGGCAGCCTGGCGGCGCACGCGCTTCCTGTTCCACTCGTGTGCATCCGGCAGCAGCCTGGGATTGAACTCGTACCCACGCTGCGTGTGGAAGTAATCGTCGCTGCTGTACACGAAATCCTTAACGGAGTGCCGCGGGAGCAGCTGAATCTGCTGCAGCAGTGTTTTGGCCATAGTAGATTTGCCGCTGCCGGGGGCGCCGCGCATAATTATCATTACTTTTTGTCCAGCCTGGGCCTTGCGACATATTTCATTGAAGTCCCTATTGTTATTGCCAACGCTGCTGGGGCACATGTTTGGCGAGGTGGTTGCTGCTGGCGCAATGTATTTCTTTGTGTTGCAATTGTTGTTGTTGTTGCTGCTTTCTGTGTTTACGTTAAACCAGAGCGTCATATTTTCCGTTTGGTCAGCAATATTTCCCGCCGCGGACATTTTTGCTGAGTTCGTTGCTTCTTGCGGTTCCTAGCGTAGAGTTTTGCCTTGTCATCAAAATTGAAGGACATGCACACATGTACTGAATACATATGTATATATAACTGCGCAGTTAGCTCGTCTTTAGTCTCGCAGGAGGATCTGCACGAGTGTTGAATGCAAACACGAACCTCACCAAAGTGTGCCTCTGGAATCGAATTGTGCCTCAATTTTCAATTTTAACGATTTATCTGTCTTTGTGTATCACATTAGTTATCTTGTAAATGCTTATTTTTATTGCTAATTTTGAGCGAAGATCGTGAAACAAAGCAATACACTTTTCCAAAACATTGTACAATGCTCATTACAAAACGACTACATGTCCGATTGAAGTATCGATAGTCGATATTACCTCTCTTTTTTTTTTGTTTCATTTTACAGCACTATACGGAAAGATCACGAAAAGTGTACAAAAGAGGGCACCGGCGAAGTATATGATGTTTTTGTGATGGCTAACACCTGCTTTGATAATATTATATTTTACTCAAATTTTCAAAGCATATCTCTTAGCTTTTTAATAACTGCATATCGATATCGGTTCAAGTTAGTTACGGTGCTATCGATATTTATTGGTGCACACTGCTTTTAGAAACAGCTGCACCAGCCATCGATTGTCCATACAGACATTTGTGTAATTTTATTTTGTATTCTTACAAGGAAAAAAACATATAAAATATGACCGATTGGGTTAAAATTGCCGAGGACCAAGAGGTGCCGAAATTGAAAATCAATTTGAACTCAGATGTACCGGCGGCAGCAACAACAGCAACAGCGGCTAGCAAGGACAACGAGCCGGATGTCGTGGACCCAGCGGAAACGAGTCTTCTGATAAAAATATTGGGCAAGGGTTTGGTTAACACGAATCAGTCACTGGATATTCAACAAAAGAATCCGAATTCGCCACTGCATTCGGTGAAAACATTTGAGGCATTGCATCTAAAGCCGGAGCTGCTAAAGGGCATTTATGCCATGGGCTTTAATACGCCATCGAAAATTCAAGAAACTGCATTGCCAACTCTTCTTGCCGATCCGCCGCAAAATATGATAGCACAAAGCCAATCGGGCACCGGGAAAACGGCTGCTTTCGTGCTCGCAATGCTGAGTCGCGTCAATGTCGCTCTGGACCATCCGCAAGTCTTGTGCCTGTCGCCCACATACGAGCTAGCGATTCAAACTGGCGAAGTGGCCGCGCGCATGGGCCAATTTTGTCCCGAAATAAAGCTGCGATTTGCGGTTCGTGGTGAAGAAGGTAATATTGAATTAAAACTGAGTTTTTCCCTTGTTTGATAATACGATGAAATTACTTGCAGTCGATCGAAACTCGAAGATTACCGAGCACATTTTAATTGGCACGCCCGGCAAAATGTTGGACTGGGGTCTCAAGATGCGTCTGTTCGATATGAAAAAGATTCGGGTTTTTGTATTAGATGAAGCGGACGTGATGATTGCGACGCAAGGACACCACGATCAATGCATCCGCATTCATAAAATGCTAAACTCACAATGTCAAATGTTGTTCTTCTCGGCCACATACGACAAGGAGGTGATGGACTTTGCCCGCTTAATTGTGTCGGAGCCCACAATTATTCGCTTGATGCGCGAGGAGGAATCTCTCGATAACATAAAACAATACTATGTTAATTGCAAGAACGAAGATGGCAAATACAATGCTATCCAAAACATTTATGGCTGCATTAGCATCGGCCAGGCAATCATATTTTGTCATACGCGCAAAACCGCCGCATGGCTGGCAGCTAAAATGACCGCCGATGGGCATTCGGTTGCTGTTCTCTCTGGTGATTTGACCGTTGAGCAAAGACTGGCTGTTTTGGATCGTTTTCGGTCCGGCCAGGAGAAAGTCCTCATCACTACAAACGTGTTGTCTCGCGGTATTGACATCGAACAAGTTACAATTGTTGTTAATTTCGATTTGCCTGTCGATTTGCGTGGCAATGCCGATTGTGAGACATATTTGCATCGCATTGGTCGCACTGGCCGATTTGGAAAGTCGGGCATCGCTATAAATCTAATCGACGGTGATAAAAGCATGACCGTGTGCCGTGCCATCGAGAAGCACTTTCAGAAGGATATTACTTATCTGAACACCGATAATGCGGATGATATTGAAAAGATTGGAAACTGAATCATTTAAATCATTCCCTCATTTAGCACTAAGTCAACAACATATGTGAAATTTCTTTTGAAATAAAAACGATATCTGAAAAATTCATTAAATCAAAATCTATATTTTTATTTTTGAAAATTTCGTCATCAAATAAACAAATGTTTTTTCATATTAGTTATATAACTTTTACTCTTAGATTAAAATTTCCGGTATTTACTTAATAACTAAAATGATTTTTTGGATTTTAATAGACGTATATAAATGCGAAAATTTTCTGTTGCGCTCTTATCTCTATCCAATCGCACAACGCAACAACGTTTTTAAACAAAAGCCAATAGATTTTGCCAAACCAACTATCAGAAATATTGAGCCCTTGACCAATGGGGGTACAATTAAACAAATAAGTTTGCCCAGGAGTAACAGCAGGGGTGGCAAAACATTATACAATATGATAATCGACCATTTAGAAATGATGTATATAATGTATACGCCACCTATGAAAACTAGACAAACACCTTTAAGCAATGTGCCAATACTATCAAACATTGATGTTAGCCAGTCCGCAACATGATCTTGTACAAATGTGAATGTTCCATAGGTACTTCGGCTCCCATTCCTGTTGCTAGTTTCCTTATCGTAATTGGCACGCAAGTCTGGATCGGATAGAACTAAATATGCGCCGAGAATTTTTTGAAACTCTCTTTTGATTATAGGATTTTCACTGTCACCGTATTTGAGTGCGAATTTGCGAAATTGACTTTCAATTTCCTTCTTCGTACCGTTCCTTCGTACACCCAGAATGTCATACAAGTTGGCGTGCTCTGGACCGTTTTGATTTCCTTGATTGCCACAGTATGATTCTTGATAGCTGTTGTGTTCACTGTGGTTATACCAATTTTGGTTGCTGTGATCTTCTTGCCGACGGCTGTTGTGGCTGTATTGATTTTGGTAACTTCTTTTATATTCGGACTGACGTTCTTTGTGCTGCTCGCGTTCGTTCTGGTTTTTGTGGCTGCTCCGATCTTGCTCACTTTTCGGATTGTTCTTATTGCCAGTGTCTTTCTGATTATGATTGTGCTGTTTGCTGTTGCTGTGACCCTCTTGCTGACGGCTGTTGTGGCTGTATTGATTTTGGTAACTTCTTTTATATTCGGACTGACGTTCTTTGTGCTGCTCGCGTTCGTTCTGGTTTTTGTGGCTGCTCCGATCTTGCTCACTTTTCGGATTGTTCTTATTGCCAGTGTCTTTCTGATTATGATTGTGCTGTTTGTATTCACGATCATTGTTCGATTTGCTTCTCTGTTCTTGGTGGCTTTTACTTTGCTCTTGCCTCTGAGAGTGGCTATTGTGAGTTCCCTGTTTATTTATTTTTGAAAGTACATCGTAGGCATTAATTATCTTCTTGCAAAATTCTAGATCTTGGGCAGATTGTCGGTGGTTCTTATCTGGATGCCATCTCTTCATCAGCTTAATGTAAGCGGCTCGAATTTCCGTGTGTGTTGCATTTTGGTCAACGCCAAGGACTTCATAGTGGTTAGTATATAGGACTTTACTCATTTTCAATTATTTTGTACTCAAGCAAATACTTGTATGTGTATGACCATTTCTTATTACTGTGTGATCTCCCATATTCCATACACACACGTCACCCTGATGTGCGATCACTGTTCACGCCTCTGTTAACATAACATTTATTAACAGCACTCTCCATTGCTCTGTTGATGTAACATTTTTCGAAAATGTTATTATTAGGTGGAATTTTTTGGCACTGTCACCCTATACATAATCTTTAGATTTCAAAACTTAAGATACCGTGATGGCATTTTTGTCGGCTGCTGTCATCAACGTAAGTATAAAACGCTATAAATCAAATTCTGAGGTGGTTAATTTTTCGGTAAAAAATCATGCCTAAATTTACAACAAATTAATCTTTTCTAACTGATTATGAGAATTACTAGACAAGTTTTTGATGAAATCAAAAACCTAAAAACTGCGATAAACGATTTCACTATCAGATTTCGTAGATTTGCCGCGCAAGACAACAAGAAAAATAGAAATACAAAATGCTTTCAAACGCATTTTTTATTTCTTTGGGAGATGCATTTGGCTCAATCTCCAGAATCGCATAGTGAATCTGTGAACTTGGGCATAATACACGATATTTTCGCAAAAGGTTTTCCAAGAAGCTACAATGTACAGTTTGAATTACCAATTGAGTCCACGCTTAGAGAATAACAGAGCAATCGCCAATATAATCGATATTATTGAAAAAACAAATCTACTGAAATGTTTGCATCGACTTTCTTTTATTTGTTTATTTTATTGTTTTATATATTGTTTAATAAAAATGGGAGTTCCCGAATATGCTAGCCCTGCCCCGATGCCCATTTCCATATTTTTGACAATGCGCCAACAGAGGAGGACTCGGCACATGGTGACGAATCTGCACTTTGGGAAGACAGCTTGCCAGTAGTCCATTGCCAGGCCTTTGAAAATACGCCAAGCGATTGTGATACGGCGCTCTCTGATGAGGATGTTGTCGAATCTGCAACTGTGGATCCCGAAGCCCACTTCCAAACTTTCGACATGGCGCTCAGCGATGAAGACGCAACGGTGTTTTCTGATGGCGAAACTGGCGACTTGGTTGAGGAATCTGAAATTTGTGCAGACAGTTTTCTATAAGTCCACTGACAAGCTGTGCCTGCAGATCCTGCTGTCCACGTCCAAACTTTTGATGCAGCTCCCGCAGTTGAGCCTGCAATATTGCTGACGGACGAAGAAATGGAAGAGGAACCTTCTGAGTCGCCGCTTTGTGATGACAACTTGGTAACGGTCCACTTCCAAGCTGCGCCAGCGGATCCTGCTGTCCATGACCAAACTTTTGATGCAGCTCCCGCAGTTGAGCCTGCAATATTGCTGACGGACGAAGAAATGGAAGAGGAACCTTCTGAGTCGCCGCTTTGTGATGACAACTTGGTAACGGTCCACTTCCAAGCTGCGCCAGCGGATCCTGCTGTCCATGACCAAACTTTTGATGCAGCTCCCGCAGTTGAGCCTGCAATATTGCTGACGGACGAAGAAATGGAAGAGGAACCTTCTGAGTCGCCGCTTTGTGATGACAACTTGGTAACGGTCCACTTCCAAGCTGCGCCAGCGGATCCTGCTGTCCATGACCAAACTTTTGATGCAGCTCCCGCAGTTGAGCCTGCAATATTGCTGACGGACGAAGAAATGGAAGAGGAACCTTCTGAGTCGCCGCTTTGTGATGACAACTTGGTAACGGTCCACTTCCAAGCTGAGCCAGCGGATCCTGCTGTCCATGACCAAACTGTTGATGCAGCTCCCGCAGTTGAGCCTGCAATAGTGTCGACTGACGAATCAATTACAGTGGATGCGTCTGAGTCCACAGCTTGTGTTGATAATGTTTCTGAGGACCAACGGCTTGTTGTGTCTATTGGTTGTGCTATCCATTCCCAATCTTTCGACAGAAAGTTTAATGTTGATTTTGGTATTGTACTTTCAGTTAAAGCAATCGACTGAGACGACACTTGAGGCGAAAGCTCTGCAAATCGCTTACTCAAAGCTCGTCCTAGCTGAAACGTTCTGTAAGCGGCGAATCCTAACAAAATAGCTCCGCCCACAATATATGTGATCCTTAAACTCTCTGATCGAGTCCATCTTGCGGGGCTGATGCAAATAAGCTCGAACGTTGAGTGTTCTTGTGGTGGCGGAAGCGGGGCCTCTTCCTCCATGCCGCTTAGCACTAAATACGCCCTGACAATCATCTTAAATTGCTTGACATCCTTTAGATAGCAATTGGCCAGGAGTGCACGGTAAGCATCGGTTATTTCTTCCTCGGTGGCATTCTTCTTAACACCTAGTATATCGTGGGGATTGTGACTGACCATGATGACGATTAGTTTCCTTCCTAACTGTTAATATGCTTATATCTTCCCATTCAGATATTTGATTTGTAAAACAATAAACGCTTTGCCGATCAGTCATAAATGATAATGTCAGAATATTTTGTTTCTAGGAGAAATTGATTTTAAACGATATTGGTATCGATATTTTCGCATATCGCAAGTTGCCTAATTATAGTATTTTGAAAATTGTATTACGTTCACAATCAAGTCCTCTATTATTTGTATGTACATAATTTTACTTTTTTTTGTATTTCTTATTAATATATTTATGATACAGTTTTATAATATTCACTTTTGATGCATATGTATCGAAGAATATCGATTTATAATTTAAAATTTACCTGCAGGCTTTTGGTACAGCAAAGCAGGATTAATTAGGGGAAAAAACCGATGTTAACCTCACACAACATATGATTACAGCTCAACAAGTAGAGTAGAATTACCATCGATAGTAATAGACAGCCAATAAGCAGCTATTTAGAGTAGGATGGGATATTCAAGTTCAATCGTTAATTTTCGTGTTTGTTGTTCACTCTATAAGTTATTGAGTCGGCCATGAATGATGTAATCTGATCAGCTTACTATGCATTCAAGCCATTATATGTAGTTATCAATAGTTGGCCAGCTTTATTGTGTAAGTCATGTATACATAATTAATTAATACAAATTTATATACATAAAATTGTTTGTTATTTGTTAATGTCAACTAATTAAAAGTCTAAGAATTTGTTAAATAAATAAAAATAATTTAAAATTCATAAAATTACTAAACACTAAAACAAGCAATGATTCAGTTCCTATGTGAAGCAGTTCGATAATAAATGCATTTTATACAAAAGAAGAAAAATTTCCAACAATAAAGCACTAAGTCAATTTGATAAACGAAAAGTGCGTTTCCGCTTTCGGAACAAAGATCCACGCATCGACGTTCAATAAAAATTATTCCGAATTAAACGGCACAGCTCTATGAAATATAAAAGTTTCTATACATACCTTATATAAATCATAGTTGTATTGATTTTATTGTTTATTTCAGGAAAAAAATCATATACAGTTTATTTTAAGTTTTTTGTAAAAGGTATAATTGAGGAATTAATGCATCAAGACCTTCTCATTGACAATAGCTTTTCATTTCCACTTGAAGTCAAGAACAATCAACAAATAATCGCTAAGCCATCGAGAATAATTTTAAAGGGTGGCAACGCGAAAACACATGTTTTGAATTGTTGATGTTGTTGCGAAACTTGCTACATCTGTGAAATATTTTGGATTGGTAAAATTTAAAAAGTTAAGCAAAATCAAACATTTCTTAATTTTAATTAATATTTATACATGCGCGCCTCTTATTTCACCTATACGAATTTCTGCAGAAGAAGCAACATCGTTCCTATGTTTGTCAGGCGAACGTGTCTAATTTTTTCAACCCGCAAATCGATTTTTGCCGTAGCCGTGACACCTGTTCTAAATCGACAGTACGCCTTAAATAAATACTAATTAATTAACATAATTAAACTCTTTGTTGTTGTTGTTGTGTTAACAGTAGTGGGAAGTGTTGCAGCAGCGTTTTATCCGGATATCGATCAATCTCCAGCTTAATTAAACCGAAAATGACTTTGATGGAAGCAAACAACCAAAAGGTGCAGCCCAAGAAGTTGGAGCAGCTGGAGCCAAAAATGCGGTATATATATATATAAATATACAACTTATTGCAGCAAAATAATAATAATACTGTTTGATTGACGTTCCCAGCATAAACAATATTGAAAAATCGCAACAAGACACACGCGATTATCGTGGCTTGCAGTTGGAGAACGGTCTAAAAGTCTTACTTATTTCGGATCCAAGTACCGATGTTTCGGCTGCTGCACTTTCTGTGCAGGTTGGGTAAGAAAGGTTTAGTAATATGCCCAGGTACAACTATATAATGCATATATTCTTTCCATTTCAGTCACATGTCAGACCCGGAAAACCTGCCGGGATTGGCGCACTTCTGCGAGCACATGCTCTTCCTGGGCACCGAGAAGTATCCGCACGAGAACGGCTACACCACGTACCTTTCGCAGAGTGGCGGCAGCAGCAATGCTGCCACGTATCCTCTGATGACCAAATATCACTTTCATGTTGCTCCGGACAAATTGGATGGTGCACTGGATCGCTTTGCGCAGTTCTTTATTGGGCCGCTATTCACGCCCAGCGCAACTGAACGAGAAATTAATGCTGCAAGTGGAAATGTATATATATCTATCCCACATCTGTTAATCACAAATTTTGCAGGTTAATTCGGAGCATGAGAAGAATCTATCGAGCGATATGTGGCGCATCAAGCAAGTGCATCGGCATTTGGCCAAAAGGGATCATGCGTACAGCAAATTTGGCAGCGGCAACAAAGCCACCCTCTCCGAGATACCCAAGTCAAAGGGTATTGATGTGCGTGAGGAGCTGTTAAAGTTTCATAAATATTGGTATTCAGCGAATATCATGTGCCTTGCCGTTATTGGAAAAGGTTATTACTGTTAAAAAGACCCAAAATCGTAGTTTGAAATACCGTTTTAATTGTACAGAATCGTTGGACCAACTAGAAAGTATGGTAATTGAAAAGTTCTCGGAAATTGAAAATAAGAATGTAAAAGTACCAGAGTGGCCACGGCATCCATACGGAGAGGAGCAGTACGGCCAGAAGGTAAAAATAGTGCCCATCAAGGACATACGCTCTCTAACCATTAGCTTTACGACCGACGACCTGACACAGTACTACAAATCCGGCGTAAGTTATAAAAATTGTCCACGTAAAGGTCATATTGATTAAAACAATAATTCTTTGCAGCCCGACAATTATTTAACGCATCTAATTGGCCACGAAGGCAAGGGCAGTATATTGTCCGAGCTGCGTAGGCTTGGCTGGTGCAATGAGTATGTGAGTGCGGTTAATCAGAATTTAGCTATTTAATGGTGTCGCTTTCTTGCAGTCTTATGGCCGGTCACCAGAACACACAGAATGGTTTTGGTTTCTTTGAGATTGTTGTGGATCTGACACAGGAGGGTTTGGCGCATGTCGACGATATAGTTAACACAATTTTCCAGTATTTGTGCATGTTGCGTCAAGAGGGACCCAAAAAATGGATCTTTGACGAGTGTGTTAAGCTCAACGAAATGCGCTTCCGATTCAAGGAAAAGGAACAGCCAGAGAATTTGGTGACACACGCAGTGTCATCCATGCAGATATTTCCATTGGAAGAGGTGCTCATTGCTCCATATCTGAGCAATGAGTGGCGCCCCGAATTGATCTGCAAGCTATTGGAGGAACTGGTCCCCGCCAAGAGTCGCATTTCCTTAGTTAGCCAGAGCTTCGAACGGTCAACTGATCAAGCAGAACCACATTATAAGACGAAATATGGCTTGGAGCGTATACCGAAGGAGACCATTCTTGTATGTTATGCCCTTGGCAGTTTGTTCAGTTTTATTGATTTCAAATCGAATTACAGACCTGGGAGAGCTGCAGTATAAATGAGAATCTAAAGCTGTCACTGCCAAACAGTTTTATACCAAGCAACTTTGACATTGCCGATGTTCCCAGCGATGCACCCAAACATCCCACAATTATACTAGATACGCCCATTCTGCGCGTTTGGCACAAGCAAGACAATCAATTCAACAAGCCAAAAGCTTGCATGACCTTCGACATGTCCAATCCCATTGCATATTTGGATCCCCTGAATTGCAATTTGAACCACATGATGGTTATGCTGCTAAAGGATCAGCTCAATGAATACCTATATGACGCAGAGCTGGCTAGCCTCAAACTCAATGTAACCACCAAGCCATGTGGCATTGATGTAAGTCGACAATCACCATAATTTAAATATACACGCCTTCTATTAATATGTATTCTATTTTCAGTTTACCATACGTGGCTTCAATGACAAGCAGGTTGTTTTGCTCGAGAAACTGCTAGATCACTTGTTTGACTTTAGCATCGACGAAAAACGTTTCGACATACTCAAGGAGGAATACATACGATCATTAAAGAATTTCAAGGCGGAACAGCCCTATCAGCATTCCATCTATTATCTGGCTCTGCTGCTCACTGAAAACGCCTGGGCAAACGTAGAGCTTTTGGATGCTATGGAACGTGAGTTGAAGCTAATTTAATGTTAGCTCTCGACTGTTGAATTACTATTTCCCATGCATATTTATTACAGTTGTTTCCTACGATCGTGTATTGAACTTTGCCAAGGAGTTTTTCCAGCGTTTGCATACAGAGTGCTTTATTTTTGGCAACGTTACCAAACAACAGGCAACGGAGATTGCTGGTCGCGTCAATAAGCGATTGGAGGCAACGAACGCAACAAAATTGCCAATTTTAGCGCGCCAGATGCTCAAAAAGCGCGAGTACAAGTTATTAGCGGGTAAGTAGGCGGAAATATTTTCAAATTGAACGCATATTAACTGGCAATATTGGGTTCAGGGGATAGTTATCTGTTCGAGAAGGAAAATGAGTATCACAAGAGCTCCTGTACACAGCTCTACATGCAATGTGGCGCCCAAACGGATCTTACCAATATTATGGTTAATCTGGTGTCGCAGGTGCTATCCGAACCCTGCTACGATTGCCTCCGCACAAAGGAGCAACTCGGCTACATCGTGTTTAGTGGCGTGCGCAAAGTGAATGGTGCCAATGGCATTCGGATTATCGTGCAGTCAGCGAAGCATCCATCATTTGTCGAAGATCGTATTGAGAACTTTTTGCAGACATATTTGGTAAGCAGACGTATTTTAAAATAACACAAATATCCAAATTTATAAAAATGTTCAACTTTAGCAAGTTATTGAGGACATGCCACTGGATGAGTTTGCGCGCCACAAGGAGGCGTTGATTGTCAAAAAGCTGGAGAAGCCGAAAACCATATTCCAGCAGTTTAGCATATTTTATGGAGAAATTGCCATGCAAACGTATCATTTTGAACGTGAGGAGGCTGAGGTTGCAATACTGCGCAAAATCTCTAAAGCTGATTTTGTGGATTACTTTAAGGTGCGTTCATTTTCTTTTAGAAGTTCGTTCGTTGTTTTAATCATGCCAATGTTATTGCAGCAATTTATAGCAAAGGATGGGAAAGAGCGAAGAGTTTTATCCGTACACATTGTGTCAACATTGAAAGATGCGAACGCTCAGACCAGCGAAGAGGACGAAAGTACGGTTACCAGCATGGAGCGCCACTCACCAATAAGCGATATTGTCGCTTTCAAATCCTGCAAGGAATTATATCCCATTGCGATGCCCTTCTTAGACATCAAGGCCAAGGGCGCACGCAGCAAGCTATAAATATTGTCTAATTCTCTGGTTGGCGGACGTCCCATGGCTAATAGGTTTGATTGTTTTGTTTAATTTCAATTATATGTAAACCTTTCACAAATATAAAATAATTTGTATTAGAAGCGAATTGTGCCTTACATAATTGCTGCCTAGGATAGCGCTATTCGGTATGGAAAAGCCCATATCGAGTTTGGACAATTCCTGCGAACTGAGATCCTGTGTGCGTCGATGGCTCTGTTTCTGATCCAATAGCGATATTTTATGCTTAAACGCCACGTGCTCGGCCCATTTCAATTGCTTCCACTGTCCGCCCATATCCAGCATAATATTATTTTCCCTGACATTGCCATGACCATGGGCTGGATAGGCCAAAGCCAATTGCAAGTTGATCATCTCACGCTGCAAATGCTGAAAAGTGCACTTCAATTGCAGAGACCTGCCTGTCTCGTAAAGAAGCAAAATATTTTACAGGATATTTTCAGAATGGATTACTTGACTTCGAATAAGTACTCGCCTCTAATGCTAAATACTGGGCTCTTGACTGTTGTGGTCGATGCATTTGAAACGTGCTCTGTAAAGTTTTCCAGCTTCCAATAGTAGGTAAATAATTGAAAGTCCTGATCCGCCAGCATTGTGTTGTTGAACCTGCCAATCTCCGCCTCTCGCTCCGGTGCGTTTTCCATTTGCTTGAGCTGCGGCTGCTTTTTTTCCTGGATAGGTTTCAGGGCCATCTGTTCGAATTTCATTCTTTTGATGGTAGTTGGCTTCATCAGGGGAGCTGTGTCTGGAGTCGGCGTCAGTGGAATGGATTTGCTGCTCGGCTGTTCTCGCATCTCATTCAACTTTAGCAGCTGCTCTTTAATTTCACGCAATTCGCCAAACAGTTTCTCTTCCAGATGGCGAAAGGCCAAATTCATTTCATCTAAATGGGGCTCACATTAAGGATACTCATTATATGAAATTGTGCATGGCCTACCCGATCCACAGACACCCTTTAATGTCTTGGTAGTGACAGCTTCTGCGGATGCTTTGACCTCGCCAGCGTTAACGGTACAAACGGCCCTTTGAACTTCGCTGGGCAATGACACGTCCGTTTCCGCATCCGGTGCCTGATCACTCTCATTGGCGCCAAGACTATTATTATCTATCTCGTCCAGCGCAAGTGCCGATGCTAAAAGAACACAGGCCCCGTACAATAACCACCTTGGCATCTCCAGTTGACAATGATGTAAGAAGTCTCCGTCCAAAATAGTTCAGACGCCAAGTGTTCCGCTGTCTGGGAGGCCTCATTGACAACTGACGAATGGCCCGAATGAGCATATTGAGGAGCAGCTTTCGCAGAGTGAAACGTTGACATTGTATGTACCATATACCGTGCGTATACAAATGTGTACTCATGTGTTTATGTTTATAAATATGCGACTAGGGCGCGTGTCGTTTATTCTGGTGCCTACGATTATCTAAATATAGTGGCAATATTTTCAGCACGATCAAAATATGAATGAAAGACACACACATTTTCGGATCATAAATTAAACAGATGAATGCGATTTCGGAAAAAGGAGTCAAGTAGTAGACATATACGATATTAGCATAGAAACAATTCAAGAGTTTAAGAGTAGAGATTAAAATTAAAAATTTAATGTCTACTTCGAATGTTTAAAGTTTAAAAATTCGATTTATAAAAATTGTATAAAGAAAAAACTGCTTGTCACGCGCAAAGCCGGGCAATATCTGCTAGTAATCAGCCAAGTTTCTAGTTCATTATCATCCGATTAGCTTAAAACTCAATTCAAAAATTAAAAAAAATTTTTTTTTCGAGTTTAAAATCAATTACACGGGTGTAAAATTGATTATAAATTAAAAGTAAGATCGATACCATGTTCTTTCAATGACAGACGAAAATTTCAGGCCCCTAAATAAAAAATTATTTTAAAAAAAATGACTAATTGTTCCTTCGAATTTGAAAAATTCCAAAAATAAAACAACATTTAACCGAGCAAAGCCGGGCTATATCTGTTATACGTTGAGGCCTTCAAACAGTCTGTAGATATTTGTGTGGGGTTTATTTAGATTATTTTACTAATTACATAAGTTATATATATATATAAATTATCCCATTGAGAAGAAGGACAAGCGAAATGCCATTTCGACCATATTTTGGGGCACCTCCGGACAGTGGCACACGTACACCTCCTTCGCCGGAGATTGGAAAAGCCGACCGACCACGACGAATCGGATGCCTGCCTGCACCTTGGCGGTATTTGTGACTTCAATGGTAATGCCATGTTCCTTCACCGTGGTTAAATCGGTGCCGCCGCCGGGCGAAATGACGGAACGATTGCTGCTCGCATTGGGCGGTTCCGCCGAAAGGCGACGATGATGCTGGGAGCGTTCCAGCACCACGTGAATCATATGACACGCTCGGCGTATCTCACTCAAGTAGGGGAAACTCTCCGAGTTGGCTGTGAACGGGCACAAGAGGACGCCGCTGGCCAAGTCAACATAGACGTAGTGCAGCACAGAGTTCTTCCAGCCGGCGGATATTTTCACGGGCAGCACATTGTTGATTTCCTTCCACAGAGATGTGGTTATCTGGCTCTGGCTCTCCGCATTCAGATTGAGGCCGTAGTGCAGCGGATGCTGCTCGGCAAAATTCTCCCAGTCCGAGCCGCTGTCCGAGTCATCGGCGGGTGTCAGGCGCCGGCGAGACATGTCATCCTCACTGGGCGTCAGGCTGTGTATCGATGAGCCGCCCAGGCTCGAGCACAACTGGGCCTCCTCATCGTTGGCGGCGTTGGAATGTGAAGCGTTCGGCTTCGGTTTGAGGAACAACTCCAGCCGGCTGCTGGCTTCCTGCTCCTCGCCGGACTGCTCGATTTTTTGCTGATCCAGCACCTCCGGCCGTTTGTTGGACACGGACCAGAACTTAGCCAAGGACTCAATGCCGCACTGGATCAGGTGATCCAAGGTCTCCTGTATTTCCTCGATGTAGAACAGGGACGGCGGCACCGCGGTAAACGCTTCCATTTCGGGCGCATCCACATACATCTTAAGGATCACCGTGAGGATCAGGTGGCTGCGCGAGCAGACGGTCAGAAAATAGCGACCGGTGGCATTGGCCAGCACAATCTCCTCCCACACGTACAGCTCCCGCACCCGTACACTGGGCGCCGCTCCGATAAAGTCGAATATGCCGCGACAGCGCAGGAAGAGCTCCACATTGAAGCGCACCTCGGCGGGCAGCAGGCTGGCCAGCAGATAGCTATCGTAGTACAAGGCGCAGCCGTAGATGAAGAACTCCCGGTGCGTGGTCAACGGCTCGTCGTTCCAGTTCCGGTAATCCATGGCCTCCATCTCGCTGAGGGCATCGAAGATGCGCAGCTGCGCCTCCTTCGGCAGCGGCAAGCTGCACGACTGCCTCAGCAGCTGCTCGAATTGGACGTCGCCGCGTGGCCGGGCCAGCAGGCGGGACCGCTGAACGCCGCAAAAGTGACGCAGAAACTGGCGCAGACCGCCGGAGCCATCGTTGCCCGTGGCGAAGTTGTCCAGACTCAGGCCGGGCAGCGAGAATCGAATGTAGCCAATCAGCTCATCCGATCGCAGGCCGCACTCGGCGGCGCTTAACAAACGCGCCGCATACGCGAACAGCACCAGGAATCCGTTCAATCGGCGATAGTTGACATAGTAGGGCACCTGGTCGACCAGCAGGCGCGAGGTCAGCGGCTCCGTTTGCAGCTCGTTGAGCACCGAGGAGAGCGTCAGAAAGCTGCCGCGTGCCTTGTACAGGAAATTGGTCAGCGCCGACTCCGGATAGTAGTAGAGCGAATCCTTGTGCTGATCCTGCTGATAGCACTCGGGCGGCAGCAGCAGCATGCCAAAGGGCGTCACGCCCTCGGGCACCGCAACGGCGGCGGGCAGCAGCTGCTCGAACTGTTCCGCAAACATGGCAAAGTTGACCAGTTTGCGTATTTGCTGGATCTGATTGCTTTGGCCGGCGGCCTCATCGGCCGCTGGCGGCGCATTGGCGACGCTGGCGCCCTGAAATCCCAGGCACACCTGGCTGGGCTCGAGAAACTGCTGCAGCAGCTCGTCCACATTGCTGGCGTACAGCTCGATGCCGTTCAAGGACTTGAACCAATCGCCGCGCTTAACGTTGTGCTGCATGGCGCTGATGTCGTGCACAAAGCTGTCCACCATCAGGCACTCGGGCTGGTCGGGAAAGGGCAGCACCCGAAAGCCCAGTATCGACTCCACGGCCGTGGAGCGTCGACCAAAGCGATAGCGATCGGTTGCCGTTATAACCAGCTCCAATTGCTTCCGATTGTCGGCGTCTGCGTGCGAGCTCTTGATGTCTGCGAATCGGAACCCGTTGTTGGCATTGCTCTCCGCCTCGGGCTGCGACTGCTGCCCGCTGTTGTTGTTGTTGTGGCTGTTGTTGTTGCTGTGCTGGCTGCCATTGTGCTTGCCCTGCTGGCCTCTATTCTGCTGCTGCTGCCGTCGCGTTGTCTTTTTTCCCAGGCGCAGCGAACGTCGCAGCAGCTCGCCGCGTCGCTCCGTCGCGTTCGCCTTGGCGCTGGGCACATACTCGGCATAGAACAGGCTGCCGTCTTCGGCCACGTACTCCTCCCAGTTGACCAGGTCGCTGCCGTCGCTGAACGAGCTGCTCAGCGAGGAGCTGGACGTCGAATACGTCTCCGAGGCGTCCAGGCCAAGACGTCTGTCCGCGCCCAAAGCCAGGCCTTGCGATTTTCGCATCCCTCCGATCTCTAATCACTGATCTCAAAGTGGAAGCCACAAACACTAAGCACAATCAAATTTCGTTCGCGTTTCGATCCGTTACCGTTCTCCGACCAAAAGCAACTGAATGTTCTCAGCTGAAATCTGTATCTTGGCCATTTGCTCGCACCGTAAACCGGTTTAGCTCTCTTGTTGCTATCATGAGAAATGCTCCGCTGCGTTCTCACGCTGTTGTAAATTCCAATGTTCTCCTCTCTTCTCGAGTTGCAGCCAGCTAGAAGGCTGAAATCTTAGGCTTAAATAAATTAAATTCTTTGTTATTTCTCACAGAACATCATCCTATAATTCCGAATTCATTTGAAATTAACGCACTTCAGATTTTAATACCATTATTCTCAATGGCTTTCAAATAAAAGGCTTAATATTAAATACATAAATTTACCTAAAGCATTATCTATTTATGTTCTTACATATTACATATTCACTCACTTTAATATCCAGGTCAGTTTGTTACATTATTAAAACAGAACTGTAAAACTACTTTAGCTAAAAAAATCACTAAGAAAAAACATTCGATTGTATAGACCTTAATTCACCTTATGAAAATCGCATAGGAAGGTCATATTTTATTGAGATTAAGTATACATAACTACTTTGTTTGGTGAGTGCAGAACTTCATTTAAATATCATTTTCCAATATTGTCTGCGGCTAAGATAAACACTACTTCCATGCACTATCCTGGGATTCCTTATCCTCTTTCTGTTTCTGCTTCTGCTTCTCCTGAGACTAGAATTCATATCCTCGTTCTGTTTCTGCTTCTCTTTACACAACTTAATACTCTTTGTAGTCAATATTTATTTGGAAATATAAAAAAATTTGTACGCCTTATTTGCAATATCGATCAGCTTTCATTTTGCTACGTCTGTCCAAAAGAGTTTCATGCAGAAGTCCTTGGGCCTTGGCCTCTTCCAGCTCCTTGACATCGTTCTTGCTAATGCGCATTTTTTTATCCTGGAACTTTTGAAACTTTTTGCTAGAAAAAGCAAAGAGATGCGGCTTAATGTGGATTATTCAATTAAATCAATTTTATGCCCGCTTACACATAATTTTTCTCAACTTCGCCCAAGTCGCCTTTCTCTTCTTTGGGCTGCTCGTCAACAACAACATCCCTGGCCGCATTGGTGCGCACGCGACAAATTTCTTGTTTTCCCACTTTCTTATGTAAGGCCACGCAAGCATCGTCCTCCGGGTCAATGGACATAAAGTGGCCTGTTTCGGAAAGTAAAGCCATTTCCTTGCTCTAAATGTGGAAGTAAAAATGTTTATAGTACATCATCGTTTGGATGGAAATACTTACCTCAAAGACAGGTTCCCACTGTTCCATGCTACCAACAGCCTCTGAACGGCCCGTCACCATGCCGTCTTTTTCTATTTTGAGATATTTGCCGTAGCCGGATTTGAATGACACCTTGCGATCGTTAATTGGAAACGCCGTAAATATCTCTTCTGGGTCGGGGCCTTCGCCGGGATTGTGTGGAGCGCCCAACGTAAACAATCTGTCAAGTTGTTAGCGTCAACCTCAGCCTCATTTGGTTTAATAAACGTTTCAACATACCCATTGTCCAAGGCTTTTAAATAGCAGCGTTCGCCGAATTCAATGGCCACAGTACCAACAATGCTGCCCGCTGTCGTAGCTGTCCACCAGCCGCCATGTTGCACTGCATCCTCATCCGTAATAGACTTGCTTCGTTTGGGTGCATCGTCATCTTTGTTGTGCTCCTTTTCCTTCTTACGTTTCTTACTTTTTCTATAAACAAAGTCAATTAGAATACTTGTATGCTTTTTTTTTGTTGTGCTCACTTTTGTTTTTCTCCCTTTAAAACCAACTTTTTTATGCGCACATTATCATAGTCAGACATTGTCAACTTTTGGTTACTGTTTTTGTTTATTTTTTCCTTTAAGAAAGCCCTATTGGTTATTAGTGATGGACTGCCAATGAACGAATGAACAAAGCAGAGCTGCTCACTGAACTAAGCAAAGTAGCATGTTCCGTTTAATTGTTCTTTTTGTTCAGCGAAATAATCGACACCACTATTTTTGCATTTATCGAAATATCGTTATTAATCGGTACTACCTATTATCTTATATTGCCCGCCTAGTTCAATTATAACTTATTTTTCTTGGACCGTCAATTGTTTCAGTTGCATAATGTATGTATTTAATATATGTATATGAATACTTAATAATATAAATCATTAAACATAAGTATATACTTATAGGCTGTATATGTATATATAGACTGTTGGGCAATAAGCTTAATTAATTATAAATTATTATAAAAAAACAAAAATTTTAACAAACAAATAGGACACAAAGTTACGCTTAATACAACAAAGCCATGTGTAAGCATTCAATATTATTTTGGAAAAAGGAAGAAAGCTGCAGTCAAGATTTTTAGACTTTAAGATACCCTGCAGTTAGTTTTATAATAAATATTTGACTGCTCCAGCTGCCATAGTCACTGTCATGTTCGTTCAGGATAATAAACGGAATTGGGTACGTTGGCAAAACCTTATTCTGCCACCTATATACCCACAGTGGGTGCAGGGTACACATATAAATACTGAAAACGGAATGCAAAGCGTTTACATATAGCCCTCCAAGGATAGATGCTGCCACTGGCCCTGAAATCAATTTTCAAATGGAATCAAGTTCTACAGAAAATGTCACATTTTTCAACTTACCGCAATGCCCAGGTTCCAACCGGCTCCGGCGGGATTCTCTTTGGTTATGCCGCACCGTCGGCAAATGACGCCATTTAGCGAAATGGCCCAAACTTCCTTGCCCACGGACACGGCACGAAAGCCACAGTGTGTTTCTGTGTGTGGCGGCACGTTGGCAGCATTTGGAAGGAATTGCCAATGTGAACCCTCCGGGAATGTACGCGTTATCTCCTTACGCACGGCCAACCGTTGTTGATTGTCCAGCGCCCAAATGCCAGCACGGCCAACGCTAACGGCCTTGAAGGTAACGCCAGCCGGTGGCTCCACCTGTTGCCAGGCGTCGCCGCAGGGATTCAACTTGTTGATGCCATAGCGAAAGAAGATCATGCCGTTGCGAGCAACCGCCCACACCTGGCCAGATGGCCCTACACTGATGCCAACCAGCGGCTGATCGCTGGCAATATGCTCCCAGGTGTCACCGCGTGGATTTAGCGTGGAAACGCCATGCCTGATGAGCACATCGCCGTTCGAGGCAATTGCCCAAGCAGCTACGGGCATATCCTCGACATTAAACGCACTGTCCACATCACTGTCCAGCACCTGCAATGCAGCATCGAGTATCTTGGAATGGCTGAGCTCCTGCCAAGGACCACTGCTACTGAGGCGACATTTTTTCATCCAACGTCGCCGGCGTACGCAATCCGTCAGCTTCTTTTGCGCATGGTAGTTGGCCGGAAAGTCGATTGCATACTGCCAGCCCTCCTTGTCAGCACCGCCGGGTATATTGTAGTCGATGGCCCAGTCCGATATCCACTCGCAGTGTGTGGACAGCAGCTTGGTGTGCTCCTTGCTGCGTTTCTGTCGCCCACTAGCATCGCTCCACATGTGGCGATCAGTGGGCAGACTTTTGGCGGTGAAGCCACTAATGGGATTCCAGCGCTGATTCTCGTACACATAGTAGGTGTGCGTGTCAATCATAGCGTTTATCTTGCCCGAGCCCTCCAGCCCCTTCAGAAACATGCCGCCCCAGCCACCGTTGTACGCCCAGGCCGTATTGTCGCAAGCTATGCCCCAGACGACATCGACGCCGCTGTTATACACCCGCTTCACATGGCCGCCCATCTGGCGCCAGTGCAACTGCTGCATTGAGACAATCACCGAGGGCGAACGGTACACGACACTAAACAGCTTGACCCGCCCACTCACATAGAGGCAGGTGACGGCCGCCGGATCCGTGCGATATTTGTAATCAGCGTAGAGCGCATTGTTAACGACAATCTGGTATTGATTTTGAAGTGCCCTGCAACAAGTGGTGTTACCAATGGGAATCAATTGAAAAATGCTACTAAATTGATAAATATGTTAGCTCACCTGATTTTGACCGTGAAACTTGCACCGGGCGCAAATACCGTACGATCGTTGCGTATTTCCTCGAGCCACTCCGAGTCGATCATGGAGTTGAGCACGGTTGTGCGCTCATTGAAACGCGGATTCAGATGCATCGCAATGACCCGATATTTTTCCACACGATGCGGCAGCGCTTTAATACTCGAATGGCACTGCAAATCGAAGCGAATCTGATCGGCATCATCGTAGACACATCCCGTTATTTCCAGTTCGCTGCCGCAAGGCATCCTAAAAATAAAGAAATTATTCAAAACATTATTTAAAAAGTGAGAACGTTGCGTTCTGGGCGCGGTTACTGCACAAACCTTATATAATAGTACACTATTTATGGCAATAAAGATATAAATGTGTATAAGAGCTGATAGTAAGTTGGCTAAATCTAACTATTACTATAATATATTTGTACATAGGGTTTTTTCCAGTCTTCTATTACCAATTCAGTTTTGTTCAATTTTCAACTCACCCATTATACAGGGTGTTGTAGTAGGGCGTCTCACACGTGGACAGATCCATGCGCTCCACGTAGTGCGCCTGCCCCTTGGTGGATTTATCCAGCTGCTGTGCCTTCATGTTGGCCGCATCGAAGACAAACACATCGCCCAGTTCGCTGGTCAGCCAAATCGCATTGCTGGCCGGCTTGCCCATTAACATATTGATTTGACTGCATACCGAGGAGAGGTGCGAGAGCCAGTCCTCCATCTCTGCATCGCTGGTGAACTGCAGCTTGACCGGACTGCAATTGATGGGCAAGTGTACGGCGTGTATGGCCAGACGCGGCGCTCCCGGCTCGCTGCAGCACTGCACGCACGTGATGTCAGAGAGTGCGAATTGTATTTTGGTTGCGGCACCGTCGGGACTGAGCACCGTAAAGGTGCCGGAGTCGTTGTCCGTGCTATCGCCGCCGCCGTTGCCGCTCACCCACTCCAGCTCAATGACGCACTCGTCGTAGTCGCCAGCTGGATGTTGATAGCGCGCGTCCGCCGATTTAATCCAAGATGTCAGCTCGACGGCCTTTTCGTAATGGGTTTCCTGCTGCAGCTTGGCCACGTTTTGCTGGCGCCGCTTCAGCTTGTCGAGTATGTCGGTGCGCCAGTTGGGATTCGCATCGGCTTTGCCATCGTTGGACAGATGGTCGTTAAACCAGTTGGGAATATTGTTGGTATCCACGCTGACGGCGCCAGTTGTCACACAACTCCACAGAACCGCACACTCAGTCCAGAACTGCGAGCCATTGTGATCGTCGTCCTCGCCGAGAAATGCATCGGAGCCGTGTGCCGACTCCGACTCAAAGACGGCCGAATCGCTCTCCGGATGCGCTTCGGTGCCAACAATAGATCCCACACTACGCACCGGCGACCAGGCGCGCGGATTCTTCAGTTGCGTCTCAAATTTGCCGCTGATCTCCGCAACATCTGCGGCCGGCGCGCTGGAGGCGTGCGACGAAGGTTCACGCAATGCCGTCGCCCGATGCTTTTGGCGCTCGTTCAGATTGAGGCTGCCAATGGTGGGTGGCGAGTCGGCGTTCAGCTTCCAGCGATCGTTTTTCAAGCGACTATTCAGCCCATTGTTCGACGAGGCGTTGCTGTGCGTGGTGACCGTTTCGATGACGGCGCACGTTTCCACGACGCCCTTCTCCTTCTCCTTTGAGTAGAGATTGGAGAAGCTTTGGTGCTTGGAGCCGGGCGTTGAGCTGCTGCCGCCACTTTTGCGCGATACAATGGACAAGGAACTGGAGGAGCGACTGATCTGCATGGGGCATTGAATTTTCAGCCATTTTTTGCCGGTGGGATCGGCGGCGCTAACGCCAGATCGATAGTATATAGCGCGGTCTGCGGCGCCAATCGCAAACACCTGTTGACAGCAATCCAATATTTATTGATCCAGCGGGGATTCAATCTTGTTTACTAACCTGATCATTGGCCGCCACAGAGATCATCGAAAGATTTCCAACCATTTCCACCCAGCCTCTGCCTATGGCCGCATCCTCACTGATGCCAGCTGCATCGCCTTTAATGCCACGTCGAAACCAGGCATGGTGATCGTTTGTTATACACCAGACCGCATCGGTGCCCACCGAAATCTGCATAATACGCAGGCCACGCGGCGCCTCTGTTGTCTGTGAACTAGTTGGCACCGGTGGTTTCACATCCAGCCACGCCTCACCCGACAGATTGTCGCGCGTGATGCCCGTGCGCACAATGACCCGGCCATTGTACAGCACCGCCCAGACCAGACCTGTTGGACCTACGCTGATCTGGGCGAGTTCACTGCCGGTGGGCGTGTTGATCGCAGTCCACCGCAAACCCTCCGGTGCGAAGGCTGTGACGCCAGTGCGAAACATAGCCCGGCCGTGTGCCGTAATCGCCCAGACACATAGCGTGCCGGCCCGTGCATTGGGCACATGGGTGCCGCCTATAGCCACATCGATAAAGGGCTCCTGCGTGGGATCTTTGTGCAGGGGTGCGACCGCACACCAGCTATTGAGCGCGGCATAGCGGCGAAAGCGTATCCACTTGCGCCGCCGCACATACGAGTTCCAAGACTTTTTCGCCGAGTACGTGGCTGGGAAGTCCAAGGCGTACATCCAGCCATCTTCCGCCAGCTGATGGCCGTCCAGCTCCAGATCCAGATGCCAGTCGCCATCCCACTGCCAAGCCATCGAGGGCAAGCGTATCTTGTCCACGCTCCTCTCAACGCTGCCATCGACGTTCGAGTATTTATAGCGGTCGGTGGGCAGCAGCGTTTTCGCGAACCCCTCGATGGGCAGCCAGCGCTCGTTCTCGTACGACTCCTCCTTGACGCGTATCGGCACATCGAGTGCGTGCACATGTACATACACCTGCCGATCGCCGCCAATGGCCCACATGTAATTGGGAGCTGCGCTGATCTTCTTGAACTCCAGCCCGAGATACGGAAACTCGCGCCATCCACTCGAGCTGGTGGACAGCGTGTGCACGCGTCCCTCGCTGCTGGTGGCGAACAGTAAACTGCTGGGCATGGCTGTTGCTTGTGTTCCTAACGAAAATTCTTCGGTGGCAGTCGCTCTTTGTGTGCCATTGTGGCGAGCATTTACACAAAAAAAATTGATTTTCCGTTCAAGTAGATTCAAAGTTGCCACATCAACTCACTGGTGGAATCAGCTGATGGAAGAAGTCGAGTGGCAGCTCTGTTTATTCTGGATGAGAAGAACAATAGTGTATACGTAATATGGGTATGCCTGTAATAGCATTTCAACATGCAAGATTAATGAAAAAATTATATTTTATTTCAAAAATTAAAAAAAAAATCTATTGCGTACCAATTTCAATGCACAAAGCACAAACCGATTTTGTGACGTCATTACACTTTTTTGTTTTAGCTCCGAATAATGGAAGTGTTCTTTGCGCTACCTTTAAATCTCTCAATCGTAAAGCGGCGGCGGTGTGGTATAATAGTGCTGCCAGACCGTAATAAAACAAATTTTCGAATAATTATTCGACAAAATATGATTTCAATTTGTTTTAAATTAAGATTTGAGCTCTGTTTTTATAAGTCGAGAATATTTTAAAGATGCTTTTGGCTATCTATAAATGGTAAGTGTGCAGTTCTCTGACCTATCTGGCAACCATATGCCATTGAAAAGTCACAGCAACAACGCGTTTTTAATGCATAGTTTCCTTATATTTACCTAATTCACAACAGTTTACGTAGCAACTGTTATATATCCATCAATAGGCTGCAGTCTCAAGCTTTATCAACAACACCGAAAAAGTTTCCATTTCCGTTTTTGGATTTTAACAGCACACCTACAGCACCAGTAGTAAAAATGGACAGCATCGAGGCTCAGTTTGTTCGTGATACAATTGCCAACAATAAAGTTGCCATATTTAGCAAAACTTATTGTCCCTATTGCACAATGGCCAAGGAGGTAAACAGGACAGGCCGACGTTTCTGATACCGTAACTGATAATGTAACTTTTACAAATTTGTAGCCATTTCGCAAGCTTAATGTGAACGCGCTGATAGTGGAGCTGGACGGGCGTAAAGATGGCAATGAAATACAATCGGTGCTGGGCGAGATGACGGGCGGACGCACGGCAAGTCCTAAATAAATAATTTATATATATATTATATATTTTACTGTTTAACTATTGCCCTTGCAGGTGCCGCGGGTGTTTATAAATGGCAAATTTGTTGGTGGCGGCACGGACATTAAGCGCATGTACGAAATGGGAACGCTGCAGAAATACTTCGAATAATCCTACTTCACTTTTACATTTTGTATCCATAACAAATATTAGTGCAAATTGTTTTAATTAAGTTTAGCAATTAAATTTTCTTTTGGCAAAATACAAGTTTTACCAACAATTCTTTCTATTGGAGGTTTTCCGATCGGGTTACATTTGCGCAAACCTACAGTCATAAATCGTCAGTCGTTGTGGGTTACCTTATTTGAGGCAAAATCAGGCGGAAATAATCTATAGTTCTCATAGTAATATAATAATAGGCTAAACATTCATCATTTTTTCCACAAAGCACAAAACTAAATAGTGACCTCACACTCTTAAATCGCGCTCTATCGTTTCAGCGCCGAATGAGTGAATTGAGCTTTGAGTAACCTTCGATCTCTTAATAGTGCAGTAATCGATATTCTTATCGGGTCGCTGATGTGTTAATCGATTTATCGAGTTAAATTGAAGCCAATTCGGTACCAACAGGTAGTTAAATCTATGTAAACAAGCTAGTGACATTATGGCTGATTTAGTGCGCGGTGAAGCTTCCGAATCTGATGAAGAGCAGGAGAAACACAAGGTGCTTACACCTGACAAATAATTAGCAAAAACTCTTTAGCAACAATTTGTTGCAGATATTCGCCGCCGAGGTTTCTGGCGAGGCAACCGAGGAAGAAGACGAGGACATCTACGAGCAGCCGAGCAGCGCCAGTGCAGCCGCCTCCATATACCGCAACAATCTGCTGCAGCGCAAACTGAGTAATTGCTGGCCATTGCCTACTTTCGGCATCATCGTTCATGGCATCTATTTAATTTCAGTTGAGAGCAACATTGGCATTTGGAAGGCGCTAAATGTGCTAACACGCGGCTTTGTGGTGAACGCCTCCAAGCAGCTGCTGACCACCGACCAAATGCTGATCAAGTCACAGGTTTCCTTGCAATCAGCACACACAGCGTTGCAGCAGGCGCAACGAAATACGGCACAGTTGCAGGTGCGCACTGCGTCGGCGTTGACGAGCAGCTTCTTGCCCGTTATTCGGCTGAAGGAGGCAGGCAATTGACAGTTGTGAAGACGCAAATGTTTATACGGTTTTTATAAATACACGAACAAACTAGGCTAATCCTCGGTGTCCGAACTGGGCGCATACACTTGACTATTGGGCGATGGCTCGCGCGGCACGTAAGTGTTTTGAAAGCAGCGTGAGAATATCGTGCGCATTCTTTGATCGCGCTCTCGCTCCGGTGACTGTGGTATGCTCTCTTCCTCCTCATCCTCCACTTGTGGCGGAATTAGAGTGGGTGGCGCATCCTCCGTATTGTAGAAACACACCTCAGTGCTGCTCGGCGCTGCCATCTGGCTTGCTTCCATAGCATCTGACACGGCCAGCAACAGTGCGTCCTCGTCGGCCTCTTCTTCAACAAGATCCACAGTGTCACCCTCGGCCAGCAAGCGTGCGGGTTGCACGGACGGCGCTTCCGATGGCCGCACTGGGCGATTTTCGCGAAACTGAAACAGCGACGTATCCGCTTCCGAGAGGGTTGTATCTTCAGCTAGGCGGCGTTTTTGCTGTATTTCGGAACCAGGCGTGTTGCTTTTGCGCTTTTGTGCCACATTGGTCATGTTACACATGCTGATCTCGCGAGGCCGGTAATCCTCCGAGAAGCTAACGTCATCAGGCGACAGAGTTGATAAAATCAACAAACATTCAATCTCGCGATGTTTTTTAATCTTTACAAAGAATGGACTTCCCGCATCTTCAAACTCCACCGTCAACTGGGCATTCAGTGCTTCGGCAAAGAGCAGAAAGGCGCGAAACTCCTTAATGCAAAATGTAATGACCGATCCCTGGGGAATCTGGTAATGCTCAAATTCGCTCGGCTTCAGTTTTAGTTGGGATCGCATGAACTTGTCATTGACACGAGCGCCTTCAATGTAGTTCTTGGCCGACAGGCTGTCTGGAGTTGCCTCCAGTGTCAGTTCTTCCTCGGAAGAGTTGAAGCTATTCGAAATTTCCATAAATAACTTGTGGTCGCCACGTATGCTGTAGAAATATAAATAACATATTTATTAGAATGTACATATATGCTACAAATGTGGTTGACCTACACATTGGAGCTCTGATCGGTGGGAAGATCGGACGTTATATTCAATTCATCCACAATTGCAATTAACGCCTGCTTCATGGTTTCCAGTTTGCAGCGTAGATTGACCTGGAACTTGGAGCGGTTATCTACGATACTCAGCTCGCAGTGCTCCACCTGAAAGAACAGTTTGAAATTGCGATGTGATATATATATCTCCATTTAGCGCTCACCTGTTTCATATTGCGAAAGACGCCAAGGCATGGCTTCATTGCAATTTTACAGCAACAGTCGCCACTGGTTGGCAGTTGAAATGTATCAAACATAGAGCGACTGAAGCTTATGCTTCCCACAGCCGACTGTGTGGGGTTTATAGAGCGCATTCGAAGCCCATGCACGTCTGCTTCAATGAACAGCTCCTTGCCCACTTTGGAGAGCGATTGAATGGCCTTTGCAATGACTAGCGAAATAACGTGAACTGTGGTTAAATGTTTTAAGGAGTGTATGGTTCTTACTTACTGCGCGCATTGCCTCCCTCCAATGTGCACTTCATCACTTAATTGTGAAAAATACAATTTCGGCGCGCAGTTTATAAACAAAGCAGGAGGATCAGCTGATAAAGTTGGCAGGCTGGCAACGACAAAACTGACTGCATTTGGCCACTCTGTAACAGCTGGTAAAGAACATTTTAGTTCATTCGCCAGATCTACAGCTGCTATTATGTTAAATTAAATAATTTGTATAGTTAGTCATAAATCAAGTTACAGCTAAAAATATTTTGTTTTAATTGATAGAATTTTGATAGAAATTGTGGTTTTAACATTGAAATAACTCTTATAGAATAATTTACATCAATAAACTCTATGTTGTAAAACATTTATAACTTTAACTGATTTTTAAGTTTGTCAATAGGCTTTTGTAAACGCTTGGAAAGATTAAGGCAGTTTTAGTTTTGTTTTTTTTGTATGTAAAAGAACAAAGTGAGCTAATCGAGAAACTGGTTCAGTCACGCTTTTTATTGAACCACACAGTTGTAGCAAGGTGGTAACGCTGCCAGGCCGGCAAAACGCCACATCAGTTTTTCGCGTTAAATTTGATTAACAAATAAAGTGCAGTGTGTAAAATACAGTTTATTAGTATTGCAGTTGGTGCCCATAAGTTCCCCATTGAATTGCAAGCAGTGCGTCATGTGCACGTAACAACCGAACACACAAATATACGCACAAGAATAATGCAACGCCTTGTGTGTGTTTTGCTGGTGGCAACGGCGACGTTGACGCTTTTGTCGCCCACTTGCGCCGCGGCGGGGGCTGCTGAGTCCAGTCAAAGTTATCCAATTACCACGCTCGTCAATGCCAAATGGACGCAGACGCCGTTGTACTTGGAAATCGCCGAGTATTTGGCAGATGAGCAAGCAGGTCTGTTCTGGGACTACGTAAAGGCTGCGACGGCATTGGACACGGCGCTCAACGATTACGGTAGGTGGCGTGTAAACAATTAAGTGACCAGACTCACAAAATAAGTATTGGATAATTAACCACAACTGTTGCAAACACTAGCCAGCCGTTGCATTTGAAAATACTAATGCTAATGAACCTTTTTAGATACGGAGTCGCAGCAGTACAATGCCGCCTTGCAGCTGGTGCGTGCGCACGTGAGTGCGCCACAGTTGCCGCTCCTGAAGCTGGTCGTCGCGATGCACAGCCTGACGCCGCGTATACAGACGCACTTTCAACTGGCCGACGAGCTGCGTGCCGCGGGCGCCTGTCAAGGTGCGATCTACGCCCAGGTCGGCGCAGAGCTCGCTTGCAGCTATGCGGAGCTAGAGCAAAAGCTGAAGCTCCCACGTGAGGCAAGCAGCCTTGATGCCGACGTTGGCAGCTATAGCTTCGATCATGTCTATCCCGGCAGCGAGAACAATACCCGTACAGTGGTTCTCTATGCGGATTTGGGCAGTGCTGCCTTTCGGCCGTATCACAAGCTGCTGGAAAATGCTGCGAATGCGGGCCAAGTGCGTTACCTGTTGCGTCATCAGCTGGCCGAGCGCAGTGGTCGACCCGTACGTTTGTCCGGCTACGGCGTGGAGTTGCATTTAAAGTCCACGGAGTACAAGAGCCAGGATGATGCGCCCAAACCGGAGGCTGGCAACGGCAGCACTGGCTCCGTCGAAGAGTCGACAAATGAAACGGATGTGCAGGGCTTCGACTTCAAACTGCTTAAGGCCAAGCATCCGACGCTGAAGCGTGCGCTGGATCAACTGCGCCAGCGTCTGTTGCAGGGCAACGATGAGATTGCACAGCTTAAGGCGTGGGAATTCCAGGATTTGGGCCTGCAGGCGGCCGCGGCCATTGCCGAGATTCAGGGCGATGAGGCGCTTCAGATTCTCCAATATACGGCCCACAATTTCCCCATGCTGGCGCGCACTCTGCTCGCCCACAAGGTGTCCGAGGATCTGCGCTCTGAGATTAAACACAATACTGAATTGCTGGGACGCAGCCTGAATGTGGCGCCGCCAGATGGCGCTCTGTTCATCAACGGACTATTCTTCGATGCGGACACGATGGACCTCTACACGCTGGTGGAAACGCTGCGCTCCGAGATACGCGTCCTGGAGAGCCTGCATGGCAACAATGTGCACGGCAACCTGGCCAGCGCACTGCTAGCCCTGGACTTGAATAGCGCCAACAAGCGTGAGTTTGCCATCGATATAAGGGACACGGCGGTGCAGTGGATCAATGACATTGAACTGGACGCCCAGTACAGACGCTGGCCGGCTTCAGTGATGGATCTCCTGCGACCCACGTTTCCGGGCATGCTGCGCAACATACGCAAGAATGTTTTCAATCTGGTGCTGGTTGTGGATCCGCTGCAGCCGGAGGCGCGCAGCGTTATCAAGCTGGCCGAATCCTTTGTTATACACCAGGCGCCCATACGCCTGGGCCTGATTTTCGATGCCCGAGCTGTGGAGGATGCAACTGCGGCAGATTATGTGGCCATTGCGTGCGCCTTTAACTATGTGAGCCAACAGAAGGACGCACGGGCCGCGCTCAGCTTCCTCACGGACATTTATGCGGCGGTGGGCGAAACAGCCGCCGTCACCAAGCAGCACATTATCAAACAGCTGACCAAGGAGTTCAGCTCGCTGAGCAGCAGTAAGGCCAAGGAGCTGCTGGGCGAGGACTCCGATTACGACTACGGGCGGCAGCTGGCCGGAGAGTTTGTACAACGTTTGGGCTTTGGTGCAGTGCGTCAGCCACAGGCACTGCTCAATGGCGCGCCGATGCCCAGCAATATTATCAGCGCCGACAGCGACTTCGAGGAGGCCATTTTCACGGAGATCATCGGCCAGACAACGGTGCTGCAGAAGGCCGTTTACCGTGGCGAGCTGACCGACAGCGACGAGATGATCAACTATCTGATGAATCAGCCGCACGTGATGCCGCGTCTCAATCAGCGCATACTCAGCCAGGAGAACGCCAAGTACCTGGACATCAACGGTGTGCCCGCCAAGCAGCTGGGCAATGCGGCCGCGCTCAATAAGCTATCCAATCGCGACATGACCGCCACGCTGATGGCAAACCTGAAGTACTTTGGCGGCAAACAGAGCACGGAGCGCATTGGCAGCGCCACGCTGCAGTTCCTAACGCTCTGGGTCTTTGCCGACCTGGACACGTCCGAGGGACGCGAGCTGCTCACGCACGCACTGGAATATGTGCGCGGCAGCCAGAGCGTCCGTTTGGCATTTATACCCAATACGGAGGGTGGCGGCGATAAGCGCAGTCTCAATCGTTTGGCCTGGGCGGCGATGCATGCACTGGAGCCGGCCAAGGGCACAGATCAGGTGCTCAAATGGCTGCGACAGAAGAATGAGCGCGTAGAGGACATACCTAAGCAGCTGGAGGAAATTCTGGGCAGCACCGAGCTGCATCTGAAAATGTTGCGCGTCTACGCGCAACGCGTTCTCGGCCTGGCCAAATCGCAGCGTCTGGTGATTGGCAACGGACGACTCTACGGGCCGCTCAGCGCCAGCGAGAGCTTCGACAGCGCCGACTTTGCGCTCCTCGCGCGCTACAGCGATTTGCAGTACGGCGACAAGGTGCGAGAGGTGTTCAAGGAGTCGGCCAGCGATGTTAGCGGCGATTTCAACAGCGACACGCTGCTCAAGCTCTACGCAAGCCTGCTGCCCCGGCAGACAAAGACGCGCTTCAAGCTGCCCGGCGATCTGAAAACGGCACACTCGGTTGTCCAGCTGCCAGCGCGGGAGCAAAAGCTGCCGCATTTCGATATTGTCGCCGTGCTGGATCCCGCCTCGAGGGCGGCACAGAAACTGACACCGATACTGATATTGTTGCGGCAAACGCTCAACTGCCAGCTGCAGCTGTATCTGACGCCCGTCGCCCAGCACAGCGATATGCCCGTGAAGAATTTCTATCGCTATGTGGTCGAATCGGAGGTGCAGTTCGAGGCGAACGGTGCCCGCGGCGAGGGTCCGTTGGCCAAGTTCAGCGGACTGCCCGCCAATCCGTTGCTCACGCAGCAGCTCCAGGTGCCCGAGAACTGGCTGGTGGAGGCGGTGCACGCCGTCTACGATCTGGACAACATTAAGCTGCGCGACATTGGCGGGCCCGTGCACAGCGAATTCGGGCTGGAGTACCTGTTGCTGGAGGGTCATTGCTTTGATGCGGCCAGCGGAGCGCCGCCGCGTGGCTTGCAACTGGTGCTGGGCACCAAGACGCAGCCAACGCTGGTGGACACCATTGTTATGGCCAACTTGGGCTATTTCCAGTTGAAGGCAAATCCGGGCGCTTGGACGTTGCGCCTGCGCGACGGCAAATCCACAGATATTTATGTCATCAGCCATGCGGAGGGACCAAACACGTTGCAGCAGCAGCAAACGGGCGCGGTGCAGGTGCTGATCACCTCGCTGCGCTCCCATGTCACCAAGCTGCGCGTATCCAAGCGGCCGGGCATGCAGCAGGCGGAGCTGCTCTCCGACGACTCGGCACCAGCGCAGTCGGGCATTTGGAATAGCATTGCGAGCAGCTTTGGGGGCAATAGCGGCACTGCAGCAGCGGACGAGGATGCCGAAACCATCAATATTTTCTCGGTGGCCTCGGGACATTTGTACGAGCGCCTGTTGCGCATCATGATGGTATCGCTGCTGAAGCACACCAAGTCGCCGGTGAAGTTCTGGTTCCTCAAGAACTATTTGTCGCCACAGTTCACCGACTTTCTGCCGCACATGGCCAAGGAGTACAATTTCCAGTACGAACTGGTGCAGTACAAATGGCCGCGCTGGCTGCACCAGCAGACGGAGAAACAGCGCACCATTTGGGGCTATAAGATACTCTTTCTGGACGTGCTCTTTCCGCTCAATGTGCGCAAGATTATCTTTGTCGATGCGGACGCGATTGTGCGCACGGATATTAAGGAGCTGTACGATTTGGATTTGGGCGGTGCCCCCTATGCGTATACGCCCTTCTGTGATTCGCGCAAGGAGATGGAGGGCTTCCGATTCTGGAAGCAGGGCTATTGGCGCAGCCATCTGATGGGCAGGCGCTATCACATTTCGGCCTTGTATGTGGTGGACTTGAAGCGTTTCCGCAAAATTGCGGCTGGCGATCGGTTGCGTGGACAGTATCAGGCGCTCAGTCAGGATCCAAATAGTTTGTCCAATCTGGATCAGGATTTGCCCAATAATATGATACATCAGGTGGCGATTAAATCGCTGCCGGACGAGTGGCTATGGTGTCAGACGTGGTGCAGCGATAGCTCCTTCAAGAGCGCCAAGGTCATTGATCTGTGCAACAATCCGCAGACCAAGGAGGCCAAACTAACGGCCGCCCAGCGCATTGTGCCCGAGTGGAAGGACTACGATGCGGAGCTGAAGGCGCTGCTGGCGCGCATCGAGGATCATGAGAATCACAACATCAGCACTGGCAACAGGGATAACGTGGATGACGATGACGATGACGAAGTCGATGATGAGCATGTGGTCGTCTTAACTGAGCCGCCGCCGCCCGATCATGTCCATGGCGAGCTGTGATCGCTGTCAACCGTTTCTTTAGTAAATTTAAGCCTAACGTTCTTTGTACTTGGTAAACACTAAATTAGCTAAGCTCAATGCCAATCTGGCAATGCAGCCGCAACCAACCAATTATAATTTAGACATTTTAATTAGCAATTAAATAAAACGATAAAACGCTCCAAGTCTGAATTGATTTTGCATTCCAAGAGCCTCTCGCCACGATTTGAACTCATAATAAATGAATTAACTAAATGCAAGCTATGTGATTTTTTTTTTGATTTTTCCAAATTGCATGTCGTTTGAAAGATTGGAATACAAATCATTTGTATTTTTTTGTCACTTTATTTTAAAATTATAATTTTGAATTCATTGCATAAATTCGCGTACTTTTTTGTTTTGTTTTTTCTTTTCTACGTAAAGAAAATATTTATATTATCATAAGTTTTGGTTTATGTTTAGAGCATATTTATAGAGATTTTTGTTTTGGATTTAGTGTCCGACTTGGGATTATATTAATTGTAAGGCAGACAGTGCAGTCCAAATAGTTTTTATGCTGCTTATTTTTAGAAATTGCGCTGAATTTATTTTCAATAGGGGAATTCATTTTAATTTTTGTATTTTTCTCTTCTTTTCTTGAAGCGTGTATGTTAAGTTACCTAATGTATTATTATTCTTTTTTTAATAATTTAGCATAGTATATAATTTTTAAAAATGTTTTTTCATTATTTAAACTAACGCTGAGTGTAGTATACGAGTGTTAGGTAATTAAAGCTTTGGTTTTCTAAAATTTTTCTCAATATGTTAATTATGTATATGTTTTCGTTCAGACTACGCAATTCTTGCTAGGTTGTTTTCTTTTTTTTTAATATTTTCGAATTTTAACAAAACCATAGGGGCTAGGAAATAGTTAACATATTTATGTTAATGTGTTATTTTTTTTTTTGAGAACTGCTAGTCCTCGATTAAATTATATAGAAAAATGCTGCTGCCAAAATTGATTGGTTTGTCTGTTAAGAATCTGTATCTGTATCTGTATCTTCGTGTTTATATTGTATCTTGCGCTGCTTACGTGCTAAGAATTGACGGAACTATAAAAAATTAGACTGATGTTTGATTTCAAGTCTACCACAATATTGTAACAAATATTGTTTTTGTTTGCTTTTGATGATTTGTTTGCATTGGTATTCAAAATATTGTATTTTCAATTAAGACATTAAGTTATTGTGGTTATTTATTTTGAATGCCGTTCAGTTTGTTCGTTGTTCTTGGTTTTCTATGGATTATTGCTTTAATCCAAATGTTTATACATATCCTCCAGTTGCGGCTTGAAATAGCTTTTCAATTGCGGCCTTTTGGCCTTGAATGTGGGCGTCAGTAGTCCATTTTGTACCGAAAACGGATCGGGATGCATATAGATATCCTTGACCTGAATATACAAATGAATTTTATTGTTTTACTTTTGTTCAAGTAATTATTTAAGTTTAGCTTGAGCCACGCACCTGTTCGAATGACTTTAGTCCACTCTGTTTACCCCAGTTGAGCATATCGTTCATGATCAGGTCCTTGACATTCTTATTATTGCACAGGACGGACAGTGTGCCGCGAACATTGTTCTCCGTGGCCCACTGTTTTAGTACATCGACATCAGGTACAACAACAGCGATAATACAGCTCTGGAAATAATTTTTGATATTTAATATTTAATTTAAAACTATTTAAATTTTATTAGTTGGAACAGCACGTTAACAAAACATTCTACCACCTTTTTTCTTTTATATTTAAGTGCCTGAATAAACGTTTTTTAAATCTTCATTCTTATTTATCAGCATTTTCTACAACTCTTTTATATGCATCCACTAGTCTACTTTTCTGGACTTACAGTTTTCTTTTAGTTTTTCATCTTTTTACCGACCATTGGTTATTTATTATTGCTTAAAATGATAAATATAATAAATAAGCTTTAATTAAATTAAACCAGAAATATCGGTTGAAAATGAAACGTTGGCTTTTAAACGTATCTTTCTTTGCAGTTTATGGGTTGTGCTGTAAACAAGACTATTCAATCTCTAGCCATTGAAATATATTTATTTATTTGGATAAAAAAGAAAAAGTCGAATCTTCATTTAATTTAATAAATATTGAATTATTGCTTTGATTTACTTAAGTAATATCTGCGCCGCGGGATTCGAACCTACAATTTTTAATTTTAAAGTTTGACGCTTAAACAACTAAGCCACATAGTTCCTAGTCGAATTAAAGTACAAATATATGGCAGTAATGTACTTGACTGCTTTCCATAAAAATAAAAATACTTTCTCACAGTTGGGCTTTTAATTTTTCGAAATCCCTTAATAGGGATACAAATCTTAGCTTTCCAAAATTTTTTTGTTTAAATATATATAGGAAATAGATGTACATTACGAGTCTAAAACCCAATTTGTATTCCCCGATTACATTAACTTCAGTCTATATTTGTGCATTCAATGAATTTGCACCTAAATTTGACTTACCTTTAAGCTCTCGCCGTAGACGTAGACTTGATTGACATATTGGCTCAGCGTGTAGATATTCTCAATCTTCTCCGGCACTATGTACTCGCCCTGACTGAGCTTGAAGATGTGCTTGCGCCGGTCGATGATGCGCAGTGTGCCATTGGGCAGCCACAGGCCCACATCGCCCGTGTGATGCCAGCCTTCGGCGTCGATGGCCTCTGCCGTTTTCTCTGGATCCTTATAGTAACTGCAGAATAGGATCAATAATTAGTTGGACCAACGGCTAGCTTGGACTTGGACCTACCCGTGAAACACGTTGGAGCCGCGCACGCAGACTTCGCCGGTGTTCTGATTGGCAAAATATTCCATTTCGGGCACATCGACGAGCTTGACGGCATTGCAGGAGACGGGCGGACCGACATGATTGGGCACATGATCACCCTGCACGGTGAGCGTGATGGCACCCGTGCATTCCGTCTGGCCGTAACCCTCCAGCACCAGGCAGCCGAGCGCGCACCGCATAAAGGTCAACACATTGCCAGCCAGTGGCGCGGAGCCGACGACCATGAGCCGCAGATTGCCGCCAAAGGCCTGGTGGACCTTCTTGAACACCAGCTTGTCCCAGCAGCCGTTGCGCCGCAGCACTCCCCGGGCGATCTCCTTCTCCTTGGCCTTGAGTGCCATATTGAAGAGTCCGCGCTTCAGGCTGGAGCCGGATATATCGTTCTGTATCTTGTCGTAGACACGATTCAGTAGACGCGGCACGGCCGGCATTACCGTCGGCTTCAGCATTTTCAGGTCATTGGTCAGCTCCTTGATGTCGCCGGAATAGAAGCCCACACAGCCGCCCACGTAGTACATGCCGTTCTCACAGCAGCGCTCGAACATGTGCGCCAGCGGCAGAAAGGAGATCATCACGTCTCCGGCACGGATGCGATGATCGCCCATTTGTAGGATCACCGCACAGACGCCGGCGACCACGTTGCCGTGTGTGAGCATCACGCCCTTGGGATTGCCGGTGGTGCCGGATGTATAGCAAACGGTGCACAGATCTTCCGCTGACGGTGGCACCTCCGGATGATTGCCCTTGGCGCCCAGTTTCTCCACATCGATGAACGAGAAGATCTGCACGCCCCGACTACGCGCCCGCTCCAGTGTCGTCTGGCGTATGGGCTTGATGGACACGATGATTTTCAGGCTGCGCGGCGACTTCTCCAGCAGCATCGACGCTTTGGCATCGTCCTCAACGACAATGACGGACATTTCCGTCTGGCGTATGATAAAAGCACAAGCATCTGGACCGAGCGTATCGTACAGCGGCACCACAACCAGCGAGAAGGAGTAGCACGCCTGCTCGTACAGTATCCATTCGGGCCGGTTCTGCGAGTAGATGCCGATCAGCTGTTTGGGCCGGGCGCCCAGCGCCAGCATCCCGGCGCCAAAGTTCTTGGCGCGCAGCAGCGCCTCATCGTAGTTAATCCACTGGAAGAGTACACAGCGGAGCGTTAGCGATCGGCGTGCTCAACGTGGAGCCGTGGAAGGGCAAAGCACCTACCTGATAGGGCGACGTCAGAGTCTCACGCCAGCCCAGGCAGGGTCCATTGTTGGAGGCGTAGGCACCTTCGCGAAACGTTTGATACAACGTTCGCACATTCTCTGTGATGTAGGAAACAAATTTACCATTCTTCGACTCCTTGTAGAACTTGGAGACGTGTATTTGTTCTGGACCCTGGAAAGGGTTGAAAATAAAAAGAAAACACAAATCGTGTACATGCAAAATGAGTGAAGGAGTTGAAGAGAATATCGATGAGGGCGTATAGATAATAGAGTATGATATATAATGTTGATAGGGTTATGCTCAAAACAACATGTTTTTTTATCCTATATACTACTATAAAAGAGACCACGTTTTTTTTTATTATCTTATATATGATTTTCGATTTTCAAGTCTTCAATGGTTTATTTTTCTATTTTAATTTTCGAATTCTTATGCAGATTTTTTTTAATTTTTCTGTAAATACATAAAATGACCGTAAACCGAAGTAACGAAAATTTAATTTAAATTTGCAGCCGTTTTTTAATTTGTAAAATTTATTTCATTGGATTTGTTGAACTTTGTTGGTTGTCTTTTTACTTGGGAATAATCTATGTAAAACATGTAATAAATATTATACGTTTTGAAGTCCCAGCATTAGCTTGGAATTTTATTACACTAAAATCAAATTAAGACATGGCAAGCTTAAATAAATTTTTTATCCTAAAATTCCTTTTACTAGTTGGTCTAACTATATGCAAAATTTATTTTTTATTATGGTTTAATTTAACTTCTTCAAGCAATTTTCTTTTTAAAATATTGTTTATTGCTTTTTTTTTTAAATTGTCACATCGTGACCATATAAAAATCTAAACAAACTTGGAAACGAATTGGTTTTGGCTTTTCCAGCAAATAAATCCGTTCGCAATTGATGGACATTAATCAATAATCATTCACGTTGTTGTAGAACATTCAAATTGGCATGATCTATGGTTTATTTTACCCCAAAAACATAAACCCATCACTCAGTGTTTTTAATGTTTGCGATAGACCATCCATCTGAGATATAGTATGTGCAAAGTGCGATCGATTCAAGCGATATGGCAATAGCGCACTTCCTTTATGGCAAACAGCTGCGAGAAAAATTGGACTATGGCAAATGTGTTGATGCATGGAAGCGAATATCAAAATAGACCAACGCGCCTGGTCAGTTATGGTGGGGTCTTGTTGATGGAGCAGTTGGGTACAGGGGAGGAGGAGGTACTCTATTTGCTCACTGTTTGTTTTTAATATGCGATTGCAAATAGATTTTTTATTTTTTTTAAAATCTGGTTGGTAATTAAAACAAAAAACGAATGTGATGTTTTTTGATTTCGATTTGAATATCGATTTGTTTAGATTCGAAATGATAATTGTGACGCACGAAAGTGGTATGAAAGAGAAAAACAGTAAGGCTGCCTACCCCTAGGGGCACACCACGCCTACCCTGTGCTGTGTGTCTAGTTGAGGATCGTATTTAAGCTGCCAGAAAAATATAAATGTAAAAAAACAACAAAAAATACAAAAAAAAAATTTTAATTAAAAATTTAAAAAAAGGAAGAAGCAAAAATAATTTCCGATTAGTTTGGCACGCATCTTCATTAAAGCAAGGTTAGGACTCGTTTTGGGGGATACGGAAGTGGTACGGATATCTTAACTCCACGGTGTTTACCTTAAGCACATCGCTCTGATTGTTTAGTTCGATGGGCACGCGTACATTGGTGATTTGGCCGCAACAAGACATATTTCTCTACGATTTCACACAATAATTCACAGGTTTATTGAGATTTTAGACTTTTATGCGCGTTTTTTTGGTGAATAGAAAGCTCGCTTTTATTGGTCATTCAGTTCAGCAGACGTTGTCGCGTTTAATATGCACATTTTCCAAAAGAGCTGCAAAGCGAATTAATTTTCACTAACCGTTTCTGACGCTCAACTATTTCCGATTATTTATTTATATATACTATACATATGCATATATATAAAAATTTGTTATTTATTTATATTTTAATTTCAGCTTGCACAGGTACGCATTATATTGTTTTTGTCTAAAAATAAAAACCCATTCAGTTCTAGTTTATTATTATTATAGTTTTTTTTTTGCATTTCTGCACCCTTTTTGGTCAGTGAAACTGATCAAAGGCAAATTAAAGTTATGGCGCCTCCTGTCAATTTTCATTTGGCAAGTGTAGCCAATTCGATTCTGCTTATAATTATTCAATATTGTCAGTCCCCAGCCCCAGCCCCAGCCTTAGCACCCCCTCCCCAGATTTAGCCAATATATCGACAAGGCGCCCGACTTTGGTTGGCCTGCCCCAAATGTTTAAAAATAGTCGCGCTCTTCTGTTGTTATCTACAATCGAGTGGACGCAAAACACACAAAAAAAAAAAACAGCACCAATTTAATAGACAGTCAAATATTTTGCACAACTCAAACAGAAAAAAAAATGTATATATATATATATATATATATATATATATTTATATATATGTATATCTATATATATATATATATATATATTTATATATGTGTACAAATATTCGATCTTGTGCGAATACAGCTGAGAAATTGTTTGTGCGCCTGAGTCATGGGAAAGGCGATTGCGCCTCGTTGAATTGCCTTTGAGGCAATGGAAAATTGAATAATATCAATGGGAAATTCATGTTTGAGTTATGGTAATTGTAGATGCCGTAAAAATGCTATAAACTATGCCCAGTATGGGCAATATGGGAATTGATCTCAAGTGCATAAATTAAAATCGTTTTTGATTTGCTGAAAGTTTAAGTAAATTCTTTAGACTCGGATCTTAGACCATAAGTACTACTCAGACTAGACAAATGTTTAAATCCAAACAAAATAATTATTTTTTTAAATTTTAAAAATATTTGAAAGTTTGTAAGAAATAACGTAGCAGTTCTATCGAGTTATCTTCGATCTCAGTTAATTAAAGATTAGATAGGTGGGTTAGAGCCTTGTTTATTTCAAGGATGTTCACCAATTTCCGAATAATAACAATTACACTTTTACATTCATGATCTAATAAGATGTTTACAAATTTTTTTTTATTTATTTAGAATATTTAGGGTAAAAAATATTTGTTTTATATGTATTCCTAAATTATTTTTTTGCAACTATTTATATTTTGTACTTTACGTTTTTGACATCTTTTTGATTGTCTAAATCGTAGATTCGTTAGGAACATGTATTTTTGAGGCGCCTGCAGATTCTCAACAAAAATTAATGCCAGATATGCAGTTTTCTTAAGACCACACAAAGTATTTGTAATTCCAGAATTCTTGATGTAAATAATATACCCATTGCTTGGTATTGAAAGCACTTGAGTATGCCAAACAACTAGCAGCTGCTGACTTAATGTATAAATAATGAGGCATTTATAATTGATTTTGCCCATTTCTCAAATGTATTTTCTAGGCCTCAAAACGCCAATTAAATACACATGGCAATATTCCGGTATTTGGAGCACTATGGACGCGCCCCCAAAAAATGTATATAGTGGCTTAGGCATCCAGAAACGTTCCATTCGTTGTGGGCTCAATAAAGTATATTAAAAATATATTTAGATATATGTAATTCTCTCCTGATAATTTAATTTTATTAATGCATATATCAAAACGAACTAGAAGCTGATTTTTGTGTATGTTTTCTAAAATTTTGTTGTTATTTTTTTTTGTGGTTTTATAAGTTTTTTATAGATCAACTGGGCGGTGGCCTTTGGCTATACAGCTAAATACCGATGCGAACTTGAACTTGAGGGTTTTGAGTTTACATGCCCAGGCAATAGCGACGACATCGGCACTTTGATACTTTGACAAATGGGCATTCAACTATTTAATATGTTAGGTTCTTTTTAAAATTTCCATTTTTTTTTCGTGTTTTACGTAATGATTAAACGAACGTATTTTTGTCAATTTGTTGCAAATTGTCAAGCAACTCGAGTGATTTTTCTGTGTTTTTTAATGTTTAGTATACGCGAGCTATTATTTATATATAAAAAAGAAGAATAATGTGGGACCTATACATATATACGATATGTACATTGCTTTTGTTGTTAGCAGACGAGTTTTATTTTATTTTTTTCAGCTGCTTTTCTTTAGAGGACGCGGAAAACGCAGATCTCGACGACACGATGTTAAATTTCGAACTGAACAGCAAATATCGTGGCTAAAAATGATTTTGGCAGAAGATTTTTAACTTTCTGCCTGCTGAGAGAACGGGTGAGCGTATTATTCAATCGTTGGCTGGGAAGCTTCGGGGGTGTGAATGTCTCTGAATGCCTAGGAATTTCATTCGTTTATAATTTTTTATATGAAACTGTTTTTTTTCTGTTTTTTTTCTTGCATAGTCGTGCAGTTGAATACAATTGTATGTACGTACATGCATATATTATATTTAGTTTTTCTTCGTATTAACTAGTCTTTAGCTTGATCAAGTTGTCTTTCTGCCTCTTCCTGCCTGCGGTTCTCTCTGTTATGTGCACGCGATTAGTGATCAGTGATCACAGGGGCTGGCATGTGACGTCGTCGTTGGGGTAGGTGGTTCGGTTCAGATCAGCACAGGGGGGTAAGCTAACATGTTGATGTTGTCTGTGTCAAAGAATTTAATTTTGAGGTGGCGGCTTTTATGCCCTTTGATGTGTGAACAATATGATTTATGATTAAAACCAGGAGCAAGGTGTTATGTCCATTTTTAAATATGGACATCAAATAAACATTAAAATGTTTGTTTACATTTTGGACATAACTTGCACGTGTGAATCGAAATGAATATGATTTCTTGTAAAACCTTGCTATCTTGTTAAATATAGCATTTCTATTTGCAACCGTTAACTTCAACCTGCCGTTAACTACAACAAGTTCGCTTATTACCTCACATCTTGAATTCTACCTTTTCTAATTTGAATTTAGTTGTGTAAATTACTTTTAGAATATTTTGCACAAGGAAACTAAATTACCTATTTAAAATATATATTGACATTTGTCGTTGGTTTGGCATTTAATAAACAACCCAATTTGCATAGCAGCGTTCATAATTTGCACTCGCTCGTAATACGACAGTTTAAATGCTAAATAACGGCACCCATGCCAAATGAGTGCTCGAATTCACCGTTGCATCGGCAGACAGGTTGTCCCTGTCCTGTCAATCAAATGTGAATATGTACACAATTATTTCGCATTCGTATTTCCTTATTGTTTACGTTGCTTGCTATCATTATCATTGGTTAATCGGACAGAGTTGCCAGCTCGGCCAAAGATAGTGTGTGCCAAGTAACTAGATTTATCGCATGTAAACAGCGATATTTATCGTTCATTGAGAGCAATATATTTTCGAATTTCGATGTAAACGTGAGCATGAATTGTTTGTATTAAATGCCAATTTCTGTGCCAAATTTGTTTATTTACAGGAAAGTAAACAAAGGAGAAATGAACTGGCTTGCGGTCAAAAGTTAACAATTGGCGGCCGTGTCAATAAATGCATATGCCAAATGTTTATATCAATTTGGATACGTATATCGAACTATTATCGAATTAGCGGCAATTGAGCTTCGGCCGACTAATTAAGGCAGAAGAGCCAAGCCAATTGAGCCATGGCATGATTTATTGTCGCGTCCGACGGACAGCAGTTGATAAATTATTAGCAAGAGCAGCGACAACGTCAACGAAAATGCTGCACATTTTTGGCAGCTAATGGGAACAGGCAGCCAAGCCAATTGGAGCATGGGATTTGAATATTTGCACCACGGTAGCAGTCGCGTCATTGCAAAAATAGACTTGTGAATCGAGAGCCAAAACCGTTCTGAATGAGAAATCCAAGTGAAGAATCATGTGACGACAACAGAAACGAAACAGAATCACAATTTCGTGAAACATGTGCACATCAAAGGCCGCCCAACGACTTCTGTTTTACCTCAAAGAAAGCAAAAAAAAAACAGGTAGAACTAAATTGCTTAAAGTGCTCGACTAGAATATACTCAGCATGTATAACTCAATAGAAACTTGTTATTGTTATTAACAAATTTTAAAATCAGTTGTCTTTAAATGTATGTCTGGGTTACAGCTTTCAAACTGTAAATGCAATAGTTTTTTTTTTTAAATTTTTGTTATTTATAGGTTGTTTTTATTTTTGGAATCTCTAGCTTTAAGACTTAGTCGCTTACCACGCCTATAAGTTAAGGATATCTTCTTACGTTTTTAATGAACGAAGACCTTATTATACCCATTATGTAGATATAGGGTATAACAATGAGCAAATAAATTTACAAATCGATGATGTAATCGCCGTAGCGATAAGTGGAAGCTCAAACAAGGAATAACTGCAATTTTGAGACAGTTGGGAGGGGTTCATGCTTACCTCCAGCAACGGGGATTGATTTTCCAGAGGCACTAATGGTTTTTCCGGTATTGGTCGCGTTACAAAATAGTAGGCAATACTGGCCGCCACACTGGTCAAGGTCAGCGTACCCAACGTTCCGCCAAAATAAATGAGGTATCCATCGATTTCGTCCCCTGCAAAAGGACATGTGTGTGTTGTATGCGTGTGTTGTTATATATAGTTTTCAAAATTTACATATACGACTTTGACATTCAAAATAATAATAATAATAAGATTGTTTGTTCAATTTCCCTAATTTGAATTACCAAAATAAAATATATTTCTGTGTGTAACGACTTATTTAATTCTTTTAGAAATTTTTTTCTTGTTTGTTTATCGATCAGGTCTTAGGCTATATATAATTTTAAAAATCCATGTCATCAATAATAGCGCATTTTAAATATATCTATTATAATTATAATATAAAATATTAGCAGAAGTATTATTTTTTTGATAAGGCAGAAATAAAGTCTTTGATATGAGTATATGGGATACAGGAAGAATAAGAAACCGCTAGAAAATTTTGGTTCTCGACAAAGGTCGTTAAGTTTTAAAAATTATTGATTGGAAAACGTTTTCGCTGAGCGATAAATTTATATGGCAATTGGGCTGTGCCTAAAATCGAATTTCCCATACTGAAAAACATACTTGTATTTATGTATATATAGTATATATAGTGGTTAAAATTCATATTACAAAAAGGTATTTTAGTTAACGTTGAACGTGTTTAAAAATCGATTTAAAGTCGATTTGAAAACACTTTGAATATCAGATGTACATGCTTTCAGTTGTTATACTTACAGAAATATGAAAAATTGCTGACTATCAGGTGATTAATATAGGCTAAAACCGATTTCTCTGGCGTCATTATTGTTGTTGTTTGTTGTTGTCTGTTTTGTTTTTTTTTGTAATTGTATTTGTAGTTCTTAGATACCTGAGTGAACGTTACGTGTTTAGTTTAATGATTGCCCACAAAACTTTGCCTGCAATGAAAACGAAATTATAAATCAATACAAAGTGCATACGTCACCTAAAACAAAATATAAGTGTTTAAACAGATAGAATGTTTAATAATTTATGGCTTACATTTAAAGCCCTAAACAACTTTCGCATCGCCATTGACCATAACAATATAAAAGCGAGATATAATTAGTCAATTTTCCGCCTAAATAGACAGTTATCAATAAATAATTGCCGTTTGGGGCCAACATAGATAAAAACAAAAGTTCAGTTTCATTCATACTCTACAGAAAAACATATCAAATCATTTTTAGAAGGCAATTAACCTGTGCTCGGATTTTAATTGGGATGCCAGGCAATGCAAATTATTTAATATTATCGATCAAGCTTAGCGTTGACAACAAATACTCAATAGTTTTGCTTTCTAGTGTAATTAAAATGTCACGAATGTTTGACTTTAATGTTTCTGCTATTGTTCAAAAGGTTTGTCTGACTGCTGCTGTTACCCTCTAAAGCAAATGGGTTAGAGATATGAAACAATATTGTGAATGAGCTCTACTATCTTACATACTTGTTTTATCCTTATCTGCATTGTTTCATATAATCTGCTGTTATTAAACATTATAACGCAGCACATATGCTTTAGCGGATACTCTTCTAAATAGACTTAGCCGAATTTCAGATATTAAAACATAAAGTATTTATAAGGATTTTTCGTGGAGTTGGTTCGAAGTCAAGAATTGGAATATTTATATTTATTATTTAGCTGAAGTGCAGTACTTGGACAAATAAATAATTCTAATTTTTTTTATTAATTTCAAACCGTTGAATTGTTTTTCAAATATCTATATTAGATATACCCACATTTTAAAGAAAACTAAACACATTTATTTAAAGGGTAAGTGGCTTGTAAATTTATAATACTATAAACTGCATTTACAATTTATAAAACAAGTTAGGTTGCTTGGCAGGTGTTGTGAAATTCCATTTCTAACTAGTTGATAGGTTTATTGGGTTCTTCCTGAATAAACAAGTTTATATATGCATATCGTAGGATGTCAATGAAATCCACTTACAATTCGATGCAAACTTGTTTACTTAACAACAAAATGGTTAATTAAATTCTCAATATGAATGCATTTTTTTCCAGATATTAATAGCATTAGCTAATTTAATATGTAAGAACTGTAAACAGAATTGTATTCATTGTCGAGAGCTGTTTTAAGCTTTACACAGAGAGAAAGTTAAGTTATAGTTCGTTATTGTACTTTTCTTTTAATTTTAGATTTTCAATATTTTTTTGTTAAGAGCTATTTACTTTTTTTCGCTAATCGCTATGTAAAGTATAAAAATTAATAAGACCTAAAGTTCGCATTTAATTTTAAAAATATTGTACTTCCATTAAGAGTTTTATGTTTATTTAAAGTAAGAAACTGCTTGTTCTTTCTTCTTTTGAACTTAAAAAGGATTCTTAATAAATTTAGGGATATTTAAAAACGCAAAGTTCATATATTTTTACAACAAATATCTCTTGATTTGGTTTATAGCGACGTTTTTTATTCATTTATAATTTTTTTTTTGATTGTACTTATTTATTATTTGTAAGTCTTTGTGAGTGTAAGAATTTGAAAGAAAGCTGCTTGGGGCTGATGCGATTTACTCGTTTGCCTCTTTTGGTGGTTCTAACCGCACACGCTATTGGAGGCAAATGGCCCCTGAATTCCAAGCAGCTCCGCTTCTGGCACATCACAACAACAGAGCTGATAAGTGCACTCACATAAGTATGTACTTATATACATACATCGGGCGAGTGCATAACAGACTTTATCAGTCGCCCAGGCGGATCTGGAGCTGAAACTTTGCACTCTTCATAATGAGATTATATGCATTCGAGTGCCAAAGACCAAAGAACGAACCATTTGAACAGCGTCTAGACTGGGCCCAGTTATGCAATGCCTAAACAGAAGGGCCTATATTGATTACCTATGCGCCATTTTGCTGGGTCAAATGGACCCAGTTGCTCCACGGTACGCGAAGTAGCTAGAACCAAAGTAAGCGAGAGAGAGAGAGAGAGAGAGAGAGAGACAGAGAGGGAGAGAGTCCCCATCTCGCTTATTGTGAGGTCAAGGCGGTATTTCATGATGCCTCTTGGTCTCTTGTTTGTTTCAATTCACTTCATTTTTTTTCGGCAATTGCATTTCGTGTTTGGGGGCAGGCAGCAGCAGTGGGGGAGGGCGGGTAGGTCGCCGCATTGATTTTTCACTAGGTGACACACGTGCTCTGGGAAATTTCGAACTTACCACGCGTGAAACTCTCAGAGATGGTATTTATACCAGTGCATGTTTGGATTTTGCAGTTTAAAACCAATATCCATAAATAAATGTTGGTAAAAATCAATGAAATTAACGTTTTACACAAACACGACGGACGTTCTTCAGACAAGGCGGCGCGGGGAGGAGCAATATAGAACCAGAAACCAGAGAGTACAAACCGAAAATATGCTGCCTAACGTTTCGAGCGACTAAACTGAACTGAAACGCAGAGCCGCAAGCCAAACCCGAGAAACCTGCCAAAAGCCGAGTCTCCAGCCAAAACGTCCAGACACTAAGTCGGCTTGGCTCGAATGGCCAACGAAGTTTCGGGGCATGCGCGCATCGACGACGACGACGACGTCGACGTCGACAGTGACATGAATGAAGTCGCGAGAGCAGCAATAACAGCGGAAGAGAGAGAGAGACAGAGAGCGAGAGAGCGAAAGTAAAACTTGACGAGCAGTCAAAACAAATGTTTTCAAGTCAGTTTTAACCGCCTGACACAAGCGGCTAAAAGGCAAACACGCGACACGTGCAGCGCCCGGGAGAACAGGCCACAAAGAGTGGCGAAGATGATAGAGAGAGAGAGAGGTGGAGAGAGTTTGTGTGTGTGTGCGAGAGAGCTTGGCGTGGGAGCAGCTGTTGTGTGCATTGTGTCTGAAAATAAAGAGCTGGCAAGAGAGGAGTGGAGGTGTATCATGTGCATGTGAATGCCAGGATTGGGGGTTGGTTTGCGCCTACTTTGATGGCGTACCCAGTGCTCGTGACGCAGTTGCGAGGGCAGTTTCAAGAGCATGGTCTAGGGTAAGATTGTAGCAATAAGATGCATTTTGCTCATTATATTTAGTTACATTGAAAGTTATATAAATATCAGATTAAATGTAGTGTCACCAAATTAGTAAATACTAGAATTTTTAATTTAAGGTTTCTAAAAAAAAATTTGTTTCTCATAACTGATATTTTACAAAGTCATAATGTATTTTAAATATTGTTTAACTTTTAACTCAGGCAATGATGAACACCAATTCAAATTTTTGTCCCAATACGGATATCTTGAGATGTTCTATAAGAGCGACAAACTAAAGCCAGATTCTAAAAAAAGATTTCAGTTACCACCTTATCCTATTATATAATTTTTTAAATTCATTCATCTAAATTCATTCTATACACAAAATATGAATGATTTTCAGGAAATTTTGCGTGTTTTTATTGAGCAGCCCTCGAATGCGGCTAACAAGCACGAAGAATTATTTAGTTTCGCTTTGTGTGTCCTTTTTCACAGCTGTTGTTGGTCCTTTGAGGCATTTTATAAAATCAGTGGCCCGATTTAAAACTTCGATATGATTAAACAAAATTCAAAATGCCACAAACTGTAATTATTGACAAGTGTTCGACCTTTTTTATGGCTAACTAGATGGCTGCCAATCTTATGAAAATATACGCCAAGACTGCAAATATTTTGTGCTAGCCAAGCGGGCGCCAATCTGGCCAAAGTATCTCATAGATACGTACTACAAAGCTTGTGTGCTGACATAGCCAAGTTATGGCCAGCTTCATATTGAGGCCCAAACGAAGGGATAATAATCTGTAGCATACGCTCAGGCTGTCTGTCCAGTGATTGGACATGAACCCAACCCATTTCCGACCTGACTTTGGCAGCTATTTAGCACTCGGTATGTGGAACGCTCGTACAGTGGGGTCGGTCGTTTTATCAGCAACGAGACCACAAACGGGACAACCGCAACTTTCAATGAATGCTTACAAATGGCACAACAAAGCTTTGGAATGGTGAAATTTCATTTTAGTTGTTAATCGCATTCAGCTAGTTGTTGCTCAATGCGCCTAATTGGAACAAGTTTACTTTAATGGGCAGCACCAGCGAGGCGGTTATCGAGGTGGAGGAGGGGGCGCTCAGCTCCGAGGGTAGCTTTGCCAGCACCGTGGCTGGACAGTGTTGCGGCGCTCAGCGGGAAGTGGACGATCGGCAGGTAGTGCAGCTGAGTGATGTGCCTAATGCGATAGTTCAGGCCAAAGGCAAAATAAGTCCAAGCGAGTTATCCGGTGGCCAGAACTATGCCACCAGCAAAAATGTGGCTGAAGGTAAGTGTGAAGGAAAACACAAAATTGAATCGTTTTTTTGATACTCTCATCTAAGATTGGATATAAGCTTATACAAAATAGATATGTGCAGGCCTTTGCGACGGAAAATATGTGGGCAAAGCTTTCTTGTTTATGGGCTTAAGGGGCTTTTGTATTAAATCGTATCGTAGACCATAGGACCAATCTTTAGAGTAAGTTATAAATATAGGAGCTATGAATCCGAGAGCTTTAAATGTAAACCTTTTTGCTTATTTTGGTATGATTTTTGAAACTGTTTTAATGTTGTTTTTTATACTAATTGTGCATATATTTGCAATGCAGAATCAAAAAAGATGACAAACCATGGCCAAAATGCCATCAAACATGAAAATCGGTTCAGATTTGACCAAGTTATGGAAGTTTGAAATATACGCGCTATGGATCCGAGAGCTTTACATGTCAAAATTTTTGTAAATTTTGGCATGATTTTTGACAAAAAATTTGACCCCCTCAGAAACTGTTTTAATGTTGTTTTTTATACTAATTGTGACACCCACAAGCAATTAAAAATATAACTTTGCAATTCTAAATTTAAAAAAAAAAAATTTTCGAAAATGAATAAGGGGGAGTACATGATTTTTCTGACAAAAAAATTTCAAAAATTTTATTTTCAATAATGCATATATTTGAAATGCAGAATCAAAAAATATGACAAACCATGGCCAAAATGCCATCAAACATGAAAATCGGTTCAGATTTGACCAAGTTATGGAAGTTTGAAATATACGCGCTATGGATCCGAGAGCTTTACATGTCAAAATTTTTGTAAATTTTGGCATGATTTTTGACAAAAAATTTGACCCCCTCAGAAACTGTTTTAATGTTGTTTTTTATACTAATTGTGACACCCACAAGCAATTAAAAATATAACTTTGCAATTCTAAATTTAAAAAAAAAAAATTTTCGAAAATGAGTAAGGGGGGAGTACATGATTTTTCTGACAAAAAAATTTCAAAAATTTTATTTTCAATAATGCATATATTTGAAATGCAGAATCAAAAAATATGACAAACCATGGCCAAAATGCCATCAAACATGAAAATCGGTTCAGATTTGACCAAGTTATGGAAGTTTGAAATATACGCGCTATGGATCCGAGAGCTTTACATGTCAAAATTTTTGTAAATTTTGGCATGATTTTTGACAAAAAATTTGACCCCCTCAGAAACTGTTTTAATGTTGTTTTTTATACTAATTGTGACACCCACAAGCAATTAAAAATATAACTTTGCAATTCTAAATTTAAAAAAAAAAAATTTTGAAAATGAGTAAGGGGGGAGTACATGATTTTTCTGACAAAAAAATTTCAAAAATTTTATTTTCAATATTGCATATATTTGCAATGCAGAATCAAAAAAGATGACAAATCATGGCCAAAATGCCATCAAACATGAAAATCGGTTCAGATTGAAATAGATTTGAAATATACGCGCTATGGATCCGAGAGCTTTACATGTCAAAATTGTTGTAAATTTTGGCATGATTTTTGACAAAAAATTTGACCCCCTCAGAAACTGTTTTAATGTTGTTTTTTATACTAATTGTGACACCCACAAGCAATTAAAAATATAACTTTGCAATTCTAAATTTAAAAAAAAAAAATTTTCGAAAATGAGTAAGGGGGGAGTACATGATTTTTCTGACAAAAAAATTTCAAAAATTTTATTTTCAATATTGCATATATTTGCAATGCAGAATCAAAAAAGATGACAAACCATGGCCAAAATGCCATCAAACATGAAAATCGGTTCAGATTGACCAAGTTATGAATTTGAAATATACGCGCTATGGATCCGAGAGCTTTACATGTCAAAATTGTTGTAAATTTTGGCATGATTTTTGACAAAAAATTTGACCCCCTCAGAAACTGTTTTAATGTTGTTTTTTATACTAATTGTGACACCCACAAGCAATTAAAAATATAACTTTGCAATTCTAAATTTAAAAAAAAAAAATTTTCGAAAATGAGTAAGGGGGGAGTACATGATTTTTCTGACAAAAAAATTTCAAAAATTTTATTTTCAATAATGCATATATTTGAAATGCAGAATCAAAAAATATGACAAACCATGGCCAAAATGCCATCAAACATGAAAATCGGTTCAGATTTGACCAAGTTATGGAAGTTTGAAATATACGCGCTATGGATCCGAGAGCTTTACATGTCAAAATTTTTGTAAATTTTGGCATGATTTTTGACAAAAAATTTGACCCCCTCAGAAACTGTTTTAATGTTGTTTTTTATACTAATTGTGACACCCACAAGCAATTAAAAATATAACTTTGCAATTCTAAATTTAAAAAAAAAAAATTTTCGAAAATGAGTAAGGGGGGAGTACATGATTTTTCTGACAAAAAAATTTCAAAAATTTTATTTTCAATATTGCATATATTTGCAATGCAGAATCAAAAAAGATGACAAACCATGGCCAAAATGCCATCAAACATGAAAATCGGTTCAGATTGAAAGTTATGGAAGTTTGAAATATACGCGCTATGGATCCGAGAGCTTTACATGTCAAAATTTTTGTAAATTTTGGCATGATTTTTGACAAAAAATTTGACCCCCTCAGAAACTGTTTTAATGTTGTTTTTTATACTAATTGTGACACCCACAAGCAATTAAAAATATAACTTTGCAATTCTAAATTAAAAAAAAAAAAATTTCGAAAATGAGTAAGGGGGGAGTACATGATTTTTCTGACAAAAAAATTTCAAAAATTTTATTTTCAATAATGCATATATTTGAAATGCAGAATCAAAAAATATGACAAACCATGGCCAAAATGCCATCAAACATGAAAATCGGTTCAGATTTGACCAAGTTATGGAAGTTTGAAATATACGCGCTATGGATCCGAGAGCTTTACATGTCAAAATTTTTGTAAATTTTGGCATGATTTTTGACAAAAAATTTGACCCCCTCAGAAACTGTTTTAATGTTGTTTTCATACTAATTGTGACACCCACAAGCAATTAAAAATATAACTTTGCAATTCTAAATTAAAAAAAAAATTTTGAAAATGAGTAAGGGGGGAGTACATGATTTTTCTGACAAAAAAATTTCAAAAATTTTATTTTCAATAATGCATATATTTGCAATGCAGAATCAAAAAATATGACAAACCATGGCCAAAATGCCATCAAACATGAAAATCGGTTCAGATTTGACCAAGTTATGGAAGTTTGAAATATACGCGCTATGGATCCGAGAGCTTTACATGTCAAAATTGTTGTAAATTTTGGCATGATTTTTGACAAAAAATTTGACCCCCTCAGAAACTGTTTTAATGTTGTTTTTTATACTAATTGTGACACCCACAAGCAATTAAAAATATAACTTTGCAATTCTAAATTTAAAAAAAAAAAAATTTCGAAAATGAGTAAGGGGGGAGTACATGATTTTTCTGACAAAAAAATTTCAAAAATTTTATTTTCAATAATGCATATATTTGAAATGCAGAATCAAAAAATATGACAAACCATGGCCAAAATGCCATCAAACATGAAAATCGGTTCAGATTTGACCAAGTTATGGAAGTTTGAAATATACGCGCTATGGATCCGAGAGCTTTACATGTCAAAATTTTTGTAAATTTTGGCATGATTTTTGACAAAAAATTTGACCCCCTCAGAAACTGTTTTAATGTTGTTTTTTATACTAATTGTGACACCCACAAGCAATTAAAAATATAACTTTGCAATTCTAAATTAAAAAAAAAAAAATTTCGAAAATGAGTAAGGGGGGAGTACATGATTTTTCTGACAAAAAAATTTCAAAAATTTTATTTTTAATAATGCATATATTTGAAATGCAGAATCAAAAAATATGACAAACCATGGCCAAAATGCCATCAAACATGAAAATCGGTTCAGATTTGACCAAGTTATGGAAGTTTGAAGATACGCGCATGGATCCGAGAGCTTTACATGTCAAAATTTTTGTAAATTTTGGCATGATTTTTGACAAAAAATTTGACCCCCTCAGAAACTGTTTTAATGTTGTTTTTTATACTAATTGTGACACCCACAAGCAATTAAAAATATAACTTTGCAATTCTAAATTAAAAAAAAAAAAATTTCGAAAATGAGTAAGGGGGGAGTACATGATTTTTCTGACAAAAAAATTTCAAAAATTTTATTTTCAATAATGCATATATTTGAAATGCAGAATCAAAAAATATGACAAACCATGGCCAAAATGCCATCAAACATGAAAATCGGTTCAGATTTGACCAAGTTATGGAAGTTTGAAATATACGCGCTATGGATCCGAGAGCTTTACATGTCAAAATTTTTGTAAATTTTGGCATGATTTTTGACAAAAAATTTGACCCCCTCAGAAACTGTTTTAATGTTGTTTTTTATACTAATTGTGACACCCACAAGCGATTAAAAATATAACTTTGCAATTCTAAATTTAAAAAAAAAAATTTTCGAAATTGAGTAAGGGGGGAGTACATGATTTTTCTGACAAAAAAATTTCAAAAATTTTATTTTCAATAATGCATATATTTGAAATGCAGAATCAAAAAATAAATCAAAAAATCGGTTCAGATTTGACCAAGTTATGGAAGTTTGAAATATACGCGCTATGGATCCGAGAGCTTTACATGTCAAAATTTTTGTAAATTTTGGCATGATTTTTGACAAAAAATTTGACCCCCTCAGAAACTGTTTTAATGTTGTTTTTTATACTAATTGTGACACCCACAAGCAATTAAAAATATAACTTTGCAATTCTAAATTTAGAAAAAAAAAATTTTCGAAAATGAGTAAGGGGGAGTACATGATTTTTCTGACAAAAAAATTTCAAAAATTTTATTTTCAATAATGCATATATTTGAAATACTAATTGTGACACCCACAAGCAATTAAAAATATAACTTTGCAATTCTAAATTAAAAAAAAAAAATTTCGAAAATGAGTAAGGGGGGAGTACATGATTTTTCTGACAAAAAAATTTCAAAAATTTTATTTTTAATAATGCATATATTTGAAATGCAGAATCAAAAAATATGACAAACCATGGCCAAAATGCCATCAAACATGAAAATCGGTTCAGATTTGACCAAGTTATGGAAGTTTGAAATATACGCGCTATGGATCCGAGAGCTTTACATGTCAAAATTTTTGTAAATTTTGGCATGATTTTTGACAAAAAATTTGACCCCCTCAGAAACTGTTTTAATGTTGTTTTTTATACTAATTGTGACACCCACAAGCAATTAAAAATATAACTTTGCAATTCTAAATTAAAAAAAAAAAATTTCGAAAATGAGTAAGGGGGGAGTACATGATTTTTCTGACAAAAAAATTTCAAAAATTTTATTTTCAATAATGCATATATTTGAAATGCAGAATCAAAAAATATGACAAACCATGGCCAAAATGCCATCAAACATGAAAATCGGTTCAGATTTGACCAAGTTATGGAAGTTTGAAATATACGCGCTATGGATCCGAGAGCTTTACATGTCAAAATTTTTGTAAATTTTGGCATGATTTTTGACAAAAAATTTGACCCCCTCAGAAACTGTTTTAATGTTGTTTTTTATACTAATTGTGACACCCACAAGCAATTAAAAATATAACTTTGCAATTCTAAATTAAAAAAAAAAATTTCGAAAATGAGTAAGGGGGGAGTACATGATTTTTCTGACAAAAAAATTTCAAAAATTTTATTTTCAATAATGCATATATTTGAAATGCAGAATCAAAAAATATGACAAACCATGGCCAAAATGCCATCAAACATGAAAATCGGTTCAGATTTGACCAAGTTATGGAAGTTTGAAATATACGCGCTATGGATCCGAGAGCTTTACATGTCAAAATTTTTGTAAATTTTGGAATGATTTTTGACAAAAAATTTGACCCCCTCAGAAACTGTTTTAATGTTGTTTTTTATACTAATTGTGACACCCACAAGCAATTAAAAATATAACTTTGCAATTCTAAATTAAAAAAAAAATATTTCGAAAATGAGTAAGGGGGGAGTACATGATTTTTCTGACAAAAAAATTTCAAAAATTTTATTTTCAATAATGCATATATTTGAAATGCAGAATCAAAAAATATGACAAACCATGGCCAAAATGCCATCAAACATGAAAATCGGTTCAGATTTGACCAAGTTATGGAAGTTTGAAATATACGCGCTATGGATCCGAGAGCTTTACATGTCAAAATTTTTGTAAATTTTGGCATGATTTTTGACAAAAAATTTGACCCCCTCAGAAACTGTTTTAATGTTGTTTTTTATACTAATTGTGACACCCACAAGCGATTAAAAATATAACTTTGCAATTCTAAATTAAAAAAAAAAAATTTTCGAAATTGAGTAAGGGGGGAGTACATGATTTTTCTGACAAAAAAATTTCAAAAATTTTATTTTCAATAATGCATATATTTGAAATGCAGAATCAAAAAATATGACAAACCATGGCCAAAATGCCATCAAACATGAAAATCGGTTCAGATTTGACCAAGTTATGGAAGTTTGAAATATACGCGCTATGGATCCGAGAGCTTTACATGTCAAAATTTTTGTAAATTTTGGCATGATTTTTGACAAAAAATTTGACCCCCTCAGAAACTGTTTTAATGTTGTTTTTTATACTAATTGTGACACCCACAAGCAATTAAAAATATAACTTTGCAATTCTAAATTAAAAAAAAAAAATTTCGAAAATGAGTAAGGGGGGAGTACATGATTTTTCTGACAAAAAAATTTCAAAAATTTTATTTTCAATAATGCATATATTTGAAATGCAGAATCAAAAAATATGACAAACCATGGCCAAAATGCCATCAAACATGAAAATCGGTTCAGACTTGACCAAGTTATGGAAGTTTGAAATATACGCGCTATGGATCCGAGAGCTTTACATGTCAAAATTTTTGTAAATTTTGGCATGATTTTTGACAAAAATTTGACCCCCTCAGAAACTGTTTTAATGTTGTTTTATATACTAATTGTGACACCCACAAGCAATTAAAAATATAACTTTGCAATTCTAAATTAAAAAAAAAAAATTTCGAAAATGAGTAAGGGGGGAGTACATGATTTTTCTGACAAAAAAATTTCAAAAATTTTATTTTCAATAATGCATATATTTGAAATGCAGAATCAAAAAATAAATCAAAAAATCGGTTCAGATTTGACCAAGTTATGGAAGTTTGAAATATACGCGCTATGGATCCGAGAGCTTTACATGTCAAAATTTTTGTAAATTTTGGCATGATTTTTGACAAAAAATTTGACCCCCTCAGAAACTGTTTTAATGTTGTTTTTTATACTAATTGTGACACCCACAAGCAATTAAAAATATAACTTTGCAATTCTAAATTTAGAAAAAAAAAATTTTCGAAAATGAGTAAGGGGGGAGTACATGATTTTTCTGACAAAAAAATTTCAAAAATTTTATTTTCAATAATGCATATATTTGAAATACTAATTGTGACACCCACAAGCAATTAAAAATATAACTTTGCAATTCTAAATTAAAAAAAAAAAAATTTCGAAAATGAGTAAGGGGGGAGTACATGATTTTTCTGACAAAAAAATTTCAAAAATTTTATTTTTAATAATGCATATATTTGAAATGCAGAATCAAAAAATATGACAAACCATGGCCAAAATGCCATCAAACATGAAAATCGGTTCAGATTTGACCAAGTTATGGAAGTTTGAAATATACGCGCTATGGATCCGAGAGCTTTACATGTCAAAATTTTTGTAAATTTTGGCATGATTTTTGACAAAAAATTTGACCCCCTCAGAAACTGTTTTAATGTTGTTTTTTATACTAATTGTGACACCCACAAGCAATTAAAAATATAACTTTGCAATTCTAAATTAAAAAAAAAAAAATTTCGAAAATGAGTAAGGGGGGAGTACATGATTTTTCTGACAAAAAAATTTCAAAAATTTTATTTTCAATAATGCATATATTTGAAATGCAGAATCAAAAAATATGACAAACCATGGCCAAAATGCCATCAAACATGAAAATCGGTTCAGATTTGACCAAGTTATGGAAGTTTGAAATATACGCGCTATGGATCCGAGAGCTTTACATGTCAAAATTTTTGTAAATTTTGGCATGATTTTTGACAAAAAATTTGACCCCCTCAGAAACTGTTTTAATGTTGTTTTTTATACTAATTGTGACACCCACAAGCGATTAAAAATATAACTTTGCAATTCTAAATTAAAAAAAAAAAATTTTCGAAATTGAGTAAGGGGGGAGTACATGATTTTTCTGACAAAAAAATTTCAAAAATTTTATTTTCAATAATGCATATATTTGAAATGCAGAATCAAAAAATATGACAAACCATGGCCAAAATGCCATCAAACATGAAAATCGGTTCAGACTTGACCAAGTTATGGAAGTTTGAAATATACGCGCTATGGATCCGAGAGCTTTACATGTCAAAATTTTTGTAAATTTTGGCATGATTTTTGACAAAAAATTTGACCCCCTCAGAAACTGTTTTAATGTTGTTTTTTATACTAATTGTGACACCCACAAGCAATTAAAAATATAACTTTGCAATTCTAAATTAAAAAAAAAATAATTTCGAAAATGAGTAAGGGGGAGTACATGATTTTTCTGACAAAAAAATTTCAAAAATTTTATTTTCAATAATGCATATATTTGAAATGCAGAATCAAAAAATATGACAAACCATGGCCAAAATGCCATCAAACATGAAAATCGGTTCAGACTTGACCAAGTTATGGAAGTTTGAAATATACGCGCTATGGATCCGAGAGCTTTACATGTCAAAATTTTTGTAAATTTTGGCATGATTTTTGACAAAAATTTGACCCCCTCAGAAACTGTTTTAATGTTGTTTTTTATACTAATTGTGACACCCACAAGCAATTAAAAATATAACTTTGCAATTCTAAATTAAAAAAAAAAAAATTTCGAAAATGAGTAAGGGGGGAGTACATGATTTTTCTGACAAAAAAATTTCAAAAATGTTATTTTCAATAATGCATATATTTGAAATGCAGAATCAAAAAATATGACAAACCATGGCCAAAATGCCATCAAACATGAAAATCGGTTCAGACTTGACCAAGTTATGGAAGTTTGAAATATACGCGCTATGGATCCGAGAGCTTTACATGTCAAAATTTTTGTAAATTTTGGCATGATTTTTGACAAAAAATTTGACCCCCTCAGAAACTGTTTTAATGTTGTTTTATATACTAATTGTGACACCCACAAGCGATTAAAAATATAACTTTGCAATTCTAAATTAAAAAAAAAAAAATTTTCGAAAATGAGTAAGGGGGGAGTACATGATTTTTCTGACAAAAAAATTTCAAAAATTTTATTTTCAATAATGCATATATTTGAAATGCAGAATCAAAAAATATGACAAACCATGGCCAAAATGCCATCAAACATGAAAATCGGTTCAGACTTGACCAAGTTATGGAAGTTTGAAATATACGCGCTATGGATCCGAGAGCTTTACATGTCAAAATTTTTGTAAATTTTGGCATGATTTTTGACAAAAAATTTTATTTTCAATAATGCATATATTTGAAATGCAGAATCAAAAAATATGACAAACCATGGCCAAAATGCCATCAAACATGAAAATCGGTTCAGACTTGACCAAGTTATGGAAGTTTGAAATATACGCGCTATGGATCCGAGAGCTTTACATGTCAAAATTTTTGTAAATTTTGGCATGATTTTTGACAAAAAATTTGACCCCCTCAGAAACTGTTTTAATGTTGTTTTATATACTAATTGTGACACCCACAAGCAATTAAAAATATAACTTTGCAATTCTAAATTAAAAAAAAAAAAAATTTCGAAAATGAGTAAGGGGGAGTACATGATTTTTCTGACAAAAAAATTTCAAAAATTTTATTTTCAATAATGCATATATTTGAAATGCAGAATCAAAAAATAAATCAAAAAATCGGTTCAGATTTGACCAAGTTATGGAAGTTTGAAATATACGCGCTATGGATCCGAGAGCTTTACATGTCAAAATTTTTGTAAATTTTGGCATGATTTTTGACAAAAAATTTGACCCCCTCAGAAACTGTTTTAATGTTGTTTTTTATACTAATTGTGACACCCACAAGCAATTAAAAATATAACTTTGCAATTCTAAATTTAGAAAAAAAAAATTTTCGAAAATGAGTAAGGGGGGAGTACATGATTTTTCTGACAAAAAAATTTCAAAAATTTTATTTTCAATAATGCATATATTTGAAATACTAATTGTGACACCCACAAGCAATTAAAAATATAACTTTGCAATTCTAAATTAAAAAAAAAAAATTTCGAAAATGAGTAAGGGGGGAGTACATGATTTTTCTGACAAAAAAATTTCAAAAATTTTATTTTTAATAATGCATATATTTGAAATGCAGAATCAAAAAATATGACAAACCATGGCCAAAATGCCATCAAACATGAAAATCGGTTCAGATTTGACCAAGTTATGGAAGTTTGAAATATACGCGCTATGGATCCGAGAGCTTTACATGTCAAAATTTTTGTAAATTTTGGCATGATTTTTGACAACAAATTTGACCCCCTCAGAAACTGTTTTAATGTTGTTTTTTATACTAATTGTGACACCCACAAGCAATTAAAAATATAACTTTGCAATTCTAAATTAAAAAAAAAAATTTCGAAAATGAGTAAGGGGGGAGTACATGATTTTTCTGACAAAAAAATTTCAAAAATGTTATTTTCAATAATGCATATATTTGAAATGCAGAATCAAAAAATATGACAAACCATGGCCAAAATGCCATCAAACATGAAAATCGGTTCAGACTTGACCAAGTTATGGAAGTTTGAAATATACGCGCTATGGATCCGAGAGCTTTACATGTCAAAATTTTTGTAAATTTTGGCATGATTTTTGACAAAAAATTTGACCCCCTCAGAAACTGTTTTAATGTTGTTTTTTATACTAATTGTGACACCCACAAGCAATTAAAAATATAACTTTGCAATTCTAAATTAAAAAAAAAAAAATTTCGAAAATGAGTAAGGGGGGAGTACATGATTTTTCTGACAAAAAAATTTCAAAAATTTTATTTTCAATAATGCATATATTTGAAATGCAGAATCAAAAAATATGACAAACCATGGCCAAAATGCCATCAAACATGAAAATCGGTTCAGACTTGACCAAGTTATGGAAGTTTGAAATATACGCGCTATGGATCCGAGAGCTTTACATGTCAAAATTTTTGTAAATTTTGGCATGATTTTTGACAAAAAATTTGACCCCCTCAGAAACTGTTTTAATGTTGTTTTATATACTAATTGTGACACCCACAAGCAATTAAAAATATAACTTTGCAATTCTAAATTAAAAAAAAAAAATTTCGAAAATGAGTAAGGGGGGAGTACATGATTTTTCTGACAAAAAAATTTCAAAAATTTTATTTTCAATAATGCATATATTTGAAATGCAGAATCAAAAAATATGACAAACCATGGCCAAAATGCCATCAAACATGAAAATCGGTTCAGATTTGACCAAGTTATGGAAGTTTGAAATATACGCGCTATGGATCCGAGAGCTTTACATGTCAAAATTTTTGTAAATTTTGGCATGATTTTTGACAAAAAATTTGACCCCCTCAGAAACTGTTTTAATGTTGTTTTTTATACTAATTGTGACACCCACAAGCGATTAAAAATATAACTTTGCAATTCTAAATTTAAAAAAAAAAAATTTTCGAAAATGAATAAGGGGGGAGTACATGATTTTTCTGACAAAAAATTTCAAAAATTTTATTTTCAATAATGCATATATTTGCAATGCAGAATCAAAAAAGATGACAAACAAAAGCCAAAATGCCATCAAACATGAAAATCGGTTCAGACCAAGTTATGTGAGCTTGAAATATGAGAGCTATATATGAGCGAATATAAATAATAACAATAGAATAATATTAAATAATAATAACAATCATAAGATCTTTAATTGGAATAGTTATCCTACCTTTTAATATATACTAAAAACAAATTGCGCTTTTAGGTCTCATGGACATCGCCCTGCTCTCGGCAAATGCGAATCAGCTGCGTTTTTTGATCACCTACAACCACGAAGCTTCCACGTTTTACTGCAGTTTGGTGCTGGTCATACTCTCACTGGTGCTCCAGGTACTTGTTGGCGTTGTGTTGATCTTTAAGGTATGGCAACAGGATATATTTTTCTTTTAATTTAATCAGCCATCGATGGCTCCACTTTCAGCGCCGTCTCAAACGCTGCCAGAGTCGTCGCTATATGAGAACCAACGAGGTTCTCGTAATGGGCGTCTTTCTTATCACTGTGATCAATGTGCTCCTGGCTGCATTTACCACAACCGATGGACACCACAATTAAAAAAATTAATTGAAGAAGAGTTTAAGAAGTCTTGCTTCTTAAATGAACTCACAAATTTAATATTAAAAAATATGTAAAATAAAAAAAAATCATTTGATTAATTTAGCATCCATTTTAAAATAGAGACCTACATTTGGCTATTGCTAAATTTAATTATAATTACTATAAAGTTTATTGCTGAGAATGTCGGCCCAGTCGAAATTATAGCAAAGTATAGCATACGCTCCGGCTGATACTACGGCTATAACTGGTTCTTTTTTTTTATCAGTTACAAGAATACAAACGAGACAATCGCAGCTTTTAATGAATGTTTGCAAACGGCACAGAAATGCTTCGAAATGCATTTTAATTGTTAGTTGTCAATTGATGGGTAAATATGGTGGTTATCGAGGAGGAAGTGCTCAGGTCCCAAAACAGCGTTGCCTTGAATAATCGGGAGGTAGTACCGTTAAGAGATGGAGCTCCCGAAATAGCCCCGGTCAATCCCAAAAATCGTCTAAGCGAAATGCTCGGTATCCACAGCTATACGACCAGTAAAACTGTTGCAACGGGTAAGTGGAAAAGTACGGAGAAGTTGCACTGTTTTATTATGGGTAAGAGTCTTATCAATCAGCTCGCAGACTCAAGGTCAATGTTGTTATTATCTATAGAATGTATAGTATTCGATGCCAGTGATATTTTGCTAATATATTAGGCGCATGAGGACGATAATTGGTATGCTTGGTCCGACTATATATTAAAAATAAATAATCGATCTTTAGAGGAGGCCATTAGAAATCTATTTGCAAAGTTTTATGCATCCAGCTTTAAAACTGAGGGATATATAGATTAAATCGAATTGCCACGCCCCAGTGGGCATAACCAAAAAATCTTAGCACCTTATCTGACGCGGGTATTTATTTCAAATATACTCTTTTCACTTCGTGAAAGAGCATAAATAATAATTTGAATAATAATTATTTTAATGCCATACTTAATACTTAGTGTCCTTTTAGGTCTCATGGACATCGCCCTGCTCTCGGCAAATGCGAATCAGCTGCGATTTCTGCTCACCTACAACCACAATGCTTCCACATACATTTGCTGTCTGGTGCTGGTCATACTCTCACTGGTGCTCCAGGTGCTTGTGGGCACCGGAATGATCTTTAAGGTATGGCAATATTCTATATTTTTGACTCAGCTGATCCATGGCTGGCTCCATTCACAGCGCCGCCTGAAGCTCTGCCTGGGACCTCACGGGGAGACAGTCAAAGAGCTTCTTGTGATGGGCGTCTTTCTTATCACTGTTATCAATGTGCTGCTAGCTGCGTTTACCACAACCGATGGAAGGACCCAACATTAGTAAAGGGTTTTAGTTTTTAAAAATTTGATTGTATTTGATACAATATAACAAAAAAAATTTATGAAAATGCGTTGGCAACGATCGTTTGAACCGTTAACCAGCTCTGCTAAATGCACTTGACGTATCTGACGTACGATATCTCAGCTTTATATATAGACTTAGGGATTAGGTTAGGCTTAACCCGAGAACTCCTTCTTGACGCACTTGGCAATGGTGCTCAGCTGCATGTTGGTGGTTCCCTCGTAGATGGCACCGATCTTGGCATCACGATAGTATTTCTCCTGCGGGAAATCGCGAGTGAAGCCAACGCCGCCCATCCAGTCAATGCACTTGGTGGCGGCACGCTGGGCTACCTCTGAGGCGTAGAACTTGGCCATGGCCGCCTCCTTGAGGAAGGGTACGCCAGCCTCTTGCAGGCGGGCCGCATTGTAGGTGAGCAGGCGAGCCGCCTCAATCTCGGTGGCAATTGTGGCGATCTGGTGCTGCATGGACTGGAAGTTATAGATGGCATCACCGAACTGTTTGCGCTCCAACAGGTACGGAATGGTGGCATCAAAGGTGCCCTGGGCCAGGCCCACCATCTGGGCGCCAATGCCGATGCGGCCCTCGTTCAGGAAGCCAGCCGCATACTTGTAACCATGCCCGAAGGTGCCCAGGATATTCTCCTCCGGCACGCGCACATTGTCAAAGGTGAGCATGCAGGTGCCCGAAGCACGAATGCCCAGCTTATCCTCGGGCTTGTTCACAATCAGGCCAGGTGTTTCGCGGTCCACAATGAAGGTGGTAATGCCACGATAGCCCTTTAAAAATAATTAACAAAAATTAATTATATAAATTAATTAAAATTAATTTCCATTGCATGCAATGCATGTTCACAAATATAGTTTAAATACAAATTTTACTTACATCCTCGGGCTTGGCGTTGGCAAAGACCAGGAAAACACCAGCGACATCTGAGTTGGATATCCACATCTTGGTGCCATTGATCACATAGTGGGAGCCATCCTTTTTGGCCACAGTCTTCAGAGAGAAGGCATCGGAGCCTGCGCCCGGCTCCGTCAGCGCAAAGCTGCCGGCATATTCCTGCGCCAGTTTGGGCAAATATTTCGCCTTCTGCTCGGTGTTGCCAAACTTGATCATCAGCGAGTTGACCAAAGTGTTGTGAATGTCAACGAAAGCTGCGACCGCTGGATCGATCTTGGACAGCTCCTCGACGACGATGATGTTGGTCATGAAATTGCAGCCGCTGCCGCCCAGTTCCGTATCGATTTCAATGCCCATCAGGCCATTGTCGAACACGGCCTTAATCACGGACGGATCGAACTTGTGCTCAAAGTCCATTTTCTTGACCAACGGCAAGATTTGATCCTGGGCCAATTTAGCCACTGGAATAAGAAAAGAGATAAGCACGCCAATTAATAACCGGCAATAAAAGCTCGCTATAAATTTTACGATAATACTTCTTAAGTGCTCAAATGGCAGATAAGAAAAGATATAAATGTTCTACCAAAAACTATGAGAGCTTTTCATCGTGTGGAGAATATTATGATCAATTAGATAAGCTTTTGCGAAGCTTTCGACATTGTTTTGATCAGTTTGCAAAGCTTTCGAGAAGCTTTCTAACAAGCTTCAAAAGTCGTTATTACAAACTGGTTCCCATAACGCTTCTATTTGAGTGTCCGCTGTGTGTATGTGTATGTGTGTGTGAATGTGTGTATGTGTTTGTGTGTTGTGTATATGTGTGTGTGTGCGGTTTTTTTTTATGGCTGTGTGTGTGTCTACGCGTGTGTCCGCTTTATCAATATTGCCGCGTATTCTCTGCTCGCGTGTCGCTCTCCCGTTCTGGCGCTCTCTTCCTCGCTCATACACACGTACATACACATACACATATAAATACTGCTAATAAGCGTGTATGTGTTGCACCTTTTTATTGTTTTTTATTGATATCTTTTTCAGCATTTTTCTTGCCGAGTTGTTTTGCTCGGAAAGGCAGCATATGACGCCGGCGCCATCGACACGCCCACTTTGTTAACTAATGCTAATTTGGAAAACTTGAATAATTGATTGCGTTTATAAATAATTTATAGGCAAATGCAGATAACTGGAAAAGCGGCGTACCAGCTGTTTTCCTGCCAATGTCCTTGATGACCATAGTGTTAATTAAAATATTAAATACAAAGCACATAAAAACATATATAATTTAGAACACGCTTTAAACGCAACTGTACCTATGAAATGTAGTATTAGTTCTTGATATATTCATATTTTTTCTTCTTTTAAGTTTTTTATTTCATTTTCATTTTTATTTGTGCCCCTGTTTTTCTGAGTCTACTTAAACTGGTTTACCGCAAACGCATGAACACTTTGCTTGCAGTTTATGTTACGCAACATTTTTTGATAAGTATATAAACATCAGATCACGATCATGACATACAAGAAAGCCGCACCTTCTACACCCTTACACCCGTTTTCTTTCTTTTGCATATAAATATTTTAATTTAATATAAAATATATGTCAACTCTCCAACTAGGAATTAGCGGTTAAGAGGTGGGAAATTTTTTATTCAAAATTCCCCCTTCCACTGATTCAACTCTCTAGGCGAGTTACGCGACCAAGTGCCGCGCACATCCATTGCCCGGCGCGCCCACTAGAACAGTGGACGCAGTTGGGCGGCGGCACGGCACAGTCGCATCTTTGCTCTATCACAAGTGTAACGCTGTGGAGTTCATTATTTAAGTGACAACTGAACAGCTGACTGACTTGTGAAAAAACCGAAATTACAATAGCAAATTGGAAGAAAACTGCTTAAGAGATAGTAAATGGCATGATGATCCTGAATAAGCAAACACAAGAAAAAATACCTCTCTCTTCATTTTTGTGTTATCTTACACCCCACCCACACTCGGGAGAACTTGAACTCGCGACGGACTTCGTCAATTCGAGCTTTTGGGCAGCTCTCTAGCGCACAGCGCCAACGACGTCCAGCCAGCTACGTTGTCAAAAGCAAAGACTGTTACGGCGGCTGCGGCTATGTAGGCTATTCTTAGCACACGTTTGCGAAACACACACACACACGATTACGCGCACACGCCCCTCGTTGAGTTGTTATGTTTATTGTTTTCAGCCGCGTCGCAATTGTAGAAATTGAGTAAATTGTGAAAACTAATTCTTTGAAATCTATATGATTTTAAAGTTGTATAAAAATAATTAAATCAATCTTGAAGTTGCCACGTTGCCACATAAAAAAAAAAAAAATATATATATATATATATATATATACATATACATACATATATATACATATATATATATATATATATGATATATATATATATATATATATATATATATATATATATATATATATACATACATATGTACACTGCATAATCCTGTGCATGAGGAAATTTAAAATAAATTGAAGCAGCCAAGCACGGCAGATATGTAAATTGATATGCAAGGACACAAATATTCTTAAAATTCGTCCAATCTTGAAAATCACGATCAAAAATTATAAAATTTTAAAATTTACCTAGCCTTTTTGACTAAATTGATTAATTTAAATAATTTATTAATATATTTGTGTACATGAATATACACAAAAATGGTGAAAATGTCCGCAGAAAGTGCATATTTCATTAAATTTTCCACTATCAAAAACTAAAATGGGCTTATCTTCGGGCCAGCCCTCATACCCCCTCCCCCACAGCCCCACACATTGTCAAACAAAGCATGTACAGTTTTTATCAGCACTCACACAAATATATATAAGAAGAAATTAAAAAAAAAACGTAAACTGCATTAATTGAGATGGCCAAAAAGGGCAGCTGCTAATAAATATGTATAATAATAAATACATAAATACAACAACATCACAACATGCGATGTTTAAATTACGTAACAGAGTCCAAGAACTACAATAAAAAAAAAAAATAAAAAATGAACTAAAAATTTGTATATGCACCGAAAATTAGAAACACGCTTAAGAAAGGCAAATAAGAGATCTTTATATATGTATATACATGTCTGTCTACATGTATATATGCTTATATATAAATATATATATATCGGTCTAGTGGAAGGACTTACCCGTCTCCTTCATCATTTTCTCATCGTCGGTAAGGTATGTCAGCGGAGGGGGCAGCCCAGTCGCCGAGGACATGGCGGCGTTTTGCTGACGTGCTGCATTGGCCAGCTATGAAAATAAAAAAAATTAAAAAAAATAAAAATAATTCAAGTTCAAATTAGTTTGGGATTATAGAGGCATGGCACCAACTCACCATACGCATAGGCAACTTCTTCAGGCTGTTCATCATCTTGTATGTATGTAAGTGTGAATGCAAAAGAAGTAAATTCAATCAACCTGAGACACTGAAATCTGGTTACTATTTCGAGCTCTTCCCACGCACAACTGCTACAGTTGACTTCTCACGCGCGACTAATTTCCAATTAGGCTCCAGCGGTAGATTTTGGTCGCTGATCAGCCAAAAGAAAAATCAAGAATTTAAAAGCTCTCAGTGCACAAACTCAACACAGCAAGTGTGCTCAAAGCGTGTAGCCGTTACGGACTGGTACGGTGCTCCTGCTAAACGCGTGATTAATGTGATCATCAACAACTGAATTAAAATGCGCAACTCCGCAAATTAATTGCTTTTGAGATAATTAATTTGTGATATTCATTTCGATTATTATAATGCGAATATCACAATAATTTTTCAAGCTATTTATATTATTGAGTTGTGTTTACAAATCAAATTAGTTTTCTAACATTCTCCAGTTGGTGCGCAACTGTTGAGTAACATTGCTCATCTCAGTGGCAACGCTGGCTGCTAGTGTTGCAAAACGTTCAGTTACCATTTCGAGTACAAATTTTGACACTTCCGCCGGTCGCAGCTGTCAAAATTCTTTCTTTTCGTTGTTTTTACGACGGTAGTTTGGTGTAAGTTTTCGTGTTCAACATAATTTCGCATTTGTTCAACCATCATTGTTTATTTTGGCGAGTTGATAATGAAAATGTGTGGCGCACACTGTGCCACACACGATTTAAGTGAAATTGTGCCGCCTTTTAGTTTATCGTGTGGCAATCAGGCCGCGAAAATAAACAAATGCAAATTATGTGTATTAATATATATGAAGATATAAAAATTGCTAATCTAATTGGAATTGCCTAACGTTTCCACAGCCCGCACAACCAACCAAAATGAAATTGAACCAGTTCGTGTCGTCGTCGCGCAGGAAGAACCGCAAGCGCCACTTCCAGGCGCCCTCACACATCCGCCGTCGCCTGATGTCCGCCCCGCTGTCCAAGGAGCTGCGTCAGAAGTACAATGTGCGCTCGATGCCCATTCGCCGCGACGACGAGGTTCAGGTGATCCGCGGCCACTACAAGGGCAACCAGGTTGGCAAGGTGGTGCAGGCGTACCGCAAAAAGTTCGTCGTCTACGTGGAGAAGATCCAGCGCGAGAACGCCAACGGCACCAACGTCTATGTCGGCATCCATCCCAGCAAGGTGCTGATCGTCAAGCTGAAGCTCGACAAGGATCGCAAGTCCATTCTGGAGCGTCGCAGCAAGGGACGTCTGGCTGCGCTGGGCAAGGACAAGGGCAAATACACCGAAGAGACTGCCGCTCAGCCCATGGAGACCGCGTAAAGGCTCCCTTCTCCTATAAAAACAACAACAGCAGTAGCATGTGCAGCAGCAGCAACAAAAAACAACAACATCTGATGCCAACGTCACTGTTTACAGTTTTTACCGTAACGCTTAGTGAGAAAATGAGAAAACAAAATTGTGTGAAGTGAGAAAATGGCGCAATTCTTTCCCAATAAAGAAGAGTTGAATTTTCCCAAACATTTGTAAATTACAAATCTATTTATGTGTTCATTTAACGTGGTCCAATTCAAATAATCCCAGATGGAACTAGCCAACTATATATAGTTAGATAAAAAACCTTCAGCTAAGACATTTTAATGCTGTTAAATGTTCTCGAATACCAAACGGAATACACATGTTTATATGCAAGGTCATTTACATTCGGATGTGGACTCCAAATGTGCTACATCTTGACGGGGTCGTGTCCTAACTTACTAAGCATTGAGCATTTGTAGACCAATCCTCAAATCGATAAATTTCCTCTTTTTGGTTTGGTTTTTTGAGCATATTTCGGAGACCAAAAGAGCTAAGTAATAGGTATATGTCACATTAAAACTGAGAATTTCATAAAGATTGGACAATAAACACTTAAGTTATTCAGGCTTACATTTCCCATAGAGGAGGCTGTGTAAAGAAGAAGTATTGCTGCTAAGTAAGGGCTCGGAGCAGGTTACAGAGTATCGCCTAGCAGGCACAGGAATTGCTCGAAAAATGAGCAGTAAAACAATCTTGTATATTTGAATATTTCAACAAAACTCAAAAATTTAGTTTCATTGCGCTTATTTTGTATCGTATATGACCTTTTAAACGGTCAGAGAATAGATTTGAGCCATAAAAGTGAACGAGACTCAAGGGTAAGTACCAAATAAACACACTAGGGGACTTTTTTTATTATAAAAAACTATCGATATCTTTGAGGGTTGCCACCTATTGAGATCTAGAGCCTGCGGCGGCCATTGATGCGCATTTTGCTTTTGCTGCGGCAGCAGAAGATTCGTAGAGTTAAACAATGGCATCATTTAACGATTATGTTACCTGTCCTTACAACAAAGCGCATTTGTTGCTACGCGGAAGGCTAACAAAACATTTGGAACGTTGCAGCCGCAATTCGGGCAATTCAAATAAATTACTGGTCTGTCCGTTTAACGAGAACCATCGCTATAATGCGCAACAGTTGGCCGTAAGTTGTATTTTCGTTCTGTTGTGCTTCGCTGTGAATTGTGCGTATTTATACAGGCTCACATCAAAGAATGTCCGGAACGTGCCGGCCTGGAGGGACGGCAACAGATGGTTAAACGGACAACGGCGCCGGCTGAACCGCCAAGCCCAGTTTTGCTTGAATGCGAGGAGGACTGGGACAACGAACCCGACGTACCCACCTACGATCCTAGTGCTTACTGTGAGGCGAATTTGATCGTACGCACGAACGGCCTAAACGGACAATCCAAAGCCGTGCGGCGCAATTTCCGAGCCAACGAGCGACGCCGCTTCGCTGAGAAGCGCTAAACGAATTTGTGGTGGGCACGGGCAGTGCCGGGCTCGTGCCTAAATATCTCATTTCGGGCCGGGCTCGTGTCGAACCACGAAAATCCCTAATATTAACGAAATAAAATCACAAATGTAGAGATTTTGTTTAGATTTTACATACAACGTTCGCAATTTTAGTATTTTAATATATACATTTCTAAAGTAATTTTTAAATAAAAGTATGAACTAATATTGAGTAAAAGATGCCATTTTTTTTGGGAAATTTTTGTTGGTTCGGCTTCATAAAAAAATTTTCGCGCATACTTATGCCTTTTTTGAATCGGGTTTGGACCGAGGCCACTTCTAAGACGATATACATAGTACATACATATATATATATTATATATATATTCGACATATTTTAGTTCATTTGATTTAGGTACATTGCATGTTTTCTATAACCATTTAATCTTTGGTTTACATGTTTCTGACGGCCACAAATTAGCGACTACGATTTGGTCGGATTTGTGGCGAAGTTGGGCCAGTGGTTGTTGTCTTAGTTGGACACGCTGTTTTCGGTCGCTTCTCAGTCGAGTCGCTGTCATCGCTGTCTTGGCCGAGTAAGCGTTTCCGTTCCTGTTTGATAAATGCACGGCGCTGTGAGGGGAACATTCCGTTCGGTTCGCGCACAATATTGGCATTTGCGACGTACGCCTGTGGATCATAGTCGGGCACATCTGCATCGTCCCAGTTCTCTTCCGATTCGATTCTCTCGTGTTTTGTCTCTTCGGTTAGCTCAGCTGGCGCACTGTGCTGATAATGCGCGATGATTTTTCGGTCGATGCATGACTTTGTGTGTTGCTGCAATGTGTGTGAGTATGTGTGTGAGTGTGTGTGTCGGGCAGAGAATGATAGCAAAGTTCAACTTGAATCTTGATCCTAGCTTGTAACTTACAAAATAATCTGGCTCGGGTATAAGATGTGCCTTGTTGAATGGGCACATAAGCAGCTCCACCTCGTCTTTGTAATACTCCCGACATTTGAGTATGTGTTGTTGTAGTTTCCTTCGCAGCATTTTGTGTGCCTTGTTGTATGGACAGTAGACTACATCATTTGGGTCCATTGCATTCATGTTGATAGAAGTTAAATTTTGAAAAAAGTTGACTGTCGCGTATTTGCGTAGTTGACAAGTGTTGCCAAACATAAAATAAAGCAGTGTTGCATAGGCACTACAAATTTAATAGTCTTTAGCTCATTATTATCGAATCACCAAAATATCGATTTTTTGAATCATATTTATTGAGTTTAAAGTGATTTTATATGCAATCACTTAAAATTTGTAACATATTTCGGTTTTCAAATTGTTTATAAATAGAGCATATTTTAAATATATAAATGTATTTTTTTTTTATATATATGCTACATGTTGGTTCACAATCAACTAGTTTAAAAGAATAACGGCTTGCTGGTTCTTTAAATATAGCAACAGACCTATCGATACGTGAATATGCGATTGCAATGCAGCAAAAATAAAAAACACACACACACACTCACAAATATACTCTACTTCGGAAATATTTTAGAACGCAGCAACAAATTGTGGACTATTCGTTTTATATATTAGATATATAGGAATTACCAATACAACAAGATGGGCAAAGGTTTTAACAATTACATGTGCAAGAAATTCTTCCATCCCGCCTCAAGGGACAACCTCAAACGGGTAACTAGCATTCAAACGTTTATGTTTCCAGCACAATTTGTAACAAGCGAATTCATTAAATGCACCTGTCTAGGTATGGATGGCGGAGCAGCAGGCGGAGGCGTACAAAAAGAAACAAGAGGAGCTACGCACACAGTACGAGAAGGAGCAGAATCTGCACGAAAACAAGGCCATGCTTAGCAAGGACAGTAAAGACAAGCTGAGTGTTAATTTTATGTATGAACCGCCGCCAGGTGTGCGCAAGGAGCGTGAAAAGGACGACAACGAGCCGGAATACAAGTTCGAATGGCAGCGAAAGTATAATGCGCCTCGTGAATCCTATTGCAAGGGCGACACTGAAATACGAGATCAACCCTTTGGCATTCAGGTGCGCAATGTTCGCTGCCTTAAGTGCCACAAATGGGGGCACATCAACACGGACAAGGAGTGCAGCATGTACAGCATATCGATGAGTGAGGCACGCAAGCTGCACTCTGAATCGGAGGCCAACGATATCATGTCCAAGAATGTGCTCGAGGAGCAGATGAAGGAAGATGGCCTAATGATGAAGCGTTCGGCACTGGAGCTGCAAAGCATCAAGGATGTGCAGCAGCGCCACCAGTTGGTGCCCAGCGACGAGGAGGACGAGGCAACGCGTGCCGCCAAGCAACAGAATCCCGAGCTGCTATTTCTAAAATCGTTAAGTAAAAAACAAAAACTAAAATTGCTCAAAAAACTGGAGAAAATTGAGCGCATGAAGCGCAAGGGTGAGAAAAAGTCATTAAAGACCAGCAAAAAGAAGCCCAAAAAGGATGCCATGGACACCAAAAAGAAGAACAAAAAGTCCGGCAAAGGCGGCAGTCAAAGCTCCTCTTCTTCGTCGTCTTCCTCCTCCGACTCAGACAACGACTCAGCTAACCAAAAGCACCGCCAACAAAGCAATCGCAAGACCAGTGAAAGATCTCGATCACGCAGTCAAAATAGAGAGGAGCGCATTAGGGAGCCGATAAGTGGACGCCAACATTCATACAGCCGAAATGGGCGTACGAATGGCTTTCCGGCAGACACTGAGGAGCGGCACAGAGGCAACCGAGACAATCACCGGAGCAATGGCCATCGCGAAAGATCACGTAGCGCTCACAGAGACGTACGGACCAGACAAAGGCGTCAGCGTTCGCGCAGCGGCGATCAGCGGCGGGAATGGGAACACAAGAAACGCGATAGGCGTTGATTTTACATGCATTTACATTTTTATAATCAAAACCGGTAGCAGAACCCACCAATAACAACTTTTTATAAAAGTACAATTTCATTTTTTCCTTGACAAAAGAAAACCGAACAACTAAGTCAGTAACGGTCGCCCACCATTAACCGAATTAAATATAATCGGTAAATTATGTCGATTTCCCAAGTGAAGATCGGGCTTCTAACGTGTCATAACATACCGGAGAGTAATGCCAAAGCTACTTATACTACTTTCCAACAGCAACCTGCGATTAGATAAAAATCATTGATTTTTCAACTTTATATTGACTTTAGTGGTGCCATGTAATGGGGCGTATCGTGGGGAGGGTCGTCATCGGAGTTTTCAGTTCGGCCGAGCAAGCTCGGTTAGCTCAGGAGTATCACTAAGCATACAACACATAGAAACGTTAAATCGACAAAAAGACTTTGATATTAGCTTCGCTATAAGACTTTATTTTTCCGCACAAAAGAAATTCGCAGAAGGATCGAATATATTATTGTTGTTAGTTTAAATGCGAGCCAGTTGTGCGGTTGTGCTGGAGCCCGCGGATACGCAGAGCTCGGCGCCATGATTGCTGCCCCCCTCACGGGAAACGCTCTTCACATGGATGTGGCTTTTGAGCATGGCAGCGCGCAGGATAAGCATGCGGGTGTGGCGCTGATATTGTTTGCCAATGAGCAGGGCGCGTTCGAAAGTGCTGTTGCGCTGATCGGCCTCCTTGGCGTAGAGTATCTTGTTGTGCGAGTCGATGCGCGCCTGGATCTGGCCGTCCAGTATGAGCTGCATCACCTCGTTCTCTAGATCGCCCACGGTCGAATTGAAAGCTGTGGCCATTTTGTGCATATCGGCGGACATATATGGGCTGAAATATTGAATCAGCGCCCGATTGCGTATCTTGGTATAGAGTGTGCTGACGTGTGGCGCTATGTACATGTCCACCAGCAGATTGTCGCGTATCTCGTCGAGCAGCGTCAGGCAGTTGGCATATTTGCTCTCGTAGAACTTGAAGATGATGTCACGCAGCTGCGGCTCCAGCTCCAGGAATAGTTTGAACGAGGTGGAAGCAATGACCAGACGCTTCAGCTCCGGCCGATCAAAAGTGGCCAAGGCGCAGAGGCCGCCATAGACGGCCACATTGCTGGTAGAGATCATTTCTGGAAAATCGCAATGATCAAAGTTGGCCGCCAGAAAATGCTTGGCCGCCACTTTGTACTTTTTTTGCTGCAGCTCGGCCAAGCCGGCGGCGCACTCGAGACGCGTGTGCACCTGTGCATTTGCCTCCTTGGAACCCTCTGAAAAGTCCGGTGTGCTCTCCGCCTTGGATATGTAGCTCATGACATGGGCCCAGTTCTTTAAGTAAATGGAAACCTTGATAACATTTAGGCACATATTCACCACATGCTTGCCACTGGTGCAGTAATCGCGCGCACGCGAATAACACTTCAAGGCATTGGTTAAATCGCCACAGCTTAGGTAATGATCGGCCAAGTCGTCGTGGCCACGTCGGATGCTCTCCTTGATGGAATTCGATTTATAGTTCTTCAGATCGGAGTCGAGTTTTTCCAGCTTGAGGGCCGCCTTCTTCATTTTAGCATCCACCCAGACAGCGTCATAGGCGAAGGCATCCTTCTCACCACCAGCAACGCTGGCGTTGGCCTGAGCCGCTGCTGCAGCTGCCGGCTGTGCGGCAATGTCGGGCAGCGCAGCAACTGCTACTGCAGCAGCAGCATTAGCATTAGCGGCGGCTGCTTGATCACCGCCGATAACAGCAACAGCAGCAGCGCCAGCAACACCATTAGCCGCCTGCAGATCACTTAAACGCTTGTGCAGCATCTGGTAGATTTTTACGTTGTAAGTGGTCTGCACGTAGGAGATGGCCATTTTGACTGCCTCCAGCGCCAGCAGCGGGCAAACGTCGGCCACGTAAATCAGGCGATCGAGGCGAGCAATGCCCATGTATTGATTGGCGTACACCTCCAAGTCAATTGTCGGATTCTCAACCACAATTTGCTGCTCCTCATTGTTTTCATTGTCTTCGTTCGGCGGCGCATCCACTTGCATTGGCTCGACGGCGTTCTTGAAAGATTTGATTGCACTGTGAGCACTTTTGTAGTTGCACGAAAGTCACATTCAAACTCACCTGCATTAGCGGTGGCATAGGCAGCACAGGCATCTTGCACCGGTTTGTTCGCAAGCGTAAATAGCGAAAATTATTAAAATCTTTCTTTTTTCCTTTATGTCCACTTCTGTACGATTAAATTGTTAGAGAATATAGAACATCATATCGATTGAGACTATGATATCGATATTTTAGCGATTGTTGAGTTGGACAATGACTCCATCTCTAATGTATACTTTTTGGGCGAATGGCAGAATTGCAAGAAGCTGCTTAGAAGCGCTGCTGCAAACGTTTTGTTTATTTCATTGAATTTTGTTGTAAGAAATAGTGAAACCAAAGTGAAAATTTAGGAAAAATGTCAAATATAACCGCTGCGGTAATTGCTAACCGCAATAAGAAGCACTTTCTGGGCGTGCCAGCGCCGCTAGGCTACGTCGCCGGCGTCGGACGTGGGTAAGTGTTTTTTTTTCTTGTTTGTTTTTAATATTATTAAAATGTGTTTAAATTGTTTATTTTTGAACGCAGCGCTACTGGATTTACAACACGTTCCGATATTGGTCCAGCTCGCGATGCCAACGATGTTTCCGACGATCGGCACGCACCGCCTGCCACAAAGCGCAAGAAGAAGGACGAAGAGGAGGAGGAAGATGAGGATTTGAACGATTCGAACTATGACGAGTTTAGCGGCTACAGCGGCTCACTTTTCTCCAAGGATCCCTACGATAAGGATGACGAAGAGGCGGACGCCATTTACGATTCGATCGAGAAGCGCATGGATGAGAAGCGCAAAGAATATCGCGATCGGCGATTGCGCGAGGATTTGGAGCGCTATCGCCAGGAGCGTCCTAAGATACAGCAGCAGTTTAGCGATCTGAAGCGTTCGCTGGCAACAGTTACCACCGAAGAATGGTCCACCATACCCGAAGTGGGCGACAGTCGCAATCGCAAGCAGCGAAACCCGCGCGCCGAGAAGTTTACGCCGTTGCCCGACAGCGTCCTCTCGCGCAACCTGGGTGGCGAGACGGCGTCTTCATTGGATGCCAGCTCCGGTTTGGCTTCGATGGTGCCCGGCGTGGCCACGCCCGGCATGTTGACGCCCACCGGCGACCTGGACTTGCGCAAAATTGGCCAGGCGCGAAATACGTTGATGAATGTGAAGCTATCTCAAGTATCGGACTCGGTGACGGGCCAAACGGTGGTCGATCCCAAGGGCTATCTGACCGATCTGCAGAGCATGATACCCACGTATGGCGGCGACATTAATGACATCAAGAAGGCGCGTCTGCTGCTTAAAAGTGTGCGTGAAACGAATCCCAATCATCCGCCCGCTTGGATAGCCTCGGCGCGCTTGGAAGAGGTCACCGGCAAGGTGCAAATGGCGCGCAACTTGATAATGCGCGGCTGCGAAATGAATCCGCAGTCGGAGGATCTCTGGCTGGAGGCGGCCCGCCTCCAACCGCCCGACACAGCCAAGGCGGTCATCGCCCAGGCGGCACGCCACATACCCACATCGGTGCGCATTTGGATCAAGGCTGCCGATCTGGAGACGGAAACCAAAGCCAAGCGACGCGTCTTCCGCAAAGCCCTCGAACACATACCAAACTCGGTGCGTTTGTGGAAGGCGGCCGTCGAACTGGAGAATCCGGACGATGCTCGAATCCTGCTGTCGCGTGCCGTGGAGTGCTGCAATACCAGTGTGGAGCTGTGGCTGGCATTGGCCCGGCTCGAGACCTACGAGAACGCGCGCAAGGTGCTGAACAAGGCGCGTGAGAATATACCCACAGACCGGCAGATCTGGACAACAGCTGCCAAGCTGGAAGAGGCCAATGGCAACATACACATGGTCGAGAAGATTGTCGATCGCTCGCTGACATCGCTTACAGCGAATGGCGTGGAAATCAATCGGGATCACTGGTTCCAGGAGGCCATCGAAGCGGAAAAATCGGGCGCCGTTAATTGCTGTCAGGCAATTGTCAAGGCTGTCATTAGCATTGGCGTCGAGGAGGAGGATCGCAAACAAACCTGGATCGATGATGCCGAGTTTGTGAGTATTTGCCTCATTATCTTCTATGTTCGTAAATCTCTTTGGCCTAAACCATAAAAACTAGAAAGCTGCAATTTTCACAGCTTCAAACTCATTTTCAAAGCTCTATATGAAAATTCAACAATGACTGCATACCAATTTGTAGGGGAAATTTTTTCCTCCCTACTTCAAATTTATTTTTAAAGCTTCACATAACAAAATATTAGCAACGTTATGTTTAAATTTTGGAACATAACTGACAAGGTCGGAAAATTGGCGTAGAATTGATACAAAACTCCTTTTTGCTTTCCATTCGAGTGGATTCAAAATAATTTTCGAATGTCTTTATGGAAATTCTTTTTTTTTTTTAACTACAAGTGGGGAGTCAATTTTAAAAATTTTGTAAAATCCGCCTGTAAAGTCGTCAAGTCAACTATTTAAATTCTAATATTGAAGAAAAGAGACAAACACTACTTCCATACATTAGCCTAGCTTGGGATTCGAACCCGGGAAAAAATGTACATCTGTTTTGTGTTTATTTGGCTTTGCGTTTCTAGACTTATTAGAATTCTCAACGAGTTCAACCGGACGGTTGGCAAGGTGTTTGTGAACACTATGTCGCGAACAGAGTCTGCTGATGGTAGAAGGAGTAGTGATTTCTCCAATAGCAATTAACGTAGCACCGCACGCCGAAAAATGCTAATATTCTATATTTTAATTTTGGACTCGTATTTCGGTTCGTTTCAGTGCGCCAAGGAAAATGCTTTTGAGTGCGCGCGTGCTGTCTACGCGCATGCGCTGCAAATGTTTCCCTCAAAGAAGAGCATTTGGTTACGTGCTGCATACTTTGAGAAGAATCACGGTACACGCGAGTCCTTGGAGGCGCTGCTGCAGCGCGCTGTGGCCCATTGTCCCAAATCGGAAATACTCTGGCTGATGGGCGCCAAGTCGAAGTGGATGGCGGGTGATGTGCCCGCTGCCAGAGGCATATTGTCGTTGGCCTTCCAGGCCAATCCCAATTCGGAAGATATTTGGCTGGCTGCGGTCAAATTGGAGTCGGAGAACTCTGAATATGAGCGCGCCCGACGTTTGTTGGCCAAGGCGCGTGGTTCGGCGCCCACGCCGCGTGTCATGATGAAATCGGCGCGTCTCGAGTGGGCGCTGGAGCGTTTCGATGAGGCGCTGCGTTTGCTGGCCGAGGCCGTGGAGGTGTTTCCCGAGTTCCCAAAACTCTGGATGATGAAGGGACAGATTGAGGAGCAGCAGCGGCGCACTGACGATGCGGCCGCCACCTACACGCTGGCACTGAAGAAATGCCCCACCTCGATACCGCTGTGGATTCTGTCTGCCAATTTGGAGGAGCGCAAAGGTGTCTTAACCAAAGCGCGTTCGATATTGGAACGTGGACGTCTGCGCAATCCCAAGGTTGCAGTCCTCTGGCTAGAGGCCATACGTGTCGAGCTGCGAGCCGGATTGAAAGAGATTGCCAGCACAATGATGGCGCGTGCCCTGCAGGAGTGTCCCAATGCCGGCGAACTGTGGGCAGAGGCTATTTTCATGGAAACGAAGCCGCAGCGTAAGACCAAATCGGTGGATGCGCTCAAGAAATGCGAACACGATCCGCATGTCTTGCTGGCCGTGTCCAAGCTGTTCTGGTCGGAGCACAAGTTCTCCAAGTGCAGGGATTGGTTCAATCGAACGGTGAGTGTTGAAAATAAAACGAATTTTGTATGTCACTAAAAGCAAATATTCTTTTCAACTAGGTCAAAATTGATCCGGATCTGGGCGATGCTTGGGCTTATTTCTACAAATTTGAGCTGTTGCATGGCACGGAGCAGCAGCAGCAGGAGGTGCTCGAGCGTTGCATAGCCGCCGAGCCCACGCACGGCGAATACTGGTGCAGTGTGAGCAAGTGCATCCGCAACTGGCAGTTTAAAACACCAGACGTTCTACGTGCTGTAGTCAGGGAGCTGTCCATACCAATTTAAGTTGCCCCTTCAACAAATCGAACAAGTTTAAGTGTATACAATAAATCGCTTGCGGCCTAGTGCGGCATGCTCCTCCTCTTAATGAACGCGTAGATGCCTCTGCTGTGCCTGTGAAGGAGCTCGATGAGGAACAGGACAAAGCTGAACGCGGCGCCACAGCCAAAGATGCGGAATGCATAGCGACACTCAGTGAGGCCAATGGAAACGAAACCACCGACGCCGCTCTCACATTTCGGCTTCTGTGGTATCCACTTGAGGTCCTCACGATTCACCAGGCTAACCTCACGCTGCCAGCGTAGTCTGTGCCAGAAGATTACACTTCAGTTCATTGTGGAATTTGGCATTCGGTCTACTCACTGCCTGCGGAATAGCTCCTTGTAGGGAAAGTTTTTGCGCGTTGGTACAGCCAGCATGGGTAGTTGAAATGGCTCCAATTCCATGAGTCCGCACTTTTCGGGCTCACTGAAGGTATCGCTGACAATTTGATAGCCCGCCTGCAGCTCCACCTGATACGCAAAGAGGCCAGTGCGCATTTTCTCCATGCCCAGCACGGGACGCATGTAAACATTGTCTCCCTTCGAGGCAATCTTTTTGTGATACAAACTCTTCGTCACGGGATCTGTGGACTCTGTAAAATAGATCTTATTATATTGTGTATCCTGCACGCCAATTTCCAGTGGGGACTGCCCCAAGTCTCCCAGCGATCGTATCGCATCCGATGGACTCTGCAAGAGTGCCACAATATTCGCCGAGAACGAGGTGAACAGAAAGACAGCGGCCACAAATGTGGTAAAAACTATAATCCTTGCCGAACGATTGCGTACATCCACATAAAATCCCTGCTGGCACATGGCGCCCCAGACAAAGTTCAGCGCATCCAAATAGGACATGTTGTGCGTGTGTGGCGAGAAAAACATTTCAAATAGCATCACCATAATGGTTATGATCAGCAACACCAATATCGATATCCAAACGTCCAGCTGAAAAGGCATCGAGAAGATGTTGGCCACTGCCGACAATGGAGGCTGTCGAAACATGATCCCAGCACGAACGCGATACGTTTCGGCCACAAAGGTACACAGGGCAATGCGGTCCAGGCGCATGAAGATCGCCAGCTGGGCAAAATCCAGTTCGTAGCGCTGAAAGCGACCCATTAGGCCATCGAAGGAGCCATTCGGCTGACGCCATCCGTAATTGACGGTCTGATAGGTGTTGTAACTGATCGGAATAAGGGTGAGGAACAGACGAGCTTAAAATTACACTTTTATTTATCACATCGCAAAAAAAAGGCAACATCTGTAAGCCTTACTTAAGGTTATGAAAATCGAGTAGAAAGGTGATATTTTGGAAGGTGGAACTTAGGAAAGACGAAGACATTGAGAGTCTGTGAGTTAGTTAGAGAGAGAGAGGAAGAGAGAGAGAGAGAGAGGGAGAGAGAGGGAGAGAGAGGGAGAAAGAGAGAGAGAGAGGAGGGAGAGAGAGGGAGAAAGAGAGAGAGAGAGAGGGGGAGAGAGAGAAAGAGAGAGAGAGAGAACGAGAGAGAACGAGAGAGATAGAGAGAGAGAGAGAGAGAGAGATAGAGATAGAGATAGAGATAGAGATAGAGATAGAGATAGAGATAGAGATAGAGATAGAGATAGAGATAGAGAGAGAGAGAGAGAGAGAGAGAGAGAGAGAGAGAGCGAGAGAGAGAGAGGGGAGAGAGAGATAGAGAGGGAGATAGAGAGAGAGAGAGTGAGAGAGTGAGAGAGTGAAGAGAGAGAGAGAGAACGAGAGAGAACGAGAGAGATAGAGAGAGAGAGAGAGAGAGAGAGAGAGAGAAAGAGACAGAGAGAGACCGATAGATACAGAGAGAGAGAGTGAGAGAACGAGACGGCTCTCTATCTGTGAGAGAAGGAAAGAGATAGAGAGAGAGAAAGAGAGATACAGATAGAGCGGGAAAGCAAGAGAGGGAACAAAGGGTAAGTTTTATATGCTACTTAGCTGTCTTTTACTAACTTCTACTACTAGTACTACTACTTAGACTGTCACTTAATTTGAAGCCTTACTTAAGACCATGAAATTCGCATAGAAAGGCCATATACATAAATTTGTTATACTGTTCGAATCAGGCAGTGTATGGACAGCCGACGGCCCTAGCAGCTAGTGCTATTTAAAACTAGTTAGGCTGATAGTTAACAACTATATAACGATTATGTAGCGTACCTCATATTGAGTCGATTGGCCAGCTCCAGCATGAGGCGATGATTGACTTTGGAAATGGTATCAATATGCCGCATGGAAAGGTCCTCAATGTCCACAAACAGATCTGGAAAGGCAATAACTATGGCTGTGTTGAACACAATGCCCTCCAGATTCTGTCGGTAAGTGATCGCCGAGCCGAAGTGCTGCAGCGCATGGACAACATGTCGTGAATTGTGCAGCCGTTGGCCCACCAAACGCCGCTTGAGCGGCTTCCAGGCGGCCACCTTGTACACGTCCAGCAGTGTGGCATTGAATGGCTCAGCCGGACTATACCACAGCACACGCAGTTCGCTATCGGGCGGTATAAAGATTTCGGCATCTTCGAGCAGTTCGACGTCCAGCAGATTCTGCGTCAGCAGCAGCCAATAGCGATTGGTGGTAAAGTAATTGTGCTCCGTTGCCGCCGACCAGCGCAGCAAATTCACGGCACACGGGCTGTTGAACTGCAGCAGCAGAATGCCCAATTTATTGCTGAGCGGAGGCAGCTTAAATGTTATTCGCCAGTGGGTTTCATTGTCCGCCTGAAAGCTGCATGGTGGAGGCGCCTCCGGTGTGTCAGACTCGTTGCTGGCATGTCGCAGATCATTCAAGCCCGGCTCCGTCCAGACCTGCACATAGATATTGTGCGCCATGAAGTGTTGCAGCAGCAAATGCAAACGTGCCGCATCTGGGTCGAGGGGCATGCAGTCAGTTATGCAACGGCTACAATCGGTGCGCAATACACGTAACTCACCAATGTCTGCGTGACAAACAACCAGCATCAGACTGTGCACGCCATGCTGGCGATAGTAAGCGACTAGCATATCCGGCAATTGATTGCCCCACGAAGCGCCTTTGGGCAGCTGCTGTTGTTGCTGTTGTCCGCGGGGGATTGCTGCGTCAGCTGCCAGTGACACGTGGCCTGACATTGATGTCGACGCTGTCAGTGGTGAGAGCAACAGCAACAGCAGCAGCAGGAACACCATTGCCACTGGGAATATTAACGAGTTCATGCTCTGACTGCGTCCTTTGCATGTCCTTTGCATGGCGCTTCCGTTAACCGTCGGCTTTTATACCGACCTGGCGACCTTTTGGGCCAGCAATTGCCGACGTAAACGCATTAAATATAATTGAGTTCTTATTTTATTTTTATTTTTTTTTTAAAGGTATTAAAATTATGCATTGATTACGCTTCAGCGACTGCCCTTCACGTCCTTTTGCCTCATTTCGCTTGCTGTCATTACGTATACGACGCGTCGACTGCACCGCAATTTGCAAGCAATTTCTGACGACAGCTGCAATTGGTCATCGATGGCGTTTAATTGGTGCAGCAAGTGGCGCTGAAATTGCCGAGCCAAAGTCAATTACATGCCATTGAAAAAAGTTGAGACGGCTCCAAGTTTTTTGTTTTGTTTTTGTTTTTGCCATACGGCATAAGTTTTGTTAACTTTTGATTGGCAGCTCAAATGAAATAAATGAAAGTTTACCTAAGCGCCTTGTATGAATCACGAGACTCTGCTCGAACTTAATCTGATTGAGATATAATTTAAAGCTCTAAGAACCCCTTCCATACCTTGGAAAAATTAAAACGAAACACATATCTTTGACTTTGACTTTAATCTTAACTGTAATGTTAACTACCGCTTTTACGTTTATTTTATCTGTACATAATTCTTTTCCAGAATTTGCATATTTGAAATATTTCTGAGTATTAATTCTAACTTAAAACAGAAAAATAATTTTAATTTAAGGTTTAGCGTATTTTGGGCTGACAATAGGTAATTTCTGTACAAATTGAATCAAGTGTACGATTATTTAAAGGTTTACTTAAAGGTTTTACAATCTTAGACTTTTGCCTATTTTATGCCATTCTAAGTCTTTATTTCAACACCTTTTTTTTTTATCAATAACTGCCCAGCTTATTGCCCTTCACTTCAATTTATCTTATTTGGGTTGTCAACTCGCGTTTCAAGCTAAAGAAATCCTCTAATTGATTTGAAAAATGGCGCAATAAAGCTTTCCGGCTTGTTTCAGGTCAATTCCCCGTCCGCCTCGTATTTGTCCCGTTGCTAGACACAGACGTGTGATAATCTGGATCTCTGGTGTTTGTGTAGCTGTTGCTGGTTCTGGTGGTGGTGTTGGCTTAGGTGGTGTTGCTCCAACACACTAATGGCATCCACTTTGTACGGCACTTTTCGACCGCTTTTCGCTTGTTGCCCATTTGTTTTCCCTGTGCCTTTTTCTGTGCGTTCTTTGACTTCGTTCTTTTTAGGCGATTGGAGGCGTTCCGGGATACGGCAAAGGCAAAGGCTACGGCAGTGGCAACGCTTCAATAACTTTTATCACTTTTAATTGGGTTTTTCTTTATAGCCAACGCATGTCTTATGAGACTTATAAGACTAACACATGTGCAGATTGTAATTGTGTTAATCTCTGTGTGCGTGTGCGAGTGTTTGTGTGTTTGTCGGGGTGTGTCGAGTTGTTGTTTCGGCTTGTTTTTGTGACAGCGGGCTAATGCCAGTTTTGCCCGCTCCTTTGCCGTTGTCGGTCCGAGATTTTCTTGCTTTCAATTTTCCTAATTGCTTCTTAATGCGCGTCAGACGCCGGCAAGCAGAACTTTGCACTAATTTGGTTTTCAACTCGTTGTCACAGTTTAATGGAAGTTACTTTAAATAATTGCTGCAAATTTTATGTAATTCCCATATAAATGCATGTATAAAAACGTTTGCTTTATATTTTTTATTGTTAGAAAATTATAAAACAATATATTAAAATAAAAATTAAACGTGAATCAATTGCTAATTGCACAGCCCAAATTTTAATCCAATGCTTTTGGGCATATTAATGTTTGCATATTTAATTCAAAACATATGACATTAAAAATTAATAAAGTTTAATTTATGGAAAATAAATAATCTAATATACTATACTAGTTATACATAGAATATTTTAAATATTTTAAATAATTTTCTCTAGCTCAAAATTTTATGTTTCTGGGTAAAATCCATATATTATAATCAATTTTTTGCTTCCAATCTCTTTTCTAACCCTTTTGACCTCCGTTGCAATGCATTTTTTTCACCGTACGCAAACACTTTTTTTTGTACAAAAACTCTGTTTATGTTTGCTAAAATAACTAGTCCCTGGGCGCACAACTGTTTTAACGTTGAATGTTACCGGTGGCAAGAAAACTAGTAAAAATTTTAATTGGACATTTAACAAAAATATAAAAATTTTAAACATTCGTTTTATGTAAAAATTTAAGAAAGTGTAAATGTGTTTTTGAAATAGTCTGCTCAAGCAAGATATTTCTGTATATTATGTATGTATGTATGTATGTATATTTATTCAACCTATCGTGAAACTAATTTATGCTGCCATTTGGGGACATGCGACGCCCAGTTCTCACGCTAGAGAGCGCTGGTGTTTCATTAATCATGTCCGCCGTTTTTTGACATTTGCCCGTCATGTTCAACTACTTTGATAATATTCACGCTACGCTTACTTTCTTCATTTTTCACTGGTGACAGATCTTGATACCCTTTCAAAGGAGCATTAAATATGTGTTACAAAAAGTCTGACACAGCTCTGAACTAAATTATATAGGTTCGGCATCATTTCCTTATGTTTCCCAACTAGGATGCCATAGACAACTATAAAAGGATATGCTCTTTAATGGGCTTAGCTTTTTATTTGATTTTATAATAATAATTAATTTTTTTATTTTTCAGTTTAGTTAGTTTGTTAGTTGTGCGTTAGACCTTCAATTCAAAACCGGCCCATTGATAGAAATAATGCTACGGTACATGCTTTGGTTGTTATTACACTGTGAAAGAGTATTGCGCAGTCGGCTACACCCGATCGCGACGTTCTGACGTGTTTTTTAGTTCTCTTCTTTGCCATAAAAAGATGATACCTCTTCTTTAACCGCATGCTTTATTTGCTGGTCATTGCCTGACAGTTTCTGCTATGTAGTTTATATTCGAAGGACTCTCACATATCCTTTTATGTGGTGCTTGTATCCTTTTGTTGTCCCCCGTGCGCTTGTTTGGCTTTATTGAGCGTAAATCAATGCAAATCGGAGGATGAACTGATTGCCTATGTCTCAGACCGAGCGGCCTCAAGCAGCCACTAAATTTATCGGAGATCTTTCACCTGACTGCACAGCTGTTGGCCTGATTTGCATAAGCCTCGAAGCTATGAGCTGTAAGCCTTTGACAATTAGCCAATATATTTATTGGGTCGCACAGAATCGACCAACCGTTCAATTCATGTATGTGTGTGTGTCTGTGTGTGTGTGTTGCTGCCCTAAGCTAAATTGAACTGTGCTTCATGTTTATTATGTAACCACAATGCGCTACTTTGTGCTACCTTTTAGCTTTCACGCCTTTGAAATACATTTAATCCATCATTGCGCTCAGACAGCATCGATAAACTGACACACACACATACACACACCTAGAGATACTAATACGGACAGGCAGAGAGAGAGAGAGTCGTTAGCCTCGGGATGTTTTCTTTTCTGTCCTGTCCAAAAGCTTTATTGACTCCCGCTTTCAATTTGCCCGACGCCCATTTACAACCTGTTGAAAAGGTGCAAAATGTTGGGGGCTTCTTTGACTCGCTTTTCCTTCAGCTAAGCAAACACGCTTAGGCAGCCTTATCAATCAAAGGCATCTGCCGTACACATACACACACTCATACAATCGTACATACATATGTTATAAGACCCATTTATAAGAAACGACGTTGAACTGTTGGGCATACAAATACTAACGAATATTTGTAGCCCTACAAAAGGTATTTAAATGCTGTCATGAAACGCATTGAGGGATATACTTCAAATTGGCGGAATCGGATATCGGATAATAATAAATTATATTTTTAAACATTTAATTGGCAATTGAACGCTGTGTGGATAAAATAATTTTAATAAATATCTTATATCTAATATGCGGAATTAGTATATGTATATATTGTACACCTCAATTCACAGCGAATAATGAGCAGCGGTGTTAATGAACTTTATAATTAAATAGAATGATAGCTAGTAGCATTAAATGTAAATTTATTTAATTTTTGTATTTTATTATTTTATTTATTGTTAGTCACCATCAGTATCCGTTTTCATATAGCCATTTCCGACGGTTTATATCTTCCCTTAATTTAAAGTTTTTTGCATTTTCCCTTTCAAAATAATCATCCATGTTCATACATTTCCCACAAGTCTAAACTGACTCAACCAACTTGTTGCCGGCGAAGTTCTCAACGGAATTTCCATTGTACACAATTAAATGTGAATATAAATTGAGTGTGTGCTTTTGCATCGTTGAACAAATTATATTGTCATGTTGTAAATCGCTCGGTGTTTATTTTGATGTAACTAGCTTTTTTGTTATTGTTGTCGCTAACTTGTTAGCTTATTTGTATGTTTAAAAGGTAGATGATAAATTATTAATGCGAGAATACGTACATATTAAATTATCACAATGCTAATAATAACCATAGAAGAAATCACAATCTGTTAAATTATATGAGTGGAATAAGTTATAGAAAAGTCATTACATTTTTTTCTTCGTCTACTAATTAACTTAAACAATGCATGAACTCAAACATATTAATGAACCTCCTTTACGGCACACTTTTCAGCTATGGAAATTATTTGAATCAACAAGTAATTAAACCTTAAAAGCTTTTAAAGCTCAATGTCTAGGCATACCTTTCATGCCTGATAAAATACATATACAACATAATATATTACATTAGATGGCCTAACGCCTGCACAAAAGTTCTCCAGCATCCCCGGTGGCACTCATTAATCATTATCTGGCGCCATCTAGCGGGAGTTGGCGCCCTCAAACGATTGCCCGAATTCAGCGTAGCTCATTTATCTGCATCAAATCAATTAGCAGGCACCTTGGGGCACCGGACCCTTAGGCAACACATTCCGTTTCCGTGGAGATTCTGGTACCTTTTCTTTTTCCTTTTCACTTTATTTGATTTTTGTTTTCCCCCATTTTGCTGTCGTTTTTGTCCTTGCTACGTGCCAATTTGGCTCGTTTTGCTCGCTCATTCGTAAATCTAAACAAATCATCAATTTTCACAAATTATACGCGCCCCTCAATGTCGCGCTCGCTCGAGCTCCAGCTCAGCCCCAATCTCGCGCCCTTCCCTATTCCGATTCTCGTTATCGTTGGCGTCGTGCCTTTTGCTTTGTCCTTGAGCCTAATTGCTTTCGTTTCATTCGCTGCGCTTCCTGTTGTCGTCCTACACCGATGTTCATTTTACATTTCATTAATTAATGCCAATGGCCGTCGAACTTTGACATATTGAGCTGCGTCTCGTTGTCCTTAAGTTTTCTTTAGTCTCTTTGCCCAACTCGCTTTGCAATTGTGCAAACCCTCAGCGGTTATCTGTCCAGGGCACTTGAATCGAATGAATGAAGCACTCAAATAGCCCAATCGAATCTATTTTAAATGATATGGCATTTTATCAGTGTTTGTGTAGAAGATTTGGAAAATATTTTTAATTAATTTGCCAAACGCTTTATGATAATGTTAAGTTCCCATATCAGTTGACTGAGCCTATTTAAGTTTGGGTCGCATCCAAAAATCTGGCTATACGCAAAATGAAGTGCGCCAGTTTCCTATTGCTATTCGCTGCTCAGGCAGCCTGGGCTCGCGTGCCCTTCCAGCCGCTGCCCGACATCGAGTTGCCGCCTGTCGTTGAGGATGAGCTCTACGAGCGCGCCATCTATGTAGAACCCTTGCCAGAGGGCCGTGCTGCCGGTGAGTCTCGAGCTGGTAGTCAAGTAGTCCACTCGCTAACGCCAGCTTTCCGCTGTCCATAGAATGCAGAGTCACCATTCGTGGTGGTCTGCCCAAGCCAGAGCCAGTTTACTTGGAAACCAACTCGGAAAGCTTCTATCCCTTCGACAGTTCGGGCGTCATGGAGGTGGATAGTGGCAAGACTTTGCAACTTTGGTGCCCCAGTGGCTTCAACACACACTCCGCGAACCTGCTGACTGCCACTTGCGTGAGTGGCAGCACCTTCAAGGTGGATGGTAGTAATTATGAGTTCAAGGATCTCTACTGCAAGTCCTGGCCGGGCTTCAAGGCAGTCAAGTCTGGCGCCAGCTGCAATGGCGGCGTGGTCATTCGAGTTGGCTTCCAGATTACGACCTCGCGCTTTGCCGAGCAAATGCAAATTTGCTTCAACGAGGCGGAGGAGGTGACCCGCTATACGCGCCATCAGCTGTACCCGGGCAGCAACTATTACGAGACGGGCGTGGACCGTATTACCTTCCAGACCGCTGGCTACTTCAACGGCAAGAACGTGGACAAGCTGTACACGCAGGCCACGCAGCTGGAGACCATTAACAAGGATTTGGGCGGCGATGCCGACAAGTATTTCGATTTGGGCGCAAATATCTTCCTGGCACGCGGCCATCTTGGCGCCAAGGCCGACTTCGACTATGCGCCCGAGCAGCGCGCCACCTTCCTGTTCATCAATGCGGCGCCCCAATGGCAGGTCTTCAATGCCGGCAACTGGGCACGCGTCGAGGACGGCGTTAGGGCCTGGGTGTCCAAGAACAAGATGAATGTCAACTGCTATACGGGTGTTTGGGGCGTGACCACGCTGCCCAACAAACAGGGTGTGGAGACGCCTCTCTACCTGGCCCGCGATGGCAACAACAATGGCCTGATACCCGTGCCCAAGCTCTACTTCCGTGTGGTCATCGAGCCCTCAACGCATCGCGGCATCGTCTTTGTGGGCGTCAACAATCCCCATTTGACTGAGGCGCAGATCAAGAAGGACTATGTGATTTGCAACGATGTCAGCGATCAGGTCACCTACATCAACTGGAAGAAGACGGACATCAAGGCCGGCTGGTCTTATGCCTGCGAAGTCGCCGACTTCTTGAAGACGGTCAAGCACTTGCCCGCTCTGACCGCCAAGGGCGGTCTGCTTGTCTAGGCTGTGCCAATAAAGAGAACTATTTCATCGAATAGAAAGAAGACTTGAATGAAAATGGGTTTTGGTTGTGCGAAGGAATAGTAGCTGATATTAATAACTGATATTAAAATGGGATTGCAGTCACTTTATTGTTCAGTTTGAAGTATGAAGCGCTGTCCAAGGTGGAGAATTCTTTACTTGAAATACTCTTATTCAAGAATTTATTCAAGAATTTTGGTCGTATTTATTTTATTTTTGAGTCTCCCATTTGCCCTTCCCTGGTCTTGATTATATAACTATAACTCTGAAAGTACCTAGTACCCAGAGTATTAATAATCAATATACTGGAGATCATTTTATTTGAAAATATTTTTTTATTCAGCTTAATCAAGTAATCACAGCATTTGCCAATAATTAATAGCAATCCTATTTTATTTCAATTTAATAAATATCAAATGGTATTTCTTCATTTTAAAATCCAGTTCATAAATAAATTGTAAATAGAATTTCTTTAATGTAATCGTAAACTATTTTGAAGGCAACTAGACCAGCAGTCCGCTTACGGAGAACTCTGGCAAATGGGTAACCTTCTTGCGGAACTCCGGCACTTCGCAGGCGTAGGAGTAGCCCGCCAAAATATCTGTGCGCTTCCAGCTGATCCAGTTGATCTTATCGCTGACATCCGCGCACAGAATATAATCACGCTTGATCTCATCGAGACTCAAGTGCGGATTGTTCACGCCCACAAAGACAATGCCTTTCCCGGTGGCGGGTTCGATGACCACGCGGAAATAAAGCTTTGGCACCGGAATCAAACCGTTGCCATTGTGATCGTAGGCCAAATACAAGCTGGTCTGCTTGCCATCCTTGTTGGGCAGCGTGGTAACGCCCCAAACACCCGTCCAGCAGTCCACATGCTTCTTGTTCTTCGATACCCAGGCCCTAACGCCGTCCTCGACGCGTGCCCAGTTGCCGGCATTGAAGGTTTGCCACTGCGGCGCCGCATTGATGAACAGGAAGGTGGCGCGCTGCTCGGGTGGATAGACAAAGTCCGCCTTGGCGCCCATGTGACCGCGCGCCAGGAACACATTCTTCGCGGAGTCAAAATACTGGGACGAATCTGTGCCCAAGGTCTGGTCGATGGTCTCCTTTTGTACCGCCTGTGTGTAGAGCTTGTCCACATTCTTGCCGTTGAAGAAGCCGCCGGGGGAAAAGTTGATGCGATCCACGCCGGTGGCATAGTAATTGCTGCCCGCGTCCAGTGTGTGATAGACATAGCGAGTGACCTCCTCGTCCTCATTGAAGCACACCTCGTACTGCTTGGCAAAGCGCGAGCCGCTCAGCGCGAAGCCCACGTGGATGAGGGTGGTGCCACCGTTGCAACGAGCGCCGGACTTCTTGCCCACAAAAGCTGGCCAGGATGTGCACTTAATGGACGAGATGTCGTGTTCCTTGTCGTTAATTTTAAAGGTCGAACCACCCACACACTTGGCCGTCACGAATTTGCCCGATAGCGGTGAAGCCAGGCTGTTGGTGCAATGGAACTCAATGCTCTTGTCGTGGTCCACATCCACGTAGCCAGTCGCCGAGAAGGGAAAGAACTCCGAGGTGCCGGGCTTAATCAGCAGCGGTTGCGGATTTTTCATCTCCGTGCTTCGTATCTTAATGGAGCAGCCAGCTATGGAATAGATCACCCCAGGCTCATGATTCAGTTCAGGATTGGATTGCAAAGGCCTAGCTTACCCGCTCTGCTCGTCAGCTCATTTTGCTGCAATTCCAGTGGCACTTCGATCACATCCACTGCCCACAGCGGTTCAGTTTGGATGGGCAGGAGGCGTGCCCGGCTGCTGGCTGCCAGCAGCAGAGCACTGAGAGCAATCACAACGAGACTCCACATGTTTCTCTATTGTTGGACCTTCTGGAAAACTCAAGCGCTTTTAAATCTAAAGTTCGACAACTGATTAGATCACAAAATTTCCCCTATGCTGGGTACGAATCTTTTTAGTATCAGTGGAAGTACCTGCGAGTACTTCACCTCACTCTCATGCAAACCAAGTGGAGTAGCCGAAGTGATTGCGTTGATTATATTATATTATATTATATCACGTGTTGCGCGTGGCGTGCGAACGCTTTTTTGGTTTTTACTCTTATCATTTAATAAGCTAGGGCCAGTGCACAGACGTCACAAAGTTTTAGTTTCTATACCCTGTGTATATACAATGGGTAAAAGGGTATAGTGGAGTTGAGCAAATAGAAGTAACAGCATTCAAGCATCGAGCTTATAAAGAAAACATATTCATAATAATAATAATAATAATAATAATAATAATAATAATAATAATAATAATAATAATAATAATAATAATAATAATAATAATAATAATAATAATAATAATAATAATAATAATAATAATAATAATAATAATACTAGTTACAATAATTACATTAATTAAAGTTTTTAATGTTATAATGAATGACGATAACATTTCTCCATGGAGTGGCTTAGTATAGGGTGTTTAGTAGTGTGGCATTCTTAACCAATTCAGGGTTCAATTCGGGATTTCCATTTACTATTTGAGCCGAATTTAAAAAAAAAATCTTCGAAAAACCCTACACTATAACAATCTGGTTAAAATAACGAAGCCATTTAAGTGCAAAATGCAAAAAAAACTTGTAAATGATATCGCATCATAGTTTATTTGTCGAGTACCAGGCCCATGATTAGCAAAAAATAAATATAATATTTGATATGAAGAGTGGTTGCTTCCCTCACGTGTCCCACACGTTTGGCCAACAAAGTAATCGTTTTGTTTTTGCACAAATATCAAGTGTTTATTCAGTTTTTGTTTTTTTGTTTTTTTTTTTGTGGGTATACATTAACTCACATTTAATGAATAGCTTTCGAAGTTTTTGGCGCAACTGTACCTTTAGCAAATACACTTAAATACTGGTGTGTATATATTTGAATGTATATGTTAAGTTAGGCCTATATACAATAAAAATACGATTTGCGATATGATTATTGTTGGTTTCTGATAATAATATGTTTGATTGGGTCATTTTTCTCTTTTGTTTATTTACAACAGCTATATATATGTAACACACTTAAACATTTAGAACGTTTATAGCTACATTTAGTTTTAATTTTTACTTTTTCTTGGCCAGCTAGATAGATTAGCGATTTATATTTATATTTGGTTGTTTTTTAAAGCTTTTGTTTGTGGCTGACCCAAAAAAAGTATTTATTAGGAAAAAGTTGTAGTTTGTTTTTGTATAGGGCTATGGGAATAGAATACATATAAATGCATATATAATTATTTTTATAGAGACAAGGGTTAAACATATGCTATTCAGAAGATTTTCTATATATCTTAAGATTCGTTTACATTTTACCACAGACTTAACCGAGTTACCTTTTAACCCATAAACTAATTTGAAATAATTTGTGTGATATTATCTATTATAAAAAATCAAGGACATCTTTGTCGTAATCCAATACAGGAATAGTAGAAAGGTTTTCATTATACATTTTAGTTGCTTCATTCTCTATTAACCCGTTTCAACTTTGATATAGCTTTTAAAAGTTAAAGTATACAATATTTAAGATCCCTGTCTACTTCCTATTATTCATGAAAATGTTCTTTTAAATAATCTTATATTTTATTTTTTTTAATCTTAACTTTTTATAATTTATGCTGCTAACACTTGGACTACAGAAGTATGATATCTTTTCAATGGAAATAGGCAATACCTTTACTTTTTCGCCCTGTTGTCTGTGTTTTCCATTATATATCGCTTTATTCAATAAAGATCAAGTTCGCCATTATTTGGCATCTTTATATGTACAATTTATTCACATTTCAAATAGATTTTTCATTTGTTTTCATTTCTTCTGTCATTAGTGCAACTTATTGTAATTTTTTTTATATCATTTACCTCTTGTGTGTTATTTTAATTTGATTCCTATTTCATTTATTTGTCATGTTCAGATCGCTTAATTTTTTGTTTTTGCAACATTTGGGCTACTCATGGACGTTTGGCCTATCTACAGAAATATGGCTAGCTGGGCGTAGATCTCCACGGCCACCAGGAGGCCCATTATGGAGACGTTCACAGCGCAGTAGACGCGTCGCAGTGAACGTCGGCGTTTACGCTGATGCTGACCACAACATTTACCAGAGAGCCGCGTTCCAGGCTGCAGATGCTGGCGCGTGTCGTCGTCGTCGCTGCCGCTGCTGCTGGCATCGCTGTCGGTGCCACTACCGCTGCTGTCGTCAGCTGCTGGCGCAGCGCGGCACCGGCCCCCATTTGCTGCAGTTCCATTGTGGCATGGCGGCCAATGTCAAACCGACGCCAGCGATGAGCTGCTGTCGTAGGCCACCAGCAGAGAGTCGTTCTCATCGCTGCCGCTGCCCGCACTGCGCTCCGACTCGTTGATGACCTCCAGCTGCGTTTGTGGCCGGCTAATTTTGTATTTGTTGTGCCGCTTGTTGATCAGCACGCTGCGTACGTTGTTGTTATTGCGCCGTTGGCGCTGACCCTTCACCTTGACGGCAGCTGTGTGAGTGCGCGACTTGGCCACCCCACCGCCCAACATGCTGCAATCGGCATCATCCTGCTGCTCCAGCTCCAGTTCCAGCTGCTGCTCGTCCTCATCCTCATAGTAGTCGTAGTAGTCATCATAATCATAGCCCACTGCATCATCCGCCTCCTCGTCATCATCATCGTCGTCGTAGTCAAAGTCAAAGTCGAAGATGGCGCAACAGCCGCTCTCCACCTCGACGCTGTGGCGGCGCTGGCGCTGCTTGGCGCGCTTACCCTCCAATTGGACGACCGAGGACTTACTGTGTGTGCTCACGCTCTTGTACATGGGCGCAAAGATGGCGGTTTTGGCCTAGTTTCGATCGGTAGATAAACGAAGAATAAATATGAAAAATTTGATTAGGGAATTGTGGGAGTAACATGATTTTTTTTTAGTTGTAAATAATTTTGTTTTAGTTAAAAGAATAATTTAAATTGAACTTACCTCCGGTCCGCGCCACGTAATGCCCGAACGCACCAGATTGTAGAAACGCAGAACGCCCCACATGGCCAGCACCTGTTTGATTTAGATTGGAGAGAAATACAAGTTTTAATTGACTTACATAAATTCAACTTAGCTGAAATACGCACACACCTACCCACACACACACACACACATACATAAACATCCACATGAGCACACTCTAAATAACCGAAAAACATTTTTATACTCTGTTGCCAAGAGTTTTTTACGGTATAACGTTTCTTATATTAAGTACAGTATTTAAGAATTTATTTTCAAGATATAGGATTAAACAATGGCCTGATTTGGACAATTTTTTTACTAGATTTAAGTAAAAAATTCGTGTTTTATTTTTGTTATGATTGTGTTATCTCGCTCTATTTTTGAAAATATGTTTATGTATATTTTTATTACACAGGATTATCCCATCTACAAAACACAATAACTTTGGAAAAAGAAGAGCATTTCGCCGTCGAGATTTTTCTAATACAACGTTTTTACTTGTTTCACATGGTCTAATGGATTTTCCCCATAATCAAATTATTTATTGCATTTCCTGAATGCTTGCCTGAGGGAAAGCTTAAATCAATAAATTCATGCCGATTATAATGAAATGGAGTACAAATTGTATTGTTTGATTTCCAGTCAGATTGCTTGGGAAATAGCTTCTCACGGTTAATGATAAATAACTAAGCTAAACGTAAGCAAGCAAGAAGAATAGTTATTTACATTTCATGGGATTTTTTAGTCAATTTTTAACATTTTTAAAAATCTACTTCCAAATTGTGTGTATATTATTTTGTATTAAATTGTACTACATTTTAAATTATCTTTTATAATGTTCCTGTTGACACCTTACAAAAAACAGATATGCTTAATGGCATACAGCTATAAGCTGAAAGTGGATGCGTGCAGTAATTCTTTGGAGTATTTGTATATCCCCAAAGACTATTTTATCCTGATGCATCGCTTCTTGGTGTTATGGTGTATATGCGGCGTGGTACGACACGTAAGATTTGCTTTGGCAATGTGGCTTATAATCTGTTGTTATGATCCCCCAAACAGCTCAAGACTCTGCACGTATTTCTGGGCCACTATTGCAGCACCTATGCCAAGACAGAGACTTTGTGGCACGATGGCAGGTTTGTGGTTTTTCATCCTGCCACAACTCGCGCAGCCCGATCTACAGTTTCATTTATATACTTAAATGTCTGGTTACTTCTGACCTATGGAGCCGTAAACGTAAGCTTAAATTAATTATTTTAATTATTATATTAATTATATTTAGTTAAGATTTTGTTTGACAGTTCTCGCCCGCACATATGATGCCCTGGTTGGTGTACAATTACGTGTTCTTAACCTGTCGTCTGCTAAAGATCTTTCTAAAAGCCACATTAGGCAGTCTGAGAGGCCGGAGACTACAATCGTTGATTGAAGTAACGAGCATGCTGTTGAACATTGGATTTGTCTGCTTCTGTAAAACCAACTATGAATCAATATTTAAGTATATTGGTAAATAAAATTGTGTCGTTAGCAGAGATTTGGCATTGGTTAATATAAGTGGAATATTGACCTCTAATTCAATTTGAAATTAAGTGTTGTATATACATATTAATAACAGTAAATGAACATTTTTAGGTGTTGGACTTGGAGTAATTTTATTGAACGCATAGAAAAAATGTTTTTAATAGCTTTATATAATTTAACAAATCCTACCTTGTTTTTTTTTGTTCATAAGATGAAATGCTTCTTTATTCATAACTCAATACACACAAATATTGTTTCACACAGCCACACACAAACGCTTATTAATTGAACTTCCTACTTACGTTGATAAATGCGCGCGCGATGAAAAACGCCACCTCTGCTTTGCACATGGCATCAAATTGCTAGAATATAGATCAAATTTAAAATTTATTTCATTAAAGTTGAACAATTTGTTGCTAGGGAAAAAAGAGGTATATAAAAGGTATATAAATGCAAGTTAAAATTTTAAAATATACAGAAAGGGTTAATATGCAATCACAACAACAAGGACTGTATAGATTTTCTAGTTAACTTTTTGATGTGAAGATACCCTGTTGCCTGGGAGAAATCATCATTTTTGTTATACGAGAAAAAGATTTTTTATCAGAACAATATTTTCTGAACTGTTGATAATGGTCGAGGATAAATATTTTAATGGCTCAAAAGTCTATTTCTGTATACTATTTACATTTCCACAAGTTAATTATGATACTTTCCGGCAGTTTTCCATCTACAGAGCATACTAAAAGTGGGGCGCACAAAATTCGTACGGCGGTAAAGTTTTTTACGTGCTGGCAAAGAGAGCGCAGAAAAACCATGAATATAGTTTACCTCTACAGTTGCAATAAATTATGTATGAGGCGGCAATTTTGCAACGTTTTGGTTGAAACAAACAACAATTGCAACAAAAAACGCGGACGCGTCAGCACACGTCCGTAATAGAAAGAGCCGCAAAAACAAATGTTAGAGACAAATAAAAATAGCGACAGGGGCAAAGCGGAGCAAAGACAAAATGGCATGGAAAAATAACCAAGTCAAAGTGCACTGTGTGGCCTGGTGTGTATTCGTGTGTGTGTGTGTGAGTGTGTTTGTGTGTAAGCGCTCTAAGTATGTAAAGGAATGGGAGAGAGAACGAAAGAGAAGAGGTGTGGGAGTAAGTGAATGAACCCTGTTGTCAGCTTTGAGCTTTGCGGCATCGCTTTGCCACTACTTTTAAGTGTGTGGTCTCTTGAGCTTTTCTTTTTGCACTTGACTATGCGCTTCACTTAGTTAATCAGGCACTTCAGTTGTTTATGATCTAACAAACAATATATAAATGCTATATGTGACTATAGCATCGTTTTAGCTAAGCGGTACTTCAACCTAGCCTTTAGAAACTATGAGATATATATTAAATAAATTCTCAAATTGACGAAAAGTGCAGAAGAGCTACTCTTTATTTAGGAGTAAAAAAAACAATCATCTATTTTTATTTATTTAATTTAATTTATTTTGAATGTTTTTTAGACAAAATGTTCGTATTTGTAAAATCATTAGCTGTTATGTATCCTATTTTACATATGAGTATATATGCTTTCCTACAAACATAACATGCGGATTGCATCGCTTGCCAGATTTTTCAACTTATCAATGATCAAATAATCCATATCTACATAAAATTGGGCTGCCGTTCACATATACATGTATATATGTAAAAATTATTTACTAATTAGTTGTTTGCTTTACGTATAATTTTAAGTACATGCATATATATATATATATATATAAATATATATATATATATATATATATATATATATATATATATATATATATATATATATCTATATTTTTTTTTTATGCAAAATTCCGCTGCCTATTGCTTGCAAAATAAATCTGCCAGATCTAACAAGTGAAAAGTAAAACTAGATTGTTAACACTGCGTGTCATATCACCGAAACATACAAACAAAGCATATGTTTTGAGTCCTCATGTTAATTTCAATTCAACTCTGCTTTGTAGTGCATTCAACTGTCGTCCACAAGCGACCATAACCTAAATCCTTTGTTTGGTTTTAGCATAAAAAATCAACTTTTACATATGTAACGGATTCTCCCTTTGTTGTTACCCTTGTTGTTGTTGTTGTTGTTGTACTCGTTATTGTTATTTTTTAGCATTGGGCCTTTGGAAATTTATTTGTTTGTTTTGCCAGATCTTTGTGCTTTGGCTCGAATTGATTTATGCCAACGCGGCATTCGAGAACTCTCATTGATATCATTCACAAGTAGTTCCCGCAGCGCAGAGGCTTTTGTTCGTTTAATGGTTGAGCATTTGGATTGGGAGGCGGGGGGCTTGGGGCTTATTGGGGGCTTTCATTAAACAAATGAACCGCTAGCGAAAGCATCTTAAATATGCATTAAAAGCGTTTGGCTGGCGTGCCAAATTCCCACACCTGTCAGTGTGCGGGTTGGCCCAAAGGAATCGACTTACCTTATTCACATGATCACGCAGCACATTCGAATAAACCATGGCGACAGCTTCCAAGGCCATAAACGTTATATAGCCAATTATCCAGGGTACAATTAGGCCGGGGTTTTCCTGTGGGCAATAGAGCAGAGCGAGAACACAAATATTATATCGGTCTTATGCTAAAGTTGTACGCAGTGGTTGCCGGGGGGCTCACAAAAGCCATTCGCACACCTTTAGCTGGCATCAAATTTAAGGCATTGATTTCCAGCCTGCCTTTACTACTTCACATATTTTATGCCCCATTCGAGACTGTGTGTGTGTTTGCGTGTACTGAAATTTATCTCACTTGGGATCAAAGCCTCTGATTGTATTTTTGGCACTTTTTCGCGTGTAGCATTTTATTTAATTAATTTTTGCTAGGTTGCTGCTGTTGACAGTTTTAACCGCACATTTTTCACGGTAGCTTTTTGAATTATATTATTAATGTTATTTATTTAAGAGGTATTCGGATAGGGGAATATGTAATTTAAAACGGAATAACATGTTTTTGAATGCTTTTTAAAGTCTTGAAGTCTTGAATGATCGAAACATAGTTTAAGTGTTTCATTTAATTCTAAAGCTAGCTTATGTTTTCACCTATTCTATTTCATTTTGCATATATTTTTGATCAGTTGGATTGGATATAAAAAGGCTTCCATATAAACTTTGTAATCTTTAAATCATTAATTTCGAAATATTTTAAAACTTTCAAATTCACATTGATTTTGAAAAAATAATAATACATAAATCGGTCGATATTTAACTTTCTGTATTCTGCTTTTTGGCTAAGTTAGACAGTAAAACAGGTATATTTTATACGACAGGAAGGGTATTTTTATCAATTGGTAGCCCGAAAATGTGCATTCTTGTTTTAATTGAGTTTGTGGCAAGCTCTCGTCAATACACACACACATGGTTAAAAATGCCAGCACTTTAGATGAATTGTTTTCCATACAAATCGTCAAAATAGGCAGGCTCTAATTAAAGCCACTGCTCTATGCATTATTTAAGCGTATCAGCTGCTGGCTTCCATTCACAGCCAGGTTGCTGGCGCCTAAAAGCAAACTGCAATTAATTTGGCCAACACTCAGCACACAGCTCTATCTTTCTCTCTCTCACACATACATTGAAGCATAACACACCATGTGTGCACACAAATAGCTATACAAATAAATGTAGCATACATTTTAGGGCATTTTTCTGGCAGCTTCGTCGCCCACGTCGTATATGTTGTTTTGCTTGTTGGGCTTTTGTTTTTGTTGTGAGGTCGAAATTAAAAAATTCCACACAATGCGCCACGCAACGTTCCCTCCAACTGAATGTAATCTTTGTCATGTGTCGCCGCCATTCCTCCGCCATTCGACAGATGGATCTGAATATACCCAATTGAGTGACAAATTGTCTACTGCAAATTGTATATTTTTTTTTTTTTTGACAACCCTTTTTAATATGTTGGGCGGTTCACTTGGTTTCGTTTACAAGTTCTTATTTGCTAGGGTACGATGACTCAATCATGAGTTCATCTTTAAAAGGATATTTTACAGTTTGCTTGTTAAATTAGTTGAAAACCTACTTTTTAGAACTTTTATTATATGTTTATTATGTTTTAATATGCTTTTTCTTTTGACATGTTCTGGCATTTTATTTATAAAAGGAATATCATAAAAGTTCTTTAAATTGCACATTTTTATTAAAGTTGTTGCCATAAACTTTAAAGAACAAAAATACTAAATCCACACATTTTACTTACATCCCAAAATATACGTTGTAAAATGTGTTTTTTTGTGGAAAATATGGCAGTGTCACTCGCTAGAATATTTTAAAACATCCACATTTAAATTTAAACATGTCGCCAATGTCGTTCTCTTTCTTTTATTCATTCATATTGGACTGCCTACCAACAGGGAAGGCGTGGCATATGAGACCTATGCCTACGGCCAAACTGATGGTTAATTTACATTTGAATGCGCTTTATTTGTCCATGGCCTGCAAACAGTGCAGTGGCAGTCACAGTCACAGTCACAAAATGTGCATAATTTGCACATATTCGGCTTAAAGTTATTTGATTTACCAGTGACTGTGTTTGTGTGTGAGTGTGTGTGTGTGCACGGTGTGTTTGTATTTGTGATTATTTTTTGTGTATTTGTTGGCCGACCTTTCGTTAAATTTTGTAAAATGAGGAGAAGCTCTTGAGCAAACAACGAAACTTACCCGACAGATGCCAAATATCAACACAATGCTCAACAATATCATCGACATTTGTGTGCCAATTATGGCAAAATATGCAATTTGTACACCTGCAAAAAAGGAGAGAAAAAGTCCCAATTTAACTAATGCTCTTAACAGTCGCATATCAAACCAATCATTAAAGAGCAGTAAAATAATTCGTAAGTAGTATTATAGTAAGTAGTAATATTTCAATTTAAAATTTAATGTGCCAAATACTAACAGTAACACAAACTGCCCAATTAAAACAATATAATTTAAAACAAGCTGTAAGTAGGTGGGAATGTACCTTCAACATTATGGGTTAAATGACCCTAAGACTGTAATCGTACAACAGAGACTTCAAAACTGTAGAAAAAAGTTTTAGCGGTTTGCCAAGAGTCAAGTGGGCGTTCCATAAATTGTTTTGACTTGATTTTTTAAGTAGTGAAAAAGTAATTTGACAACCAAAACTTCTTAATTCTTCTTGTTTAATTTTATATTTATATATACTCGTGTCTTTCCCAGCTTAATTGAATATCGTGAAAAAACAAAGGTTGTGGCAAAAATTAAAATAAATCCTAGAATGTACTCAATAAATAAGTAAAATACTGCAGTTATTTACAGGTTGTAGTCACTGTATCTAAAAAATTTAAAGTACTCCAATACCCAATACGAGTCTCTTATGTCGGAATAGTTGTTTTTAATGGACTGGTTTATTATGTCTGAGCGTGGCCAGGCTCAGGACCTGGCACATTTTGATTAATTATTAAAGAGTCTTGTTTATTATGCTCATGCTCAGTTTAAGGCCATCCAGGGTATATTCTCATTTGCATGATTATGTATGTGTATGTGTTCGTGTGCTTAATTGCTTAAATTAACGAAGCTCGTCCTTACCATAGTAGACATCCTGGAGCTCGGCAGATTTGTGCATGTTGACATTGATGCGCCAGGAGTAGATCAGGACAATTAAGAGTGATATATTCTAAAATGGCAAGAAGTTGGGGTAAAAACCATTAGCAAACATATCACACATACGCAATGTGCACCCGTATTCAAAAAGGTGTGGAGCCAGAAACCCGTTTTTCGTCTACATAAAACATGTCTTTGCTTTTAAAACGTTGTGAAGGGTCGCAAATGCACTAATTATTCCATAAACTGCCTGCGCATAGAGTTAAAATATTCAACATTAAATTCAGCTAAAATATTATGCGCTTCAGTTTTACAGCACAAACTTTACGACATACAAAATGTTGCGCAATAAATATTTTAATGTGAATTTTCACACTTTGCGGAGACATTTATTATGTTTCGTGACTACCCTTACATTTTTCCCCATGAAATAACACTGAGAGTCTCACTTAACTTTTTCGGTGCCACAATAGAGCGTGCCACTAATTGCAGATACCAAAAAAAAAACCAGGTATTTGAGAGGCAACAACAAATTTACTCGCAAGTTTCATGCACATAATTTGTATACGTAAATTGCATTGTAGTTGCTATTGTTATTGTTTTCGGTGTTGTTGCATACAGTGCCCATTGTTGGTAGGGAGTCCATATAAAAATCCCATGCACGATTTGGCCATTAACATAAATTAAAAGCCATAATGAGCGTCATGTAATTGTAATTTATAAAGCACAAGATGAAGAAATGAGTTTACGGCGATGAAATAGCTGCTCTGCATGACGCCATGGTCCTAATAGGGGGTGGTATCTACTAGATACACATTGAAACTAGAGGTAGGGTTGGGAAATTAAAAAGATGTTGATAACACTGGACAATTATTTCTAATTTGTTGTGATGTCGTTAGCTATTTAGTGGCCTTAAACAAATTTTAAAGCGCAAAGTTAGGGTGTTATTGTTTGAAAATTTAAATTTTTGTTCTTATATGAATAAAATATAGTCATAAAATATAGTAGGTCATAAGATCTACTTGATAAAAATAACCCGAACGTCTTTATTTTTATGAGTTATTTTATAAATGAGTGAAGACATTTCTGTAATATTTATAATCTTGTCATTTACTTTTTAATGAGAAGGTCTACCCATTCTCATTAAAAATGAAAGGAAATGCTATGAAAATTGTTCAGAACAAGTGACACTTGTATTATTTACGCCATAATTACAGGTGAAAAAGGGACATTTTGTCATTGAAACTTGGCAACTGGCAAACAGTTAACAATGACATTGCGCATACGGCCCGTGGGACGGTCGTTTTATGTTTAACAATAACAAGGGCAGTTGTTGCACTTACAATTGTGTAAATTGCGCTTGTTATGGCTAAATTTTTGGCGTGCAGCATGCGACAACAGCGAACGCTACCAGTTAGCGGTCCATATGGATAAAGGATAACGGACTTCATTTTTTCAGTACTCGCAGCGGCAACGGAAACGCAAGTTTTATGCTTCGTTTTCATTACGTTGACATCGTATCAAGGTGGTTTCTGCAGCTCCAGCTGCTGCTTGTATTGAGGCTAGTTATTGTTGCTGTTGTGGTTGCTACTGCTGCTGCTCTTGGCACCCGTTGATGTTGATGAGGTTGCGTTGCGAAACCGCCCATTAGCGCTGCCTCTCTGACTGATGAAGCTGATGCTTGTGGCCTGCAAAAATATAACATAAAAATCGAATTTAAAATATTGCGTTAAATCATTGCCGTTAAATAGAGTTTATTTGCATGTGCATGTTGCCATACGCATATTGCACTCATATTGCAACCATCGCTTTTCGATATTCCTGTTTGCACTGCCTCAAATATAATTAAACGTCCAAAAAATTCTTTTCATATTTGCCTCAATCTACTCGACTCGAATATTTTTGCCTCCCTCATAAAAATGTGCGTTGACTATGCGAATGCATCTAGTTTTCAATTAACATTATATGTACTTGTATTTATTTTGCCAGTATTTTAAGCATGAGTTGTTAAGCAGCTTAGGACCGTTCTTAGAACTGTTAAGGTGTAACTAATTGAATTATTGTGTTATTCAAGCAATTCATTTAAGCAGCTTTCAATACTCACAAAGCTACTATTAAAAACTAAAATAGCTCCAGCTTTGAATTGAAGACTGACAAATATTTAATAGCTTCAATAGCAATAGCATTATCTGGATCATTGCCGGGATTTCTTGTAGTGAAGTGACAAACATATTTGAATAAATATGTCGAACATGTGGTTATCTTGAAAGGAAAAATTACATTTAATTAATCAACAATAATAAAATTACCAATTGTAATAAAAACAAAAAATCCTCAAAATATTGAAATGAGGTTTATATACACAATTATTTGTATTATGAGTAATAAATATACATATATCCAAATATCCCTCAGTTTAGGAAGTCCACAAAAAAAAAAAAATTATTATTGCATTAATATTGTAGGATTGTTTATTTATGTTAATTTATATACATATAAAATTTTTTGGGTATTGGTATTATTTTAATTTAATTTTATTTTAACAAATGCAATTCTCCTCTTTCTAGAAATTTAAAAATCTTATGAATTTTTTACCATAAGACAATGAGTCACCACTTACAATCAAAATTACATATTCAATTTTTCTACGTTTTACTTCTAGCTTACAACCCAATCATTCGCCAACGTAATACGATTACGAAACAAGGCAGCAACAAATCGAAAAAGTCATCTGGTTGGGCAGAGTACAAGCTTTTCCGTGCACAGTTATAGGCTCGAACTCTGATCAGCTTATGTTACGCCCACATTTATGCATACGAAATACAGTCACGGAAATGTCGCTGACGAGAGGAGGATATCATCAAAAAGGGGTGGAAAAAAAAACCTTAAATTGATGCAGGCCATGTGAGGCGCTTATTGAATCGAATTTGTTGACTAGGAATTCGTGAAGCGCTTTGACGGCAGCTGCTTCTCGTTGCCACATGTCAACGCTGCGATTGCAATTTGTATCGGCTGCCGGCGCCTTTAGTTATGCAACGTTTTGTGGCTACCCATTGAGAAAGACTTGCGTGTGCCTGTGCGCGCTAAAATCAATCATACGCCAGCGTGGCCGCCAACAACAAAATCGACACAAAGAACATACAAACAAAAAAATGAAAATAATGAACAAAAAAATTGCATGAAACCGAAAACAAAGCGGGTAAAGTATGTAATACGATATTTTTTATTGATTTTCATGTTGGACTCTCATACGACTGATATGTCTGATTGTGGGTGTGGGTATGTGCTTGAAGTACGTGCGGGTATTAAGTGGCACATTGTATTTTAGTCAGATGAGTCTGCTAGATATGAAAGCACTTGATGTTCGCAATATGCATTTACCACTTCACTCCAAGCCAATCCATACAAAAGCACCACATAAACCTTTTGAGCTGCAGACCCACAAATATTGTTTAAATAGAGCATGCTAGAAGGGTGAAGGAAAAATGCCAGAAAATATTGGAAGAGTATCTGTAAAATGACACACAGTGGCTGATGGCTGTCAAAACTTTCCCAAAATAAATAGGTAGGAGAGTGCACGAGTGCAGAAGAAATGTAAAGGAAAGTCGGATTGATGCTAGTCGTATTTGAGAAGTATTTAAAATGAGAGCCGTAGTATTTAAGAAGTGAAATAAAAACAAGTATTTATGGGCTTCTCGGCTAACATGAGCCGGTTACAACCTGATTTATAAAGGATTTAAATAATGGTGCTCATCTTTGGTACTTGAACAGATTGTAAAGTCAGTTCTTTTCCAGCTTTCGTCGGGTCAAAACATTTGCTTTCATCTGACAATTTTGCGAAGGCACGTCAAAGCAGCTTTCATCGTTTTCTTATTTGTCTTAAGCTCTGTGCGTTGCGCCGTTTTTTCCTGCTTTTGTTTGTTTTGGTTTCGCATTAGTTGCTGATATTTTATGACACTGTTAACATTTTATATTGTGAATGGGCTTTCAGGCTGGTGGGGCTCTGTCTACAGTTGGCTTGTTGGCCGCTGGGTCCTTTCACTATAATCAGCAGAGCATGCGAGTTATAGCAAAGTGTCCTTGTAACACACAGCTCGCTGTGCCTGGGGATGTGTGTGTGCGCGTGTGTGTCTGCAAGTGTGTGTGTTTTGTGCTTGCAAATGCGGGCCGACTTGTTCTTACTTTACGAGTTGTCTAGTGAAATGGGCCTCTTTGCCCCTCCATGAGTTCCTAGCTCAACTTAGCTATCAATCACACGTCACAAGTTTTTGCATTAGACATAATTACTTAAGCGCCAACTAATTGAAAGCTTCTTAGAGATTTGTCTGGCCTTGATTAAGTGCTACAGAGTTAGACAGCTCATCAAGTGATATTTGTCAAAAACTGACAATTTCGTGGCCATCATTAATTACGTATACGCCCAAGTGGCAGGCACGCAGTTGCTTGCCCATCATTTTCCGGAGAACATGAAAAGTGTTTGCCCGTCGATTGCAATTTCGTAGAAGCGGCAACAGCCACCTAAGTGCTATTGTGTGGCAAACGAGGAAAATATCATTAAAATCCATTGGAAGATTGCTTTAAAGCTGATGACCTGAAATTTAAACAGTTTAAAGCACAGAATACCAGAACGGAATTATTTGATGTGAAAGTATGCAGCTGTTTTAAGCCGCAATTCTCAACAAATTTTGAATCCATGATAAACAGCTTACCAAATGCTTAATTGTGCTATTTATATGTGCACAATTAGATAATTTAGAGATAATTGTCTTCTATGCTTAAACATTTTTTGCTACATTTGTTTTATCTGCTGCGTACCTGGCATAACATTTCAAAATTCAAGTAATTGCCACTATAAGGTATTCAACATGAATATATATCTATAAATATATATATGTATATGCATTATTCACACAATTTTCTAACATTCCATAACAGTCTTGGACACTATTCAGGAGTTTCTCGGAAATTTTCTAGAGTTTGACATCAACAAGCTTATATAGAATATATACAAAAAAAACCGTCGCTTTTACAAAACGTCAAGAGACTTTTTATTTTACAATTTTGTTTCCGCTTAAACGGACCGTATCAAGGGACTGGTAACTATGTATTGGACATCCTTGCGAACGGGTTTTAACACAAGCAACTTTTACCCCGTAGTAATATACAAATTGGAAATGAAATATAGTAAAAAAATATATCCGTCCATTTGCCCGCATAACCAGTCAAAATCAAAATATTTATATACAATAGTGCATGTTTTTCTGTATATAAACGTATGCTGGGTAACACCTAGCACTATCGACAAAAGAATTCCTGCGCAAGTTTTTCAATTCTCTTATATTTATTTTTGAAAATCAAATTTCATATATGAAAACTTATCATAGAATCTTTTAAGGTCTTTAATTTACTGTTTTCTTGGAAACAAGTGCCTTCTAATTTAATTTGAATTTTTTTTGTGATCTAACGAGAACTTTTTTGACTAACATTGAAGCTCCCGGCAGCTAGTTGATTATTAGTCCGGGTCAGACCCAGTCATCAGTGGAAAGTGGAGTCCATCGGGTTTTGGTGCCATAGTCAAAGCTGTGCGGCAAATTACTATTTGAAAGCCAAAGGGCGAAAGTGAATAAGAAAGATGAGCGCAAAGCAAATGTGCAAAATCTCATTTACAGTTCAGCTTAAAAATGGCAAACATACCCAATGCCCAGAGCCGAAAGCCCAAAGCCCAAGCCCAAATAGCCGCAGATAGTTGGATAAATATTGGCTAGCTGCCAGCCAGGACACATCATCAACTACATCCACTAGATTTCTATGGGTCTGTTTTGTTGCTCTTCTTGTTCGACGATTTCCGGCTTGTGAAAACTTGACTTGATGTTATTAACTTTTTTATTTCGAGCGTACAATTTGATGAGCTTTGGTTATGAATGTATGAAATAATTTTTAAAATTAAATTGGGAAAGCTCCGATGGTCAAAAAAACATGGAATTCCGGAATGAAATTGATTTAAAGACATTTATATATAAAGGAAATAATCTCAGACTTGAAATTTAAAATAAATAAGTCGAGATTTTTTTTGAGTAGAGGCTTAAGAAATATGAACAGCTGCAAAGAAGTAATTTTGATGAGAAATTTAAGTTTATCAACAGCTGCAGACAGCCGCAATCAAACAGACTTTTTGCCAGAATTGCAGCTGACATAAGAGATAATCGTCATATACGCATAAGCTAAAACTAAAAGCTGATTTTGACTTAAGTCCAAAATCGCCAGAACTGTGCAGAAATGAAAAGCTGTCATTGGTAACCGTTCGGAGCTTTACTCAAATCTCTGTCACATATTTATGACATATTTTGGTTAATTTACATACACATATACATATGTAAGTGATTGTACGTGTGCATGTGTTGATGGAAATTTGCGCCTCTTTTGGCCAAAACCACATGCCAGTTAATTGCACATTGGTCCCGGTTATGTTCAGATAATCGCCACATAAAGACATTTCATTATTGCTCTTTGTTTCGGTTATGGTTTATGCTCATGTTGTGTGCGTGCGGGTGTGTGCATGTGTGTGTGTATCCTTTTTATAATAATGTAACGCTCGGCAGCAACAACAGCCACAACAGAAGCAGCAGCAGCAGCAACAACAACAACAACAACAATAATAATAATAACAATAACAGCCATGTTACGCAAACTGGCCTCCAAAAACTGGAACTCGCCCTGCCCGCAGGCTGTGTCCTGGCCCTGACTTTGTATTTGCCTAGCAAACATTAAAGTTTTGTGTTTTGCTTTTGTTTCGCTTTGTTTGTTAGCCGCCTGCTTATTTGGCTAATTTATGCTACGCTTTATTGCTTGCTTTGTCGACACGCCATAACATTAAGAGTCGGCCACAAGTTGGCTTCGAGTTCGCCTCCAGGTTGCATGTACCACAGGGCGTATGAGTGTGTGTTGTCGGTTGCTCCACCCCACTCTCCCCCTTTCTATCTTTGACTCGAAGGTGTTCGCCATGTTTGCGCATTATGATTCATTGTTGGCTTTGGCCTACAGTCAAAAGGTAGCCAATTCAAAAGATTTATTAGCCCGACATAATGAAGTTCTTTGGCCAAGTTAATGTTTCTGCAGTTAAACGAACGCAGGCAGCAGCTGCTGCCGTAGTCAGCGTTTATTAATGAAAGCGGGGAATAGAAACGTGGCATTCCATGAACAGAATATTAGAGAAAATAGATCATCATTGTTGCCAGAAAAAATTAATTAATAAAATTCGAAGTGTGAACGTGAAAATCAAGGATAAAATATTATTTATAACATAATTAATTGATTTATCCTAGTTTAATTACATTGAAGAGGCGGAATGGACTTTGAATAACTCAAAGTCGTCATACACGTTCTGAGCTGTGATGGTTAAGGAACTTGTTGAAAGACTTGACATCCTACTATAACTGTAAGCAATCTCTTTAGTTCGCAGATGGTTTGTGTCGGCTAAGCATAACTAAGTACCTGTTGCTGCAATACATTCCATTTTGGGACAACCGTGTTATCCACTCAAGCAGCTCTATTCGTTTCCTAGACCCTTTGCCTGTTTGTTCACAGCAGGCTCAATTTGTCAGCAAGTGCGCGTCTGACACTGCAACAGACACTTAACAACGCCCCAACCAAATAAGCAAAGGCAGGCCCTAACAATGCTTTTTATACCCTGTACCCATTAAAAATTGATCAAAAGTGGGTATGATAAGTTTCCCAAAATGTTTGAAACATAGAAGTGGCTTATGTGACGGCAAAAAAACATATATTGTTTATATTAATTTCTCTGTTTCCAGTAAAATACCTGTTTCTTTCAAAATAGTTTAGTAAAGTACGAATTTGCTAATATTATTAGATAATACTACTACATGGTATCTGCGGGGCTCGCATTCTCGACTTTCAAGCATTGTTGCTACCTTCGGCTTAAGCCGAAACCCAATTTGACTGCGGCATACGTGGCGTATGTGCAATTTACTAACTCAGACAGCTCGGGTGGCTAAATGATGGCAGTGTGTGCTTCAAAACGTGATTGTGTTTCTGTGTGATTGTGTGAATGTGCGAGTGTTTTGTGTGTGTGTGTGTGTGCTCGGTGGCAGGCAAATTATGCAAATATGCGTGGCAAATGAGCGGGGAATCATACGCATACGCCAAGTGTGCCATTAACCACCCGTGTGGGCGTGGCTTGTGTTTGTGCCTAATCAAAAGTGCTCTAAAAAAATCGCACACACTTTGGTAGCAAGAAAAACCAAAAATTGTTAGTGGCATGAACCTCTAGAAAAGACATTCCTAAAAATATTATATCACTTTATGTTGCAATTCTTTATTATTTTGTGTTTAGAATGTATTGGAGGTGTGGAAATATTTATGCTTACTTAAGGCTGCTTTTGAATTTATTTTATTTAAATGTTTTGTTATTGACATTCAGAAAAATTTAATTAGTATTAATGGTTGAATGTTTCGATCACCTTAAACCTAACCTGATTAACTTATCTGCATTAGTTATTATATATTCCAAAAGGTACAATTGTAGAATGAAAATATATTCCTTTAAAGTCCATCCAGTAAATAGATGTGACTGCTAAAAATATATTCACATAAGATGCGCAAAATGGAAACATACAATTTGACGAATTCGCGCTGAATTTGAATTAAAGAATGTGTTTTGAAAACTAACCATCGTGTTGTTTAATTTATTTGGCTCATGCGAGAAATTCAAAAATTGTCGGATTTCCTGTTACCAACACACACGAGTGCTGCTGTGTGCGTGTATCTGTGTGTGTGTGAGCGTGCACCGTTGCGTTGTCTGTTGACTAGTCAAGTGGCTTGAGACTCAGTTGGTTTTTGGGTCCTGAATTCGCTACTGTTAGCCGCCTCGTCGCTCGTTTGGCGCGTGTTTACAAATTTAAAAATTTGTTTGTGTTTACTTGCCCTTGTCTGGATTCTGTGGCATGAGTGGCGGGTTGTCGTAGTGGTGGTGGGTACGAAATGGTACGAGTCGTGGTGTCTTGGCATTTAACGCGAATTGTCATAACTCTGCGTGTGCTCTGCGTGTTGTGCTCGTGACTTTTAAAGAAATTGTTTTATGCCTTCCGCACGTCCCCGCTCCCGTCTCTCCCAGGCCTCACTCAACCGGTAAAGAGGTGTCGTGACATTGTCTTTACCTTCGTAATAAATGGTTTCATTTAATCAAAGACTTTTATGGGTCGTGAGCTTCTAGGATATATGCAGAGCGCAGCCATTTCATCCGTGGTTAAGTAAACTTTATCCTGCGGTTGACATAAATCAACATTAAAATAGGCTCGAGCTGATGAAAGGCGCTTTTAGACCGTCCTCGTCTAAATAAATTTGAGTTAAAAATTTTCATGAGTCGTAAAAGTTTTGGTTGAATTTCTATTGCGAAATATAATTTGTAAGGATGAGCGTTAAAAGCAGCGCTGAGTCATGCTAATTGGAATATGCCGGATATCGCCCTCAGCTAAGTATTACCAAACATTTTCGCAAATGTTTAATGGCTTAAAATGAGCCAAGTCATTAAACAACTTGGATTATACTTGAAAACATTTTCGCAAATATATGTATTTGGGGTTGGGCAAGAGCAAAAGAAATTCACCTGTCACTTTCGGCATGGAAATCAAATTTATCTAAACCTCGAGTTCAACCACAAATTCTGTGTACTTCAACTGTAAAGACAAAGGACCGCAAATAAGTGACAGAATAGGGAACATGCTGTTTTTTGTGGGCCGCAGATTAAATACCCTAGGCATTATATTATTGTTTGATGGGTATTTTGAAATCTAAGCTGAGCTTGACTGATTGTATATTACATTTTATTATAAATGAAATTGGTATTTGTCTAATATTTTTTTTAAATATATTATAATCCTTTTCTGACGCCTAAAAACTGTGTTCATTTTGTTGTCTTAAATATGAATATATATACACTATTTGAACGCTTTCTAAGAGCATCAAAAGAAACAACTTTGCGACAACAAAAACTTTGTCTATCTGTGTCTAAGCTCATATACAGAGGATGAGGCACAAAATAATTTGCCACAAACTAAATTGCAGAAAGGCCGAGGAACACAATAGGGCATGGCAGCCTTAACTGAAACTGTCAACTAACGTCTGCCTTTCTAACTGTTTGCGGCTGTCTCTTTCATTTCCTGGCTCTCTCTTTTGTTCTTGCCCTCTCGCCCCGTCTTGGTTTTTGAACAAGTTTTTGAAAGATGGGCGAATGCAAAGTTTAGTTTTACGCAACTTTTTGGTAACCGCTAAAATGACTTGCAGCGTCTCGTTTTTTGAAGGAAGTATTGTGAGTGTGTGTGTGTGTGTGTGGCGGGGGAGGCGAAGGCACATGCAGTGTGTAAGAAGCCGCACGAAGTATGTGCGACATTAAAGCCCACTTAGTCTAATTGCAGTCGCAAAGCTGAAACTTTGGCTGTCAGCTTTAAGACCTGCAGCGCGAATTTAATAACACATTATTATGTGCCCGTCGTCCAAAAACTAAAAGCAATTAAAGTCGCTTGTCAACAGCTGCTTCCAGCGTATTATGCTCTCCCGCCTACCCCTGAGGCAGTTGCCTCTCTTTCACTTGCAGACTTTGCCTTTTTGCTTTTTCTGTGCTTCGGAGATTCTTGGCTCTCCATTTGCGCGACGCATAAAATTTGACTGATTAAGTGCCGGGAGGAAGTCAAGTGGGTTTTGTGGGACCCGGAGTGGATCTTTCAGTGCAGCTGCAGGCAATCGTTGTCTACGAAAAAGTTTTCTTTGGCATCTGCTGGCGTGCTACCCTGACATCAATTAAAGATAGGGTATATGCACCGATAGTGTAAAGAAGTTCTACAAAGAAAATTGAGTAGTAAATTGTTTTTATTTATTTATGATTTTTAAGAAAACTAACACCTGATCGAATATTCAGTTTAAATTATTTTTAACTTAAATTTTTTTTATACATTTCACATGTTAACAAAGCTGTACATATTTATTAATTATTCTTTTGAGTTGGAGTAGGAATAGAAGGTGCCCTTAGACATCAAACCTAATCGTAATTTGCTGGCCTGACAGAAGTATAATTAGACGTCGAAGGGCACAAAAAAGTCTTATATTTGGAAATTTTGGATTTAAAAAAAAATTCTTGAAGTAAATGTTATAAATGTTTGTACTTGATTTAAGGACAAGATGTATGTAACCGAATCTATTTAAATTTTGGTATATTTTTTGAGTAACTCCTAGTCGATCAATCTAAGCTATTGCAGCTTGCGTTGGCTACTTCGTTTAATATAGGCCACGTGAAATTCGTTTTGGTTTTAGCCTCATCTGGTTTTATTGTCGAGCATCGTTCAAGCAGCTGTTGAAGTCATTTGACGTCGCCTTTTGATGTTGCCGCGAACAATTGCGGGTTCAATGTGTTTGGTCCTGTAATTTGATGACCTAGTCCTGGATGAGCATCTTTTACGACTATGCTGGGACTGCAGCTAAAGGTTCAGTGCGCATTGGAAGATAATGAAATCAAGTAAATTTAACATATTTTCTGGAATGCCATATAGAATAAGGATTCTTTTGGGTAGGTATTGAGAGGCTCTACGTAAACATTTAGGTGTATAATTTTGACTGTACGTAGATTTCAAACTTTAAAAAATGAGACATAAAATGAAGAGCCAATTATTTACAAATGTTATATTTTTTATTTTCTATAATCAAAACGTTACAAATTCAACGAATTTGAGCTCCGAAAATAGGTAAATAAAATAGTTTGTGCTATTTAACAAATGAAATTATTTTTAAACTTAACTATAAACTAATGTATGTTTTCTCTGCTTGTTTCCTTAATATGCTGGCACAAGTTCCTGCAGTCAGCTCAATTTTCAAATCAAGAATTGAGATTATTAAATACTTCCTAGCTTCCAATAAGAGTGTAGCTGAATCTATATTGCACCGATATGTAAAGACCAAAACTAGTGCACAAGAAAAACCAAATAAAAGCTAAACCTACATATTTTTATCATATATTGCATATGAAATCGTTAGATAAACATTTTTACGCCAGTGTATAAAATAAAAATTATTTCAAATATGCATAAAGTTTGTGGCCTTTAATTTTTGTTATAATAATAAAATAAAATATTTGGGGCTTTCACTTTTACCCCATACTAATTACAATTTTTGAAATTGGTTTAATATATATTTTATATTGAACATGGAGGAGTCCGAATCATTGATCAACAATGCTCTATGCTCTAAATATGTCTTGCATAGCTACTTTAAGAATATCTCAATTGTAACCGCTAGTTACTGCTACTTAAGAATTGAATGCTGACTGCCATAAAAAATTAGCATATATTATTAAATTCCAGCACAAATATCCAATCAATAATGTAGTGTACCAATGCCGGATCAGGCTGCCGACGAAAGCCAGAAGCAGAGTCGGAGTCAGAGCCAGAGCCGTGGTAAATTAAGTATACATACGTATTCAAATGGCTCAGCTCGAGCGGGGCACAGGCAAAGGCAAATCCGCCTGCACAAATATTTATATACATACATACAAATACACACAAACATACAGCGAGTAAATATGGATATTGGGATGTATGCCCAGGAGAGAGATTTTTGGTTTTTCCACGCCAGCGCCCACTGCTTGGTATTGGTTAAGACGCATCATTAAAGCCCCTCTCTGGATTCCCTTTTGCCGCTGCTCTGCGTGTCTGGCTGCTCTTCTGGTCTTGTTTTGTGTCGCCGCAGCTCCAATTTGGCGCACTACGCCAAAGAAACTGAAAACAAATATCGTTGGGGCCCAGCAAAAACAAAAACAAAAGCAAAAATAAAAGGAGAAATTATGGTAAGCATAAAAATAAATTAATGGCTATGCGTGCGGTGAGCAAGGACAAAGCGACGCCTAATAGACCCAATGTTCCAATGGGGGTTTTAATTAGTCGGTGGCTCCCTGTCCCCTTCCCTTACCAATCGCCAAATTCCGTTGGCACATTTATTTGGCTTTTAGAATTTAGTATGCGTAATTTCCTCGCCTCGCCTTCATACGTGAATATTTAATTTCCTTTGGCTATGGAACTCTATTGTCTATCTCGCTCACTCACGTTGTTCTTCTTTGTTTTATTTTTTTGAATTTGATTTCTGTATTGCTCGCATTTTATTTTATTATTTATTGTTTGGCATTTCATTGCCAAGACTTTTATGTTTATGGCTCGAGTCGAGTTGAGTGCAGATTGTTATAAAGTGCTGCCAGAACTTGAACCGCTCAGTGGCAGTGAGAGGTCGCCCGAACGCGCAAAAGTAGACTTTTGTTCCGTTTTGTTATTGTACTCTGGTTGGGATAGCTTTAGAGTTTGGGTACGTGCTCAATAAGTGAACATTGACAGAAACCATTTTATGCAAATCCAATGTTCATTTTTTTTTGTTAGCTGGTTCTTGGAAGGCGCTAAAATTACATATTAGATAAAATATTGCGGAAATGTAAGCGCACGTAGTTGTGTTGCAACAAAGTGATAGTGGCCCCATTCAAAACTTAGTTGTTCAAATATTTGCATTGTAGCTTTTAGCTTTGCACCCCGAATATGTAAATACAGAAAAACGTGGCCATATTTTATATTAAGTTATTAACTATTTTTATTAACTATCTATACTAACTATATCAAATTATGTAATGATCTGTTCATAGGTGGAAAAAAGGTTTGTTGGTTGGTTGGTTTTCCTGTCTAAATAAATGCAAATTTTTCGGAGCTATTTTTATTATTTATTTATTTATTTAGAGATATTTATTTATTTAAAAATTTGTTTTGGCTACGCCCGTGTATTGCGCTGTCGGTTACGCCCGACTGCAACGTTCTTACTGTTTAACATTAACTTTGACAGGGCGGCAGGGAAAAAGTTTTTCGGTTGGAATTTTATTGGTGCCAAAACTGCGTACAAAGTGCCACGATTTCCATTTTAAAATTAAATGCATTGGCAACAATTCGAGGCCAATGCTAAAGAGGTTTATGCCACAGGAAAAACTTAAATAAAGTGGCATTACTTGTTGGATTGCGAGTTGCAGCTGCAGTTCCAGTTGCAGCAGCAGTTGGTATACATCGCACTTAGTTGGGGCAGTCAATCTTTGAGCCATTTGCATATTCATTTTGTATTACTTTGTCGCCAGTTTTGAGTTGAAGTGCCTCAACTTGGCCTGGCTTGGCCCCCGTTGCCTGTTTGAGTTGGCAGCTGCGAAAGCTCGAGTGGAAAACTTAACCCAAAGTGCAGCAGATATTGCTTTTCAGTTTTATGATTTGCCCCAAAACATTTTGTCCATTCCAATTACGGTATTGAAATTCGCCAGCGCGGCTAATGCTCAATCTAAATAATTAAAACGAATGACTTTATTTGGGAAGGGGCGCCTCGTTGTGGGCCTTAGTTGCCAGCAAAGTTACCCGAAACAAAAATATTATTTTATGTGTGCGCCATCGAAATTAAGAAAACTTTGCTTAGCATTTGACGTTGCCAGCTCCGACGCAATAGCTACAAGGGGAGGCCTAAAATGAGGCGGCTCCGACAACTAATGAGCGTATTGTTTGCCAGATAAACGTCAAGGGGGGCATGGATGCGCGGGCATAGCGGCAAACGGAACTGGAAATAGCTGTTGCTGTTGTTGCTCTCGAGGGCAGTTCGGGTATTTGCAAAAGGGTTGAAAAGCCTTGAAAACTTTTGCCAGCGTGTATTGCTTATGGGCATGATTATGGCTGGCTTGGGTTCTTATCGCAATCAAGCAAAGCCTGTGATTCTCAGATATTATTTTGTGCAAAAATAGCTGTGATATTGCCTTATGCAAAAATACATTTTTGGAATCCAAATGAATAAATACATATGAGTCATTTTCTTATTTAGTTAATTTAGATAATAATTTGCATAGTAACTGAATAGAAACAGAACGATACGGTATCAGAAATATTGATCTAGATCATATATTTTTCATGGATTCGGAGATGTTTTTTTCTATGTGCTACACCTTTATTAATAAAATTATTGTAACCTTTGCAAAGGCATTACAAGCATTAAGTGCTCTGAGCTTTAAATTAATTTATTATGCACCCATCTTGAGCTTACAAATTATATCTCTATATATATATTTATATCTTTGAAACAAATATCACTTCTCATCAAAATGTTTTTGTGCCGCATACACAAAGTATCTTATCCTCTGTCTAGATTCATAATGCACTTAATTGTTTTTACTTGAATTAAAAATTACCTTAAAGAGAAACTTTTGCCAGACAATTGACAAAATGTTTTAGAGCTTTGCCTTAGAGTGCAGCAAAATGGAATGTAATTAAATTTTTGGCAATTCGTTTAATTGAGTTTTAAGCCGCAACTTGTGGGCCAAAATTGAAAATTGCCGACGTTTTTGGTGCCCCGTTATTATCTCTATCTGTGTCTATTTACGTCTCTATCAAACTTTCTGTCTCCCTCGCTCACTCGCTCTCTCGTTCTCTCTTTTTGGCTTGAGGCAGCCGTCGCGTCGGCTTCAGTTTATTTTTTTTCTTTGCGGTTTTTGGCGTTTGCATCGCAGATTTTACGGCCACTCCCGGCGACTGTTTGCGCTGTAATTAAGTGCGTCTAATTTGTGTTAAGCGCTGCGCCACTTGAGCATTGCCTTTTTTGTGGCTGTTCGTCCTGTGCTCGGGCTGTGCTTAAGCATAGCCCAGACGCCTCGCATTTCCACGTGTAAGCTTTAAAGGATGCCACTGTCGTTGGCAAAGTCAAACTGCCGTAAAATTGCCGCCTTCGCGTAACTCCGATGGGAATTTTTTGTCAACATTTTTGTGAGTGATTTCTGTGCATGTTTTAGGCAGTTTTCCGTTGACATCTGAAGGTGCAGCCGGGCGAAAAGCAGTGGGAGTTACACGGTTGATATAATGTTTATCTCGATTGAGCAGGGGGCCCAGTTCAACTAAATTCGTCAAATGGATTCCCTGTGCAGAGTGATAAAGTCTCGAAGCCTGTTGACGAAAATTTGGAATGGCCGAAAGCAACTATACTTGATGGTAAATAAAAAATAAAGTTTGAAAAGTTTCATATCCATTGGAATTCACTTTGCTCGAGAGATTTGAAACTCAATCGAACAATAATTAAATTATGTTCAATTTGGTTACACTTTGTTGCAAATGGCCAAAAACATTTTGCTAATGGTCTGGAAAATGTTTTTATTGAACTTATGTTAAAGTCAAGTGGAATTAATGAAGTGCATTTATGAAACTGAGTCAATATAAAAATATATATTCGAAATTATTTTAATAAAAAATTTCAAAACAAATACTAATAAAACAACGCATTTACTTTTTACGTTGTCATAGCTTAATTCTTTGCAGATTTTAAAATTATGTGCTTATTTAACACATATATACTTGATTCAAATACATATTCATTAATTAACTCAGCTGTAAAGTTAAAAGAAGGCGTGTTATCCTTTTCTTAATTCTCTTCATTACACCGTCCTGTTTAATTAGCCTAATCCCTTGTGAACGTAAGCACTTATTTAAGCTTAAGCGCGAGCAACTTACCCAAGTCTTCAGCAATTGTATTTAAAATTAAACTTTTCTTTCACTTTGCTCTTTCACCTTTCACTTGTGGTTCACTTTTTGTACCAACCCAACTTTCGTGGGCCTCTCAAAAAATTCTGTAAGACTAGTTTTATATATATGTATGCATATTTTTTATCCCAAATCGCATGCACATTTATTCACTTTGCCGGCAATTCTATGCCGTACCGTTAGATCGACGCTTTTTACTTGGCGCTCAAAAGCAGGCAACGGTTTTTATATGCCTTGATTCATCTATCTCTCTTTAACACACAAACACACCGATAGCTACTGCTGCTGCTGTTGCTGTTGTTTCTGCTGCTGCGTTGGCAACGCGTTCGAAACGGCAACTGTTTTGCGTTTTATCAGCGCGCCAGTTTATATGGCCAGACTGCGAAAGCTTTCTTCCTTAAGCTTTCACGAGAGCGCACTCGTCCGATTTCGACCTAAACTGGCGTCCGTTTCGACCAATTTGCCATTGGCCATTTGGCCACTTGATTGTTGCTTGCCGCCAATTGTTGTGAAAGCAACATATCGACGCTACAACCAAACCCAACACATGCTTTATTTTTGGCTTCATTTCTGTCCAGACAGGCGTATATTTCATGTATGTTTCTTGTGCATAGATGTACAGCAAAGATGCAAGAAAAACTGCATGCAAATTTTTTTTTTTTATTTGGTTCTCATAAATTATGGGCTGACGCCAGCCAAGCAAACAAACTGCCATTTATCTTGGAGTCTGCGTTGGGATGGTTCAGGTTCTTGGCTGCAAGTGCAGTTCCGATTAGCTGTTACAGGATATTTTATTGCGGGTAAGGTATTTTGATGCTCAGGCTAGATATAGTATATAGAAGTGGTAGCTCATGAAGCTTAATCATTTTGGATCATATAGAACTTAAATGCATTTAACTCTGAGTTAGTTTTACTCATATTTTTATCTGCATATTAAATTTTTTGAAACCAATTTTCCTAATATATTTTTAACCCTTAGCCAACCACTGAACTGGTACATTCAAACGTCTACATAAGTCAACATTGGACTTTAAACATTTTTTTGTGCATTCGAAACGGAAGCGGAAATGCCAGCAGTAGCACTATAAAAAAAAAAAATGCTGGACAATATGGCCGCAGGGCACTCGAAAACTCGAGCACAGACCGTTCTTTTCAGAGGAATGTAAATGCGGAACCCTTTATAAAGGAGCAAATATAAATATCGATTAGACAATATCAAACTATCTGACAGGCTGACAAGGACCTTAAGGCGGCATTGAACTTGTCTACAAATTATATCATATACTTCCCCAACGCCCCGCAATCCGTCAACTTGCATGTCGTGTCCAAAAAGTTGCGCTAACCTTTGCATGATTTAATTATTTGTAGCATACTTTTGTGCGCCGACCAAAAAACTTCACACCTGAATGCACAACAGCAGCCCCCGAGCATTTGCTGAGTGCTGCGAAACTTTTGCCACTTTTGCATTCACAGTTTTGTGTGCGTGCGTTTCTGTGTGTGTGTGTGTGTGTGTGTGTGTGTGTGTGTGTGTGTCTGTGCGGCCCTAGTGCTTGTACTAGTTGTTGAAAAAGTTGGCAAGGGTTCTCAGCTTGCGATTTTTTGTTTTTGGGTTCGAAATGAACGTCTCAATTCATTTTACGCTACACTGCGTCCCAAGTGGAGCGAGCCATGCCAAAAGGACTGCGGGCTTGGGTTCACATTCAGATTCTGGTTTGGGATGCGTTGGGCCGAGTCTGGGGCCCGCGGGCTGGGATGGAGTGCCGGCTAAAAGTGCAAGCGTCGCAGAACAATCGTCGCTGCTCGGCATCATTACAATTTGTTGATTTGCTTCGTTAAACAGCAAACAACAGCCGAAAAAAAAGACAAAAAAACAGCAAATCGGATGGAGAAGCAAGTGAAACGGCACGCGAAAGGATAAAGTTGAAATGAAGACGGCGACAACAGCGTTGACGACTTGCAAGAAGAAGAAGCACCAGAAGGAAGATAAAAAGAAGCAGCACTTGGCCTGAAGCAACGCCGTCTGCGGCTTGTGGCTGCTCTTTGTAGTTATTGCTCTCTCCTTGCGTTCGCTTTGTTTCTTTTTCATTTTCGCATTTAAAAGGCATTGCATTGCTCCTTAAAAAAGACTAGAAAGGCGAATAAGGGGAAAATGAAATGTGACATGGGGTGCTGCTTTGGCAAGGCGTTGATAGCAGCGACATTGACTACGTCGGTTTCAAAGGCAACGCCGCAAGAGCTCCTAAAATCCGCGACGCTCTACAAAGCGATGAGAGTTGTTATGGCCACTAGCTATATATAAGGAAGGGATCAGCGACTGCAGAGCTAGAGAAGGTGCGAGTCGGACAGCGAGTAGGGAGGAGGCAGCAGATTTGTGGCAGTTTGCCAAAGCAATCATGACTGAAAGACAATAACAAGATATATGTAAGCAAACACACGAAGATGCCAATGTGTCTGTAGCTGCCCTAACGGAGCAGGCAAAATGCTCTCGGACTGTGTGAGGGTATAAAATAGCAAAAATGATTTAATATTTATTTTTTATTTTTTTTCCTATGAGAGTTTTGTCTTTCTTCCAATTGCAATTTTTCTGTTATTTTATACGACTTATACGATCAAAATTTTAATGTTAAAGGCAAGTCTTTTTTTTTTAAGAAAAATATTTGCTTTTCGCTTGTTTTGGAAGCGCTTTTTAATATATTCTCAAGTGTTGTGTGAAAAATATATTACGTGGGGATAAAATTAATATGAGAAAACAAAAGGAAAAGCAAACCAAACCAAACCAAACCAAGGATTTTTCGAAGCGTGTGCAAATTACAAAAGACACGCGCAATGGAGTTCAAATGAGCATAAGGCACATGTAACACATAAGATTACAAGATAAGATTCTGGCTTAAATTTAAAATCATTTTAGTGATTATGAACAACATTTCCAACAGTGCGCTTTAATTTCCTAAATAAGGAATTATGTAGACATCTAAAGGTCATCTTAATTTGGTTATATTTAAATGAATATAATTTTCGGTATATTCTTTTACACATTCTGTCCCCATTCAAGTACTGTTCTAAGTCTCTATTCATTCATTTTTAAAACTCTGAAGCTGCCACTTTGCTTGGCTTACTCTCACTAAATTGTTTTTATTTATTTATTTTTCTTTTTATCCGCAGTTCCGTCGCTTTTGACCCTCTGCCACACACAATTAGATTTATTTGCAAATTATAACTTAAATTGCCACATGGCCGTCGCTGGAAAACAGATTTTTTATGGCCGGGACCCTCGATGTGAATTGGTTGCGCCGCAGCTTGTGCCATATAAAGGCTTAACGTTGGCAGTTGCCATTCAGCCATAATTCATAGCATACTTTTAGGCGGAATTTTAAGCAATCACTTTATAATTGGCATTTAAATTTATCCGGCTTTACTTTTTGTTTATCAAACGAAAAAAGGCTCATTGGACGGCTCATTAAATTAGTTAACGGATGTGCGGCTGATTATAATTATCTGTATGTAAGTTAATAGCGTTTTTTGCGGTCTGCATTTTTGGGTCTGCCATAATCACTGTTCATTATAATAAAAATAATCAAATTACTCGATATATGTGCACTTATATAGAATTTTATCGCATCTGTAATCCAATTATTCACTTATGTGGCTCCTGCGGCCTTTGAACATATATTAATGTTGATTAATGCGCAATTAGAAATAATATTCCACGGTTTCAAATGTCACAATAAATCGTGTGTCTCAGTAGGAGTGCTATTTCACTCATTGCGCCGATGAGCAGTTTCTGCTCACAAGTGTCAAATGCACGGTTAGGGACAGACGTGCTAATTGGTTTGTCGTGGAGCAAAAGCTTTTAGAGCTGTTAGCGCTGTTAGAAATGACGCGAAATTATAAGCTCAAGTGGGCCGAATTCGAGTCGCCTATAACCGGAAGTATTGCTTCTAAATCTTTAATCTAAAGCTATATTTCGTAAATATTAACAAAAATGTATTTTAGAGCATATTTAAATATAATTTGATTCCTTGGTAGTTCTAAATAAATTAGGTATCAACACGCTCATAAAGAATGGCAAAATGAAAATCAGTACAATTTTTCCGAATACATTCCATAATCAAAAATCTAAATTTGTCACATTTTTTGACAATGTTTATAATTGTTTCAGACGTATTGAATACATGTAAGTTAAATTTACTTAAGGCAGGAATTTCATATATAATATTTCTGTTAATTTGCAGGGCTATAATCAGTATAAACAAGTAACAAAAAAGTAAAAAAAAATAATTGTTTTAGCTCAGTATACTCTGGCACTGAAAACATATTGCTTGAAATAACCAGCCTTATCGGCGGGTTGAACCCGAAGCCATTCCTACACCATTAGTGGGTCAACTTTTTTTTCGATTTTTATTTTTGTTTATCAATTAAAAACATTGAATAGATAGAAAAGATTGCTTTACAATTTTTGACACTGTAAAATATTAAAAGATATGCAAAGTCTTTAGTGCTAAATCTCTCACGTAAATAACAAATGATTTCACAAAGATCTATGATTTTACACCCATTCACAAAACGGGACGAGTTACAGCCAAAATGCAGACAAATTCGCTCTGCAAATAGGCTTACGATCAAAACAGCTACGCGCCCGCTTTTCCGCTTTCCCCCACTTTTCATCTTTCGCTTATTAAGCTCAACATTCAATGGCAACCGCTTTTCTCAGAGAAAAACGCAAAGAGACAAAACGATGAACGGCGATTGGCAAATCTTTTCGATTTCTGCAACAATTCGTCAAATCGCCAATTCGACAGTTCACCATTTCGGTGCTGTAATAACGTCAGCGGCGAGTGCTATTATTATTGCTATTGTTGTTGTTGCCGTTGTTGTTTTTGCTGCTGCTGCTGCTGTCGTTTTGGCGGGCGCATAATATTTTGTTCGTGATCGGCATTGGGCTGAGCAATTTTTCAGTTCAGTTTGTGGCCAGCGTGCGAGCGGACGACACACGGCGCGGTAAAGCGAGTGCTAGAGCGAGATAGTGCTAAATAGTGAGAGTGAGAGCGGAAATTGTATTTCAAAATTTTCAAACAAAGTTTCAATTCAAATTCGAGTACGACTACCAAGCAGGCTGTCGTCAGTCAGTTGGGTCAGGGGTGCTATTTAGAGGGGTACACAGTTTGTCGTTAAACAAAACATTTCCACTTTCACACTATTCAATAAATTTAAATGAATTGTTTGTACAACAAATCAATGAAGAAACATAGCAGCAAAATCATCAACAAGTGCTAGTGAAAGTCTCTGCAGCTAGTAATCAAAATAAATTAAAATTTGTCTTTAATGAAATGTCAATTACAAAGTGACACAATTGTTTAAATAAACTACATATTTGTATGCTTGTACATCGGCAAGGTTTGGACTGTGCTTGCTTAGCGGCTTTTGGTGGTCAAGGTCGCCAGAGCAATGAAAGTGTATTCGAAATATGTTTGGTTTGTCAATGATGAGTTGTGATTCATACAACAACATAGAAAACGTAACAGAAGTTAATTGATAGTTTGAGTTTAATAGAATTGATAAAAGCATTTTATCGACACTGATGAATAAGCAATTTCGTGTTATTAGTACAATTGTACCTCAGCGCACTGATTGTTTGGCTTAATAGTGTTCAATGCAATCTGTGAGAAAAATAAAATATAAATAGAAACGTTTCTGCCTCAGATGTATTTTAACACAAAAATAAAACTCTTAATTAATGTTAAGAATTTTATTGTTAATTTATTTCATAAATAACTTTAGTTAGCAAATTTTAATCATATTGTTTTATTTATTTTTGTAATTTTTTTCTAACTCTTAAACAAGCTACGTTTCTTAACATAAGAGCACGTAATTTTGATGATATTATTGCAATATTTATGAGGACTATCTCGTCAGTTTCTTATTGCTATTTCCTACATCGATATTATATAAAAATCAACTCTGTTACACATACTGAAAGTATTTGCAGGGTCAAGCTATAAAATTCCCTTGATTTTTCCTTCAAATTCCTAAATTTGTAAGCATATTGTTGTAAAAGAGATAAGGCCACAATAATCGAAATTCGATTTTGTGGGGTGTTTTGTGATTTCGATTACTCTTCCTCAAGTTCGAAGCAAATTGCTAAACATTTTACTTGTGTTCGAGTGCTCGTATTTATAATTTTATTTTATTTTCTGTATTTTTTTCACAATTTCTCTGAGCGTTTGGCAATGTTTGAGGTCGTGTATCGTTTTGCTTTGCTATGCTTTTTATTTACTCTTATAGCCACTTTTTGTTTTTCGCTTTTCTTACTTTTTGTCTTTTCCTTCGTCGTGTGTGATATTTGAAATATTTGAAAACCTCAAGCGTAGCGCAAATAGTTGGTACATGTCGGGAGCGGCAACCGTAGCCAGGGACGAAGTTGCGACTGATGAAGACGACTATGACGAACACTTGTCATGGGTTTTTTTTCTTCTCTTTTAAGCATAACTATCTCGCTTGTGCTGTAGTCAGTGAAATATAAGTGTATTTCAACTGACATGCCAACAACAACGAACTACAAAACAAATAAGTACTGCACAGTATTAAAAGTTGTTGGCTTATTTCATTTACCTGCTAAGTGGGCCAAAAACGCATTGCAAAACTTTTACGTCTTGACTAATAAATATTTTTTAACAAGCAGTTGCAGTTCCCATTGTTGCTCAAAAGTTGGTCAATATATTTCAACAATGTTTCTGTAAATTAACTATTAAATTTCTGATGGAAACTTTACATTGCGTTTTTAATGTGATTTTTGGATATTTTTTTAATAGTAAAATTTTTTTAGTATTATTATTTTATATTTATAAGGAAATGAAAAAGATAATCGTTTTTGTCTGGCTTTTATCTTTTGTAGCCCCTTCTACTTGTTCTGTGTTGTTTTTTTTTTTTTTTTGAGAATTACTAATCTTTGTGTTTGTTGTAATTGTTATTTTTGGTTATTGCGTGCGTTGGCCATTTGCGAGTTGTTAAAATATGTGAATCAAAAAATGAGTTTATGACGTTTATTCGGGACGCTTCGTTTACGCACAAAAAAAAGTGCTAAGTGACAAATTCGAGTTCTGTGCTAATTGCGCAAACCAAAAAAAAAAAAAATAAATAATAAATAAATTTATGGAGGGCTTGCAAATTAATTATAGAAAATTTATTAGCAATTTCGTAAGCGCCTGATGAAATATATGTATATTTCATTATTCGAATTTCTTTATACATGTAGTAATCGTATACATATAGACATTATAATAATCGTATACTGAAGGGAGTGTGTATTTGAACTGTGGCATTCAATGATGTCAAAAGCTGTGAACGACTTAAAGCGCTTTTGGCACGTTTTTTTGGCAGCAGCTGTGAAGGTCGCACTGGACTGGGTGAAAATAACCGATTTTTGTTGTTGTTCCCCCATTGGCTATGAGGCTACTTCAACAGTTGGTTATTTTAATTACAGCGACTGACTTGACTGCCGGTTTTGCGAACGGACGACAAAAACAACAATTGCTTACATAACCATCGCAAAGAGGCAGACATATACATATGTATGTAGTATATAAACACAACTACATACATAATAACATACATGAAAACGTATTTTAATATGCCCGGTCGCTTGTTGATTATGTTTGGAAACCAGTTTTTGAGGTGCCATCAGACAGTCCGACAGTTGAACAGTCGTTTGGGAGACTTGAGCTTCTCTTTTCTCTTTCTCTTGCTCAATTGTATACGCTCTTTAGTGGGTCGGCCTAGGGCAAGTCACGTGCCTTTTTATACCGCAGCTGGTTAAAAGCGCTTTACCAATTTCAGGTTCGTTTATGATTTGCATTTTTTGCCCAAAATTGGTAAGGGTATTATGAATATTATTGTTTGATTTGTAACGCATGGTTTATGATCTGTTCATACTTGGCAGCTGATATAAGAGCAGCAGATGAGTTTTTTTTTTCAATATGACATATTGTTATTGGGTCACTTTGCATCACTCAAGTGATGAAAGATGTGAGTCTTTCAACAACGTACTGCAGTAAATATACGACAACATGCAATATATATCATTTATTATTTAGAATGATATGAAAGATTGAATTAAAAAACGTGACAGTAAGTTCAATTGATCATAAGGTTCCTTGTAAAAATAATATAAAGTGCTTTTATAACATCAACTGTTCTATGAGAAATAACTGAAAACTGACGTTTAGATAATGCAGGCGATTTTTCAGACACGTGAACAAATGGAGCTTGACTGTTGAACTCCAAAGCTAGCAGTATTGTTGACCTTCGAGAAATCATAGATCTGATCGACACAATTTATAGCGAATCGTATATAAATATTGCAAAATTCTGCCACTAATGATTAGCCGTGCTCTATCTAGTTGGTGTTCAAATTGTCTGTAATTTAAAAATTTTTTTGATTGTGTATTCGATTTGTGTTGCCAATCAAAATTTAAATTAATTAAGGCAGTGTTTTGTTATCTATATTCTTGTTCTTATCAATAATTTTACTTGTCAGCATTGATTTTTAATTTAACGTAGAAACTATCTAATGTAGTGTACTGAATTCATAGGGCATTTGATGGTTCAACAAGTTTTGTCAAAAGGGCGACCATAGTCCAAAGATCGTCTAGTGTTTGTCTGCTGTGCCTGTTTGTGCCAACCTGTTGGGCTCTTTTGAATTATTTAAATCCAAACTCAATAAATGGTGTGCTGTCATTTATTATGTATTCCACCGTACTCTCCTTTCTCTATTGTTTGCGACATTAAAGAGATTACATGACCATACAAAATAAAAACAAACTGAAACGCGTGCCAGTTTCTCAGTCCGCTTCAACAATTCGCATGGTTCGGACGACAATCAAGAAATGTGGTCAAGAGGGAAATGGGCGTGGAAAAGGATGTAGTGGCTGTTAACAGCCGTATTCAAATAAATGTTCAATCGAAGAAAGATTTTTGGTAATTGAGATCAAAATTTTGCATAGCAATTAAGTTGCTGATATAATTGTATTTCAAATAGTTTACCAAAAGATTGACCAGGACTTATCTGAAAATAATTTTTAAAGCCATCTGCATAGGGGTCAATGCTCTGTATTTGATTATCGCTTATGTCTAGTCTTTTATTTAGCATCATTAAAGAAAACAAATTAAATAATAATTGCCAAGCAGGTGAAAACCTGCTCGAACTACTCATGTGATCATGCTGGACTAGCTAAATTAATCGATTCCTTGTCAAATTTGCGTATCTCTTCAGGTAACTCGGCTGTAAACACTTTTTCCAGTTGAAGCACTTAGCAAAGAGGACTCGATGCTGGAGTTTTACAGATTATGCAAACTTTAAGACACATTTATGAGTGCTAACAAAAAGGCATCCGCACACAGCCCGGGAAAGAGCAGACGCATCTGTCGAGCAGTTCGTAGAGTGATAAAATGTGAAGTGCGGTGAACTGACGTGAAACAAAGAAAAACACAAATCGTAAAACACGCAAAACCCAGCAAGAAAGCTTCCGGCATAAAGCTTGCCCTAGTTCGAATTTATTATAAGTAAACGCACACACACACAGTGTTTAAAAAAATATGAGTTCCCGTGAGGACTTTGAGCGACTGCGGTTGCAGGAGCAGCAGGAGCAAGTCGAACTGGAACTGGAACTGCAGCGGAATCGCACCATCAGCATGCACAGCCATCCAAAACTCTCCGAATATTATACACGTGAGTAGAGCTAAATAGCTGAACATAACAAAAATAAATAAATAAATGTGCTCTTGCTCAAAACGAAAACGAATCCCGACTATGTAAAATACATTTTTGAATGCCCTTGTAGGGGGTACTCTAATTTTGTCACGAAATGTGCTCCGCAGAGAAGAAATATAAAATAAAAATTTATTCTTAATCAGTACCAATAGCCGAGTCGATATAGCCATGTCCATCCGTTTCTATTCAAACTAGTCTCTCAGTCATGAGTCTTTTCACATATATTTATTTATCTCAACTTCTTTATTATAAATTCCTTTATAAAATAAAGTTAAAATCTATATTATCTACAATGTAAACCTATCTTTGGTCTGGCAGAGTATTTGAGACGCTTATCTGGTATCAAAGTAAGCTAATATTGAAAAAAAATTATAATATTCAGTGGGGCAATAATTCCAGCAAAGTGCTTATATTTATCTTTGAGTTAAGTCAAGGCTGATCAAAGTATCTGATCAGGCTATTTTATCTTCATCTTGCGTTTGCATTTCATAAGATTGCAGATCGTGACGTAAGACATCCATCAGCTGTCTTAATCTATCTTAAGCTAATTGAAAAACGTGTTTTGATCTCTTGCAGATATGACGGCCTTTCTCTCGCTGGCCATCTTCATAGCCGCATTGCTGACCATACTCAACATTTCCATATATTTGACGACTGTGTCGCGGCTGCGTCGTCATCTCAACAAACCCCTGCGGGTGCCGTCTATACTGATGGTCAGTCTGTATCCGATCATATCGGTGGCTGCGCTGGTCACCATATTGGTACCGTATTCCTGGTTCCTGTGCCACACGGTGATGCATGCCATGTTCATGATCGGTGGTCCAGTTTTTCGCACGCTGCTCTTTCGCTACGTCGACTCGGAGCAGAACTATATAAAAGAGACGTCCGGTGAGGCAGTTGCGTTGAATACGCCTCCGTGCTGCTGCTGCTGCGGCTGCTTGCCCCTGGTGGTGCCCACGAAGGCAAAGCTGTGCATCTCCCGCTACATGGTCTGGCAGATGCCCTTCTGGCAGGGCAGCATTATGCTCGTGATGAATATACTCTACTATCGCGATCGGCAGCTGTACCATCAGGTGATGTTCTTCCTCATACCCTTCATTATAGCATCCATCATATTGGGCGCCTGGTCACTGCAAATCACAGTCCGCATGATCACCAAGCTGCGCGGCGACTATCAGCTGAGGAAGAAGATGTTCTGCCTGCAGTTGGTGGTGATGCTGTGTAAGCTGCAGTATCTGATACTCTACGAGCAGCTAAACTCCGTCAAACTGGGCGGCGAATATCCCATCAATCACACTGTGCACAAACAGAGTAAGTGTATTCAATACAGCGTCGATTCTTCAGTTGTAAACTTCCATTTATTTGTTTCATTTGCAGCCATCATCAATATTTTGATACTGGTCGAAATGGTTCTAGTTTCCATGATGGCGCAGAGTGCTTATCGCACGCCAATTCAAGTTCAAATCGACGAGACGAATCGCAACTGAAAAGTTGGGGGATTTTAGTTGGTTAGTGGCAAGAGTTATAGCAAATGATTGTGATAATTAATAAAGACAAATTAGTTTAAAAAATACTAAAAGGTATAGCTTAAATATAATATAATGAAGAAAACATAGTTTCTGGCAATTGTGTACACTTCCATGCAGAGGCAATTACAATTATGTTGTAGAGAAAAAATAACATCAATAACAATTTTGTTTTGCTAAGATCAGCATAATTTACCAAGCATATTAAATAATCGACATACTGCTGATATCTGATATCAGCTCAAAATTCCCATTAAAAGGCTAATCTGTAAAACAGACTTTTAATTTTTTTGTTTACATATTGTTTTATAGTTTTTAAATGAATATCAATCAACTTGATTTAGTTCATTTTGGTTGCATTTAGTAAACAATCTTTTTTCCCAGCAGTGTCACTTTTGCCCAAGCTGTAATTCAAGTAAAATGGGTCGAATCTCAGTTGCCTTGTTGGCAAGATAGCCGGCCACAAATCATGTGTTGTCCTGCGTCTGGCTTGGCCGTGTCAGTGTCCTGCCCAGCTTGGGCCAGTTGTGGCCTTAGGGCTCCCTGGACACGCGTGTCGCGTTTAGCTCATAATTCTCAATGGGCCCAGGGGAGTGCGTTTTACATTTTTCAACAAAATTGTATGCGGCTTAGGCCGAATGCCTAGGCGCCATAAAAACACAATAAATAAGTATTTGTTCCGGCTAGATAGCCTTTTTTCGGATAACTCAATTGCTGACGCTCGGGTATAGCTGGGGCTAGCACTGAAGGAGGCCACGAGCACAGAACCAGGAGCCAAGCAACAACAACAACAATTGCGTGTTGCTGCGGCAGTGCGTCGAAATTTATGATTTATTTGGAAAGAAAGTACATTGTGCGCTGCCAAAATAAATCACACCGAAGACGCTGCCAGGGCGCTGGGAAGAAGAAGAGAACGTTAGCCAACGAAAATCAAATAAATAATGTGAAACAGTGCAACATAAATTCGGCTAGAAACGAAGCTCTGGTGCCCTAATAAAACCCTAACAAAAGTGAACAAATAAAATTTTTTTTTTAAATTTTTTAGTGACTTTTTTATTGGATACTGGTAAGTATACAGGATCGAGGTCCCTTGAAATATATATTAAAACATTTGTTTTTGTTTGTAATTTAGAGTTCGTGTTTTATTTAAAGTTTTTCTTAGTTATAATAAATTGTCTAAGAAATAAATTAGCATATTTACTTATAATATTCTTATAGTATCTGTTAGATGTATTGTTATTTGCATATATTTTGTAATTAACTAGAAATCGTGAACATGTTTGCGTATGTAGACCTAAGAAATCCCTTTGAGAATAATTTGCACTAATATAAGATTTGTATAAGCTTTGCCATCCAATTTCTAATTTACGGAGTACCTAAAAGTATGCAGCATCAAATTTGAAAATTTGTTTGCATTTGAATCGACCTTTATACACATATAGGCAAAATTATATTCATGTGTTGCAAACAGCTTGGTTAAGCCTTTATGCCTGGCAAGAGGACTTTTATCGAGAGTCCCGTTCTGGGGGCAGGACTAGGGCCACAACAGTCAAGTGCCTTGGTCGGTCGCTGTTATCTTATCGTTCTTTTATGATGTACACAACGCCGCTGAGCGCAGCTATGAGAACCATTTGCCGGCAAGTGCCTGCCCTTGCAGCCTAGACCCCTTGGCTGCCCCGCGCTTTGACAGCTCTTATGTCTGTCTCCCTCCTTGCTTGGGCCGGGGCTGTCGGTTTTTATGAAGACGCTTGTTTACTTGGTTTCTGCCAAGGAGTCGTCGAGCTGCCGCCCGACTGGCCGGGACGGCTCGGGCCCGGCCTGGCAGGGCAAGTAAATCAGATTAAGTACCCGCTGCTCATTTTGATGAGTTGCAAGTGCCAACGAGGACGATGAAGCGAAGTACGCGCCACGTATCCAGATTAGCTAGCTGCGGGGCTGCAATCCTGTGCGGCTTTTTTATTTCAAATTGGATTTTTGCAACGGATATATGTGCTCGTTCTACATATATGTGCAAAAAATTTAATTAAAAAATGCGAACTGCGATGTTATTTAAGCTATCGAATAAAGGCGCGTATTTGCCTTTTTTTCCCTTTGAAGTGTGCAGCAAAAGCGAATCTGTTGCAAAATGTATAAAACAGAGACAAACACAGTTGTTTAGGGGCAAGAGAAAACCATATTGCTAAATTTGTGTATCGGAATCATAAGGTTTATAAAAATGGAAATATAAAGAATCTTATGCAATGTAAAATATATTTCATCAAAAAATACTTTTGGCATGGCCGTAACTATCAGTTACTACCTAAACATAAAGTAGAAATATATATTTCCATTGAAACTCTTAGATTTAAACATTAAAAAAACAGAGCGAATTTTTTTTTTACAATATCAAATTGATTTAATGTCGTGACGCATAAATATAGCCATTTTGCCAACTTTAAGTTGCCCCCACTTTATTTTGTACTATCATCAATAAAATATCGCAGCATACTTTTGCGAGCAGACAAAAAAATTTATAAAGCTTTTTCGAAATGCTTGCACGCAAAATCTAAGAAAAATGTTGACGCCCACTTGATGGCGACGGTGACGTCTGCTTCTGCTTCTTCTGACTCTACTTCGGCTTCGGCTACTGCTTCTGCTTTTGTCTACGCTGCTTAGCCATGTCCAAACACGTTAGGCCATCAACTGACACAACAGGCAGACAAACAACAACAGCAACAGCAACAAACAAACGGAGAAGCTGTCAGACAGTGTCTTATGTCACTGTCCATTAGACGCCATTGGGGGCTGGGGCTTAAAGCTGTCCAATGAATTGTTTACGGCGGCTTCCTTAATGCTGGAATACTGGAATATTCATTGAATCGGTATGGTCCTAGGTCTAGGCACAGTGCTGGCCAGAAGATGAATTTCATGGCTGCTTGGGCGCGAAAACACTTAGACAAATTAAATAATGCGCATACGCCATGTTGTGCGGTCGTTGAATTCAACTAATAGAAATTATAACACAATATTTGTCATTCACAGACAATTTAACAGATTCCACGATGATACGCAACTTCGGCAAGCATTTTATGATTATTGACTTGACTTGCGTTTTTTATGTTTTCTCGCGTTTTTATTTTTTTCTGTTCTTTGTTTTTTGTCTTTTGTTTATTTCAGCATTTTGAGTATTTATGCCTGGCCTTTTGTTTAAGGCTTTCGTTCCTGCTTTCATTCGCCCACTCCAAGTTCGCCCCAGCCAGCTGCTCGACCATTTCGCTGGTGCTAAGTAAATAAGTTTTATGACTTTTTTCGCTCGTGCTGTTTGCTGCCAGCCTCGTAAAATTGCGAGCGTCTGTGTCTTATGCTTGATTGATTTCATGGCCAACTTCGGCCCGACTTGCCAAGGTTTTGATTTTTTTGCGACTTATTTCCGATACGACAGATAGCATCGAGGCTTTGCACCGAATTTTGTTGTTGTTGGCCTAATAAATTTTGTAAGCTGTATTGCTTAGCAAAAATATTAACTTATTTAATTTATTTTTTGATTAATTATAGCTCTTAAAGTTGGCGAAAACCGACAGTTCTTATCAGATGTGTGTAGATTAACAATGATTTTAAACGCCTCTTCGAAAGAACCGCCTTTATATATAATACAGAGATAATCAATAACTCTGAATGTTCTTATTAAAAAATAATTGTTATTGGTGATGTGCAAATATTATATTCTTTTTTTCCGTTATTATTTATATTTATGAATCTTTTACTTTATATTAAAATTCGTACATAAATTTAATTTTCTTTAAAAAATCTGTATACAGAAAACACGCCTCTTCAATTAAGCAGCAGACTGACGGAATATTCCTTTTTTGATATATTTTTTATTTTGCACACATTTGGTGGCATTTGCATTGATATTTTTTGCTGCTGCTTTCAACAAATTGGGCGAACATGGTTTGTATCATTTAATTAAAAACTTTTTGAAGCGTTGACTTTTTCGGCCAAAGTCACAGCAGGCCACACATTTAAGCCACTTGAGCCGCATTGGCGCCTTAAATTAATTAATGCGGCGCTTCGAAGCATAAGAAAACATTTGCGCATGTTCTGGCATAATTAAACGGGGTTTTGCACACTCTCGGTTAAAGAAGAACCCAAAAAAAGGTGATTTCAATCTCTGCTTACTTTGCATTGATAAAATGGGTACTATGATTTTCTAAGCATGAATGTAAGTCCAATGGAGTTGTAATACCTTTCTATAGATCTATTCTAAAGAAATATAAGAGAAAAGTGTGCTGAAAGTTCATGCAAGCAACTTAAAGTTGACTTATGACATTTTTCTTTCTCCTTATTCCTAAGTTTTTGGGTTGTACTTCTCTGTAGAAAGAGTAATCGAATGTAGCTAACGTATTTGCTTATTAGACTTTTTTGCAGGGTATACAAGTAGATGCTCGACTTTGCTGGCCGTTTGCCGTGAAACAAGCAGCCCGGAATATTATTCGGTGAGTTTGGGAATCAGGTCCGTTGTTTCCGGGGCCCGGCCTTATGCTGAGCACTCAGTTTAACAATGGCAAACAAGTAAAGCGCCGCCAAATCCGCTTAAAGAGCATTTGTATGTAATGGCAGCAGCAGCAAAACCAAAACTCACTAAGCAGAGCGCTGGCATCTGCTCCGCCTGCTGCACTGCGTTGTTTTGCTTTTGTTGGTTTATTTGTTTTTGTTCTTTCTTTTTTACACCTTGCCATTGCTCCATTAGGGGATTTTGCATAAGTGACAAGCAGGCGAGACTGGGGCCACATCCTCGGCCTCATCGTCATCTACATCCATATGCGCCGCCTTATCCTCATCCACATTGCCATGCAAATCCAATGCCATGTGGGGCCATGTGTGAGTGGATCGGCTAAAGCCCCGGGCTAATGCAACATACAGACAGACATAAGGCGCTGCTAACACGAAGCGCTTGTCAAACGCTCCCCAGTGCAGGTCGACACGTTACACGAAAGTCGGAGAGCGGCAAGAGGGGACAGAAAGTCAGCTTGCAGTCTGCTGACTGATGTCTGGTGGCTGATGGCCGATGGCTGCTGCATTAAGATGCAGACAAAGTCACAGCTTCAGCTTAATTGAATGGCAGAGTCCCCCGCTCGGAGCTCCCCGATGGACATTGTTCGAATTCTGCGTGATTGGATAAATGAGTAAGTAGTTGTACATTTCCAATTACCAGCGCGATGGAAAGTTCGAAAGCAGACACGCATAACGTTTGACATATCAGTTTGGCGAACACTGCCAAAATCCCTTAAGGAACAAAATTAAGACATTTCCCTCTAAGAGTCAAGGGTGTTTAAGAGTAATTGTAGTTAAAAATCCACTTCACTGTTGGCATTAATTTTTATAGAAGTGAAAACTACATAAGTAGCGAAAATATAATTTATTTTACTAGTTATATATTGCTTAATAATGATTAAAACAGGCTTGTATTTTACTAAAGCCATTTATATTGAATTAGGCACTCTGATAGATTTTCAAGTCACATATGACCTTAATTATTCCCCACGCAGTTGGCTTGGGCAATTTCTTTCAGTATTTATTTCAGGTTCCGACTGCGACTACCGACCACGGAGGCGTTACAAATCAGGCGGACAGTCTAATAAACAATCAGTCAGCGACGGGCAAGCAGCGAAGGCAAAACATAAAAAGGAAACACGGGCATAAATAAATATGTGTACAGAGCAGGTGGGCGCACGGGTAAGTGATGCCCCTCGTTCCTGTCAAATGGTGGCGTCTACACCGCCACATGTTGCTTGGCTCCAGTCGTGCTTGTAGGCGAGGCGTATTTGATCAAAGCAATCAATTTAATTTCACAAAAGCAATTTATTACAATATCGAATGCGGGGCGTGGCAAAAGGCTATTGACCGGACACAGTAAAAAAAAAAACACCAACTAGAAAAGCATGGAAAGTGTGTGGCAGACACCGCTGCGTATACTTAATATGCGTATATGCATGTATTTAGGCAGTTACATTTGGGCGCACGTATCTTTCAAGGATGAAGCTATTTATAGCCTCGAAAAATTCAATATAAATGGCCTGAATTGATATAAATCTAAATCTGATTGTTATATAATAAATTTGATGACTAATTGGACATTTCATTCAATTAAAGCTTACTTTTATTTGTTATTAAATATTGTGAAGTGGTATTAATGCTCTATATTTAATATTTGAATATTATATAAAAATCAGCATAAAGCCACTTTTCCCTTTCAGTAACCTCATTGTTCGTGTTTGACGTCGAGAACAATTGCCACTTGAAGTACGCAACATGGCCATATAATTTTTAAGCAGTTGAGATATAGAGAAAGGAGGAAACAAGAGAGAAAGAGAGAGAGAGAGAGAAATACCATTAAAGTTATTGACGTTGTCTTGTGCGTGTGCACAGAGATCAGCATCATTAACACTATTTTCCCTAGGTGGTGCTTCAGAACGATGACGACTGCCTAGGTTGGGGCTGTGGGAGCTGTAGGGAACTGGGTAAACCGGCCGACACTTGGCACAGCGAGTCGAGTTTAGTCGAGTTCAGTTTGCTTGCCACAATCATTACGCACACTTAAGACTTCGCCTGACAGTCACATGCTGACAGCGGTGTCGCTGACACCGCCCAAGGGCCAAGTGGTGCCTAGGTGGGGTAGCCCACTCGAAAAAAGGGACATTTCTGCGTGCGCTTGTTGGTCGTCATCTACACTTTAACGCACTTTTATACACTTACCAAAGAGCATGTCAAGTGGTTGGCCTGGCCTGAATGCCAGCAAATCCAAATAGAAATCCATTTAATTTTCAACTAGTGGAATGTTTGCACACCCCCTGAAACACACACACGCACACACATGCGAGAATATTCTATGGTCTGTCCTTAGTTTTCCTTTTTCTCTATCTATCTCTGCTTGGCTCGGCCCGGCGTTGCCCGCATGTTTCCCTAACATTAAATTCCACATTTTCCATTTATTTCCCTGTTGGTTGGGTTCTTCAAAGCAAACCAAAAACAATTTACTATACTGACCATTTACATTGTTCACAGCCATAGATAGTTTTCTGTGACATTTCCAAAATCATTTTCTACACAATTTCTAACAGTGTTTTATACACTTTTTTTAAAATTTATTTTATGAACTTAACTGCTTTTTTCCTTGAGCACCGCGCTTGCTTTAAAACCTATGTTTGTCAAACAAGCTAAAATGAGATGAAAATGAATTTTAGAACCCCATTTATGCTTTTATTTATTTTTAAATTGCTTCTTAAAACAGGTGAAAGCACCATACCCAAGTGTCGAGTAATTAGTAAAATGCAATTATAAATATAATTAATTTTATCATTTTTGTTCTCTTATTATTTTATTTATTATTTTGTTATTTATTTATTTGTTTACATTTTTACTATAATTTAAACAGCTCGTTTTGCCTGTCGCACACATTTGTACAACCTGCTTTCTCCCTCTTTGGCTAAGGGGTATGAGATGCCAAACAACCATTGCAGGGCTCATTAATTATGTGCCCTATTCGCTGTTAATTCAAATGTCAAACAGTCGAACAGTCAGACAGTCAGCACCGTGACACGCACACTGAATGGCGTGCAAATTGCATTATAGTCGTGCCAATTTGCAGGCTCATTTTTGTGGCAGCAAATGAGCTGCGTTTGCACCCGCACTCTGCCACCCCTCAACTGAGCAACCATTGAATACGGTACGAATAGTTTCGGTTGTGTGCTTATTTTGCATAATGGACTGTAATTGGTAGCCAAAAGTGTGGGCCAGTCTGTTGCGGTTGTATTGTTGAAATTCTTGATTCCACCCAGTGCGTATACGTAACAAATTTAGGTTTTCAACAGCGCTAATTGCTCGAGACGATGGAGATTCCAAACAGTTGAAGAGCAAAAGGGACAGAAATAGGCGAAGGGAAAACAACATCCCGATCCCATGTAATAATTGACTTTAGACCCGATTGGGATATATTACATTTCTGAATAGCCCTAATATAGACGACTTTTCGTTGTAATATACATATATAATAAGTATATAGTTGTAGTTGGCCTATGTTCAAAAAGTGTTTTATCTTTTAATTATATTGTGGAACAGCACGTACTTACCATAGTTGTAGGATCTTTAATCTGTTAGGCCTTTACGTATCCGTGTTGAATAGTTCATTTTCGAAAAAGTCATAAAACTCGGCCATTCCTGTTTTATGCGCATTTAACAAAACAAACGCAAAGCACATGACAAATGAAACGTTTGTCATGCAGTAGCGGTCACACACATACTTGCACGCACACACCCACATACAAAAACTAAACACTGGTCCGAGTCCTGCCCATCATCTTAGAGGCAGAGGTCATCGGGTTTGCCTGTTTTGCTTTCGCGTTGTTGTTTTTTTTGGCTTTCAGTTTAGGTTTATGTTCGCACGCCCGCGGGTTAGGAACGCAGGGGGGGGTTGGTTTCAAGTCCATGACGGCCAGCGACTTGCGTGGAGCTGTGAATTAAGAATGGGAATGGGAGGTGGGTGGGCTGCGGGGCAAACGCACGTAGAGCATACGTGTCGGCCTGATTGCAAATAAATGCTCGGATGTGTGTGTGTGTGTGTTTTCTTGTTGTTGCTACTGTCGGAGATGTGTGATGGTATTTTCGTGCTCGATTTGGAAGGGGCCGGGGAGGTGCGTTGGGCAGGCGTTAATACGACGCATTTTGTGTTCAACTTTTCACTTTCAGATTTTGGCTTTCGGTTTTTATTTTCCTTTTAGCTCTTTTGTTATTTGCTTGCTGATCGCAGTTCGCTTTCTATTTATTTATTTATTTGTTTGTTTATTTGTAATTGTTAGCGTTTATGTGTTAAACTGTTTGGTTATTCATTTGAAGTGTGCAAACGTAAATGGTATTTACCACATGTTGATTGCTTGTCAACCCAGAAAAATTAAACCCGATGCGCTGAAAATTATGCAATTTATTTAAAGATCTCAACTCAATGGCTTTCAAAGGTATTTTTCATTACTGTCTCAGAAAATACGTCTACTATTTTGTTATTAACTTTGTAGGACAACTTAAACTTTGCCCTTAACTAGCTGACCTAAAAATAAGCTTTGAATAAACTGCAATTTGTGGCTATTCTGGTATGCAACAAAAGCTTTTAGAAGGCAGCCTGAACACTTTGTGGCTGGCTTGCGGTTGCGGCAATATTATTAGCTTTTATGACTTCAATTTTGCGACAACATAAAGAAATTTGTATTTAAGTCCTTGGCAACCAAAAAATAGTGAGTGGATTATATTGGGTTTTCAACAAACTAATTATATTGTTGCCCACAGCCACAGCCAAGAATAACAATTCCTGCTGCCAGCTTGTAATTGCTTTCGGATAATTCAAAAATGTCCATCAGATATTCATGTTTGCAGCTATTCACCCCTTGTAAATCAACATAAACCTTGATTTATAGTGCAAAATATTTAATTACGTGGCAACGAGGCCCTAATGTGTCGCATATATCAAGTGCACACCGTAACAGCAGCGACATTGAAATTAATTTATGCCAAACGGCATGCAAAGTAATTGCCCCGAATTGGCATGACCGCAAATGTGAGAAGTGTATGCGAGGGAAGGAAAGGGGTAGGTAAGCGGGAGGGCCAATGGGTCAGGTGAAGGCGGCAGGTCGTTGAAACATTATGCATGACTTGCCCTAGCTCTGGCGCTGGCTCTGGCTCTGACTCTGGTCACATGCTAAGCAGCCAGGCAATGCATCAATATTGAAATGGAGCCAGCAGCCAGCAGCCACCAACCAGGAGGCAGCCAGCAGATTGCAGATTGCATCAGAGCCCATTAGGCGCACAGAGTGCTGAACGTGACCTGGGCAAAGAGTTGGGCCGGCGTCGTGTGATCGATGCCGAGTGCATGGAGCATCAGGCACTCTCATCCCGTGGCTTGTCTTGCCACACATCAATGTCTGCTTAGCTGAGCATCCACTGTCAAAGTTGAATTACAAATGAGCCCAAGTCGAGAGCCAGCATGGCAGCTGCCTGTGCTGATGCTGACAGTTTTTCACAAGTGAGAGCTCCGAAGGTTTATCATTGTTTGGCCTGGCTGTTGAGCACATGCCCCCCATCCTCAGGCTTCCATAAAGCCATTGGGAAACTTGCAATATAAATAGCAACTCACGTGTGTCTGTGTGCTGTTTCTGTTGTTGCTTCCCATTGAAGTTTGCGACAACTTTCGCTGTGCAACTTTTGCCTTTATCTGCAACTGCACCGGGGCATACCAGGTACGAGTAAATATGCATAATTAATTTTTTAAAAATACTATCAGCATTGTGCAGCACCTCAATGCATGCTGCAATTCTTTTGTGTGCTTTCTCCTTTGTTCTGCATTACATACAGCCGAGTATGGTAATCAATAAGAGTGCGAGCGAAGTGTGGAGGACTTAAGCAGTGTTCCATAATTTAAAATCTCTTGTTTTATGGCTTAAGAGAGAACTTGAATACAATTAAATATTATGAAGTTGTTTTATGTTATTTGTATTATCTAAAAGTAAATATAATTGTACTAAATAACTGTCTATAGTATGCTGGATATAAAACAGCCTTGCAACTGTATTATTATATTATTATTTAATAATATATGCACTTTATTTAAAAAATCTATTTAAATTTAGTACTTAACTTTTATTTAATTTTATAAAAACGAAAATTATGTAGTTTTTTCCCAAATTCTCCATCAGCTGTTTTCATTACATAAAATGTGTTTTATTTTTGTAAGGAGGGAAATGCACGTGAAACGGATTTCCAATTTCTCGTCCGTAGGTTCAAATTTCAAAAAACCGACAACAAAAGCTCGGCGCATATGCCACGACCCCTTATACCGTGTTCGTGGCACAGCCGATTGTCTGCCACTTCCGCTCTAAAGAACATTTTCAATAAAATGCGCAAAAATTTGCATATTTATTTGAGTTGTATGTTTGCTTCCATCGCTGGTCGCGTAACTCAAGACGGAAAAGCCAAATTAAAAAGTCATTTCAAACCTTTAAACGCAAAACGCAAGTAAATTATGTAAACATTATGGTTGGCCCTCGTCGCAAAAGCAAAAGGACAACGGGCCGCAGGACGATGCTGTACAAAAAATCTTAACCAAGGTCATATGCGCCGTGGTTGCCGTCGTTTTTCTTGCTCCGCTCTCTGCCTAGAGGCAATTTGATGAGAATTTAACTTTTTTATTATTATTATTTTTTTTTGAATGGGGCGACTTCCTGGGGCGGTGGGTACAAATGACACTAATAATTTCCATTTAAATGAAGCCATGAATAAAAAGCAATTGCAAGTATACTTTGTTTTTTTTTAAATATATTTTTTGTCTATTTTTTGTATAAGGGAAAAGCGTTCTGTCAGATGAGTTTTCTATTGGAGTCATGGCTGAAGGGGCGTATGAGTTACACGTTTCATGGAATGGAGATGAAAGCGTTAAACAGGCTAAGAAAAAGGTTGAGTATAGTTTTAAATTATAAGAATCATATTTAAGAGATTATATTATATATAAATGAAATATTTTAAATCCGATTTAATAATAGACTTAAAATAAAGGTAACCAATTTAAATCGGGTGACATTTATGTATGTGCTGGTACGGACAGGGTATTTCCGACTCGAGCACTCTCCGCTAAAGCATTTGGAAAGTTTTTAATTGGCTCTCACATTAATGTACTTTTGTAGTAATTAAATGGAATATGAAATTTTAATGCACAACAAGTGTTATGTTTTATCGTACTTTTTAATAAATAATTTCCAATTTCGTTTCCATTCATTAGATTAGCTAATTTAAAGCTGCAATATAATAGATTTTAATTATCCATTTAAATTAAGCTGCCTTACTTAAGCTTTGTACTGTTTTTGACACATTATATTGACCTGGTAATTATGAACTGCTTTGTCTATAAATCCCCCACATGTTGTCAATACAGGGGTTAAACACAGTTTATAAGCGACATTTGGCTCTACATACACACACACAGACACACACACTGATCCAGGGTTCTGCTCTGTCATGTCATCTAAATGTCTTAAATGAAAACTTTCTAACCACAATCACGAAACATAAATCAGTTAACTTGTAAACAACACAAAGAAACACACACACATGCACACATAGAGAACTCTTCCAAATACCTGAACACCTTGGCCTAAGAGTGTCTTGCATGTGTGCGTGTTTTATCGCAAACTTTGCACATGTCTCCAGCACCTCATTTGCAAAACTGAAAGTCAAAACTTGTCTAAAGTTGCTGCCTGGTTTCGTATATATCTATATGTATATATCTTTCCCACTCTCCTGCGCTGTCTATCTCTCTTTCCCGCGCTGGTGTTGGACTTGTCAAGGAATATTGCCACAACTTGGGCTAAGGCTTGCTCTTTGATGCGTTGGCTCTTGTGTGATGTAAAATAAATTGACATTTAGTTGTCAATGCTCTCGTCGTCTCTGCCCCTCTGGCTCTCGGCACCCTGTCGTGAGCAATCTCAGCTGCAGGTGTCATCACGTGTTAATAGATAGTCAACGCTCTCGACTCCCTGAAATGTACTTGCATATTTAAATTTTCGTTCCTTTAAGCTGGCAGGCAGCCCTGGCTTCCAGTTGGGCACCTTACAACCAGGACAACAACGTGGCAGCTTGACACCCACCACCCGCCACGTTGACAGATTTTGGAGGCACTCGGCTCGGTCTTGGGGCCCGTGTGATGAATTTACCGCACATGTCTGTCCCCAGGCGGTTTTTGTTGCGCTACTCGGCTGCTGTGATTGCAATCTGGCTTTTCGCAGGTAAGCTAAAAACATTTAATATATGCAACTCATGCAGACGCCCTGCACCTCGTATCGAATAATGAAATATGATGAATTAATGAGAATTTAACGTATTTTGTACAGTACTATAAAAATAAAGTTTAAAAATCAGACTTGCTTTCTGTATATAAAATTGTGTATAATATTGTATATGGGCATTTCCACCAAAATGTCCACCGCGACCCAATTTAAAGTTCATGAAATCACATTATTGTTTAATATTATCATAAAGAAATAGTCAAATTTAACTAAGTTTAACAATTTAAACATATAATCCAGATCAGTTTCTCTTCTTTTGATATACAAAATATACTCCACAAAATGTCTTTAGCATCAAAAATAATCTAAAAAAAATATGCAAAGGATGCAATGTAATCCAGAATTACTTTACAATTTGACATTGAAAATATTTCGACATTGAAAAGATTATTAGATATCAGTGTGTGACAAATTAGATGTGCGAGTGCGTCAAAAGTTGATGTAACCCCTTTGTTTTTTTTTTCAAAATTGGCTAAAATTTAGAATGGGGATTTTTTGAATGCCAATCGATAGTGTCGATCTGTACGAGTATAAAAATTCGTAATATGATCTTCTTTGCCTGAGTTATGCAGGTTTTACTTGTTGTAATCAGCTTTAAATGACTCTATCTTGGCTTAATAAAGTCCGATATCGGAATGATACACCTCTTTCGACTAGTATAAATCTATAGATTCAAACTGCATTACAAGTTTTTGTTTTTGAGATTTTTGCGATTTTGGCAAAAAATGTGATGTGTATTTGGTTTTGTTGGTGTTTGTAATTATAACAAAATAAAAATTGCATTACAAAAAATGAGCAATGTAAAAAAAATTATTTTTAACACATGTCCGATGAGTAAGAAGTTTACTATTTCTTTTTTTGCCTGACGGATGTTTTCTACTTCAAGTTTAAGCTCTATTTTCCTCTTAGATTTTATAGCCATCTTGAGCATTTGTACTAAGCAAATATACATATTGCTAAGCAGCTGCCATGAATACCCAACTAGCTGGCAAGTTAATGCAATTAAGGCCAATCCAATTTGTATTTTTTCATCAGCTTAACACCCGGCTCTCTCTCAGTTTTCTCATATTTTTTTTGAGTCCTCGTTTCTAATTCCATTACGAAAACTGCAAGCTTGTTAATATTACCTGATGCTCTGTTGGTTGCCAGTTACCCTTCACCCAACCTTTCAACTTACACACATTCACACTCGGCATTGTTGTTGTTGTTGTTGTTGCTGGTTTGGCCAACAACTTTTGTTCTAATAACCTTTGCAGCTCATATAGAGAGCGCCTTAATGTGTTTTTGTTTAACATAAGCAGCCAAAGCGTTGCCCCCATGTGAGCTGTCAGCCCCAGTGCCAGCCTGCTCCCGCTCGTGCTCCTCCTTTCCAAGACCTCCATTAGCAGCATCAAAGTACAGCCAGCGCACTTAGCATAATAGCTAAGCCAAAATCGAGAAACGCTCGACAATAAATTGGTCGAAAAGTTGTTTCTCTTATTTCGGCGAAGAGAGAGCGCTTCGGCGAGCGGAAGAGCTTAAGAGCGAAAGCTTTCGCAACGTGCAACAGGCCGTCGTGACTCTTGCGCCTTTGGTCCCCTGTTTGGTTTTGACAAACGTGCTTTGATTTCGCGCAACAAAACTTCGTCTAATGCTGAAATAGTGCCAAGAAAGTGTGAAACAAAGAAACTGAAATTTACTTTAATGCGACAACAATTCAGCTCGCAAATTTACGATAATTGCGACAATTACATTTTGCAAATGTCGCTGCAAACAAGTCGACAGAATCAGCCCACAGTTCGCAGTCCTTGTGCCCGTTGTCCTCTATGACAAATAGTTTCCTCCCAACCCATCCCTCGTGGCTATAAAAACAAATTGAAGCCATTGACTTGAGAAAATCTTGGCTGGCATTGCATTAGCTCTGCTTGTCTCTCAAGGTTTTATAAATTTCAATTTGTTAAATGTTTAGCATACTTTGGGGCGCAACGCAGCGCCCAGCATCCGACGCGACATTCACGCAACTCTGGCTACAATCGTAATCAGCGACATTAGTTTATCTCGTCTAGGATGTGGGTGTGAGGGTGCATAATTAGGTTGGAGTCGGTGCTAGGCTAAGTGTGTGGCGCAAATCGTGGCATGAAGTTTTTGAGTTTGAAGGAAACTTAAAGGAATGGCAAATTATTTCTCACAGCTTAGCGTATCGTAGATAATATATACGTCAAATTGAGTTATTTTAACTACATAAATTAAATGAGATTAATAGATAAATTGACTTTAAATTTTATATTATTTAAAAAGCAATGATGATATTGGAGTTTTGAAAGATTTTATTTAGTAAGCAAATATCAAGAGAAGTGCAAGCAAATAAGAGAGAACGAAAGGGTTTTAGCTTCTAATTTAAAGTTTGCAACAAGGAATGTAATGGATTTTGAATTAAAGGATTTTGATATAATCGTGGCTGTAAGTCCAACCAAAATAGTCGGTGGTTCGCTCTACAGCTCGAGTCAATGCTTTATTTTAAGATTCAGTTCTTAAACTATTCGTTTTTAATTAAACTAAAAATGGAAACACATTTAAATATTTTTGGTTGTTTATAATAAATTAAAAATTTAGATTTCCGGCCACAGACTGGCCCGATTTAAAACAGAATTACAGCCTTGGTAAAAATATGATAAGACTAAAAGCAATGTGAAATCAATGGGAATACAATATTGAGAACATGGCTGTGTAATTGTATTCAATGATGATTTCAATCAAGCCGCTACTGAAACATCATTTATATCATATTCATGGAAAATTCAATTAGCGCACATCCACACAGAAACACACACAGCCACACAATGATAGCGCACAATTATTGCGTGTCATTTTTATTGCTCATACGACATGTTGTGCACACAAATATCCTACGCATATATAAAATACATATTCAATTGAATTTGGTATATTGACTTTTGGATAATTATTGAGCACATACTCATTATCAACGTCAACATCATCATAATGTGCTTACAACGATCCGCAGATCAATTTCTATTAGAACATGTCAAGCATTAAAGCTAATTAATCAATTTTGTTGCGCCGAAATAGTGAAATTTAAATTTTAAGTGTTTACGTATAAGCAACAAATCGAACAAATTTTAAGCTTAGCATAAATTTTCATGTTGATTTTTATGTGTGCTTTATTTCATTGCGGTTGGTACTGCAAATTGTCAAACCACAGCAATTTATCAGCTATGTCGACCGACAATTGCATTATTAATGGCAGCTTAGACCACATGCAGTTGACAACGGGTCCACACCCACACACACACACACACGAGCACGTTGTAAGGGCCTTAAAACCTTAACCAGTCGCTCTGCAGGGAACCGAGAGAGCAGCAGCACCCACATTTACAACAATAAACCAATTTAAAGAAACCTTATGTAAACAGTTTTATAATGGATTATATATGTATGTGCGGATTATATACCTACACATAGGTATGGCGCTTGTATGTCTACGTGTGTGAGAGTACTTGTGAACCAAGAGGTGGGCATTGGGCAACTGTGGAAAATTTGAAATAATAATACCAAATCATTTTTTTTAAACTTTTATTTTGTTTTAAATTATATAACACGTTCATTCAATTTTCAATAATATAAAACGGTTAAACTGTGATTTTTAAATATTACTGTTCAAATACTTGTAATTTCACGAAATTATTTTAATTTACTTCTTTTTTAATTCGAAATATTTGGGTGTTTTTTAAATGTAATAATTGTTTTATTTGGATATATTAAAATTTTTTTATAATTTAATTTATGTTCGTTTTATTCTCGTTTATAAGTTGTATTGACTTCTTTTTCAAATATGTTGTGTCTTAGATCTGTTTTTGTAAATTGTTGTTGAATTTTGTTGAGTGGGTAATATAGCCTAACCATGGTAAGCTCCTCGATGTTCAAAGACGCCCGGATTAAATGTTAGAAATTCCAGTTGCTTGGACTGATCTCAAACGTTACGACGCGTTGGTCAGCTTACCATATGCTCATGTGCGCATATACACAAATACATGTACAGTTTGTATGTACAACATTGTACAAATATGAGTACAATCTACCATGCATTAGCCCGCATCCCGTGGCTGTCAAGCTGTTGACCACCTCTGGCGATTCCTCCTCCTCTCAATCTCTCTTGTTTGCTCTTCCATGCTTGGATCTGCTCCTGACGCAATTGGCTGCTATTGTCAGTGGGATTTGCTGACCACACACCGCAATCCCAAAGAATCATTAGCGAAAGCAGAGTTTTGTGAACATTTCTATGCACTGCGACTGAAACTTTTGTTGGCTGTTGAAGACATTGCTAACCGGGAAAATCTTAATACCATTTTAGATTTTAAACTAGCTTAATGTAAATAAATAAATAGATTTACGGTCTATAAGAATTATAACGCTTTTAATTTATTTTACAAATAAATATTGTAAATATCTTTCTTCTTCTTAAACTGACAAACTTAGCGAGATATTCATCAGGACATCTAAATGTTAGGAATACAAAAACTATTACATAATAGCTTGTGGGAGATGTCTAGAGACGACAGCACTTAAGTTGCAACTCGCCGCACTGCGAACCTGTGCCTCTGTGCTGATTGCTATTCCAATTTAGTGAATTTAAAGCTTTAAATTGCTGGTACGCTGTATAGAATGTATGCCTTTAGCTCTGATATTTAGCTCTTATATTTGCATTAAATTGAGGGCCACTCTTTTTTTTTTAATTTTTTTAATATTTTGAGAGCAAACTTGGAAACGAGATTTTAATACTAAGCAAAACAAATATATTAATAGCCCAGAGCTAAGCAGCCTTGGAAGAATGCCCTTTGCGAAGGGAATAATAAATGTGAGCCGAAATGAGATGATGTCTAGGCAACGTCAACGCCCAGGCACGTTGACTCTCAGGGCACACACATTCAAATCACGCATACGCCGCGTGCGCATATCAATATTTTTTGTTCCTTTTTGTTTTTTTTTGTTCTGACAGCTGTCAGCGCTCGTCTGTCTGTCAAATCAATTTATGCTGTCATATAATTATATAGTCGCTGTAGGGCTGAATCAATTAAAATAGCGTCTGTCTGCACAAAAATTAAAATTGATTTGCAAATTGAAAACGCCGCGAGCTGCTGCACATGTCAAGGGGAAGCACCTACACGCATCGAAAACTTAATTTCCCCCGTGATAAGTCTTTGCATTTGCCAAACAATCACTTGTTTGGAGCCTTCACTGTTTGCCTTTTGTACATTTTAACGAATCCGCTTGCAGCATATGCAGCATCGCCGCCATTGTTTGGCCACGTTCTCAGGTGCCGCTGCCGCATCAGTCGTTTCAAGTGATTTCCGTCCCAAAAGCCCTAACAGGCGTTGCCATTCCACATACCAATGAGGCGGGCTTTCAGTTAACTGGGCCATGTTCTGTGTCTGCCAACACGCAATGCGCATTTTAAGTACAATTTAAGCACATTTTCAATGTGGCCAACATGGAGGCAGACAAACATGTAAGCCGGGAATGTGTTGACTGAGCCGCTCCAAGAGGACACAAAATGTGTCCTTTGAAATGATAAACGGTAATGTTCTATGTGAATCTTGACTAACTGAATTCTACTCTGAAAAAGCGAAGAACAAATGTGCAATATATAAATTTTGTATTCGAAAAAGATAATATGTAAAGTTACAGTTTAAAATAGCATGTTTATTTTTTGGTGTAAAAAGTAGAAGCTGAAAGGGTGTTTAAGAATTTAAGATTAACTTACTTTAATCTGATTAATAAGATATAAAAAAATTACAATCAAGAAGTCTATCAGAAGCTATCGAGATTTTTTCCAATAATCCACAATTTATTTGTTTCGATTTAATAATAATTTACTTTAATATTACCTCAATGTATTGAACAACTTGCAAAAATCCGACAGTATTTTAACTTTATTCCTGAACTCTGACATTAACACTATCGACAATCGCTTCAAGTCATAAAACTGGCAGTTTCCTTGGCTTATGGCTTAGTATCAATTCCGCAGTTTAATTTCAAGCTGTGCACTGGAAACAAATTAAAATTTTATTGACTTCAGAATTGGTAACTCTGTTAAGCCAATGCTTTGCATAAAATTTTAATTGAGCTGCCTGCCTTGATTAATTGGCAAATACAAAGCAACCAGCAACCAGTTCTTACTCAGCAACCCTCTCGCTCCACCCGTGCGAAACCTCTTTTAATGACAGCCACAGGTGCGATGTTTACCAGGCGAATTAAACAAGAGTAACCCGTCCCTCCGTAAAATATAAATATATATATACCTTTTTGCCAGTTGGGCCATACATTTGCTTAATGGCCAGTTCTCAAATTAGCAGCTCATTCAAAGAGCGGCAGGCAGCTGGTTTAAAAAACATTTTAATGTTATGCCTGAGCATTGCCCATAAATAAGCCAAGGGGTCGCATAAATTTGTGAGAAAACCCTTTGCTACAAATTTCGTTTTTCAATTCGATTAGATCTGTTTATCTGTTTGTACAAATGGCTGTCGAGATGCGTAAATGTTTCAAGTTCTTGAAATATGTTCAAACTAAAATTCTGTTCTTTGCCCGATTCGAATGCTGTGCAAACTTTGAACTGGCTATGGATTCAATGAATTTATTCATTAGTTCGCTTTGATATGCACTTCAGCGCCCACTGCCCACACACATCCAGATGTGGACCACGCCCCAGTCAGTCGCTTGGTTACACATCAAACTAAACAAACAAACTTAAATGCTATTTGCCACTAGACAGCACTTCACACTGGTACTAAACTATGTAAACAACGCATTATGTACATACATTTAGATAGATGTGTATAACATTTTTAAAATTTAAAATTACATTTTTTTAATACTTTCCATTGTGGCGAAAAGGAACCTAAAGTTAATTATTTGACGTATATGTGTATCACACATTAATTGATTTGTTTTAGGACTTTCAGACTGCGCAAAAATATATTTAACAAAAAACTCAATTTAGCGCTCAAATTTTGAATTTGTAGTTCGATTGTTAAATCTAACTCCAGGGTAACTTTAAGTTAAAAATTGTCAATTATTGAATTTCAATATGTTGTTTCAATTGATAAAATTCGTTACTTTCATAACGGGATTTTTAAAATTCTCCCATTGATACATATATTTCAATTCTTTAATATATGCTTTCAAGTCTAAAATATTCAACTGGGATTATTATTGAGAACAACCTTATATTTATTACCTGCTCCAATGTGCAGCTGACAGCCAGAGAGTCCGAGAGAGGAAGAGAGCATGTGCAAGCGGTGTCCAGCAGCTTGCATCCTGTTTCTGCCCATGAGCGTGAGCAACACTCACATCCACACACACACACACACACACACACACACACACACACACACACAGACTGACAGTTTAGCGCACACATGAGTTGCCAACTTAAAGGCTTAGAGGTGTGCGAACCTGGGCCCAGCTAATGCGATTTATTTTTATGGCCAATTTGCTTGATTAGGTTTCGATTTTCATGCGCCCGTTGCACTCGGTGCTTTTGCAGTCCAGTTCATTAAAGTTGCGCGGCAGCAAAGTTTTTGAAACCCAACAGCAGCAACAGCAGCTGCGAAAGGACCAAACTTTTCACTCGCTCGGCTTTCGGTGCCGGTTAATAATGCGCCAAATGGAAAATTAATTAATAATTTGCTAAGCGCAAGCAGCAAACAAAACAATAAAACAACAATTGCGTTGGCTAACTGAATTCAAGTCTCTGACAAAGCCACGCACTCAATTGAAACGCCGCAGTCCTCTTGCGAGTGTGTGTGTGTGTGTGTGCTAGTGTGGGTGTACGCTTGTGCGCCTGTTGATGATTTGCTGTTGCTTTATTTCTGCGCACGAAAGTATGCAACAGCATTGAGAACGTTCAGGCAAACAGCCAGAAGGCAAATAAATAAAGACAACAATTATGCCCAAACCAACTGATCGATCAAATAATGCTCTGTAATCATTAAAACAATATTTTGTTGCGATAATAGTTTGGGTAACTATTGCATCACAGCGCCTAAACTTTGATAAAATACTAGAATAATAGCATTAAGAAAGGTATCATAAAAAAAATGTTAAATGTCTGTTGTTTATAACTACATATTGACTTGACATTGAACCTCTATAACTGTCATTAAATTTTTTTCAATCAGTTTAATAATATCTAAGATTGAATTAATTTTCTATATCTCGTATTCAATTCTATTTTCAAGCAGTTAAATATTTCATTTAAGTTACGTGTTTTTCTATTTAAATTTTTCTATCTTTAGAGTATAATAAAAATGGAGCAACCGTGATTCTCCAAGCGCTTATGTGTGAGTTGCTCAGGGGAAAAACGAGAAATACCGCATGACATTATGACATTTATGTGCCATAAAAATATGCTGCACGCCTTTGTGGTCCATCGTGCGTATGTTGTTCGCCCCTCGCGGCGCAGGAACTAAAAAATGTCACAGCGTCCACATAGATACACACATGAGCATATATGCAGGCATTTGTATATATACATTTGTATGTCAATAGTATGCAAGTGTTTTTGCGGTTGTGTGGATGTACAATATTCTATCGTATATAAAATATTCCACTGTGGCACCCAGGAGACGCCGTTTCTCCCCGAAAATAGATGTAAGCCAGAAACCCTTCGTTGAGCGTCAGGAAATGTTGTCAGCATTTTTTTACTTTTTATTTTTTATTGTTATTTCTATACATAAAGCGTAGAACGCGTTCTCATGCTTCTCAAATTGATCAAATGCCTCGGGGCACTATGGTGTTGCCAAGTGCATGTGGCTTGGCTTAATTAAAACAGCTTCGATGTACATAAGTAATATTTTTTATATATATACATATATTTGTATGTAGACGTGTCTGCCAGCATAAACTAAAAGTGAACAAATTTTCTATGGCAACTTGTTAGCTAAGGAGCAAGTAATCACGATAAAGGCAATAACTGGAACAAGAGCAGCAAAAACGCTATCGGAAACGTGACTAAATCAGGTTTGCCAATAAGACACGAAGCCAGCGAGGAGGATATCATTGCCAGGAGCATTTTCTGGATGCGTATGCCCGGCAAAGATGAAGAAATAAATATAATATAGTAAAAGGCGTCGCTTCAAGCGGCATTGAACTGTGAAATGACTTCATTAGTAAAAATATTGTGTGTAGTCCTCGCATAAAACCCTAACTGAGCTCATAGAGGGTATGATTTATTGCTTATGTCCTTATAGATACAGACACATATATATCCATACAGACACATATAAATATATGTATTAAAATATTACTTGTCCTAGAGGGAAGCGACATGTCCCCTGTCACCATGTCCCCCACACGATTTCACACATTTCAGCAGCTTGTGTGCCAAAATTTATGTAAATTTAACAAGGACAAAACCAAAAGGCACCAAAAAGTTGGTCATACGAGTAGGAAACATAAAGCGCAAATTAATTGAGGCGACAAACAGGAACTCGGCGACATTGGGAAAAAAGGAAAAACGAGGACTCTGCTGTTGCCTTTAGTTAATTTTTTTTTTTGTCTCATGGCAATTGGGCAAAGGGTCGGAAATGGCAGGAAGTGGCTGGCAAAAGCGATGCTTGATTCCGGTGTTTGCTTAGGTGCCGTAATTATCTTATGATACGGCGATTCCAGTTAGATAACTGAAATTCAAAGGGCTGATTATAATTTGAATATGTGCGTTATATATTTTTGATGTTGGCATAATGCTTTAATTTGCTTTAATGTGCTTGATATCAGATATATTCAGCTTTATGTGCTCTTTCCTTATATTTCTTCTGCACCTATTCATAGTTTGATTTGCTGGTGCACAAAGAACATTTAAGAGTAGACAGCATTTTGGCTGCCAACAGTTCAGGGGTCGCTTTAATCTATGCCCTTATCACACCAGAGCAGAGCCAGAGCTCTTGATAAATCTTTGCTATTTGATAACATAACCTGCTTCACACAGTCCTAACACCCAAATCAAAATGTTTTGTCCTTTCTTAAGGGTGTTACATATAAGAAACAAAAGATAGGGCACAAACAACAAAACAAGTAAAATGATCTAGTCGAGGGGCCTCGACTAGGAGATACACTAAACCCTATCATAAAATGTACACAGGGTACAGTCAGCAGCTAGTTCAAAATCTTAAAAAAATACAAGTGCGAGTGCTCTACTTGAAAGTGCCCGATTAGGAGATAAAGACCACTGAAGACAGCATACAGGGTATCTTCTAGTCGAATGCTGTCGAATAGAGCACTCACTTGACTTCTTTTTTGTTGGTATTTTGCATTTGTTGCCGACTTTTATGAGCATCCTTTTTTGTGCATATCTTTTTTATCCATTTTTGTATGCCACTGTACTTCGGCCACTTACTTTTTATAGGTTTCATGCAGATAGCTTTACGTTAACTTATATTATTGCACATACTTATAAGTGTACTTATAAAGTTGCGTTGATAGTCACTTTCGGCGCATATTTATTTACCTTTTTTGTTGCGCTTGCACATTTTTGCGATATCCTTGTCGTTCTTGATGAAAAGAGTGAATTACCCAATTCGTTACCCATTTCATTATATATTCTTTTCCTGCTCCCTGTTGCCAGTTCCCTGTTCATTTAATATATTAAATCACCCTCGTCAATCAAATGCGTTGACATGCAACGGACGCGTAGCTTGGGCCAGCGTAAGATTATTGTGTTTAATAAAAAATTAAGTGCAGGGTTCAAAGTTGAAACATTTGCCAGCTGCTTTAAGTAAATGCACGAAGCGCACAAAAAAATCGTTCATTCGCCACGTTTACCGCGTTGCCAATGCGCGTCACGTTTCAATTGTTTCAATGTGTGCGTGAACAAACATGTAGAAAAAATATTAAGATATAGCAAAAACCATACTATTATATAGTACATTACATATGTGCGTGCAGTAGCCAGCAGAGTACGGTCACAGCAAGGACAAATGTCAACAAGTGCAAGGACATAAACGTTATCATTACGTGGCTAACTGTAATTCGAGAAGGAAAGATACCAGCAGTTGTTGATTTATTGAATATTAAGTGCTCCAATAAAAACCACTTACCCTTTCGTTTTTTACAGCTCACAAGCAAACAAACAGTATCATTTTCCAAACTAACAAACATTTGCAATGCACCAGACAACTTAAGTAACAAACTAATTTTAATTCGCTGTTGGCTGCGCAACCAAAGAAAAGTTAAAAAAAGTTAGCTACAAAAGAAGCTAAGCTCATATTGCAGAGACTGAGACACTAGACAATATATGAAGTTGACCACAGAGCAAAGTCTACAAAATTGTTTTTAAAGTAAAGCAAGTCGACTGCAAGATTCTCTGTATATAGATTCTTAAATTGCTCATGAATGTATAATTAGAATAAATATATTAAGTAGATACACACATATATAAGTACTTTTGATACTTTTAATTTGCGCAATTTGTCTATACTATTATTTAATATTTATTGCAGGGTAGAAATATTCGCAGAGCTAAAATAAAAAGTAAAAACAAAACTATTTAAAAGCACTTTGGAACTACTTAAAGGCTTGTTAGAAAGTTACGCTTTCAACAGTGGGATGGTGAACAAAAATATGAAAAAGGGAATAAAATATTATTAAAAAATTGTTTTGAGTAAAATAGTTTTTTATTTTGGTACTGCCGAAATTATCTTTACGTTTTGTTAGCTGTATGTTAGTTATTGGATAGATAAAGTTAACCTTACTACGTTCTTTCATGTTACAAAACTAAATAACATAACATAAATAAACTCAGTTTTCGGTATATACAAAATGTATAACCTTTGCAGACATATTATTTACCTTTTGATTGGCTTAGTTATAAACATTTTTCAATCATTTTTGGTGCTTCAATAAAACAAACGAAGAAACTGCGATTTGAGATTGCATTAAATTAGCATTTATCAAAAGTGGATACTTTATAAATATGTTACACCATTCTAAGGAGAACAATGATACCCTATGTAAGGGTATGCAAACCGATGGGTGGGCACTGGAGTAAAAAGTTTTTCGCCTGGCGTCAACTTAATTATTGAATGGCCGCCGCTTTCGCCCGCATCATCAACGCAGGTAACAAGAAAACAGGAAAACTGGGAAACTGAGAAACGAGCGGTGTGCGGAGCAGCAGCCACATTTTGTATATTAAATATGCGACTTAGAGAAATTTTAAATTGAAAAACTTTGACCGGCGAACAAATTAAAAAAAGCCCATGTCCAAACTTGGTTGCAGGCAGTCATAAAGAATAAAATTCAACAATAAATCCGTTCGGCTTAAAGAGTCTAAAAGAGCGTGGGGAGTGAAAGAGAGATTGGCAATAAATAAATAAATCTAGATGCCACATGCAGCTGCTTGCATGCCTCGATTTGTTGCACAAAGTTAAAAAGTCACGTGCCACAAAATTGATTGCAACACATACAAAGAAAAACCGCTGCAAGAAGTAACCACAATTCACAACAAAAAAGAAAATAAATAAATGAATAAAAGTATATTAAAAATAAATATTTGTGAGTTATTTCCGCAATTGCGCATTTTAATTATGGTCAATTTATTTACCTAGGCATCCCAGAGATTTGAGTGAATCGCATTGTAAATAATGCAAAATATTTATGCCAATTAATTTTAATTTATGCCAGCACTGAAAGGCAAATAGATGAGTTTAATTTAACGGCATGTGTCATTAAAGTACAGGACCGACAGGACAGGAAAAGCAAACAATAAAGTTCATTAAGCAGCAAACAATTTAAATATTAATAATTGTTTAACAGTTAACAACAGGTAAATGAAAAATAAAACTTAAGTGTAAAGTGTAACACTTTAAGAGAAAAAAATACTCTTATGAGCAGTAGAAATTTAAAATAAATATTATTAATATATACTTAATACAAGAAGAAATATAACATACATTTAGATAAATAAAATAGTTGTCTTATCTGATTGGTGGCGGATGACCAGAGGGTAAATTTGAACAAAGGCTTCAATCTGCTTTTAATAGACATTGTTAAAAACTACAAATATCAAATTAAAGATAAATTTAACATGCAGTCTGCGAGACCGGCTTGACAATAATGTTAAAGTATCACAGAAGTTATGAAGTTATGCAATGACGACGTTAAAGCATTAATTAGGATTAAAAAAACCATAGATTACATTCCAGTTGGTCGATGCCATTTCCGAGATCTTCAAATTATTGCCTGAAGCAAACTGAATTTCGTTCAATATATATTTAAAAAAATATAAACAATTGACAATTAACACTGTGCTGTATACTGTATAGTTTAATGCCAATTATATTATCATATGCCTTTTAATATATATATATTGTAATTTTTATTTTTAGGCCAAGCTCGTATGCATAGGCTTAGTGATGTACATAATCTTTTAAATATTTACTTTTTTCTGTTTTTTTTTTTTTGACAAATGTACAACATATTTTATGCATAGTGCGGACTATTTCTCACTTTTTGTATATTTGCAACCTTATTTGTTTTAACTGGGGACTACAGGGGCTTGCTTATTTAGGATAGCAAACAGTGGCGAGCTTACTTAGGCTCTGACCAAGACGAGCCCGGGCCGCCGACTTGCTGCTTGGCCGTGGAGACTCTGTTTGGCTGCTCTTTGATGGCCCTAAAGTCAAGGCCATTTAATATTGCTGTCCAGACGACGCCTAACATTAGTTGATGTTGGCCGATGCCATTAAAGTTTTCATTGCTTGATTTGACATGAGCCAAGGACGGCCCCCACGATAATTCTTGTGTGGCAGCCCCATCGTTTATTTGCGCAGTTTCCAGTTGCTGTACTTATTACTTGCTGACGGATGGAATGGCACGGGTGGGGAAAGGGGGATGTCTGAATGGCCTATCTGTTTAACTGCTGGGGCTTACACTGGCCTCTCTTTTTTATGGGCTTTAAAAAGTTCAGAACACTTTGAGTCCTGTTTAACACGACAGCTGAACAACCGGGGGCGAATCCTTTTATGAGCTATAATATTGAACTTAACTTGATGATAATGAAGTCAGAGCCATACTTGATCTACTTGATTTATGCCAAGTGCAAGTGCCGAAAAGCAAAACTCATTTTCTGCGCCTGCTGCATATAAATCATCTTCATAGTTGCATTAGCGGCTTAACTTCATCAGAATTTCGATTATTCCAAGTACGACAAGAGAGCGAATCCGAAAATATTTAAGTATGCACACAAGGCCAAGTTTATGGCGCCCCATAGAGCGGCGTCTCGTGTATATGCCCTTTTGGCCAAAAGTATTAAAACTTTTTTCGGCTCATCGCTGCCTTTGATCCAAGCGGGTGATAGCAAAGAACATCACAGTAGCCGCGGACGTGCCAGCCAGTGCATATGCTTTAACGGTACGCAGCCTCCTTTTAGCCGTGTTCCGCTTAACTGCCGCGAAAATGGTGAAACTCAGTAGCATTAATTTTTAAATAGTTTTGTGGCGTTGTCGTTGCACACACATACGAGAGTAAGCGGGAGAGAAAAACAGAGTGCAAAGGGATATGTGAAAAGGTGTAGCATCTGTGGCAATGTGGCATGCACGTGTGGCATGTGGCTGCTGCTGCACGGCCTCGCTTGTCTCTGCGAGCCTTAAGCCGCACTGACAAAATACAAATTAAAAGCTTTTTAAAAGTACATTTAAACGGGCTACGGGACAAGCCCTGATGGAAAATTCCCTGCTATGTTTACCTAGCCAAAGTGATATTAACCCATTGAGTGCCGTGAAGTTTTCTAAAAGAATTTTCATTTGATATGCAGCCGTATATTTAAAACAACGAGTATAATTTATAATAATTAAATGTATATCTGAGTATAATTTCAAAAGCCAAACATTACTAATTTAGGTCAGAGCCTGCTTTTAGCGCAGTTTTGTTTTTTTAATTAAAGAAAAATATAAATAAAAAGCTTTTATAGAATAACTTATGCGAAAATGTTTGCGTAATATTTTTAAGAGTTATACTTGAAATATTTTATTACATATTAAGAAAATGTGAATACTTTTTTCCCACAGTTACTCAATGGGTTAAGAGCAAAGCATCACAACGCCAGGTAGTGCCTAACCCGCCTCCATCCGCCTAAGCTGCTGCCTGGTTGACATTTGTTAAAACGCTTTGCCTCTTGGTTTTAACTCTTAGCAATTTTTATTGCCTGCCATTTTACAAAATGGCGCAGGCATAAAAAATGGCCGGCACGCAATGCGGCAACTTGTTGGCTCTCAGATTTCTGCCGATTCGTTTTGGGCCACTTTGATTTGCGGCTAAAGTTATTAAAGCCTTAATGCCAACCAAGCTGTTCGGCTGTCGGGACCAAACCTGCTTCTTAGCCCATTTGTATGCACACTCACGAAACGTCAACCCAAAAAACTTATAGCCAAGGTTCCGTAAGTTTAGTTTAATAGTTGCTCGATCCAGTTTCGCTTTCCCAACTCGCGACGCGTTTTAATGCAAATTAAAACGTTGCCGTCGCCAAAAAGTTGCCCGTGCTCCAGCGCTTGGCGCGTGAAAGATTAAATTGAGCTCGCAGCCTCCTTTAAACTCAAACCCAGAACTAGTTGTCGACTGCATTAAGTCACAGCCAAATTGCTGTTTGCACTTGAAGCCAATTTCGTTCAGCGCCATTTCTCAATTTGTATTTGCAGTTAACAAAGGCGTTGAGAGCAGGGACCTCCGGACATTTGGGACTTATGAATGTTGTCTTAGGCAACCTGTTAAAGCGGAGCTTGGTTCTATGAAAAATCACCTCTCTTTTGTTTTCTTATGTTGAACAGACCGAAGGCGATAACTTCAATTCTGCGTAGCGGAAATATTTTTCAATTGAATTTAACAAAAAATGTTATGCCCACACACAAACGGAATGTCTCTTATAAATATCATTATTAATAGTTGAGTGGGAAGAGACCAAGTTCAAAAGAGAGAGAGAGAGAGAGAGAGAAATGCCACAGGGGGGAATAATGTAGACATGTACCAGAGTGGGAGGATAAGATAAATGGAAAGAGAGCGCCTTGTCTGTCTCGACACAGAGATATATATAAAACATACATGCTCCAAGCCTTTTACATCATTCAAAAAGTTAAACTTGACAAGAATATAGTATGCATATATTAGATACCTTCGGCTACCTAGTAAATATTTATAATAATTTAATTTACATACGCTGTATAGTATATGTATATGTATATTCTTAATTATTTAATTAATATTATTTTTTAATTATTTACTGCGCTTTGTGCATCTGCTATGTATGTTTAACACTGTCTATGGAATGGCTTTAATGACTGCACGCAAATATATATATTTCTATATGTTTAAATTTAAAGAGTTTAATATTAACTTAACTTAACTTTGCAGCTCAAATTGACCTGGCTCAATCATAACGAACCTTGCTTAACAATTTTTAAAGTCTGTGAACCGTTTGAAAATGGAGCTAAACATAGGATTTAATTCGTGATATGGCATTGACATTTGGCTTGAAATCCGTTTGTAAGCTGCTTCACAAACGGCTTAAACTCTGTATTAGACAGCCAAACCACGACAAGTTCAAATGAGTCAAAGAGTCAATTGAAACCCTGCTCTGCTGGTTTGGATTTCTATATTGTTTGGTAGAATTTGGAACTTGGTATTTTGGTATTTTTGTGTTTGCGGTAATTTGTTGTTGTTAGTATATACCAGTATTTGCATCAGGTTGGCTGGCATTTGCTTCGACACGCTGGTTTGCCGGGCTTAGACATTGGTTTGTGGCTTGAATCTGCGGTTTGTCTTGCTGCCAACTCGGGCGTTCCGTCCTCTGTCTCGTCCTGGCGTCCTGTTGTTGTTAATTTCTGGCTGCCGCTGTTCGTAAGCAATTTAATTGAATTATTTGTGCGCTGGATGCTTTACTTCGCCTGTGACAGCTGCTCCAATTAGTTAGGCAATGGCGAAGGCCACGTCTGAGGCAAAGGCGTTTAATTAGCTCGTCTGGCGCCAGGAAATGAAGGTGAACCGCAGTAGGGTTAAGCTGCTTAACGCCAACGGCCAACTGTCATTAGGGCAGCAGGCAAAACGATGCCATCCATTATGTTCAAGTGCTTGGCTATAATCAAATTGGATTGCCGACGCAGCCAGCTGCCGCTCTTGGCCATAAAGTCAATGCGCCCAAAATCAGAGCGTTTAAATTAATTTGACGTGTCTTTTAGCGGGCCACCTTATGCTGCACAATCTCCACATTCCGACGAATCGGCGAATTGAATTATCTCTGTTAGGGAGAACATTATTTGCTTAGCTATGCTACTCACATATTACAATGGCTGGCTGCTCACCTACTCTCATACCCTGTTCCGCATGGCAGGAGAGAGTGTAGCGCATCTGTCTGTTTATCAGACTATCCGTCAGTCAGTCTGTATTAACAATATGTTCACCAAAAAAATAAAATGCTCTTGGTATATACGTATACTCTTTTAAATAAATGAGTAAACATTTCTTGAATAAGGTTCCAAATACTTATGACAAGAATTTACGTATTTGACTAATTTTCGAATTATAAACAACGTTCGTACCTTGTCGGAGTTTTGACAAAGATTGAACTTAATTGATGTACAAAATTCTTGATGTACTCACTGAGCTTTTTTACTACGGTTCCGCTTCTTAGAACAAAGCTGTAATCTAGATATTGTAAAATTATAATACGGAAAACAGAGTATTGAACAGTCGGGAGACTCCTTTGAAACCGTTTTGACTTGTTTTGATGTATACCAGGGATGAACGAAAGCCTGACTTCGGTTTGTAGTTTTTATTTATTTTCAAAAATCAAAAACTCAAAAAGTAAGCAAATCATTCGGCAATCGAATCTCAACTAAATATAGTTTTTTACTTCAATAAAATTGAGTGTTGCACTGTGATGGCAGAAATCTGAAGTTATGTAAACAGTTAGCTTTTGATAATAAATTCAGATTATTGAGACTTTGCGCCCATCCCTAGTTATTTAAGATGATTCCATATGCAAGTCTCTTGGCTTGTCAATGGCAGCTCGCCTGTCTGTTTATTGATTTTGACTAGGCTGGTTGGGCATGGCCTTGGTATGTGAGTTGGCCAAAAGAGAGCTGCCATAAACACGTCGCACACGTCGCACGTATACGCCATTTTTAAAAATGGCGTCAGCGTCACTTCCGCTGCCTGGGCTAAATATTCCAATTGAATATCAAATGGAAATCAGATGCCTACGCTGCTTATGAAGTCGTTAGAGCGTCTCCTGCCGCCGGCTGCTGCCGTTAGCGATATTGGCACATCGTCGAAAATAATTGCCGGAAATACAAAAGGAAGGCGACAATGATTGTGACTGTGGCTGTGACTATGGCTGTGACTGTGGCACAAATGAAATCAAATAGAATGCTGCGTAAAGGAAAAGGCATCGGAATAGATTTCCAATTTTCTCATCTGCTCAGCTGCTGCCTCCTCTGAGAAGCACTACAAGGAGTTCTAATACGAGTCCCAGCTCTAGTCATTGTCCTGCGGCTTACAGGCCATATACCCAACTATAATTAATTACAGCTTTTGTGCGAGTGTGTGTGTGTGATTGTGTGTCTTTTAGTTAAGTGGCTTCTTTTCAATTTCAATTGTGAACATGGCGCCCGGGGTTCATTGACTGTCCAGCTAATCTGACCAGGCGCAATCGCAGCGATGCAGCAGCCTATAAAAGCTCGAGTCCTGTGCCTGGCAAGCAACATTCCTGCACGGAACACCAGAAGGCCCACAGCGTAGGGGAGCAGCAGAGCGCAGTGCGAATCGGTAAACAGGAGCCAAGGATCATCTTCCCCCAGCAGCTACACTAGCATGGCCCCACTGCAGTTGCTGCTCTGCTGTGCGACAACCCTTCTGATTGCCAACGCCTTGGAGCTGACGCCACAGCTGCTGAGCGCCGTCGCCAATGACCCGTCGGGCAGTAAGGCCAAGACGCAGTACACGCCCTTTCCGTTGGTCGATGATGAGGACGATATGAACACCGTTGAGCAGCCGCTGGACGTGGAGCAGGACGATAACGTCGAGCCCACACGCTTGCATCATTCGCAGCCGCCTTCGTGGCTACAGTTTGCCGACGAGCCCGTCCAGAAGTTCCGAGTAGGCAACAGCAACAAGGCCTCCTTCATTAAGCTGCTGCCCACCGGGCAACAGCAGAAGCATCCACATGGACATGGCCATGGCACCTGCACCATTCTGGTAACCACCAAAGTGCCCGGAATCTGCCAGCGCATGGGCGTGGGCAGTTCCTGCATATCGGGGGAAATAATGGAGTACTACACTGCGTCCCACTGCACCAATGTCTAATCCGGCAAGAGCACTCCCAACGCTCCCTCTCTCACTCCCTCTCTCTCTTTCTGTTCGCATCGATCGCTCTGAATGCTTGTTTCGTGTCTATGTTTAGTGTGTTAAATGGAGGAGTACGACTACCTGGTGCGCCTTTGGCAAATAACAAACAATATAAGTTGTATAAATAAAGTTTATTTAATAACATTTTCTAAACATTTCTACTATATTGAGATCGATTTGCAGCAAACATTTAAAACGTATGTGGAGCAGATTTACGGCCTGGCGCAGCTTTCCAAAATATTCTCTTAAGATATGTACACACATCTATCTCCAATAATTGCGAGCAAAATGAATTAGTTTATTAATGCTCAAGTAGAGTTCAACGCCGTAACCAGGGCATAGAAAATTCGAATTTGATAACAAATAGGTTGAAATATTGACGTATAAAATGGGTCAAAAAAAATTGCTTCACTTAAGTCTGATCTGCTTTAAAGAAAATTAAAATTGTAATATAAATTTATAATCAAATCGACAGAAAGCCACACAGATAGGCATAGCCCATTCAAATTTACTGATCATGCTGAATAAGTTATATTAAATTTAGAGGGTATAAGGCACATACATCTGCCCGTTGTATATTTTTCTTAAATATTCCTAAGTTGAGTATGAATTACTTCTTCACTTCATACTCCACCATTAATATTGCATAATTAAGAACCAACATTGATGAATTAAGTACAAAATTCTTAAAACAAGAATTTTCGTAGTTTATAATAAGCGTAAATATTTTTTATGGAAGTACAACGCTTTTTCTATTTTGACTACAGTTTTGAGTCTTAAATTTAGAAATTTTCGGATTGTTTTTAAGTTAAGAGTATTTGTCAATTATTGATTTAGGTACATTTTTGTTTTCTCTCTTTTTCTCCAAATATATCAAAATCATTATTTAGAGCAAATATTTATTAATAAACTACTTTTAAGCTCGAAAGAAAATATGACTTGAAATAAGTTCAGTTGGATACAGTTACCAAATGAACAATTTGCCTATTTAAATATGTTATTTACTAGCTTTTCCATGTAGTCATTTTTACACTAATATTCAAAATATTTTAAGCTGGTTTGCAGGATATTTTCATTAAAATGTCTACAGAGTATTACGTTCCCATTAATATAATCTCGGCTCACAAATATCATTTCATATTCTCCCATATTACACGCTCTCGCGAATCATCTTAGAGACTTACTCATTTTCTCATTTTGGGCCAAACCGTAGGCTTCGTTGGCTTGGCGCCCGGTACCGTTGTCGAGTTGCCAATGGCCACACACTGGCCACCGAACACCTCCAGCAGCTGGGGCGCCTGGAAGAAGGGCGCACGCTTCCATTTGGCGGGACCCACTCGGTCGATGCGATCGTAGATCAAGCCGGTCACGTCGATGGCGCGAAACTGCTCCAGCAGGTCGACGTCCTGCAGATCGCTGCCCCAGACGAAGACGACCTGCAGCAGGTCCAGGCCAAGATCCACCAGCTGCTGTTTGTGCCGGAAGTTTTGGACATGCGCTGCCGTGCCGAGCAGCTCGGCGCTCTCCGCAAAGTTGACGGCTTGCAGGAAGGTCTGCGTTCTCAGGTCCATGTAGTCATCCCAAATGTTGGTTCTGCCCGTGGTCATGAGCATGACGGGAAACGCCGTTTGCTTCAGCCGCACCATGGTGCAGATATCAGCATCGAAGCTGGCAAAGATCAGCGGACGACCGCAGCCGGAACGCGCTGTGACCTCAATAATCCGGTCCACATAGCTATTCTTGTTGTGCGTCTGCGTGGACTCCAGCACGCCAGATGCCATCAGCTGCGGCCACTTGATCTCCACGATCAGGCCCAGGTCCCGGGGCAGCGCCTCGTACACCTCGGACAACCTGGGAAAGAGGCGCTGCAGCTGGCTCACGTTGCGCACGTTCAGATGGCTGTACTCCTGCAGCGACCACTTTCGGAGTATGAAGACACGGCTGGCCTTCAGCTCCGCGTAGCTGAGCTGCTGGATGAGCACGTAGCGCAGGTCAAAGCGATCCACAACGGTCTGGCTGCTCGCCTCCCGTGCGGTATAGAAGCCGAAGCCGCGCCAAACGACGGGCACGTAGTCCCTGGTCAGCTGCACATCCAGCTGCACCATGTCGCCCTTGGCCCGGGCCACGGCCAGATAGCTCTCGATGGTGTTCTCCACGAGGCCGCCGCTGGCCTGGTAATAGCTGGCGCCCAGGCCCCGGTTGCCCACGTCCAGGGTGGGCCAATTGTTGGGCCAATAGCGTTGAAAGCTGACGCGCAAATTGCTGGCGGCCGCATTGGGCATGGGCCGGACCACCAAGTAGGGCAACGTGAGCTGACCTATGACCTGCTGCGTGGCCGGGCCCTGCACGGGCAGCTGCAGAATGCCGCGACTGCCGCGCAGCTGCTCCGGCCGAATGTACACCTCGCCCAACGGTAGCTGGCCACGCTCCAGCTCGTAAATGGAGAGCCTAAAGGCATTGGACACGTCCAGCGCTTGGCTGATGCGATAGATGACTACGGCACCTGCCGTGTACCGGACGCCCTGGCGGGTCTGCGGCCGGAACGAGGACCGATTGTAGGCGTAGCGCGAGACCTCGATCAGCGCATTATCCAGCAGGCCGAGCGGTCGGAGCTTGAGGCGCAGCTTCTCCTGGCTGGCCAGGCCAGGGATGAGCAGGTGCTCCCGCCAGACGAACTTCAGCTCAATCACATATTCTCGGAGCAGCCAGCCGCGCTCTAGGAAGTGGCCGCCGCCCACGGATCGGGGATAGGCCTCGCCGAAGGTGTCCACGCCCGGCGACCGGTAGATCTCGAAGGTCTGCAGCATGCGCGGCACCTGCTGCCCCTCCCAGCGACGCAGCACACGTTCGCCGGCCGCGTCCAGCGTATAGACGAGATAGCGATAGTAGACCCGATGGCTGGCGCATATCCAGCGGCGCAGATACCACCTGTCGCGCTGCTTGTTCTGGGCGCGCAGCGGCAGCGCCTTGTCAATGCTCCAGGCGCCCAGGGCATGATGATCCCCGCCCACAGCGACGGCCTCGTCCGCCGCCAGCTGAACACCGGCGCGCAGCTCCAGGTTGAACACGCGAAAGAAGGGCAGGCAGAGAAAACTACGTCCGGTTATCTGTGCGGGTCGCTCATCGTCGAACTTCTTAAAGGCCTGCAGCTGCGCTGAACTAAAGACAGAGGTTCCATTCAGAAGGTAGCTGCTGTTGCTGTTGTTGTTGCTGCTGTTGCTCGTGGAAGTGGCTGCCGCTTTGCAAAACAATGGCCACAACAAAGCGAGCTTATAGAGTATGCTAATTGATTTTAGCACTCGATACATTTTTCTTCTCGAATTCAGGCAGCAGCAGCGTCATCTCGCACCAAATTAACAAACTTGTTTTCAACACGAACCGGCAAAGGTGAACGCTGTGACGAAGCCGCTGGTGACTCGCTCTGTGGTTGAGTTCTTAACCCGGCGCTAACAGACGATCAAATGAAAGAATTTCCTATTGCTCAGCATAGTTTTGTGGCTGTAAATCAGCTGCGATTGCACTGAGCGAAAAAATAGCCAAATTTAGAAAAATTTAAGATATTCGAACTAAATCAATTGGATAATAAGGCAACAGTGTGCTTACCAACCGTTGAAATAAACTACTTGAAAAGTTGAAGTGATATAATTTTTTGGAAATTTATCTACTTTAAGCTGTTATTATACTGAGAAAGAGTATTCCGCAGTCGGGTGGAACCAACAATAAATACTACAAACTGATATCAAAATATTGAACTGCCGTAAAAATAAATTGCAACATTTTAAGTAACTTATAGGATTTGCCAAACATAAATATATTTTATTCAAATATGTCTTAATTTGCAGTCCTCTGTAGATGATTTGTTTAAGAGCTCAGGCATTTGGGGGTTAATTAGGTTGATAGTTTATGACTATATAATACAAATGTCTTATGGTTAAAAATAAAATCTTAAGTTTTTCTAATCAAAAACAAATTAAGTTCTGCTAACACTATGTGCAATCGTGATCAATAAGCATAAAATTATTGATTTCCTGTGTATTTATTACCGAAACATTATCTACACACTATCAGTTAAATCTTATTGGTTATAAATTATGAACTAACAATATACATTGCTATCTTTCTTTTCTCACTTTGCACTTTAAAACACTGTGCGATTATTATCTTAGTTCGTTTAAGCATCTAGGTTTTTCGCTCAGTGCACGCATATTAAGTCAGCTTCGCTGGGCTTGATTAATAAGTCACCACGAACTAATCAGGTTGGCCCAGAAAAATTGGCATATGCAAATGCCCGTTGCTGAAGAAAGTTTGGGAGAGCAGCTCAGACATTTTCGTCGATTACCAGTGGCTTCACATAATGCGGATTGTAGTCCAAGTGCATGTACTTGGACAGATGCCAGTGCTGGATGGGCTCCTCCGTCCGATTCAGGCAGGTGGCCTTGTCAACCAGCTGGAAATCCCTGCTGGACAGGCGCACACTCTGCAGATACTTCGCCACCTGGCCAAGCACCAGTTTGCTGGGCTCCTTGGCACGCGTATAAATGGCCATTTGATGCCGGAACCAGGGCAGGGAGCAATGCAGCTCCACGGCAAAGTTGTCGTAGTCTGTCTGGGTGATGCGGCTCCAGTAGAGATCCACTGGGGAGAATTCAGTTAGTGAAATAGCGATTAGCGCGCAGTTGTCCACACTTACACTCTTCGAAGAGGCATCTGTTGGTTGGCTGCGGATTCGTGCCGTAGATCCACCAGTTGCCCTTCATCTAGATGCGCATAGACGGATAACATTTGTAACATGAAGGTTAATTTGTTTATCTGGCTCAAGATCAAGACCCATTTACCCGCTGAGCGTCCACTGGAAACTCTTTGTACAAACATTTCCAGGCGAAACCCCAATCCAAAACAGACGCGCACAGCACACACCACAAAACGAGATCCGAATAGGGCCTGAAGCGTCGATAGGCAGTCAGCGTTGACTTCATCTTCAATGCAAATGAGCCGATCTATAATTGACCATAGAATATTAGGCCTTAGCTGCCTTGGCTCATTTCATTTTTTATGTTTTCTCGGCATTGTTATGGCTCTGGAGAATTCGTCAGAGTCTATTAAATAATGGCATAACGAATGTGGTAAATGGGTGTGTGAGGTCTCATTCTCTCTCACTCTCTCTCTCTCTTTCACACACACCCACTTTCTATCTTTCTCTCTTTGCGCTGTGAGTAAAAATGATTGATATGTTTTTGTAAATATTTATTGTACTTGATATAGTTTTTTTTTCGAAACTTTTTTGTTGCTTTAAATTCATGACAAAAAGTAGATTTTTGCTTGCGAGTATTTGAAGTTTAAGTTTAGTTAACAATTGAATTGAATTGTTTTTTAATTAATTGAAATATTATGAATTAAATATTAGCGCATATTGAATTTTTATTTTGTTGTAATTTTATTGTAAATATATTATTGAAATATGCTTTAAAAATTATTGTTCTTATAATTAGATGCAATTCTGCAGAGGCTTTTTGGATATAAACAAAATTGTGGAGGTATTTATTTGTATATTTAGTTATTATCAAGCAGTTAGCTTTGCTTCTTCTTTTATCATTGTCTTTCATTACATTTTTCGTGGAATCCCCTTTGGACTGTGTACACAACAACATTTACAATTTCTTGTCTCGCCTTTGATAGCTGCTTAACTTTATTGTTTCTATCAAAAATATTTTTCTCTTAATTGCGTTCTTAGTCGTTTTCATTCACATTCGCTGCTTGCGGCAGAAAGAATATCAGAGCGAGCAACATATAGAGTATAGGCAATATATGTAGTTGAAATTGGTTAAAATCAAATATCTCAGAGTAACTGGATATCACGTGTAAAGCTTACATATATAAATATACGTTTTGAGTTTAAAGTTAAAAGAGTTGTTTCTTATGGACTTATACTTTATATAGTACAAATATCATGCATACATATCTGTACATACTTCATTCCCTCCCTGAGCTCGCCTGCGAAACTCTTTTGTCCAATTCTCTGAAGGCTTTTATGCATAATTTTAATAAATATAAAAACAATTTATAAGCTTAAAACAAAATACGTGTATATATAATATATATATAAATATATATATTCATATATAGCTTCCATTAGACCTTAGCTGAGTTCACTTTGGCATAGATTATTATAAAATTAATATACGTATAGGTTTAATTGCTGTGTGTTTCAGTTATTTACATTGAATAGTATTTACAGATCGTATTTAGCAGAGGAAATTAGTTTTCTTTTGGATGTGAACCCAGCCTTATGCTAAGACTACGATTACCCGCCCTCGGCCATTCCCCTAAATCCTGCATTGAGCCTCGAACTCGGCGAGCAGCGCGCTGGAATTGAAGAAGGACCGCTCCTTGCTCTCGGGCATGTAAAGATCACTGCGATCGTAGCAGGTGGCCGTTGCTCCAATGTCCGTGAAGTACTTGACGCGCTCCTTCGAGTTGCAGTCGTCGCCCCAGATGACCGTTATCTGGCCCTGGTCGCGTGCCTGCTTCAGCATGTGCGCTCCATTCTCGCCGAGGAAGTCCTCGGCATGGGGCGCCGTGCCCGCCAGCTCGAAGGCCTGCGCATTGTTGATGGCGGCCATGAAATTGCGCGTGCGCAGATCGCTGAATGGCTGCCACTTCTTGGTCTCGCCCTGGGTGAGGAACATGACCGGGAAGATGTTCTGCTTGAAGCGCAGCATGGTGCACATGTCCGCATCGAAGCTGGAGAAGATCAGGGGCCGTCCGCAGCCGTATTGGATGACCTCGTGCAGCACACGATCGGCAAAGAAATTCTTATCGATGGTCTGCTCCGATTCGGAGCCGCCTCCCTGGCGACGCTGTGGCCACTTGATCTCCACATCGATGCCCAGCGATTTGGGCAGCTGCTGCAGCACCTCGACCAGTCTGGGGAAGATGCGATGATCCGGCCGCGGCTCCGCATTGTGTGCGGGATACTCCAGCACCTTGCCATTGACCACAGAGAAGATGCGCAGCCGCTTGAGCAGCTCGTAGTTGATGTCCTTAATCAGCACGTACTCCAGCTGCTCGGCCTTCTCAATCTGCTTGCCCGGCGGTGCCGTGCGCAGCCCGAAGTCGTGATAGATCACCGGTATCCAGTCGGCCGTCAAGTGCACGTCCAGCTCCACCATATCCGCATGGTGGGCATGTGCGCTCAGGAAGGAGGCGATCGTGTTCTCCCGCTCCAGTGGCGCCTCGGCAATGTAGCTCTTGCCGTTGCCGCGATGGCCCACGTCCAGGCTGGGCCAGCTGCGCGGCCAGTAGTGCGCATAGGTGTTCTTGAAGTCCAGCGGCGAGTACTGATAGGGCTGCACCAGCATATAGGGCAGCCGCAAGCGGGCCAGCGTCTCCTCGGCCCGTTGCGCGGACTTGATGTGCAGCTGGAGCAGTCCCTCGCTGCCCGTCAGCTGGGCGGCGCTCAAGCTGGCGCTGCCCAGCAGCTGCTGCTGCTGCAGGCTGAAGCACTCCAGGCGGAAGTTCTGGCGCGTCACGCTGTCCAGCGGCATGGTGATGTGAAAGATGACAATGTCGCCCTTTGAGTAGGTCACCCCGTGCGCCGGCTGCAGCTGCAGCTGGCTCTGGCCGTAGAGCTGTTTGGTGTACTCGACAACCAGGCCAGCGGACTCCTCGACGGGCACGATTTTGAGCTGCACGTGCTGCGGATCGAAGGTCTCGATGTCGTGGACCTGGAACATCTTCTCGCCGTTGAACTTGAGCTGCACAATGGCCTCGTTGTTGAGCCAGCCGCGATGCACCTGGGCCGCAGTCCCGTCCTCTTTGGCAATGCCAAACACATCCACCGGACTGTCGCGCTGCTGCTCCGGACAGGGATGCACCAGGCGCGGCTTGAAGTGCGTCTCCCAGCGACGTATTTGCTTCTGGCCCGACGCATTCTCCACGTAGACGAAGTATCGATACTCTAGCTGGCGGCACGACTGCAGCCGGACGGTGGTCTGCCAGGCGTAGTCATCCAAACGCTCCAGGGGCACGCAGCGCGACAGCTCCCACTCGCCCAGCGCTTTGGAATCGCCGGTCAGGGCCAGTTGCTCCTCCGGCGCCAGCGGCGCCCGCAGCCGCACATTGAACTGCCTCTGGGTGAGCTTGCAGTTGGCGGAAGAGACCGCCTCGAGCAGTTCGTTGCCGTTGCCATAGTTGGCATCCGCGATGGCCGCCGCAGCATCCGCATACGAGACGCACTGCAAGACAGAAGAGACGACAATGCCAAGGATTAGTGGGGAGGCGAGCATGGCGACAACTGCGAAATCCGCACTACAACTGATTGCGACGGGCTGTGGACAGCGGCTCAAATAACAACTGGCGACTGACGACTGTCGAGTCGATCGGCGCTCCGATAAGGAAGCTCTCTGCGTTACTTAGTTAGAAAATAGATCGCAGGTTATCGGACGCGTTTTTAGTCGCGCCCGCTGTTTAAACAGCTCGTGCCATTGGCGCAAGTGCAAACAAAATCACGTGTTGCCCTCTAAGAGATCAGCGCGCCACAGATTACCGCATATTTATAGTTTAATTACGTTTTAATCAGCTACAAGTTCAGATTGCTAAACAAACGACAGACACTTCTTATATAAATATACCCCGACCTGTATGTAAGAATGAACATTATCCCATTTTATTTCATTTTGCAATGTCTCATTAAAATAAACACATTTCCTGTGTGGTCTACAGCAGACATTACCCCTTTCCAAATTTGATTGAACCCATACATTTTACTTGAAAATTTTGTGCAATTGCCTATATTGCAGCATTAGTGTACTCGAATTCATATTTGCTATGACAAATGAAATAAATAAGATAATTTAAATAGCATATTTCGCAACTGTTTCAAAAAATTTGTGATTTAATCATTTTTTTAGGTAACATCGCAACTAAAATTTGGATTCTAAATACGATATCAAACTCAGCACAACTACTAAAATCACTTTAAAAATATCCTAAGACCAAGTATTATAAACTAGAAGCTCTAGGTCCGAGTTCAATAAAAATCAATAAATTCGGATAGATATCACGACGAGAGATAATTATGATTTCAAAATAAACCAAAGCATCCACAGTATTTGACGTATTTGGATGGTCTAAATGGTTCTCAATTAGCACAGTGTGTCTTTTAGACCATTAGATAAGCTGCGCGCGTGTTTTAAACGCGGTGACGCGCGCGATTTACCTGTGTGCTTAAACACGCGCGCTGTGGCGAACGCAACTGATGTAGTTGTAGTTGTAGTTGTAGCTGCAAGCAGCGCATCATGACGTAACTGCCGCAGTTGTTGTGTTGTTTGCTACCTAACGTGCCCCTAAGAAACGGCCCCTGGCAACCAAAGCGAAGTAGTTGAAATGTATGCAGATTGTGAACGGGCGAGCCCATAAATGCGACAATAATTTAAAGGCTGTTTGTTTTCTTCGCTCACTAACGACAATCACGTGTTCAGGCCGATTTTTTGTTTTGATTAACTTCGACGGCGGCGCACACAGAAAAACAATTTTATATTACAGTTTCGCCAGAAGTGGACGCCCACGCAGCGAAACAGCTCGAACCGGGCCAACGGCGACAACTGTTTTGGCAAAATTTCAGAACAACATGCTAAATAGAAAGGAAACAACAACAACTGGGCGAATTTCGGCTGAGAGAGTCGCGTGTTCTAATTTATAAGATGAAGATGAATTTACTATACCAAGTATAGGTAGTCCTATAGTATGGTCTATGGTTACGTATAGTTTTCCGCATGTTTTCTGTGCTTGTTTTTGCTAAACGTCAATCAATTGGTCAGAACCGTTTCGTTCTTGGCACAATTAACGGAACCTTGCTAACGTAAACAACACCAAAATAATTTGGTAACGCCTTATCTACGGCAGCAAATTTAATTCGCTCATAAAGCAAAGGGGAATGCAAACAGAGAAAAGAATTATGTATATTTAAATTGATTAAATTGTTTTTTTTTCGGATGTAGATTTCTTGTTTTTATTCTATTTACATACGCTGGTTTTCGTTGTTTTTTCTATGAACGTTGGCACGTGTTGGCAATAGAATTTCGTGCTCTCTCTCTCACTTACATCGACTCCTCTCTCTCTCTCTCTCTCTCTCTCTCTGAGCTTTATTACGCATACATATGTTCTTTGTTGTGGGAAATTTCATGTAAAAAGCTTTCGCAATTTGGTACCTTCTTTTTGGTATATTCATGCAAGCAATTTGGGACGTTTGTCTTCGTGTATTTAAATGTAAGAAAAAAAGTAGTTCCTTACCATCTGCCTGGTAACTGTATCAGTGGATTTGTTTTAGCACAGTTCTTACGCTCAAATTAGGCACTTAAAGTTCGCCTGATAATTGACTTGTTTACATTAGACTCGTAAATCTAATAAGCCAAAATCGAGTTGAAGTACACTTTGGCAAACAAGTTTCTCGGAAAACGCTTTAGCTTGATAGCAACAGCATTTGTGGCACAGATATGTGGCACTTTTTGCAGAGCTTTTACGAACAACTCGACAGGGGCGTTGCTTTAATAATAAATAATAATAAAAAAATGAGGGACCTCTTTGGGCAAACTTGATACTCGATGGGGTAATATTAGACATGAGTCAACTGCTAATAAAACTTATCGGGTTCCTGTTTATACAAATATATAGACAGTGATATCATAATCGTGCACTTTCTATAATTACAAGAAGTATGGTATTACAAACACAGTTTAAGTTGGCAGCAAGTACCCACGAAATGAATTTCCACTTATTTTTACAAAAGTATCTATTACTAATCCTACAAGCCTAACGACCACACTTAAACACTTTCTCACCTTCTCGTATTCTTGCTTATTGCAAATTCGAAGAACTTTGCAATGGCAAAACACGGAAGAGATATATTATTATACATATGTCTGAATTTGTGTACATGTGTATGTGTATATGCAAATGTTTATTGACAACGACGTTGACCTTCAGTTCAACCAAGATGTCAAAAAAGGCGCATGCACTGCATTTGACGTCACCGTAATCCCATTAAGATTTGGTTAGGGTATTAAGTCAAACAAATATTTTACTCATAATTACATTTTGCGTGTGCTCATCTGGCGTCTGGGCTTCCAGGGGTGTTAATAACATTGGTACGGACATGTTTACAGTTATTGAATAAAGAAATTTTAATTGTTGTTTATCACAGTTGGATTTTCTTTGTATTGTATTTTTGCACTACGCGGCGTATGCGCAACTTTTTGCTTAACTAGGCAAGCATTTTGCTTTAAAAGTAAATTAAAATGTTTTTTTTTTTGTTTGTTTTTGTTTTTGTATCCTTGTGTGTTTGCTTGAAACTAGGACGCTTTGGACGTTCCGTCGTCGTCGCACGGACGTTGCAGCCGCAACTGTTCCCAACGCTTTTGTTGTGCGCGCAATTTAAACGAATTCGTTTTTATCGAATACGCCTCGTGCCGAGCTTTCGCTGCCAGTTTTCTGTGTGTGTGTGTTTCGCCAGCGACGACATTAACGTTGGCGATTTGTTTTGGTTTTCAACTTGGGGTACAGTTGCTGCTTGGGCTTTTTTGAAAATGTTGTTGGCCTCAGCTGGCGGCAAAAACAAAAACACATCATAATAAAACGTGTATACCTGTATAATACGTATTCCCTAGGTGACTTTTAAAATGCTCTCAACAAATTAAGATAATGATTCAAAGAAAACAAAGAAGTATACAATGAGCAATATATGAAGCATATATACATAACTGGAATAAAAAAAAACATAACTTTAATTATTAATTAATTTGCTACGTAAATATTATTGTCTAATTTTTGCATAGCTGAGATCAACGTCCTCAGCTCAGCAGCTGAGAAAGGTCATCAACACAAGTATTTCTTCGTTATCAATACAAGCACCAAGCGAATTTTATCAAAGCCGCAGATTATCAGAACGCCTCAATGACTTGAAGAGTATACTTGGAACATACAAATATTTATGTACAGCTTTCAGTGTCTTAGTTTGTAATACAAAACACGCAACGGCAACTGTTCGAAAGCTCGCATTTAACGAAACAGGCGCACACCACAGAGAAAAACTGAGAGAACGAGAGAACAGGCAGCAGGTCAACCTCCAACCACGCATCGCTCCAAACGAAAACGTGTTGGTCGTGTGCAGACGCCGACGTCGCTGCCGCTGTGCACGTGTAACATTTGTTGGCAGGGCGTCGTCGGCGTTTCTGTCGCTGTCGGGCCCCTCATCTCATTTTGAGCATCCCCAAAAGCTTTTGCTCTCGGCGTGTCTCTCTCAAACCGGTTCCCGTCGGTTCGCAGTGTGGTCATTGTTTTCCTTGTTGTTTGTTTACGTGTTTTTGATAAGGCAACAACTGCCAACAAGCGGTTTATTCGGTTTAAGAGCTTTTCCCTGCGCAAATCGCTTTGAATTCAAAGCTCGGTGGCCAAGGTCTGTTTTTCGCTTGTATTCGGGCAACGATCGTAATCATAATCGTATATAGAGCTTATTAATTTATATGCATATATATACTTGTATGTGCTGATCTTTCCAGGCACGTTTAGATAATTAAATATGTATGTGGAGTAATACATTCATACATATTTGCGTACATAATTCTGTTTGTTTTGTTTTCATTGTTCTGTTCCCATTTCTTGCGGCTGCTTTTTTTTTTGCACCGTCGCAGTTTTTGATTGTTTTTGTTTTGATTTATTAAAATTATGGTTTCTTTTTTCTTATTTTTTTCATCTTACTGTCGCTTTTGTTTGTTTGTTTTTTTTTAATCATTTCACTATGGAGACAAACACCCCATCAAAGTCCAAAGTACAGTTTGTAGCACTTATTCAGTTCTCTCAACTTTGAATGTACATATGTATACACTATACATACACATACATGTGTATGTATATATTTGTACATACATTTGATTATATATTTTTACAAATAACAGTATTCAAGGTGGCAGTTTGCCTGAGTCCGTGCGTTAAAAAAATAAATAAATAAGCGTACACACGCCTATTTTGAAACGTCATATACATATATAAGTTTGTATAAACAAGTTCTCTGTCACGTTTACGTGTAATTTTATGTTTTTCTTTTTTTGCATTACAAATTTGCTTACATATTCATTTGGTTTGGCAACAGCTGAGAGTTGTTTACATTACTGAATGCTATTTGATAAGACCCCGTTACAGGGCAAAACAATCAACAACTGGCGCACTTCGCGAATGCACGAGAAGTACATTTAATTTAAATCTGGAAACAGCGGATAAAGTAGACTATCTGGCTAATCTTTGATCGCCTTGGTTCTGATACAGTCTAATTAAATAAATGCATTTACAAATGTACATTTATAGATATATACATGACATGAAATATTTTGATAACAAATAAATGGGTATTTAAATTTTTGTTTTTCTCCTTCAACATAAAAAATCAAAACATATGCGTTTAATTTAATATGAAAGTCATTTATGCTTCACAAATTCTATTTAGTCTATTAATATTCTCATTTACCTGTTCAGGCATTATCGCGTTGGAGTCACCAATGTAAATTGTGGCTTAAACAGAAGATGGCCTTACGCCACTGGCCGCGTGACACTTTAAAAACTCTCACGTAATTTGGGAATCGCAACTCTTCGAGATAAGCGCTTGACACTTTTCCAATCACTTCTTATCAAGCTCCCGCCGCGAACTGACGACCGTTGAGAATATTGTTGAACAAAGTTTTTAGACTACTAAATAGGAAGTCGCTATGCCGTACCAGACGCCGGAACAACGTAAATACAATTAAATCAATTTAAAACAATAAAAGTCGCAGCCACAGACGCAATCGCAATCGCACAAAGAGCCGATGATGGATGTCAACGTCGTGATAAGCAGCAACGAGAGGAGAGCGTTCAACGAGAGAGGCCTGCAACAAAGCGATTTTCAGTGATAATGTACTGTGGACTTTTATTAACTGAGCAACTGTACCAAAGACCTCACGTAGTTGATGTTGTCACACTTTCATTGGACTCTTTTGCTGGCTCAGGCGTGGCGTCCTCAGGTTGCGTTGTCTTCGACTCACGCTCAAATAAAATGACCAGTTCCGTGTGCGTTGTGTGCGGAAACATGTCCACAGCCACCGCTGACTTGGGATAGAATGGCTCCCCTTTATATTGCTTCGACTCAGGTCTTGCTAATTCAATAAAGTTGCGCTTGGCACTGTGGGGATTGCAGGAAACGTAGACGAGACGTTTGATAGCGCTCGCTGAGCGAATGGCGGCAATGGAACGATTGTCTGTAATGGCGGAGGTTTTATTTGAATTATTATTTATTATTAATCAGCGTATATTTAGAGCTTACGCAGTCCGGCACGTGGAGGATCCACAACAGCCACCAAGTCGACTGGCTTGCCCGGCTCCTGCCCATACAGCGCCTCACGCACCATGCTCTTTATAAAGTCGTCGGCATTGCCAGTGAAGAATTTACAGTTGCTAATGCCATTGGCTGTTGCATTAAATTCCGCGTCCTTGATGGCATCTGGGACAATTTCCACGCCCAGCACCTGCTTGCAGTGCTTGGCAAAGGACAGGGCAATGGTGCCGGTGCCGCAGCAAATGTCCAGCACCGTTGTGTTCGGGCTGGGCGCGGCCAGGTCAATGGCCTGCTGGTAAAGGACATCTGCACCGGCCGTATTGATTTGAAAGAAGGCCAAGGGACTGATGCGGAACTGCAGCCCCTGTATGCTGTCCGTGATGTGCGTGCTGCCCGAGAGGTGCGTGACCGGATTGACCATTTGGCCCGCCTCGCGGTGCTTGACGTCCTGATAGTAGAGCGAGCTGCACTTGTGCGTCTCGTGCTGCTCGGCCTGCTCGTAGAAGGCTTTGAGCTCCTGCTGCAGCTCCAGTTGCTCCGTTTCGCTCAGATTGGAGGAGTATATGCCAGCGACCAACATGAGCTCACCAGTGGCAGTGGAGCTGCGCACCATCAGCTGTCGAAAGTGGCCTATGTTGCCGACAGGATTGAAGGGCTGGAACTTGGACTGCCTGACCAGCTGCTGGAAGCTGTGCGCCGCCCATTTGGCCTGCGCCGGCAAATGCGGCAGCTCCTGCACTTCGGCCACCTCCACGGATCCATCGCTGTAGCTGCCCAAGCGAAAGCCCACCACAATCTCGCCCTCGGCATTTTTGCCCACTGTGAACTCGTTCTTATTCCGATAGCCTTGCACAGTGGGCGATGGCAACACGCCATTGAACTGAAACTTGTCCAGATGCGGTTTCGCATCGGCATTCAGACGACGCAGCTCCTGTGTGTACTTCTTGAGCAGTGCCGACATCGCCTCCGTCTTCTGTTCCAGCTGCTGTTCGTAGGGCACCTCAGCCAGTGGACAAGTTGCCTCCACGGCGGTGCGCTGGCGCTTCGGCTGGGCGTCGCCGGCGTCCGCTTCGCCACGTCGCTTGTGCAGTGGATCGGCGGATGCCTTGGCTGCCAGGGCCTTCAACACCTTACCCTTCCACTTGTAGCCGTTGAGCGTCTCCAGGGCGCGCTGCTGATCCGCCTGACTGCGGAAGCACACGAAGGCAAACTCCTTGCGCGTGGGCGACTTGATCTTCGTCATGTCCAGTTTGAGAGTGTTCTTGAGCAGCTTCTTAAACTCCTGCAACGGCAAATTCATAAAGCACTGCTTTCGCAGACTGCAGCTACTCACCCCAATGCCGAAGTAACCCATGTTTTTCACTTCAATTTTATAGATTTCCGAAGTAAACTCATTGCGCTCCAAATAATCGAACTCGTTGCCGGCCTTTTCTGCCTCTTCAGCTATTGCAGCGGGCTGCTCCGACTGTTCCTTAATTTCCGCAGTACTCTCGCTGAGTGCAGGCTGACTTTCTGCTGTCACTTCATCCATTTTAAATACTTTTAAAACGAAAACTCAATATAAACATGCGCAACACGTGAAATTGATTCAACGAACTCAAGAGTTATCGGAGTTACACGATAGTTCGATTATCATCGCGTGATGTGTATATAAAAGAAGAAGCATGCCCTTTTTAGGCGCCAAAACTATTTTAAATTAAATGGCATAGCACCAATATATATTTTACTCGGTAATTTTTTAGTTCAATCGTGCTAAATCCATAATCATGTAGTTTTGCACAAGGAATCGACATTTAAATAAACTAAGCAATTACTCTTATACCTTTTAACGACTAGGCGCTCTAATTTATCGGTGATTGAATGTGGCGGCAGGCCAACTAGCCACATTATGCAATGTTGCAAGTTAACAGCAACCGCGTTGCCAACTATTTTAAGGTTTCAAATAGGTAAATTTACACCATTTGTACAATTAACTGCAACTCTTTAGAGCATTGTAGTTTTGTGTGTCTTTAATTACTTAACTCGTCAAAAATGGTGTGAAATATAAATGGCATTGAACAGAATATTCATTTTTCAGTCACATCGACCGAAAAGCGCGTCAGAGCCGCATCCAAAATTTGCCGTCGTTCCACCAATAATTGCTGCATCTCCGGCTCATGTTTCATAATGTTTGATATCTCTTGAAGAAGTTCTGCGGCCTGCTTGAGCTTTTCCTCGCACTCGCTGGCGACTTGCAATCGCAGGGCCTGCGCCACAACCGCCTCCTCCAAGTCAATCAGCAAATTGCCCCGAAATATGCTCCAGCCGCCATCAAAGAGATCCGAAATCTCCAACAGTTCCTCGCAAAGTTCCACTTTACGCTTGAGGGACTTCTCGCTGAGCTCTGTGGAAACGGCATTAAATGCACAAATTGTTCTGAGCGTATTTCTTGGGGCTCACCATCGACGGCAAATCCTGGCGCACTGCCGTAAAGCTGCGTCAGGGCGTATTTCGCCTGCAGAATGTGCGTATTTGTCTCGTGCAGCTCAATGCGATGGCGATAGATGAAATCCTCCAGAGTGAGCGGCGTTGTCTTGTCCAGTGTTTCAAGCTCCTCCTGCAGCTTCGCATCTTGGGTCAGCACCTCTCTGGCTGTCTTCTTCAAATTGCACACCTGACACTTCCAGTTGGCGCCGTTTTGCAGCGGATTTAGAGAAACGATCTGCAAGAGTTTCAAGAGTTTAAGCTTAGGGGAAACTTTGGAAAACTAAGACAAATATATTAATATATAATTAAAAAATATGCATACACATAAATATAAAATACAAGCGCACACTCAGAGAAGAAACCAAGTTTTTTTTTTTAATTAAATCAAATAAAATACGGTTATGGCAAAAATGCATTAATCTGGGCTAAATATCCTTAAAAATATATTAATTTAAATAACGTGCTTTGATTTAAGTAAATTTTAAAACTAAAGATTGCTTTATCAAAGTTCCGACTTACCTTTCCCACTTTGCACTTGGCACACACAGGTGAGCCCGCAAAGGTGCCCAGTTCCGTGGGATCTGCGCACCTGGCGCAGGCGCAGTCGAAGCACTTGACCAGCCTGAGATGCACCCTCCGTTGGATGGTGCTTCTCAGGGGCTGCGTGTAGGAAATGCTGAGGATGTCGCCCTTGGCGATTGGCCGCTTGGCGAGGAACACGATGTTCATGTCGTCGTCGAAGCGATGCCGCAAATTGGGCACACAGTCGTGATTGATCATGGCTGCGCCCGGATACAGAGCGCGCACCTTTTTGCCGAGCTGGCGCACCTCAAAGGCGTTGGTGTCCAGAATGGCGGCAATGCGCAGGATCTCCAGCTCGGACCAGTCGCGCTGACCCAGCACCGTTTTGATGAAGGTTATCAGATTGGCGCGCAGCACTTGATAGAGCGGCGTGTCCAGGCGCTCGTTCAGGTGATCCTCGAGCGCGTATAGCCGGGCAAAGGCCTCCGGGCTGCTCAGCCGCAGTTGCATGCAGCGCAGCAGCATAATCACACAGTAGGCCGACTCCTTGCGCTCCTCCGCGCCCGGGCTGTAGTTGATCTTCGACTGGAAGTTGCTCGCTGCCATCAGGCGGCACTCGTCCATGTGGTAGGCAGATCGCTCGCACTCGGCGCTGCACATCGGCCAGCTGCAGGCGCTGCATTTGTAAAAGTTATCCGCCGGCTTTGCCGGCGGCAGCAGATTCGAGTGGCAGCCCAGGCACAGCGGCGGCGATGCCACCTTTGGCCCCAGTACCAGCGGCGCCTCGCGCAAGATTTGCTCGCCCATTTTGATGTCCCGCGTGGCGCGCAAATGTCTGCCCAGCAGCTCATCGCTGCTCACCTCGTAGCACCTGCACTCGGACTTGTGGCCCCGCTTCCAGTGCTCCTTCTGGTGCTCCCGACTGCAGTAGACGACGCTGCGACAGCCGGCGCACAGTTGCGTGGCATGCGCCTGGCAATAGGCGCAAGTGCTGGGCGGCGTCATCCTGGTAATCTTGGCCAGCTACGCGTCAAACACAAATTGTCTCCGGCTGTTTGCGTAACGCGCAACGCTTGAAAATTCACTGAACGGCGAGCGCGAAACAATGTCGACCGTCTGCTGCGGCAAGTTTCTTCTGTGCCACCTCTGGCCGATCCCGGTGCGGATCTCCATCTCTTGTCACGACGATTTATTATTAGACGCACGCCAAGAGAACAATGCGCAATTTGTGTTGCTTCACATTTGCTCTCACGTTTCCTACAACAGTTCCCTTGTTCAGTTCGTCTCTCACAAATGCCTTTAGTCTATATACTTTCTATTTCTTTCGCTTTTAGCCGAATTTCATTTAATCTTTCAAAGAGAAAATAGAGCATCCCCTGCACAGCTTTCTGTTTTCAGAGTTCGTAAGAGTGGTCTTCAATCCCTAGGCTAATGGGAGTTATGTCTTGGCCTTCTCTTAGGCTCTTATAAGTGCTGATCGAATTGTTCGAATGACTAGTGAACATTCAGGTAGATTAATTAAAGGTCTACACTTATTTGAAATTGGGGAAACCTTGGAGACTGTTAGATAAAGTCGATATTGGCTCACACAACAACTAGTTGATTATTAAATTTATAATAAATTGCTTTAAAATAACTGCATATATTCATTCTCTGACACCACCAAAAACAAGTTCTGTTTACTTGATTAAATATCCCATAAACTACTCAGGCATCCATGATATAGCGATTTGATTCGGTTAGCTCAAGCATGTATACGCCATTGCATTAAAATTGTTCTTCATATAGCTTCAATACTTGGAATCTAGTACAACTCGTCCATCTAATAAGACTAGTGTAAATTTCAATTAATTTTGAGTACCATCTATATTTCGCACATTTAAATAAAATTCAATGGATGCGCGTAATTTTAGCAATTCAATAATTTATTTAGTATTTCTCATAAATGTTCTATATATATATATGTATGTATATATATATTTATTTATATGCAGATAATTAATGTATTGTTTAATTGGAAATCAGTCTTTTTTTTATTTAAATAAGAGTTAAATGCATTTTGTTGTTGTGCTTGTTGGTTGATTGATTGATGAAAAGAAAAAAATAATAATTGAACTATAATTTATGGTTTTTTGTTGCATTGTTGCGTGTCTTGTTGGTTGGCTTTACAAATTAATAGTATTTTAATTAGTGTATAAATAAACGCGATGATAGCTAACTTAAACGGAGGCCATAATTCCAAAATAATAATAATAATTATAATTATTATAATAATAATAATAGTTATAGACAAATGTTGCTCTCTATACAATTAAAAGCGGCGCATAAAATTTCATATAATAGACAACAAATTTTTTCGTTTTTCGTTAAATAGTTTTCAGTGAATAATTTGCACTAAACAATAGGCTTTGTTTATTTTTATTTTGTTTAATTTATTCATTTTTTTTATACACACATACAGCGTTGATATGTTGCTAGGCTGTTTTAGCGATAAGCGAAGCAATCGATGGCTACTAAATGTTTCAATGTTGCTAAGGCAGAGGCGCAAAAATCGTATCAATTAGCTATAGGGGCTATATTTTAGGGTTGTCTAACTGCAATGACATGGAATTCAGATTCAGTTGTGAGCTTCGAACAGCAAGGATGGCCAGAGGTCCCAGCTAAGTTTCATTGTAAATTTAGGCTTATGCAACAATCTTATTGGCCTTATTTGAATTTGCGCATCTGAAAGACCTCTGTATATATATATATTTATATAACTATATATTCAAGCGCCTCGGTTAACAACAAATAATATCGTCTTGGGTTTTCGTTGAGTTAAGTTTTCCTTCTTGTGATTCGTTAAATGCTAATTAAATTACAAATTGCGCTACATTAATCATAAGAAACATAAGCAACATTTATAGTTTCTAGTTATTGGACATCGTTCTGCTCCTTGAAGTGATGATAGTGATGATGTATGTGCTCGTGCACATAGCGATGTATCATGGAGCTGGAGGCGCTCGTATCTAGATCGGCATCAGCGGCCAGCTGCGCTGAAGGCTCCTCGGCGTCCTTGGCGGTGACCGCCTCGGCAACAGCCTCGCCCACCTCATCGTTGAGATCGATAAGCGTGTCGGTCGAGACGACCTTGCTGGGCGTGCTGGTGAGCAGCGGACTGGGCGCCAGCTCCTCCTCCTCGCTGGCCAGCAGATGTGCGCACTCCAAAGCGTCGCCATATATCTTCGACCCGGCCGAACTCGAGCTCGACATAGCCGGACGCGATGTCTCCCGCATGGCTATTGGTTTTTGTTTCTGTGGCTGCTGTTGTTGTTGTTGTTGTTGTTGCTGCTGTTGTTGTTGCTGCTTGTGGCGATGCTGGCGTCGCTGCTCGCGCTCCTTCTGCTGCAGCTGCTCGCTGAGCTTGGCATAGATGAGATTGCCATAGTTCTTGTAGTCCTTGCTGCTGCGCTGCTGCTGTTGCTCCAGGCGCTGATAGCCCTGGACCGGCTGCAGCTGCTGCTGCTGCTGCTGCTGCTTGCTGTGACTGCTGCTCTTCTTGGGTATGGGCTGCACGGTGGCCACATTGCTGGGCGTCGGTGGTGGCGAGTGAGCGGCGCCTCCGCCACAAATCGTGGCATGCAGAAACGAATCGTAGCCACACAGATTCAGCTTGTTGTGGGCGCTGTTGTGGCTGTGCTGTGCGGCCACCACGGCCGGATTAATGGCCAGCTGCTGATGGTAGATGGGTATATGCGGCTGCGGATGGTAGAGGCTGCTGCTGACCGTATCGTGCCCGGCCTCGATGTTGTTGGCCAGCGGCGACTGCGTGGGCGGACTGCAGCTGAGCGGCGACTGACCGGACTGTGGACTGTGGTTCGCAATTAGCGTCGGAATTTTCGAGCCTGTATTGCAGCGTTGGCGTTGCTGTTGCTGTTGTTGTTGTTGTTGTGCTGCCGGTTGCCGTATGGGACTCACATTGGCTTGGGGTTTTCTGCAAAGTACAACAAAAGTGAGGTTTTAATTAGAGCACAGCCGTTTGAAGAGCCTGAGAAGGGGGTTTGATCGCATTTTAAACAACAACAACAAAATAAATAAATGTAAAATACCCTATATTCACATATAAATTGATGAGCGGCAACAAACCAACAGTCACAAGTAAAATGTATTAATATAATTTTGTAATTACTATAATAAATGATTTTTATTAAGACAAGACAAGTAACAATTAGGCCAAAAATTAGCAGTACAAATTAATATTGTAATAATTAAATTAATTTATAAGACAAATCATAAATATACAAATTTTTTATATCAAATAAATATAGAGTAATATGTAATAACCAATACCACGGTACTTTGTTTCCAAGGAAAATATAATTTAAATCAAGATAAAAAGTTTCAGTCATTTTTTTTTTGTTTCATTCACGTCCTTGTTTTTCATTATTTCCCATTCTTTATAATTTTTTCTTCACAAAAAACTTTCTATCATTTTATGGCCATTCAATCGGTACAAAAATCTTTACCCACTCAACTTCTCTTTGCTAGTTTTTCAGTCTTTGGTATGTTTTTTCGAATTTGTAATATATTTATCTGTGATCCATTTCAATTATATTTTCTATGTTTTCCTTATTATCCTTTCGTTTCTGTGGTCTTACCCATTTAGCTGAAAACACAAGCGATTCTTTTCCATGCTCTCCCTGATGATGCTAATTAAGTCGTTGCGATTTAGTGCCGACTTCCAGCACTCGGCGGATTTGCGCTGCTGCTGTGCCAGCAGCGATTGGGGGCGTGGCTGGCGCAACTGGACGCCATCGAGCATCACATCGCTCAATGGTGGCGAGGACGAGGCGTTCTTCTGAGCCTGCCCATTAGTCGAGCTGGCCAGCTGCTGCTGCTGCTGTTGTTGTTGTTGATGTGATTGCTGCTGTTGTTGTTGTTGCTGCTGCTGCAAGTGGCGATTCTGCCAGCAGGAATCGTTGCCCACGGACAGGCTGCGTTGACGCGTTTCGAGACAATGATCCTGATACTGCACGGCGGAGTGCGAGGTGATGCAATCATGCGTAATGAGCGAGTCAACCAAAAACGAAAAGAACCATTCAAACAAATTATAATTAAGCAAATGAAAGAAAATATCCAAAAAAATTACATGCAAAAAACTCAACGTAATGAGAAGAAAACGAAAAAGGCGACATTTCATGGGTTCCTTAATGGTCAGAGCTCTACAGAGGCGTATGCCATATTTATATGTGAAATTTTATACTTAATATTCACTTTGACTTTCTCATAGTGCGATTTTAAAGGGCTCTTAGCTTATTCTTAATTTTGGTACTATTTCTTTACCTGGCTTGCCCTCACTTTCTCACTCAAATAAAAATAAAACATTTAAGTTTAGTTAGCTTTACTTGCATTTATGAAAATCGCATAGAAAGATGAATCCTACTTGGGAGACAGTAAATACAAATAGCTTCTCTCGCTCTACTTTTCTACCAGATTCACTTTTCCACTGAAGTATAAGTAAAACATTACACAGTTTTTTTTAGCTTTAGTTGAATACATGAAAATCGCATAGAAAGGCGAATCCCACTTGGGGAAAAAAGTAAATAAAATATAGCAGTGAATCCGCACTATTTCAGATCAAAGAATATGGGGTTTTTCTTATTCAAGAACTCTAGGGAGCAATCTCATTTGCTTTAATTATTTTTTATATTTAAATCATGTTATTATTCACCAAATCTACCTATTGATAACCTGACAATTATCTGTTTGTTGGCCAAAATTGGGAGACTTGTTTTAGTTTGATTCGGCTTTGTGTAGCTTGCGCCTACCTTTTGTTTTCGCGCCTTTCGCAGCATTTTGACGCGCTGCGTTGCCTGCTTCATGTAGACATCCTGGCTGTGGTGCTGGTGGCGCTGGTGCTGACTGCGCTGGGGACAGTCGACGGCATCGGCTGCTTCCTTGCTGGCGCCGCTGCAGCATTTGAGATTCAGCATATTGTCGCAGGTATTGTGCGCATTGTCCGGCGTGTGCTGTTCCGGCTGTGGCTGTGGCTGCTGCTGCTGCTGCGACTGTCCCATGCAGCACTGCTCCAATTTCGCAGCGTTCCGCTGGTATCTGGGCTTTGGCTGCTTGCCACTGCCACTGCCATTGGCGCTGGGCTGGTGGTGTTCGGCATTGACGGCAGCAGCGGCAGCTGCCGCCAGCTCCTTCTCCCTCTCCTTCTCCTTGTCACTATTGCTGTCATCGTCCTCGTCATCGGACTTAATCAGTTTGCGTGGCCGATGACGATGCTGGCGGCGTGCGCCGCCGGATGTCGTTAGTGGCACGCCATTCACTGTTTTTGACATGGCCGCCAGCCCCGTGGGCAGCCTCTTCAGTTTGCTGCTGCTGCTGTTGTTGTTGTTGCTGCTGTTGTTGTTGATGCATGTGGAAGCGGCGGCCGCCGCCGCCGCCGCTGCTGCCGCTGCCTGCGATTTCGATTTGCCTTCGGGACTGACGGTGAGGCGCACGTTAATTGTCTTGCTGCCACAGTGGGGCACCACCACAGACTTGCCAATGGACTCGTATATGGTATACACAATGCCCACAATGTCGTCCTTTGTTATTTTGCCATGATGCCCATCCAGATCATAGAATGTGAATGAAAACTGCAGCGGCTGCGACGATTTGCCGCCCTCAACGGACACATCGCAGGTGAATTCCTGTTCGCAGCACAAATAGAGGAAGCAGAACATAAAGATGACGTGAGTAAGGTTATTTCATTTGGTTTTCTGTCAGGGCTTTAACTAAATATGGCTTTTCAGATAAATACCCTTGCTATTATGAAAAATAGGTTCAAAATAGTTTTTGTTGTAAAGAAATCTCTTATGCAGCTAAGATCTTGGCATTCTGTTTCTGAAGTCTGAATATCGGAATAAACCACCCACAATTATCAATATAAATTCACAAATCTCTTAAAAGATTTGCAACCAGCTTCTTTTAATAAATTTAAATAGTGTGCGATACTTTTGCTATTCACATTTAAAAGTTTTCTGGAGCCATTTAAGCCACTCATAACTTTGAGACAACACACAAATATTGCCAGCTGAGCGAGTGCTAAAAATGCTAATAAAGTGCAGCACTTAACTTCGTTTAAACTGCATAAAACTGCATAAAAACTTGCTGCAGTTGCAGTTGCCACCCCCTGCCCCAAGACACGCAACAGAGCAAAACCCACTTGCAGTTTAACGTGTCAGCCAAAAAGTATGCAACAATTTTTTCTTACAGAATGGGTAACAGTATCTGCGTGTGCGTGTGCGTGAGTGTGTGCGTGTTTGTGAGGCACAGCCACAATAACAAGTAAAACATTTAAATGGCAACAACAGCAAGAGCCACAAAAACAAAATTGTCTGCTAGCAGATTCGAAAATTGTGGCCATAATTCGACTAAATATTTAATTTCTCACATGCTGCGCCAGAAACTGCAGCAGAAACAACACAAGCCAACAAAATAGAACAGCAGAGCACTCCTCCCCTCCCTTTTAGCCATTAATAAAGTGGCTGGCAGAGACAACCAACACTTTTTCCCACTTGAAAAAAGAGAGCTAGAGAGCGAGAGAAATAAATATAATTTCTTGCTACTTGGCTTGAAGATTTTTAATTGCCTTTAAGTGCTTTCGCTTCGAATTCTCTTGCTGTGTTTTTGTTTTGTTCTTGTTTTTTGTATTTTCTGCGCATTTAATGGGTTTTATTGAATTTTAATGTTTTGATATTTTTTGGCTGAAGACAGGCGAATGTTTGTTGCAGTGGGTGGTAATTGGGCATTGCCAGCAACATTGTTTTAATGAAATTTTTTACCCCAAAGCAAATAATAAGCACCCCTCGCTGTTGTTATTGTTGTTCTCGTTGTTCTATCGCAAACCATTGAAATTTTAATTAAAAGCACATTTAAAAGTTGAGTTTATGTGCTGCTGCTGCCCAGTGGGTCATGAAATATGGCAATGCTGCTGCAGCAGCAGCAGCCACAACAACAACAACAGCAATAAAAACCGCCAGTTGATTAAACTTGACCGGCAGCACAAGTACTGTGGAGAACAATTCGAAGCACGAACACTTGCACCTGGTTGGGGGTCAATTGAAAATGGAAAACAAAACATAATTTGTTTTATATGCGTTTATATAATGGACCCACCGTATTACCAAGGGAAGCCATCAAAAACAACAACAAATGCCAAATGCTAAGCAAATTGTTCAACAACTCAGAAATTCTATTGCAGGCAAACTGCCAAGAAGAGCACATAAACCTAACATTTAATAAGTCCCATTTGAAATGTGTACTTATTTCGGGTATAAATTTATGATTTGATCATGAAATGGCTAGTTTTATTTGAAAGGCGTTTTGTAATTTTTTTGAAAATATAATTTCAGCAATTTATGAGGAACTTTTGTATGATTTGTGTATTCAAAAAAAAAAAACATTGGTAAAACTTAGCCGACGTGCTATTTTTCTTTGCTTGATTCAATTTGATTTAACCGAAGACCAATTTAACAAGCTAATAAATTTAGCTGCTGGTCAACTTATATTTTCCTAATTATTCTTATATCACATTCAATGTGTACTAATGCCTCTGCCTACCTTTGATTTGCATAGCAAATCTTATTTGAGCTCATTTCAAAATTCACAATCACCCAATCCTTGAACTCACCTCCAGACGGATGCGCTCCTCCTTGCTGTGGTGATGCAAATGTCGCGAATACTGCGGATGCGTTGCATGTGGCGTCGGCATTGCCGCTGCCGCATCTACCACGTCCACCTCCTCCGGCTGCTGCGGCATATTTACATATTTGCCATGTTTGCCATTGGAGCTGCTGATGCGCAAGTGTTTGCTGTGGCTGCCACTGCTGTTCATGTCCTGCTGCAGCTGCTGCTGCTGTCGGGTCATGTGATGATGATGATGCTGCTGGTGAAGTGGCTGCTGCTGCTGCAGTTGGTGTTGCTGCTGCTGCTGCTGTTGCTGCTGTTGCTTGGCCGCTGCTGCGCTAGATGCGTTGCCAGGGGGCGTGGTGATTATATTAACCACTGGCGATCTCAGTTGAATATTATTGTCACGTTCGCTGACCAGCAACAAATCTGGCGGCGCACTGCACGAGGAGGAGGCGCGCACCTGGTGATACATCAGCTCCTCGGAGTCTGTGGTGCATTCCTGAACTGTAAACGAGAGCGAGCGAGAGAGGCTGAGTTAGTGAGATATAGATACTTTTTAATTAAAATGCAAAGTGGCATGAAATTGACGGCGCTGTTGTGGCGCATCCAACATTTGCACATTGTTGCTTATCTACGCCCGAAACAGCTACCCCCCCCTCCTTGTTGACTGTATATCTAAGCTGCCACTTATTTCTCTTTTGGCGGCACATTTTGCCTTTGACTTTGTCTGCGGCTGCGACTCTGGCGGCGGTTGCTTGCAATTTATTTGCAATTTGCACAAAAACGCATTACAAAAAAAAAAAAGAAAAAATATTAAAAGAAAAAAAAAAGTTTTATGCCTCAACGCCAACACAAAGCGTTGGCGACCAGGCGCAGCAGCCAGACAAACACTTGAAAGGCGACTGCGCCGAGTGCATTCCTAATTAATGACGTCGTCAGCTCAGCAGTCGTCGACAGTCCGAAAAGTTTGCGTTTTTTATGTTTTTAATTGAAAATTTTACAGCATTTGCTGGCATTATCCAAGTAGTCGCTGGCCCACAAAAGTGTGGTCGTGAGCAGTCAAAAGTGTTGGCCATTTCATTACTCATACGCCGCGTAAGCCGCATCACAAATCCGGCTCGCTAAAAGCGCGACTGCTTATCCGGCGCTGCTCTTAGCTTCAGCACTCTATCCTGGGTAGCTTCTTTATTTCTGCTTATATTGCCACCAACAATTGCCCCACTCAGTTCCCTTATGCCTCTTTTAATTAATTAAGTAGCACACACAAATTTCCAGTTCTCGCCGCGTTCACAAAGCTGACCCAATTTCGCATATCGCTTTGCAGTTGTGCCCCGAGACTAGGACCAGGCCCAGGACATGGTTTATAATTGCATAAGCATTATGCAGACGAGTCCCGCTAGTTGTATTGTTATTTCCCAGCCGCGTCGAGTCTTTCAAATTGAAGACAATTAGCCAAAGTGCCGGGGAAAATGAGTTGTCGTTTGGTTTGTGCCAGCCAAGTGAGTTATTGTTGGTGTTGGCGTGTAGATTTCATTGTTTGCCGGATCACTGCTGACCTGGTTTTCGTATCTGTGACATTCTGAGCGTTTGGAAAATATGGAATTCTGGGTTATCTCACAGCAATTATGAAATACAATTTGTTTACTCGGTAGCCACAAGAAGGGTTTGGATCAAGTTGCCTTTCTTAGATGCTTCTGAGCAGGGGTTTTCACTTTATTTGAACCAAGACTAAAAGTTCAAAATGCAGCATAGTTTTCAGTCGATTTATACAGATATACTCTACAATAAATGTATAAATAGGTGCTCATAAGCGAAGTATCATTAATCTTATGCATAAAAATCAAATGCAACAAAAATCTTCGAGAAAGATTAAATAGACCTTTTTTACTTCACGTTTAAATTGTGTTGCATCTTCTACTATATCTAAAAGAAAATGGTGCATACTGTTATATTTAACTAAAGTGTAAAATAGTTTGTTAATTAAAGTTAGTTAAAGTTTAGACTATATTCATTTTCTTATTTCGTTTAATTTTCATATTAAAATGAGTATAGGCGGTGCCTTTCCCAGGAAATCTGACAGTTGCTCTAATCTGGGCAGCTTTTCAAGCTCTTGGCATGGCTTTCAATTAACTTGGACTAAAGTTTCACTTGGCAGTTGCCTTTGCCTGCCAGCAACTTGTAGTTAGTTTGCCTTGAGCTATCCACCCGATACTCGCACATAATACGCTGGTCTTTGGCCTATGTGGTCTGCTCTTCTTCTTCTCTGTAGTAATTTTTTTATTTATTTTTTTTTTTTTTTTGCCATGTGTTGATCTTTATCATGTGGCCCGAACATTTTTGTGCGTTTCGCCCTCGTCGTAGTATTTTTCTTTTTTTCTGGTATGCGACTTCTCATTAATTGTTGTTGCTGTTGTTGTTGTTGCTGTTGGTCGTTCGCGTCAAAAACACTTAACTTCATTAACACTTACATGCGAGATATGGCTACAGCCACAGCAACTGCACCAACAACAACAACAACAACTTTTGTTTTCCTTGGCCACACAGACACAATTATGAAGTTTATCTTTAGTTTATATCTTTTTTTGGTTTTTATTATTATTTTTTTCTCAATTTTTTTTTCTTTTTTTGAAAACTTTGCCTTGTTGGCACATCATCTGTCTAATAAATTGTTGGCAGGCAGCTGGCGCAGAGTCACGGATTCACGGAGTTGCCAAGTTGAAGTCGGAGTCGGATTCAGATGCCGTCCGACATTCATTAGCTGTCGTCATTTTTTATGCACTTTGCGCGCCCAAAAAAGGCAACTTTGAGGTTTGCTTGCGTGTGTGTGTGTGTGTATGTGTGTGTGTGCTTTTGTTGGGCTCTACACCTTTTCTAATTAAAGGCCGACCACTTGATGTGCTCGCTGTGCGAGTCTCTGGCCTGTGTGTCTGGCTCTGCCTTTGGGTCTGTCGATGTCTGTTCTCGGGCGCTTTGTTTTGCGTTTAATTATCGCCTTTGTGTTTTTGAGCAAATACCGCGCCCGGTGCCGACGATCGTGGCGCCAAGATAAACCAAAAGAACATGTTTTTCTCTCAAGTGGTTCGACCACAACAACAACAGCAGCAACACAACAACAACTACTACTCGATTCATGTTGTTGTTGAGTCATCTTGAAAGCATTTTGGCGTCTGATATGAAACATGCCGCCTTGCAAATTAACTTTGGCCTAAGCCACTCTGAAAGATACATATCGCATGTGCTTATTGGCGCAAAATGAAATGGAACGGAAAAAACTCGAACGAGAAGTGTAAAATACTCTATATGACGATCTGGCTTATATTAATAGGCCTTACCCTAGAGCAAGTTTTTTTTTGTGTCAAAAAATATTGTATTCAGAGCTTTAAAAATCGGCTTGGAGTGAATTAAAAATTAATTGAACAAAAGCAGGCTCGATCTTCCGAAACAAACTTCAAATTAATTTTCTATTTAACCAATGCTTTTCTAAATCATGGGATGGATTTTAATGTACGTCTGTTCTATAAATCTCACAAATGAAGCTCTTTAGTGTAACAAAGTGGACCACAAGACACAAGTATATCTGTGCTTCGAGTGTGTCTGCTCCTCACAATGAATTCAATTTATACATTAGGCAAATGCCGAAAATCCACCAAATGAAAATGAACAGTCCGAACGGGCCAAGGCAGTATCATGGCGTTGTGCTCCTCTCCAGTCCATTAGACGACCACAACACGCACATTGCCTAATAGTCGTAGATGGAGACGGAGGCGGGGGTTTTGGAAGCTTTGGACAGCCTACCTGAGAGGTCATCGAGGCTGATGTTGAAATTCGACGCAGCAGCCTCATGAATTTTGTATGATAAATGAACGTCACGGCTCGAGGCTTATCTATCAAAAAGTTGTTTGCAGCGTACGTGGCGTATGAGTAATGTACCTTAGCTCTCGACTCAATTAAAGGCCAAACACACACACACACACAGGCGCACACACATTTTACACAGAAGTGAAACAGCAAAGCATTTTTAAAACATTTAGGCGCAGTTCATAAATTCTCATTAACATATTTTCTTATCAAGAGTGAAAAACAAAAAGCAATCCAGATGCCGTAGATTAGTTTCCAATGTGGTCAGAGGATTTGCATAATTAATTGGCATGTTTGAGTGTGTTTGGGCGTTTGCCTTTGGTTTTTATAGTGCAAATCAAAAATGCGCATAATTTGTTAAATGCCCGAAGTTAAATATTATAAATCGTTGCAATAAAACACAAAATTAACATGAAATCCAATATGAAGTCGAATAGAAAACAGGTGGCATTTCGGGTGTACGATTTTCAAGCGTTGCAATGCTGGCGCTTATAAATATTTAAGACTTATTTATTTGGCTATTAAATCTAGTTAATTTTGAGCTTTGTTTTTATTGAACTGCATCTGACTAATCAAAGCTAAACGGCTGGGAAATATGATATTATGTAAAACAGTTAGGTTATAATTAAAACAATTAACTTAATTTGATTTTCAAAAGAGGTTACGACATCTTATCCATGTATTTATTTTAACTGCCACAGCTCTTCTGGATCGCAATTGGTTTAAGTATAATTCATATATTTGTTCGCACACTTAACTTATTATTTATATGTAATATTCTTGTAAGTAAACAGGCTAAAGGCTTAGATAAAATTAAACCAAGCTTGTTAAAATAAATAAATGGCGAAAGCTCCCATCTAAATTAAACTTATTGAGTTTTCCACACATTTTATTTTACCACGCCGCATGAGTAACGTTTTGTTTAAATGTCAAAAAATTGCTTCCATACGCATATTATGATTCAGGCTTGTTTGTTAGTTGATCACTGACCGATCACTGTCCGATCACTTAATAGCTATCAACCTATAGACTTTGATAGCGAGTATTCCCCTCCTTTCAGCTTTTGTTAGTGCAGCCGGCACACAATAAACTCGATTCAAGTGTTTCCTTTATTGTATTTTTTTTTGTTTTGCCCGAGTTTTGTTTTTGTTTCGTTTTTTGTTTTTCTTTGGGGCTCTTGATAATTTACAACCACAATTTGGCAAGGCACTTATCGACGCTGATGACGGCGCAAAGACCGGCGAAAATCAAACGGCGCACAAAAAAATGTTCACTATCAGCCAAAGAAATCTGCCTCAATTTTTGTTGCCATATTTATACCGTTTTTTTGGTTTTGTTATTCTTTTTTTTTTTTTGTTGCTTTCAACTGTGTTATCAGCAATGCTTGCTAAATACCAGTAGCAATTATCGATGCGCGGTGGAACGGGGCAGGTTTAATTAAACGCCGATAATCGATGAGAAAACAGTTACACGATGAAGTCGACGTCGCCGTCGCCGTTGCCTCTTCGCTGGCGTCTGCGTTCTTATCAGCGGATGAAGTTCACGGCGACGTCGTCACGCGTCATCGATGTTGCGACGTTGGCGTTCCCCCAAGGGTACTATTAAACATGCCAGCGTTTTGCAGTTGCTGTTGTTGTCGGGGTCGGTTGCATTTTAGCCAAGATTGAAGCCGCCGCCGCTTCAGAGTAGTTGTAGTCGTCGTCGTCTGTCGGCATTTTGAAAACTTTGCTTTAATGTTAATGTTACAAATCAAGTGAAACAAATGCCGACATCGACGACGTCGTCGGCGGCCAGATCGAGCGTGCCTTTTATATGATATAGTATACAATCCCTAACCAGAGCTCGCCTCCACTCTCCACTCTCCGTTCTCCACTCTCCACTCTTAGCCATGCCGAGCTCAGCGCTGTTTGGGCTCAGCGCGTGTCGCTTATGGAGGCCTTCATCTTGCCGCACAACGTGTTCCGAAACGGGTTTGCTGGCCGTATAAAATGTACATACTACCTTTGTATCTGTTGTTTTAGTATCGCCATACAACTTACACCGGGTCAATAGGTTTTTTAATTGGCTTCGCAATGTGCAGAAATCATAATAATAATAATTAATGATGAACAACAACCTATTATTATTGAAATAATCGCCCTTAATATTGCATTAATAAGAACAAATATTTTGAACAAGGTATTAAATACTTATTAGTAAAATTTTCGTTCTTCAAATAAGTGTAAATTGTTAACAGAAGAGTTCTAAAATACAAATTTTGTTCAACTTGCGCGGGTTTTTAGATTATAAAATTGTTGATTTATTCTATGACTTTTTGTTCATCCTTCATTTTAAATATTATTTTATTCATGATATTTAATTAAGATATTATTGAAGGTATTTTTAAAAATTTTAATATTTTCATTTCATTCATTTTGTGAGTGTGTGCAATTGTCGATATATCGATAATAGATTTTCTTTTATTTTTGCTTTATCATTGCATTTATTGCTTTGGCTGTATCTGTAGCCGAGTGTTTGTGTGCTTGGGCTGTGGCTTTTGGGGTCGCTCCTGCTGCGGTTTATTTAAATTTGCGCCAAAGTTTGTGCGGCAACACACAAACGGAAATTAATTACAAACAGCGCGCTTAAACTTGCCGCAACAACAACAATACCGAAAGCAACAGCAGCAACAACAATAAAAATGAATGAGCGGCATAATGAGTGAAGGTTGTTGTAATTGTAATTGTTGTTGTTGTTTTTGTTGTGGATGTCTTTTGGCGCGCCATATTGAAACCAAATGGCAAATGCCTTGTTGTTGTTGGGGGCAGTTTCTGCTCCTGTTGTTGCTGTTGCTGCTGTTTGTCATTAACTTAAAGGCGTTAATTTTCTAGCGCAAGCAAATTTTTGCTGTCGCTTTTTTGTTTTTTGTTTTTTCTTTGCTTGGCGCCGTTTTGCTTGGCATTTTATCAGTTCGTCAGGCATTTTGTCAATCAAATGTCAATCAAACAATGTTTCAGTTTTCATTCTGTTGTTGCTGCTTTTGTAATTTGATTGCTAAAGCGTAGAAGCTGCGACGAGTTGTGTAAATATGCATGTACTTTATATCAGTAACAAGAGCAGCAACAACATGGCAACAACAACAACACAACGGCGACAGGCAAGCAACACTTGATAAGATATGTAGAAATGCTTGTTGTCTGTGTGGCTCTCAGATGAGATGCTGCGAGGGTAGATTGATAAAAATACCAAAGACTAGACATTTGAAAGTTTACGTTTTTTTTTATCAACTAGATATTACTTAGTATTTTTCTTGTTATTTTATAAAAAATTAAAATATTTAAATTATTGTCAAATTAAAAATAAAATAAAAAATCCTTAATGTTAAAATAGGATATAATTGATTTCTCTTAGTCTTCGTAAATATTATTTGAATCCTTTGTCTAACTAAACTTACATATGAAAGCTTTTCCTCTCATTTTTTGTATGTATGTCTGTATTTATTTATTATTTATCGCATTTATTTGTATTACTTTTTATTATTTATTTTCTAAGTTATGTTTTGCACTAGCTTTTACGAAACCAGTCTATAAACTATGACAACCTGTCGCATGGCCCTCGAAATATAAGTCCATAAAGGAGTACATATCATATATATTCATATAGTTAAACGCATGCCTATAGGCATTTACGTAAATTATTGTGCTGTTTTTATTGTTGTTGTTTGCTGGCCCTTTTACGGCCATGTAAAAATTGGCCGTCACGACGGAGAAGAGGCATTAAAGATAGCGATAGAGAGAGAGAGAGACAGAGAGTGGAAAATATAAAGAGGGTGAGGTAAGGTAAAGCCGAAACTGAAACTCGAGCCAGCGCGACAAAAAAAAACACATTTCGAGTTTTATGCTCTGCTATTATTACAAATGCTCGCATCTTTCGGCAGCTCTTTATGGGCACCTGCAATGCCAAAGCTGCCGTCAAGAGATAAAAGATACAAATTTGTATAAATAATTCAGTAAGAAGAAGAAGAAGACGTGTACAACATTTTACACACAATGCTGTCGTATCGTATCGCATGCAAGTTAGAAGGTGAGGTAGTAACTGTAATATCCAGCCCAGACTCGCTATAAAACTCTACAAATTATGAGCGTGAGGCGTGTCGTTTGCTGCATTCTCAAAACGTCGGGAGCTGTCTGTGACATATGCACTCCAAATTTGTTTTTGCGATCCATATACATATACTTAATGTGAATTCCACCCACACCCCCTATTGTGTGACTGTGTGTGTGTGTGTGTGTGTGTGCTTGTAGGTGCGCGTCCCACGCATTCTTGCCGACACTTCAAAAGCATTCGGGGCGCTATAATAAAATATACGAGTATCTACAACAGAATTATATGCTGCTTTCAACTTTTGCGCCTAATTCACACATATTTCGTATTTTTGTTGTTGTTGTCGCTGCTTGTGTGTGGCTATGTATGAAAATTTTATGTATTGCCTTTAGCAGCATCATCAAAAAAAAAAAGAACAAAAAATAATAAAAACAGAAATAAAAAAAAAACTGCCAAAAAAGAAGACATCAATATGAAATTTTTGTCACGTTTTCTAATGTGCCAAAGGAGCTGACAAATGAAGAAGGAGAGAACGAGGTGAAGTATGCGGCGGGCACCACGGAGACGCATAGCCGCGTAGGCGCGCATTTCTCTTCGCCCAGTCTGCCTTAGAGCAACTGCCGCGGGCAGCGGCGCGTTGGCAGAGGGGGCGGCGGCCGCGTTAGGTTGTGTTGTCAAATGGAAGTGTGAAATTGAAATTCATTCTGACATGATGTGACAAGCATTTTGAAGCCGTAGCATAGACACATGTACACGCAAGGAACTAGGCGTGCGCCTAAGGACATATTAAAACATATAACACATTTTCTTCCTCAATCTTATTATCCATAAAGTCGCGTACGTTTTAAGTCTGAACTCTTACAGTTTGTAAAATTTTTGTAAAGTTAATAAATAAATTATACAAATTTTACTAAAACATATACATTTATCCACTTATTCACCTTACAAAATCTAATTACTTTAGATAATTTAAAATTTGCTAATATTTAAAAATTTTCCCCACTCAACTTGTTTGGTTTGTTTTTCTGACACCCCACCCACACTGTGGCTGCCCTCCTCCCCCCTTGCGCTGCGCCACTGGCTCGCACTGGGGGACTAGGCTAACTCTGTCTCTTTATCAGTCGCAGCCATCAATGTTTTTATGTTATGTTCTGCCATGTGCTATTACTTTAGCATTGGGAACGCCCCACATATAAACATGGCACAGTAGCCCCACTCCCCGGCTAGTAGGCACCTCCGCTGTCACCCAGCAACCATTAGCATGGCATCACATACATCTACAGATGACACACACACAGCTACGCATGACTATAAAGCATATTTTAGCATGTCAAGCGTTGCGCATCCGCTTTGATGTTTATTTGACAGTTTTTATAGCGGCTTTTATCTGCCAACTACTTGGCTAAGGCCTGCCTAACACCGGCCCCTCTCCTCCCGCATGCTTTTTAGGCCCATTCTGTCTGTACGTGCAGCTTCTTCTTTAAGTTAGCCGTTCGCATTGGGCCGTCTTCCTATTTTTGCCAAAATAAAAACAAAATAAAAAAAACAACAACAACAAACACAAACACTACTGTTTTGGCCAAGAATGCTTTGAAGATTTATAATTTGTTTTTGTTTTTGTTTTTCCTTTTTGGCTTTGACTTTGAGAGCAGAAATGCGTCACACGCATAAATTGCTCATTCATTTGCCAAAGAGAGCGACAACAACAACAGCAATCATAACAGCAAACAACAGCCACAACAACAACTAAATTGCCCACGCAAACAGCTCATTCAGTTTTGTTGATGGTTGATTGTTGTTGCTGCTGCCTGTCAGCTGAAATGCAACTCAAGTGCATGGCGTCTCCCTTTCGCCCTCTCTCTCTCTCACTCTCCGTCTCTTTTCCTGGCCCAGCGGGAAATTGACGTGCACTTCGTTTAGCAATTGTGTTTTTTAAGTAAATAAATTTCAAGCTTTCTGCTTATGCTTTTTCTAAATAATTACGTTTTAAATATATTTATAACATTTTTGTTTCTTGGTAAATCGAAAAGATCTTTACAATAAAATCGAACCAAGCTGTTTGTATATATGCTTCCTGATTCTAAACAGGTGCCACAGAGCTAATAACCCCAGCGCACATTTCCAGCTGGGATGTTGGTCAGCCCGCTGCATTTAGCACCTACATTAAATGGGAAACATGTCATGCTCTAAAAATATCGAGTATATTGTGCTTATGATAAAGTTTGGAAAGTAATTTTTGATTTTTTTGATATTCCTCTAACGGATGCCAAATGATATTAAAAAATTTGGTAAGAAATTAATAAAGTAAATTTATTAATTTTAAGGTACAAAATTAAATTTGTGAAATCAATAAAATAATAATAAAAGTTTTAGCTATAATTGACGTAAAATGTAAACAAAAAAAATTATATTAAACCGTATTAGCTAAACTACTTTTTTAAACCACTTATTTTAAATTTTTGGGCAAACTGATATGCCATTTCGGCTGCTGTGTATTTGTTTGTTTTGTTTTGTGTTTTTCTTGTTATTGTTGCTTCTGTGCAAGCAGCACTCTGGAATTGCCCTCAGTTCAGTGCCATCATTTATGGCCACAATTTTCGCCGAGCGCCCCGCACCATAGTTGAAGATTTGTTTGCGCAATTACCTCAAGCATACAAACAAATAATACAATGCGAACAGAACTGGCGTCAAATTAAGTTTTTGTCCATTCAATCTGAATGGCTGCGAGCCCAATACAGAACCGGGCGACCATTTGGCTAAATATTTTATGAAAATATGCGAGATCTTAGCTTCTTGGCCTTATCTTTGCATTTGTTTGTGTTTGTCTTTGGCTTTGTCTTTGGCTTTGTCTTTGGCCTTAGCTGGTGTGTTATTTTTCTTTTCTTTCGTGTTTTTGGCCAAAATTGCAATTACATTAGCAGTCGGAAAGTTGGTTACTGCAATCAGTTGGCACGTTTATTATTCATGCGATGGCCCGGACACGGGACACGCCCCTTTCATTATTTTAAAATCAACATAAGCAACACGATTTGCATAAACTGATTGCATTTGTTACACTTCCTTATGTATATACATATATAGATGTACGTATACATATTTAATTTCTTAAAGCACTTTGGCCAGCAACTTTTATTAAATAAACTTTTGCACTGGCGGGGCAAAAACTTTGGCCATAAAATAGTTTTATTGCCCCAGCTCCATTGTCGCCATTTTTCCGTAAGCTACTTGCCTGTAATTAACTGTTTTTCGACTGTGCCCGGGACATACGCCGCCTAGAGGAGCTTGCGGGCCGAGGAGTTGCGCCAAGTAGAGAGCTTGAGAAGTTACGTGTGTGCTCGACACAAGGAGTTAATATGAAGTTCGTCTCGGAAACTATGTGACAAAGTCAAGAATGCAGTGGCGTCTCCATTTGTTTGGGCTTTCAAGGGATTTATAATGATATAGTAGGAAATAGTTTGAGCCAGGCTTTGTGCTCGAAACTTTTTACAGAAAGCTGACATGCTTCGATAGGGTAATATTCTAGTCTGCAAATGTCTCTTTCTTCTATACAAAATAAAAAATCAGTGATTGTTAGAGATAAAAAATCACTGAATAATTATTAATATTGTTAATTTAAATGTTAGTTTAACTTAAAAAAAAACAAAACGAAAAATTCGGAATATATATAGGTCAGAAAAATATTTGTTTCCTTAACTTTTCGATCACGACACAACTAATACCTCTTAACAATCTACGCCACTGCTTCTCTATCCCTCTCTCTCTCTATCTCTGTATTTCTCGTTACCTATGTTTTTTCGTGGCCTTTGGGCCGATTTTGTAGCCTTTTGCCTGTCGTTTGTTTACTTTTCATATGACAAAGTCAACCGACGAAGCGTCGTCGTTGTCGGCAACTTCTTGGCAAAAATTTTTATTTTATTTTTGTTTTTATTTGCCTCGTTTTTTTCAACAAATACTCAACACGCAGCACGTTCCCCACGTTCTCCAGTCGCACTCGCTGCACGTAGCGTATTTAAAAAGCCCCGAGATTTACGTACAAAACTTTGGAGTCAGCCCCGGGGCACACATGCGACAAGCTGCCTGCACACATGTGGGCTGGCAGTGGATCAGGAAACGACGGTCGAGAGGGGCACGGGCATGGGCAGGGGTACGGGCATCTGGAGCTCTGACAACGGGGCTACTGTTTGGCGAGTAAAGTTTTTTGTGGCTTGTCGGCAAAACCAGTAGCCAAGAGGCAGCCAAGCCTCACAGCCGTTCCCAATGCCAGCTCCATGCCACGTTGCACTCGAGTGCCGACGAAGAGATTGTATTTTGTATTTTGTATACCCTGTATTTAGTCAAAGGGTGAATTACAATTCTTTCAACGATAAATGATGAGATAGAAAAATCGAGAGAGAAAGAAAGAGTTTGTCACTAATGTCAGACAACATAATATAGTTTTAAGAGCAATATCAGTTTTCACTTAATTTTCTTTCTCATCGAGTTTTTTTTACAATTATTTGGAACTTGTTAATGGCTACTACAAGCATTGTTTTACCAGCTATAAATAATGCCTTGCTTCCTTATCACAGTGCATAAATAAAGACTATTTGTTGTTTCCACAAAAACTGAAAAGGGTATCCGCTAGTCGTTACTGTTTATTTTCACTACTGCATTCTTAGCTGATTTTTTTTTGCAAGTTGATTTGTTGTTGTTGCGCTCGTTGTTGTGGCTGCTGTTTTTTTGGGGAATTGTTGTGGCCTCCAATGGATTCAAAATTAAACTCGCTGTGCCACGCTCGTCCAACTGCCAGTTTGGTCTTGGCCCGCATTTGAGGCAGCCCACAAAAATATTTGTGGCCCGTCTGCTGCGCGGGCTTCAGCTTCAATTTGATTGCATTTTAACAAGGGGCAGCCAATTTCTTTATGCCGGAAAAACAATAAGCAGCGTTTGAAAATTCAATTGTTATTGCTCGTAGCTTTTCCTCTATATGTATGTAGAGGCCATATACTCTAGCTGGCGTTGTTGCTCGCCAGCGACGACGTTTTCCTTTTACCACTTCCCGCTGTCCGAGTCGAAATTGTTTTCCATTATTTTCTGACTCAGCACCGCCAGGGAATGCAGGAACAGCCTCTTCATCAGCTTCTTAAGATTGCTGTCCAGCTGCCTCTTGTGTTGTTTTTCTGATTTGTCATTATATTTTTGCCCGGCCCCGATCCGACCCCGACCCCGACCCTGGCCCCAGTCCCGCTCTGTCTGGATATTTATGAGTTATTGTTGTTTTTCTTGCTGCTGGTCGCGTCCACAACATGATTTCCGTTTTAGGCAAAGGGTCGCCCGTCTTTCAACTGCGTTTACAATTACATCTGCGTCTGTCTCTCTCTCTCTCTCTCTCTCTATGGGCTAGCAATTAAGGCCCCGACAACTTCTTTAGCGGAAGTCGTTTAGCTCTCCACGTTGCGAGTAGTCTTGTAATTGATTTTCTTTCTGCAGTTAATTGCCTGACACAGACCACAAAACACGTCGACCGCATGACGCGCCAAAGTGCTATGCAAATATTCCCAGAGCAATAATCAATTCGAGTCCTCGTCTAGCTGCCCATTGGCGACCATCTAGCGCCATATTGGCCATACAACTTGACCCATTTTCCGCAGCAGCTGCTGGGCTCATTACAAAACTTCAACACAGTTGCAAACTTTATTCTTGGCTGCATGTTGCAGATAATGGGCTATGGCGTTGGGTAGGGGGGTTTCTCAAGACTTTACCAAATAGTTTACATTCTGATGAGCAGCATTAATTTTTGAGCTGATTCTCAAACGAAATACTTCACATAATTTGTGTTGAATTATATAAAGTTATAAAAATAAAAGGAGGAGGGACAGGTAGACCTTAAACAATGATTAAATGATGCTTTAGTATATTAACAACTTTATAGGAATTCTTAGTGAAACATTGATTTAATGAACCATTTGAGTATTATGTCTGCATATCAACATATGGCTTTTTTTTATGGCACTCAGCAAAAAGCTCTCATTTCCAGTTGATGTATACAATAGTGGGATAGTTAATAGACCTCATATAGTACATCATTTAGGCCTGCTTAAGACCATGCTTTCATCTCGATTTTGTTTTTCCATTGTCATTGACAGTTCTCTCATAGTTTCAGTGCCAAAATGAGCTATTTGCTTTGTCACCAGGCAGAACGTGACAGACCTAACAAATTGACACCCACTAAACCACATCGCTTGGCCACGGCCCCTTGCAGCGAGCGAGTGGTCTGTGGAACCTTAAAGCTTTAAACTCGATCGAACTAAGGGGGGGTGGGGGCTAGTTGCTGAGATGAGTGATAAGACCCTAGAGACAGGCAGCCACGCTTTGAACCGGGACTTGGGGCGGGGATTGGGGATTGGGTATTGGGAAGGTTCGTTGGCTTGGCACGGTCGCTGCTTCGGTCAAATCGGCCACGACTTTCAGTCAAAAGTGCGGGCCGGCTTTGAACTTTTGCTTACAGCTGCCCCCGGGCACATTTGCTCAGCTTTTGTCGCTGGCATTGGCAACAAAGTTAACTTGATTGAACTTTGTTTGGCTTTGCCTCTAGCTGCTTTTCTTTTTTTCCAACTTTTGTGTTTTGTACATTTTTTCATTGTTGCTGTTGTTGCTGTTGTTGTTGTTGCCGTTGTTGCTGCTGCTGTGCTTTATAAAAACTAAATGGAAAATAAATTTTGTTTGCACTTGAAAAAGAAAGCAAAAGGAAGTCGCAACTTGATAGAGTGTGAAGGAAACTTTCGAAGTGCCCAGGGGAGGACTGCGAATGGAACAAGTATATGTCTATGCAGGAGTGCTTGTGTGTGTGAGTGTGTGTGCGAGTAGCGCTTAGGTTTCTCAACAGCCAGAGCTTAATTATGGCGCATTTCCTTAACCCTTTACGCCCAAAAAAAAAAGGAAAAAAAAGACGCATTGCGTCATCGACTCATACAATAAACTGCAAAATCCAACAGGAAAAGTCTAAAGCCAGGCCAAGACCCAAGCCCAACCCCAAACTGCGGCTGCTTGCTGCACGGCCGTGCTGGGGAGTGTGTCCAACCCCCTTGGGGGGGTTGCTCAACGTTGCCGTTTCCGCTGCAGCGCCGCCTGCAATGCCAGCGATAGCAATCCTCGCCTCTTGTCATATTTCCCGCACAGTCTGGCACTGCGGCTCTTCTAATTTGGGGGCGTTTAAGCTGGTTTTTTTCTTCACGATTTGGGGGGGGGGAACTAAGGGTTGCTTTAAAACACGTACGTGACTATTTTCGGTGCGGCTTTTGCGGCTGGCAAAAGTCACCCTCACAGATTTTGGTGGAAAAACTAAATAGGCAAAACTGCTGACTGCCGACTGCTTTCTGCCTAGTTCAATCGATTTCGGCCATTTATCGCTTTAATGCGATTATAATGCTAAGAATATTCTTGAGCGCAGCTTGCTCATGCTGAGATTGCTGTCGCCTCGCAGTTTGTTAAAGCGTGAAATGCGTGCAACACACCCCCGAAAAATGCCAAAACAGCCGGCAACCCTAGACCGGGCGTAGACATCTTTAAGGGTTGCCCGAGTCAACTTCCAAAAGGCAGGGGATAAGCTTTAAGCCACTCTGGTACACACCTGCGAGAAGAAAAAGAAAAAGGGTTGCATTAGTTTTCAAGTGTGGAAGTGTGGATATATGTAGGGGTGAAGGACGGTGCCTGACAACCTGGTGAAGTCCTCAATCAGGCATGCCATCAATCAGTTTATTTAATCAGGTAAAACTTTGTACAGTCAGGGTATCTACTCAGTGCCATGCTTAAGTGGATTTCGATGAAAGGTGGTAAACAAAAGGGTGGTTAAGATAAGGGGATGGGCAGAGCTGAGCCGGGGTTGCTTAAGGGTAATAAGATGTTGATAGATATTGTTATATAGTTTGTGAAGCATATACCTGGAACTATTGTTTGTCTTGAGAAAAATAATATTAAGAAGTCGAGAGAAAAAATTATCAATACGAATAAAAAATAAATATACATATAATTATTGGAATTTATTTGAGTGGCCCTACTATACATATACATATATGTATATATATTTTTAATACATAAGGATTACATAATCAAATAAGCTTTCGGTTTCACTCTAGCTTACCTTTCCTCTGTATTTCTTTCTATATGACACCAACATTGTTCCCCCTCTAGCTCTTCATTTACATTAGCAGCCTATTTATAGGTGCAATCGTAAGTCTTAAGATTCGCATGCATAAGTTCTGATTATATTCAGGTCCCTACAAAGTGTCGCGTCACAAGACCGTTAATAACAATTTAGTCTCTCTCTCTGTGTCTCTTTCATGTAATATTGCTATCCCTCCTTTCGGGTCCGCCGTATGTTATGCCCATTAGGCCTAATATGCGCTAATGCTATAAATAAAGCAGCTCCATACGATTATGGCATACTAACAAACTTTTGCTTGCTCTCTCTCTCTTTTTCTCTGTGTGCCAAGTGCGAGTTGGCAATGTAATTTACAGTTGAACGGAATGGCAAGAACCAAGACACAGCGAAGAGAGTCTTTAATGTCTTTAATCCAATTTCCAGAGACATGAGACCAAAAATGAATACAAATGTGCGTACGTGTTAAATTTAACCAATTAAATGGGTTGCTTCACAGTCTGACAACAATGTCTGATATGTCTGGGCCGGGCGAACATACATGTGTATGTATATATATATAAACACACATCCATGGCCTGGGTCTAAGTTTTCTAAGTGGGTAATGTCATTTGGGCCCATTGGCCATTGAGCTCATGAGTCGCTGTAATCGATATTCATGCTTATATTTTGCTTGGGCCATTGACTTAATTTCTTTTCTTTTGGCTGCGGAATAAATTATGCAATTCAAATTAATGCGGCCATTACAGGGCAACGAAAAGATTGAGAGACCAGCTCGATACGAGGAGAGCTGAAACAAACACAAACACAAACACAAACACTGGCACTGGCACAAGGGCGCCCTTTTCAGTTACCAGATACCAAGCTACAAAATGAAATTAATCCGAGATGCCAAATGCCAGGCACGTATCGATGTGGCTGCGTTTCTGTGTTATGTTTGTCTTTTTTCTGTTTTTTGTTTTTTGTTCTCCTGCCATATGATTTCAGATATCTCCTTCGCCCTCGGTTTCTATCTCTTTCATAGCTAGAACAAAAGGAGCCTCAGAAGCTGGCTCAATTCTGTGTGCTTTGAAATCGAATTAGGCTACAACACATGTGTTGCCAGGGTTTGGGACCTGTCTTCTATGCAGTTGTCATTTTGGCCGTCTTCTACTTTGCCGTGGCGTGGGTTTAATTTATGCTAGACTCGCTGCTCACACGTAGCCTGGTTGACAGCTGTTGCCAGGGGCGAACCTTCCAGGATGCAGGATCTCGCCAGCGCCAGATAACAACAAAAAGCAAAATAAGCAAAAATAAAAAGTAAAATAAAAAAGGAAAGGCAAGGAAGAAACAGAATGTGACAGGCGTTGCCCGTGTTGGAGGCTTTGCATTGTTAGCATTTGGCAGTTACCTTTCCGATAGGTGGCACTGGGGTTGGCAATACAGCGATACAGCATGAGGGCATGGAGTATGGGGACTCGGGCATAATTGGCTACATTGGCATTTCACTTTTGGCGCAACTGCTGCCAAAGCGGAATAAACGTGGCGCTTAGTAAATGGCTGTTGCCACAAGAATGGCATTAAATTGACCCAGTTTTGTGTGTGGCACACGGGACAAAAATATCACATTTGATTTTGCATTAAAATTTGTGTTATAGCATGTTTGTTTAAAAAAGATTTAAAAATCGATAAATGTGTAAATAAATAGTTTTGGTAGTTTTGTAACAAAGAAAAATGTTAAAGTATTTTCAACTAAACATATAGACAAAATCGAATACTCATAATATAGCCATATCCTATCTATAGCAATTAGCTTTTAGTTAATTTTGTATTTAATTTTTTTTTTACGATGTCACCTTATTGAAATCGACATATTTGTCGCCTGGCATTGCCATTGCCATCTATTTGGCTGCCACTTAGCACGACGCATGCAGCTAAATAGATACACACAGTACGCATTTTCAGAAGCTATCTCTATAGCTTTTCGTTAGCGCCAAAATTGCTTGCCTCAAATTGGCCATGACAACGCCTACACGCCCACACGCCCTCGAGCCAGCCGCCTCTGGGGCGGTGACATTTTGGCCCGCCTTAACGGAAATCCTCAATGGCAGTTTTCACGCCAAGAAACACTCAGAGCCAACCGTGCTCCGCACAATCACAATACCTTCATTATGGACAGCCGCAGCTAGGAATCGAAACGTGTAGGGACCACAAAACGGAATGTGGCATGTGGCATGTGGCATGTGACATGAGGCAAGTGGCACACACTCGAATCTCCTTCGAGCATAAGCGTCTTTTATTTTATTGTTTTGTCAACGCTTAAAAGAAATGCTTTTCCATTTAGTTTAACACTTATGAGCATTGCTACGGATATGTTTTTTCGATTTGCTGCGTGTTCCTTTAAAAAGAAAATGTCTCAAACTTTCGGTTTGTGTGTGTGTGTGTGAGTGTGCTTGTGTGTGCTTGTTGTTTGCCCGGCGACTTTTCACACCACATCAAAAGGCGGCGGAACGAGTGCACTCAAGTGTATAAACAATGGCGTTAAGTGTTTAAGTGCACGGAAATATCAGAGCCATGGATTGGCCCCTCTTGAAGTTTCCCTCCTCTTCTGTAGCGTAGAGCCAGTAAAAGCAGCTTTAATTTCATTTTATGGCATTGGCAATTTACAAAAATGCAGACACAAAGTTTAATTGCCGAGCAACAGCTTGAAATAGTTGCACATAGATTCAGATACAAATACAAATACAGACACAGATGCAGATACAACCGCAACAACTTTTCATTGGTGTCTGCCCGCCTGACGCTCGCTGTAGTCCATGTAGTGCAGATTGTCCAATGGAGACACGGCTATATGTATAATTTTATGGGCGCTATGTGGCCGCCATTTGGCCCCAGACGGACGGCCGCTTGGCGCCAGGATGAAGCAGCAGCTGCCTCTCGGACCGTTAGGTTGGGTCCCAGCCAGCCAACAAAAGTGCTTAGGTTACACACAGCAACAAAAACAAATCCACTCTTAAAGTATTTACAGGTAGAAGAGTGCAAAGAGAGAAAGGCGATTGGCTTAAAGGCAATGAAGCAATTGACTCGGGCTATTACTTGATGTTCATGTCCGTTATCTTAATTCAATGAACCAACCGGCTTAGTCGAGCGGAGAACGGCCTATAGCATCTGTTCCTCAACTAGAGTTGAGTCCAGAAACGTTATCTTAAAACCAATTAAAAGCGATCATTCAAGAAATTGCAATCAATCGAAATGAACAGCAGTTATTTGTTAATGGTTTCGTCTAAATGCTGGATTAGAAATGAGGAAAAGCTGCAGATTTACGAATGAAAAAAATCTCTTATGACATGTACAAGATGAGTAGAGTCGCTATAAGGAAGGTGGTTTCTTAAAATGATGTTCTAAAAACTTAATATTATAGTTTGCATACAAAAAAAAAAGAAAAATAAATTAAACATTAACATATTAAACTTGTTAAAAAATATAATTATATAATATTTATGAAATAACTGCTAAATAAATGCTTTTTACATTAAAAAAAAATATGATGTTTGAATCAACATGAAGTCGTGAGCTCTTATTCAACTCGTTATCCTTTATGGCTGATTATAAACTGAGCTCAGTTTCAACCCCTTCACTTTCCATGCATATTTTTCAAACTGAAGTTCATTCAATAAACTAAAAATATTCGTTTTTTATGGTTGCCTTGGCCATTGGCCATTGGCATTGCAGCTCTAAAATGGCTGGTCGCGCATAGAAACCGTGTAGCAACTGAAGTAACAGTTAATTGCGTTTAACACCAAGCAGCACAGCTGAGGGCAGACACAGACACAGACAGCGAAGCCACTACCCCTACCCCCAACCCCCCACAAACTCTATACACTACTAAACCACTCACGATGCAGTAAATAGCTTTAAAGTTGTAGTTTTTTTTTTAGTGCTGTTCCATAATTAGATGCATGACTTGGCAGCGCCTTTTTTACGTGCACTCCCCACCCATTATACCCCGTCCCGTTCGTCGGGCTACTCAATTAGCCAGAAAAGACATTAAACTTTCGCCGGTGCCATGGGGCAGTTGCCAGATGAACTGCCTGCGGGGAAGTTCAAGACTCTGCAGCTCCACGCCTAATGAAGTTAGTGCAGCAAAAAAAAATACAAGAAATAAAAATAAGAAACTAAGAAATAAGAAATAAAAAAAACGGATTAAATTTGAGCGCCACTTTTTAAAGCAGCTGCTAAATTGAAAATCTACCCGACGTGCCACGTCTCACACCCAATCCCCTGCTCCATATCCGTTCTCAACACCACACGCTAAACGTCAGCCATAAATAAAATGCAAATTTTGCCGGCAAACAAAATTGCAAGGATTGCTGTGGAGATCCGGACAGGCCAGGGAATGAGAGCCAGTGGTGCGGCAGGGTGATAGCTGCTCCTGGCTGTGGTTTCTGTACGTGTTTTGTTATCGGTAACTGCAACATATTTTCTGTATCAAATTTTGTGGAAAATGCTCGCAGCTCGATGAAATTCTATTGGGAAATATTTTTCGGTAACAGTTTTACATATGCATACACTTTCCTCGGGTCTCAGGACTTTAAGAAGCTATTAACTCATATGTATATAAAATGGAATCAATATAGTTTTAGACAAGTAATAATTTAGATATTTTACAAATATCAAGATTATAGAACTTGCAGAATTCTGGGTAGAACTTGCTATAAATCTAGGCCACATATATTAAAAAATTCTACAAATTTCTTTGTAGAAATTATTTATATTTCAGATTTAAGCAAAAATAAAGAAATGAAATAAAGTTCTATTAATGTTCGAAATTATACATGGGACTTGTTGACATAAAAAATTATGTTACATATCAAGATAACAATTATAGTTAAGTGTTCCAATGAACCCATAAGGAATCAATTGGAAGTGTAGGCGCTGCAACGGTTTTCCATAAATTAAATTTTGTTTGAGTTGTTTTTTATTAACGGTCTTGTTGAGCTGCTGTGGCTTAGCGCTAAAGCTGTGCGCAGAGGGAGAGGAATGGGAAGGGGAGAGGAGGAGCTGCTGCTGCTGCTGTTGCTGGGATCATTAAAAATGAAATGCCAACGCACATTTTATGAACGAAAACTATTTTTCGACGAAATTTGTTGTTGAAATAACAATGAGGCAGGCAACTACTATTAATAACTAGGGGATCTGCGCCACTCGGCCCCTACCCTGCTGCCGGCTGCCCCTTGCATGCGCTCGCTTAACTCCTAATACAATCATATAAATTACGCTGCCAGAACAATCAATCAATGTCAAAGTCAGGCGCAGGCACTGAGGCTGGCTGTGGCATAGGCCCGACGACGGGGTAGATTTAAGCTAAGCTGCCCCACGTACTTGGCCGCTCATCAATTTCAATAAACGCGAGCGACGGCAGCGACAGCGACAGCGTCGACGGAGGCGGCGGCGGCAGTGGCAGCGGCTCAGCGGATCAGCGTTCACGTCCAGGTTCGGCCATGCGACCACCAACGCCCCATTAGCACCTAGCTAAACGCTGCGGCATTTGTCAAAGTCCACGAGACGACACCAGCGATGACAACAGAGATGGGGCAGAGGAGGAAGAGTTGGTGTCTGCCTTCTTTCCATGTGTTTTGCATTTTAAATTGTGGCACAAATGAAATTGAAAATGGCAGCAAAAGATGTGCAGCTATGCGACAACAATGTCTCAATGTCGCTGTGTGAGTGTGTGTGTGTGCGTGGTGTCAACAATGGCAACGCTCTGGGTGGCATTTCATTGACAACGAGTCATAAATTCAACAAATGACAGCCAGCAAGTGGCGAACGACAGCAGCAGAGGGGAGAGGTGCCAGAGGTGCTGCAAAGACTGTCAGTGGAATTCACTTTAGCAAGTTTCCACTGTATGCAAAGCATTGCAATCACAGTCAAACAGAACGAGATACAATTAAAATGAAAACAAAAGAATTTAATAGCTGTTAGATACACAAAATCACTTGAAACTAACTGAAACTTGGCATTTATGAAGGCTTTAAATCTTGAGTATGCTTAAGACACATTTAGAGATCTTTTTTCAAAAACATAAATACATATTTGACATTTTTCAAGGAAATATTCCAAATATCAGAAATGAATAATAAAAGTTTTTAAAGACAAGTGTTAAATTATAAGAATGTTTTTCATCATATTAATAACCAATGCTGATGATACTAAAACAGCAGCTCTTACTGCTTTAAAATTTCAAATTAATTCCCTTTTATGTTGTCTTTAATCTTCATACACCCAAACATCCAACAAGTTCATCAAATCAATCAAACGACACTAAGGCATATTGTACTTGGACATCAAAGTAACTTAACGACCCAACCAATTACAAGTCCCTATCTCTTTCAGGCAGCCCACTTCACTGAGACCCGTTCAGCCTCTCTGGCTCTGACTGGACCTGGAACAAATCAGCTTAATAAGAACTTTACAACGTAACCAGCATTCAGTTTGAAGCAATTGAAATTTAGTTTGGCTTCATGAAATGCTGCCAGCAGAAACAGAAACAGAAACAGAAATTGAAACTGAAACAAAACGGAGCCAGCGACCACACCCAGAGTATTTCCTCGAATTGCTAAGAGCCAAGAGGTAGAGCCAGTGCCAAAGGCAGGGCCAGAGCCAGAGCCACAGCTTAGAGACCGGAGTCCGGGTACAGATGCTGGCGACCACAGGCAGCCGCAAACTGCCGGCATAACGGACAACACCTGCCTATCAGGTGGCCATTGTGCTGGCCGCGAGTGCTGGGAGCGGAAGTGCGGCCCCAGCAGCTCTGGTTGATATCAAAGGAGAGCAACGCTAATGGTTGGGTATTAGAGAGCGACAGAGAGAGAGAGAGAAAGAGATATATAGACCAAAGAGGGGCCGCAGCATTTGGAGCAGCTGTGTATGCGGTCTATGAGCTATGCAGGCGGAAGTTTTAACTGCTCGACGCACACTCAAACACACACACACACACACACACAATTTAAATCAATTGCATTGCTGTGGCACAGTCCAATGTCGAGGGGCAGATTCGTCGTACCCCCTGCCAACAGCTGAAGTGAGACACACACGACGTTCCCATGTTTTCGTCTTCCCGTCATTAGCCATGTCGCCAACGAAGTCGCGTAGTTTTTGTGCATGTGTCACGCTGTTTCTTGCCTCGAAAATCCCGAAAACCAAACTGAAAGATTGCTCGCCATGTGTCCTGGCTGCGTCTTCTATCTCCTGGCTGGCCGTCCGCCTATCTGCCTGTCTGCCTGCTGACGTTTTTATAGCTGCTAACAATGTGTCAGGTTTTCTTAGAACTCACGATGAGACTTTGCCTGAGCCTTCTGGCATATACTACATATATATGTATATGTCCGTATCTCTGCAGCCGAAAAGGCGACTCATCCCGAGATGATAATTAGGCGCAGTTGTTTTGAGAAAACACTCGTAAATACTGCTGCTGCCACAGTGTATATTGGCTATAAGGGAAAACTATTTTGAGCTGTTGGAAACTATAAGATAAGAGCAGAAAGCGAAGCTATTACAAATTTTTTGAAAAAAAAAACAACCACAAAAAGAAATACATAAATGTATTTAGGAATTCTGGATTTTTCAATATTTTTAAATTATTTTATATATGTTTTCATATATGCTTGAGATATTTAGGTCCCTGATTTTCCATTAAAAAAATTACTAAAATTAATAGTTACAAAAGAATATATTTTGTATATATTACATTATGTATTCTGAGCCTTTTACAAAACTTTATTAGTTGTTTTCAATCTAGACACTATGTCGAGAGTTCCTAAAAGACCAAAATATTACTTATCGGCCTATCAGCTGCTTCCGTTCATCAGATTTGGGCCCGTACAACTGCCCGCTTTTTATAGCACCTCAAGGAAGCGTCTTTTTAGAGCACACACAACCCCAACAACAAATTGCATGTGGCATGCATATTTTTGGTCTACCCATAGCCTATTTTTATATTGCCTTGCCCGACTGAGGGCCACACAAATTATGCGTAAATATGTGATATTATCCCCGATGCTCCCCGTTCACCAAGCGGCGCAATAATTCTCGTTTATCGTTTTGCGAAAAGTCAATTTTTATAACGCACCAACCGACTGCGAGTCATATAACCCGCTGAATGAACGAAAAAAAATGATTTGTGGTTGGCTGAAATTGGCGTACCAGCAACGGAGGCGGGGATGGACGGCCACGGATTGGGGGCTCTATTGGGGGGCCGGGAGGCGGTCATGCGTGCGAGCTGCGACTTCCTACGCGCAAGAATATGTAACAAATTTTGTAATTTGAACGCCACAAATCATAATTTTACATAATGATCAATTCATATACGTCAAAATGTTGTTGCCATTCGCAACATTCGGTCGTAAAGTGAATTATGTGCCCCGGGTCGCCAATTTCGTGGAATTTTCCCTCATTTTCTGACAGCCCCTATACCATTCGAGACGATTGGCCCTGTCCGAGTGTCTGAATGAGCCACAAGCGCGTTACAAAACTATTTCAGACCGGAAACACATAGGACATAATGCAGACATATATGAAATAGGAATGGGGAGAGTGTTCGGCTTGGCTGCACGGTCGGAAAAACTTTCTACGAAAACTAATTAAACAAATTGCATTATGTGTGTGTTTGTGCATTTAGTGCAATGCACTCACAGATCTGATTACACGGGTGGTTGAGAAAGTTTTCAAAACTTATCGGGGAGTTGCACTTACGAAGCCAAATGTTAAGTGGCAGCTGAAGAAATGCCGAGTGCTAGGAAATATTTCCGTGCTAAGCCTAAAAGCCCCCAAGAGGCCGGCCCTTGGCATGCTTTCTGTAAAATGTCAAATTGAAATATTTTACTTCTGTTTACCTAGTATGTTTGCTAGTAGGTTATTTTTGAGGAAACAATTGGGATTGCTTAGCTGTTGAATTGGTAGAAAAACAGGATCGTGACACACATACGTACATACTAACTTAAATCTATTTAAGTCTGAAAATATTAATTAAAAAGTTCTCAATTATATTTATGTCAAATACCACTCAAACAATTGACGGAAAACTAGAAATTATTTTAAATTACATTTCTCTCAAAAGTTGCAATAAAATGGAAATAAATTGACATTCTTTTTACAATAATTTGGCTGAAAACTATGATATTTAGACTTGTAATACAATTTTATTTTTTTTATATTGCATTATGCCAACTGATCCAAGAATTTAGCAATTCATTTTTTTTTTTTTTCATTTAAGTTTTGTTTCAAAATAAATCCAAAACTATTTTTCTCAATTTTTAGCAAAGTTTTTTTTTTTATTAGGCTAACTCTTTCATCAATTTATCGAAGAACCCTCTTGGGCAAACGCCATCTAGCGTCCAACTCCAGCTGCAACTACAACTGACAGATGGCGATGGCTCCTTCAGCCTGCAGCATATCAAATTAACACAGACACGAGGTTTTGGGCAAAGTGCAGAGGGGGGCAAGGGCAGTGAAAAGCGGGGAACTGTGAAGTGAAACTGGGAGATGCTGTTTGGTGCCCATTAACTGTGGCACTTTTGGGGGCAGCGCGCCGCAATTTGTTGGTCAGGTTTGCAGCATAAGGCAGCAGGCAGCAGGCAGCCAACATGGCTGGGCTTTATGCTCGTATGTATGTTATTTTTGTTTTCTTGCTTTTTAATGAGCATCGTGCAGGGGTTTCGGCTCGGACTCGGGCCATGATGGTGCTGCTACCACTGGCACTGGCACTGGCACTGTTACTGGCACTGGCAAATTGCAGGTTCGCCTTTCGCTGTGGCTCAAAGTGTTGCACTCATATTTTGCCGGTGTGCGCCTTAATTATATGGCCGCCGACAGAAATTCAAGTGAAAACCATTCGGGTCGGGTCCAAACAGTGTTCAGGGCAGGCCTAAGCCTATTTCGAGCCGCTGTTTAAAGCATGAAAATTTAATGCCAGCTTAGCCCGAAACACAATGCCCAAGCGGGAGAGCGTTGAAAAAGATGTCGATTCAGCTTAGCTCAGCTCAGTTCGGTTCGGTTCCGTTCGGATCGCTTAGGTTCGAGTATGAATTTGAGTTTGAGTATGTGTTCGAGTTCTGTTCGGTATTCAAAGAATCTTTCATGCCGCATTTCCGTTTAGGTTGAAGCCGCTTAACTGCCCGACTGTGCAGCCAGCTCCTCAGCGCTCACTCTCCCTCTATCCCTCCTCTAGAGCCGCTCAAGTATTAATTATGCACGCATAAAATATATTTTGAACCTTTTTCTCAGCCTCAACGCTTTCAGCTTTTAGCTCTTTCGACATATTTTCTGTGAATGAGCGGGCGCGACATCAATGGGATGCAAATTAACTGTACAAACATAAATAACACTCGGAATTCTTGGAAAATATCGTAACCCGCCTATCATACCCTCAGCATTTGTCAAAGTAATAAAAATTGTTGGGCTTCTGTTGTTGTTTTGGGCTCTCGGACCTTTTAAAATTTTTCTTTTTTTTTCCTTTTTTGATAAGCATTCTTATCATACTTGGCCTGGGACTTGGCATCTTTGTTGCCTTTTGCCGCTGTGACCTGTGAACGGTGCACGGTGACCGGTTTTATAATGGACCCTTTAATGAATTCCAAGGCACGTTTTGCCATCCTTCTGGCCTCTGCCCATTCCCTAGCTCCTATTCATTATGCTGTGCGCGTGCTCATTACCCCAGATACGAGTGCGAATGCTTTTAGTGCTGACTGTGGCTGACCCGTTTTCATATTTTGCACATTTGCACTTGTTGCCCATCCGTTTGAGGCATTTCTCATGGCGTAAAATGAATTGAAATTGACAGCTGATGTTCGCATATTTCAATGTATCTGCGAGATACGCCATCAATTATTTAATATACCGCAATGCAATGCATCAAAAGTTTAACTCTGCTCGGGAGATTGCTTTAAAAACAAAAAGTGATTAATGGGCGCCACAAATTTATGACGTTGTTGTTGGATTTTCCACGCCGATAGCGAGTTGAATGGATGATAAAGCCCTTGATGGAGTTTTCCTCTACGCCAGCAATTTCAGCTCGAAGCGATTAAAACTTTTCGTCAGACCCAACAGCAGCTCCAACTTTATAAATACATTAACGTAATGCAGTGTGTGTATGCATGTCGGCGTACGTGTGTATGCGACTGTGTGTGTGTGTGTGTGTGTGTATATATATTGTGTCATTATGATGATGGTTATTGTTTTTTGTTGTGCAATAAATTATATGCCATAATAATTATTTATGAAAGTCCCATAGGGTTTGGGCCTATGCCATTATTGCGTATAATGTGGTGTAAATATCATTATTGTGGTGCTTTTATTAGAAATGCTAGGGGCTTTTTGGACCCAAAACACAACAAGACTAGCAACGAATATTATCTTTAACATTTTTGCAGCTAGTTTTTTTATAAGTTTAACTGAAGCTTGCGTTGAAAAAACTATTTTTTTCTATCAACTTTAAATTTTATTAAATATAGTCTAACTCTAACAATAAACTACATTGATATGGATACTGCTATAGAACCTACTGGCAACAATTGTAAGCCTCGTCGCATTTAAATAATTAACGAATTCAATTAAGTATTAAAAAGAAAGTGTTCCTTTGCAAATTAAGGGATTTATATGCAATATCACAACACAATAAATACATTTCTTTTCCCAATTTATATTCAATTATTTTTTAATACCTGCTCATTTTCAATTATTTCCTCTCCGTATCGCTGCCTAGACCTGAAAGCCCACAGCAGCAACAATATGATGTCTTTTATAATGCGGCCTTTTGCCAATTTGTAGAGAATTTCAATTTGAATATTGATTATTCATTTCCTGAAGCGACGGCGACGGCGGCGCACCTATAACGAATTCGGATGCGAATGCGGATGCGGATGTCGATGCGAATGCGAATGGGAATGAGAATTGGGAATGGGAATGGGAATGGACATGTCGATTGCTTCGCTTGCGCCTTCGCCTTCGTTGAAGACGTCGTCGTCGTCGTCGCCATCATCATTGAAATGGCAAATTGGACTGCAGAATTTTTATATTGGAATTGCTTCGTTGTTGTAGTTGCCATTTGCTGTTATTATTGTTGGTTTGCCAGGGCTGCTCTCTCTCTCTATGTGTGTGTCTGTGTGTGTGTGTGTGTGTGTGTGTGTGTAATCATAACGGCTCGCTTGTTAACATGCTACATTAAATTTTTATCAAGAGCCATGGCAATAGAGCAGAGCAGAGACCAGCCCAAGATCTCGCCACCATGCATAAATACATAAATATCTAAAATAATGATGTTGTTGTTGCTGTTGTTGTTGATTCTTATGATTATTGTGGCATGCTTGCAATGTAGCATGATTAACACGGGACAGCACAGAAATAGAGGCAGAAACAAGGAAAACAATAAACCGCTCACACAGAAAAAAAAATGCTAAAAGCATTGAACAATGCCAGGCCACAAAATAATTCACATACATTACAAATAATCATAATAACAATGGAGGACTCCATCGCGTCGTTACGCATACGCCGCATATGCGCATAATGTTCCCCAATATCCAAAGCTGGACTTAAAGCTAGACATTTCAATGGGCGTGGCCAGTGGCCATACTAAGTACGCTTTAAATTGCAAAAGGGCAGCGTATGTAGTTGGTTTTACAATGGATAATTTGGCAGATATTTGTGTAACTAAATGGATCTTATTTTTGAAGTAAGAGCTACAATGAGCTGAAAATGGAGAAATACAAGTATATTAAACCCAATTTTATCTTGATGAGCTAATCTTTGTATAAGCTTATCTGTATTTAACCAATTTTATATGCTTGAAGTTTGGTTTGGTTTGCCCTATAGATAGCTGCTGCAGACATATGCAAAAATTTTATAAATATTTCAACAATTTTGTGCATTGAATTGCTTTTGCCCTTGCTAACCGGCGATCCATATAGCATCCATTATCTGTTGTCGACCATTTTCCAAAAAGCACTCAGCATCAACTTGGCCAGTTTTGCATTTTAACTCCGCTGCGTTCCACTCACTCCACTCCACACCTCCCCTCCACCCCCCGCTTGTCGCACACTCAGCAACACGTTTTATCATTTAAGCGCGGTGGGTCTGGGACGCCCACTCACCCACTCACCCACGGGCGGACATCAACAGCGTGGGAATTAATATCAATGTCGTCGTTGCCGTCGCTGTCTCTGTCACTTGATGCGTTTGCTATCAGCGCTCAGTTGCTGCACAGCCACCACGGCGTATGTGTAATGCCATTTTTTCTATGGGTTTATTTTTGCTGCTTTTTTTTTTTGCTTTTTATCAATTAAAAGCCACTTCAAAAGCGGAAAGTGTCTGTGTGCCGTTGACACACACACACAAAGGCAAACTGAAAACAGACAAACGCCCAAATAGCACACAAACATACACCCAAGCGAACACACACACCCGCACACACTAGCCATAGTACGCTTTTGTTGTCGTCGGTTTGGTTTGTTGGACGCTTTTAGTTTTATCTCTCTGGCGAATACTTTTGGTGCCACATTTAGTTGAGTTAAAAACGACAAATGTGAATCGCTTGATACCCTACGAAATGGGCAAGGTGCATTAGTGTGTGTCTTAAATACAGATAAACGAATGGAATATTTAAAGCAGTTAGCCTCGTTAACATATATATATTTATATATATTGCTCTAGAGTCATTTTTTTTTAATTTTAAAAAATATTCTAGTTTAATTTTATAGCAAACACAATTTAAATATATATAAAAAATAGTAATCAAATGTAAAATGTATATCACAGATTTTATTACTTAAAAAACACAAGTTTTTATCATAAATTAAAATGTTTTACTACACCTTTCTAGAGTATTAAACTTTTTAATAAGAGTTGCAAAATGTGTAAAGAGTATTTATTCCAACAAGCCCAAACAGATCCCCCATTTTGCAGTTTGGTTTTTGCATGACAATTGCGCAAAGCTTTTAACATGGGCTGGCAGATCCACCAGCAGCGTTTCCCATGGCATTTTACTCTCTCCCCAAATGCGGTTCAACGTTTTGGCGGCTTTCCGCTTTGACACAATCAACGAACCCCAACCGACGATCCCCAAATGCGGGGACCACAGCAGCGACAGCAACAACAGCGTCAGCGTCGGCGTCGGCATCGGCGTCCAGTCAAAGCTAATGACCGACAAAGCGTTTTGTATTATTTTCAATTTCATTTTCACTATGCGCTCGTCTCCACTTCACTCCACTCCGCTCTACGCTGCTATTGGCACTCCATTTGGAGCGGCCTCCGCGCCATGCCATGCATTAAATATTATTAAGATAAGGCGCAGCGCGCTTATCAATCAGACGTCAGACGCACCGACACCGTTCGACCGTTAACGCAAACTACACAATTCGCAGAGGTAACGGGGGCCCGGTTGGGGGCTAGGGCTGGATGGTGGGGGGTGGGGCTGGCATTTAACAGTTGACTGGCTGACATGATTTTTCCATCATATTCATTGAAAGTAACGAGCGTATCTGAAGATAGTCGAGAGCCGACAGACGGCTTTTAGCCAAATGTGTTCGCTTCCAGTTAACTTTGATGTTTAAACTAACAATTTACATATAAGCTATATATTACGAGAGTACGAGTCGAAAGTCAGATTCAGATTCAGAGTCAATGTCGGAGTCTCTGTCTCTGGCTGTGTCTGTCTCTTTCTGTATCTGTGTCTGGTTGTTTGCTCATTGAACTCTGGCGGCACATTTCCAAGAAGCCAATTGCTAAATCAACAAACACAAACAAACTCTGACGAGCAAAACAAAAACAAAAACAAAAACAAAAACCTCGAAAAGTCATTACATATATCTTCTGATTAAGGCCCTTGCGTTCCCACTCTATCTCTCTCTCGCTCTCTGTCTTCTCTGTGGCCGCAAAATGCAGAAGCTACAAGCTAACAGCTTTTTATCTTTGGCACAGGCGGCATTGTTTTTGGCGGCCCAGGCCAAAAGACGTGGCCCGCTCAGCCACAGCCTCCAAAACACAACACAACGCAAAGCAAAGCAACACATAACAAAATACAAAAAAAATAAATAACAAAAAACCAGTTGGAACTGATGTCCAGCCGCCGCCTGGTGCTCGGGCCAAGCCTTATAAGGTCGCTGGCATGTCAGGCGGCGACGGGGCAATCGCAACGGCAACGGCAACGGCAGCCGCAAAGGAAAAGACAAAGGCAAAGGCAACGGCAACGGCAACTTCCTGGCTAATATTACGAAAATTGCTTAAAGAGAGTTTCGCTCGGTAGGATCAGCCAAAAAGTGCAGCTCTGTGCGAAGACTGAAGCCTGAGCCTGTCAAGAGTGGCTGCCTGCCTGACTGCCTGCCTGCTTGGCTGCCATTGGAATCGCCTGTTGCCTCTACCGTAATTCACAACAACAACAATAATAGCAACAACAGCGCCAGAGGTAAGGCAAAAGTTGCGAAACTCGCACCACAGCCACAGTGGTGCAAAGTGTCGCGATGTAAACCATTGCGTAAGCAATATAAAATACATATATTTATACATATAACTTCCCATATCCTATCATACTTCAATTTTAAATAATAATATATTTTTGATATTTTAGCATTTTAGTTGCTTTTTAAAATATATAAATGTACATTAAATTTTTTAAACATTTTGCATATAAAAATTTTTTCTTAGCTATTATGCCAAAAATCGGACTTTTCAATTCTCAGAACTCAGATACTAAAAACTGATGCCATCTGGCAATATGATATGAATGCTAATGAGATATAGATAATAAATTATTAGTTCAAAGTGTTATTGGAAAAAGTACTCATTGCGAAGGCCTGGTAAATTCATAATCTACTTTGGGTTTCATTTTAATAAATTGAATTCTAATAATTGTAAACGAAATTAAAAAACTAAAATTATGTTCCCAATTAATGTGTGTAAAATATTTCACACACAAAAACTGTTTGTTTGTGTCAGTGTGCACGGCCTCTGTGTTGCCGAACTTACAGCAAAAAGCGCATCTTTTGAACAGTGCGCAGAGCGCAGCTTGTTCCGCGGCTCAAGCCGGGCCATGCCCGGTGTGTGTGTGTGTGTATCTCAAAGATACAAAACAACGTACGCTCGTTTGTCCGTCTGTCCGTCTGCCCGTTCGTCTGTTTATCTGTCTGTCTGTCGATCGTCGGCTCTAAACCGCTTTTGTGTATGGCCGCCGAGATGTTTGGCATAGTTGGAAGCGCGGAACTGGTTGGAGCCGCGGCCGCGGCTGAAGATGGAGCTACGAGCTGCTAGCTGGGAGCTGGGAGCTGTAGATGGAGGAGTCGCTGCCTTGCAACGCGCCGACGCCGCGTCGTTTGCCGCTCTCAGTTATTATTATTTTTGTTTGTGGCGGCGACGACGACTGGTTGTTGTTGTTGTTGTTTATCAACGTGAGGGCTTTAAAAGGTTTTTGTGGCATAGCAGCTGCCTCTGCCTCAACCTCAACCACTCTACCTCGCGGCACATCTACCTCTACCTGCAACAGGTAAGAAATTTTCGCTCGCTCGTTCGGCATTTCAATGTGTTTTGCTCTTCTCTTTTCGTTTTTGTTTTTCTTTTCAGTTTTTTTCATTTTATTTATTTTTTTTTGTTGCTGCTGCTTTTGCTGCTTTCTTTGAAGTTGCATACTTCGGCGTGCCTTTGGGTTTCCTTTGAATTCTCTCTGGCTGCCTGCATCTGCGAGCAATTAGTGTATGGGGGCTTGTGGTATGCCAGGGTTACCTCTCGATCCCTGGGCCTGGGTTCAAAGTGTTGCCCTTGCATTTAATTGATGCAGTAATTGTAAGCCATGCTCATCCCTCTCCTCTCTCTCTCTCCTACCCCTACCGTTAGGAAGCAAAACGTTTCCACTGAAGTGCCACAAAATTAAAAAAAATATATATATATACAAAAAAAAGTACATTGATTGATTGATGTTTCTCAAGGCGACGTTTTGTTTGTGCAGAAAGGTCGCCTCCAGATTGGCCGCCACTTGGGAACCCTTTTTGGTTGTATTTATTTATGATTATGATACTCTTTTTGTTTTGTTTTCTTAGCCAATATCTTGGCAATGTCGTGGAGTCTCTGCGCAGCTCTATTGATCACGAATTCGATCTCTCTGCGAGTGTACATACATAGAATTCTCCCTTTGGGCTCTTCTGCATCTGCCTCTACCCTGACGCATTCTCCGAGCACTTGGCCGGTGCTCTTTGGTTTTTCCATTTTCTATTTATTTTTCGTGCGTCGTATTCTTTTGATGTTCTTTGAGTTGCTGTTGTTGTTGTTGTTGTTGTTGTTGTTGTTATGGATTTTCTACGTTCTATTTTTGTGTGCCTTTTTTCCTCTGCCGACCACAAGCGAACGCCGCCTCGTTCTGTGTATCTTGCAGATAAAGAACGCAACGCGCTGTCGATTGCCTACATTTTCCATTTGCCGTTGTTATTCTCGTTGCTTTTGTTGTTGTTCTCGTTGCTGCAGTTGTTGTTATGTGTAATTATTGGAAAAGGATGTGGGAGAAGCCCTTGACTGAATGAATCTTCAAATTTATTTCTTAGACGGCTGCCCTGAGTGCCCCCGCACTAGGTTACAGAAATAATCTGTTCGGATTTTTTGTTTTTCTCGATTTGTTGTGCATTTCAGTTTTTTCCGCATTGAATAGGGGAAACTTTTGATAAAACAAATGAAATATTTAGAAAAATTTGTTTAATTTATTACAGAGTTTCAAATAATTCAAATTTAAATTCGAATATGGATTTTAAGAACACTTAGATTAATTTTTGTCAATGCAATCAATACTTTAGTAATTATTTCTAATAATATTAATGAAAAATAACAAAAATGAGAGGAATAATATAGGCTTTATATCCTTTTATCGTCCATTTATCTTCAAAAGAAAATAAATCTTTTAAACTTGGGAACGCATTCAACAAAAAAAATATATACAATAATGTTTACATACGAATTTGTTTAGCAACTTTTCCCAAGAGGTTGAAATTCGTAATAAAAAAAGTGTTCCTATTTTATTATGAGTTTCTTGGAAGTAACTGAACTAACAAGTTTTTTCTCAGCTAATTGTTGCTACAACAGCTGTACACAATTTTTGCATGTGTAAGCTACTTTTAATATGTAAGAAAGTATATAATGTCTAATATTTGTCATGTGACCACAGGTATAAATTACAAACAAACAAAAAACAACAACAACTTTTAAAAGAAGCCAAGCAAAGCCTTTTAAAATATTTACAGATGTTTTCTCATAGTTTATTTAAATACGTGTGTAAAGTTGAAGTTTATAAGAATAGCAATATTAAATAGATTCAACAACACATATGTCAACTAGCATTAAGTTGTGCATATATTCGAGTATAAACTTAGAGTATCTTAAAGTTTCTTTTTACTATCTTTTCAAATTGAGTTAAGTTGGTTTACCTGAGAATTGTTTATAGCCGCCGAGTATCTTGTGTTTCCACCATTTGACAATATTGCCCGCCATCTCTGCTGCTTTTGGGTGCAACAACAATTGCTGTTGTGTTGGGTTTGTGTTTTGTTGTTTTTTTTTTTGGCAGTTTACGAGCCTGTAGCGACTGTAACTGTAAATGTTGCTTTGGCCAAAATGTTTTACGGCTTTTGTGGGTGGGTTATCCTCGCTTGTTGTTGTTATTTTTGCTGTTGCTGCTGCTGCTGCTGAGACTAATACACTTGCTCTCAGGTGCCACGGCGCAACGTGGGGACCTTAATTTGTATCTGGCATTATTTTGGGGGCGGCTGGGACGAGGCGGGGGTACGTTAAGGTTGGATCGTAAAACTTTTTACAGCCGTGATATGCTGCATTTTAGTTGAATTTTGCGCATATTGTGCGACCTGTTCCCTCTCGTTCTCTCCCTCTATCTCTTTCGCTCTCCGTTGTATTTTTGGTGTGTGTTTGGGTGTATGTATCTTACAGATACGTTTTTGACGTAGCGCGCGTAATTTTAATTGTAAATTTCTTGTTGTTGCTGTTGTTGTTTGCGCGACGCGACGTAAATAACTTGGCGAATGAACAACAACAACAACGACAACAACTGCAAAATGCTAAAGCGCAAAACACGATTTGTATTTCCAAATGCGAACGGCGACGTTGACTGCGACTGCGACGGCGATGTTGACAGCGTATTTTTGGGGTGTAGCTCTTGTTGTTGTTGTTGATGTTGCTGTGGTTGTTTTTGTTGCGGGGCGGTTTTGTATTTAACGGCACTTGCTTTTCGCTGCAAACAATGCAGACCCAAAAAATTTCATATATTTCAGCTTAATTTTGTTTAAAATCACTTTTCATACCGAACTTCATTCACTACGCACACGAATTTCCAGTCAGTTGTTGTGTTTATTTATGTTTTGTTAAGGACGCACGATAGCCTCGCGTATCTTCCAGAACAACACGACTCGAACAACGCGCTACACATGCGAGTATCTCGCAGCACACGACTAACTCGATAGGCGTACAGAAACGAACTGAAAACGCGAAACACAAAACGGCGCCTTCGACTCGTACCAAAACAAAATGTGGCACTGAACCGGAGAGCGAATGAGACTGACTCTCCGCTTCTGTTGTTGTCGCTGTGCAACGCATGGAAACGGAACGTTGTGCGCTGTAAGATTCTGTAAATGCAAACGCTGCCGCTGTTAACATGCGATAATACAATACGGAAAGAGTGGCTTCGGCTTCTGTTAAGCGTAACATACAAGCAATGTTGCTGTTAACATGCATAAGTACAACAGTCCAATGTTCGGCATTGACATTTATTTATTTAAGAGCTGACAATTAAGAGTTACGCTTGCTCTTCGGGGCTGTGGCAGTTGGCTTAATACCCTGTACACATAATACAGTGAAAATGGGGTCGGAAAGAGTACCTTAACTGGGAAGCAACTATAAACACATATGCGTACTAAATACAAATTTATACGAATATATAAATATAACAAATAATTTTCTTTTTGATGTAATTTTCTAAAGTTTCGATTTTTTTGCTGTTTTAAATGTGGTATATTTTCCTAAATCATGGCTAAAGGCTAAGATAAACTATAGTTAAGTTTTTATAATTATATGTATGTGTGTATATTTTAAGTTCAATCGCACAACAATACCGCATCGAAATTTGATTGTTTTTTAATATGAAAGGATCACTGGTCAGGCCTTCAGCTCTTTTGCTTCTGAGTAGAAAAGCTCAGTTGTTGCTGTTATTTTCGTTGTTGTTGTTGTTGTTAATGCCGCCGCCCGCTGTGCTCGACATCGGAGCAATTACCCAACAGCAGCCGCCAAAAACTTGCCCCAGCCCCAAGACGCAAACCCGACGATAATAACAGAGCAACCAGAATCCTGAATTACGCTGCAAACACAAAAAAAAAAAAAAAAACACAGAAAAAAGGCTTCCCTTTGGCAAGTGGAGAAGCTGGCGGTACCACAAATCGTCGGCAACGGCGGCTTTGTGCGTCCAGAGGCCTCAATCCTACCGCCCGGGGCCGGCATTGGCATCGACATCGGCAGCGGCAGCGGCACCATCACCATCACCAGCACCGACACCGTAAACGTTCCGCATTGGTATAATGGCGCTGTAGTTGAAGAAGAACACGCGATCGCAGCGGGGCCCGCTAAAGCAGAAACCGCCTCTCTAACAGCCATGGGGCAGTGGAAGGGTTTCTTGGCTGTCGGGTCTTTGGGTATTCTTCGGGTTTGGTTTTGGTTTTGGTTTCGTTTCCTGCAGCGCCTTTGTTCTGGCTTCTTTTGCGTCAACCTCATCATCATCCACGTTATGATTTGCATGATCATGATCATGATCGTGTTCATCATCAGCATCATCAATGATCCATCGCTAGTCGTCTTAATTTCATGCCGTTCTTTTGTATAAATTTACCCCCTACCTCAACTCCATCACTCTCTTTCCCGCCAACCCTCCCTCTCTCTCACTCTCTACCTCTGTCGCTTCGCCCTTTTGGGATGCGGGCAATTTTGGATTGTTCCCTACGCTCATTTAACCTACTACAGGCTTTTGATTGATGTTGGTTCAATGTCTGTCCTGCTCTTTTCAGGCCAGTTCCCCCCTCTGTCCGCTTGCCTGCCTGCCTGCCTGTTATTGATTTATGTTTTATGTGCTCTGTTAAATTTCGCACAATTTTCGCAATGCGTTTGACAAAAGTTGATGAACAGTCTGTCGCCCGTCCTCCGTCCCCTGTCGTCTGTCATATGTCGCCTGCCGCCATTTCATCTTATTTCCCAGTCTCCCTTGCAGCCTCGCAAATGTAATTACCTAAAACGGGCGCAAAAAGTGGGCGTGTATATGTCTGAATGGACCTGCAGACCGGTTAGGTCATTTCAATAGGGTTTTTAACACTCCCAACGCCCGACGATGACTGAGTGGCGGCCATGGCAACTGACACTCTAATTGACATGGGCAGTAGCCTCATCTGGTCACGGGAGGGAGGGAGGTAGGGAGGTGCCATCGACTGGCGCATATGAATGTGTTGCAGTGATGAGGTTCTGTGGACCCTACTTGTTGAGGGGACTTCATTAGGCTAGATGACATTTTATAATTAGTTTTCGAACGAACATTTGTTGGGAAAACAAATAGGATTAAGCTTATCTCCCCAAGTAGATTAGGCATATACACAGGCATTCCAAATTTCTTACTTGAATTCATGAAAATCGCATAGAAGGGCGTGGTTTAGTAAAGGAGGAAGGCGAGTGGGCGAGAGGGAGATAAATCAAGAAATGAAAGATGAGCGTATAAGCACACTTATATTAGCATACAAATTATTTGTATCACGTTGGCAATACTTGGAATAATGAAAATTGTATAGAAGGGCAATACGTATTTAACAAGTCGTAATATAAAAAACATTGGGGAAAACAAGAATTCACTTAATTTCATACAGAAAGACAAACTAACGGCACAAGCTGTTCTGCTCAAGCATATATACTTTCTACAAACATACATATGTATATTCGCACTGCTGTATCATCAACTGTCTAATTATTTTCATGGGTGGACGGTATAAAAGCCTCCAATGTCGTTAGTTATGAGTATCCTAGCAGATGTTAGATTCTTCTCAAAGATAGATTTAGAGCACTAATGATGCACATTCTGGAATTTGATTCTTTTATGGCCCTTAAAGGCCCCCTTTTCGATTGGTCTTAAACCCAGGCGCTCTAAGCCATAGGCTGGTGTGGCATCGTTTACTTTTGAATACTCTAGCTAATCTGCTGGCATCGTGTTTTTGGCATCGTTAATCTCGCCATAAAGCTGCCAGCCGCAATTTGGACACCCTCCCTGTAGCCTAATCGTTTAAAGATAAACCGCTGGACATGTTGTGGACTCTTTGAATCTTGTAACTGAAAATCGTAAAATCAAAGAAACGCGGCCAAAAATCAGCCCGAAAAAAGCTCATAAAAAGTGCCAGCACACCGAATGGCTTCATTTTGTTCGAAATGGTTGTTTGGGTGTGTGTCTGAGAGTGTGTGAGTGTGTTGAATAGATTTTTAACGATTTCGGCCTAATAAGCAACAATTGGTCACTGCTCTCTCCAAACCAATCAATAGAACAACTCGAACAACAATTTCCGCTGATGCAACGAACAATTTTTTCTTGTTTTTCGTTTTTTTATTATATTTTTGTTGAGTAGGAGTTGCATATATGCAATGCGAGGGGCGCGTTTATCAAAATTAATTGGAAATTTTCGTTGATTTTTAACGACTTCTGCGTAAAAGTCATTTGGAAAATGAGCCACAGACATCAGACATCAAACGGGGCGAGTTGCACATGTTGTTGCCAGCCTTAAGAGATCTTTGGCTATGTGGAATGGTTCGGTTTGCCTGTCACTTTAATGGCCTTACAATATAATTTCCTGTCAAGAAGCAGCCGGACGACCCACAGACAATTCATAATTGTTTTCAAAATTTGTTTATAAACGCACTGGGCGCCCCAATCGTATATCAGTATCGCCCCCTCCACACCCTATGCCCCTCTCCGTGCTGGCTGACGACAACTTCATTTGAATTTTATGACAAGCCAGGCATAAATATTTATGACCAGCACTTACAACAAAGTTAATTTATTTAATAGTTGCATGCGTACATCGTTTCTATATTTTCGAAAAACTTATTATTATAAAAAATATTTTGAGGGTCTCCCCTTACAACGATCGATTGTTGCTTTAATTTTGAGAAATAATTTTTAATGAGCACAACAGCCCGTAACTGGCGCTGTGACGCAATCTGCGGCGTCTCTACGTATCTGCGTATCTAATTTATGCCCCACTCATAATTTATTGAAAATATGTTTTTTAAATTTTACTTTTTTTATTTGTTAAATTTTTGTATCTTCGCTTGGCTGCACCCTCCAAAAATATTAGCTATAAAAATAAAATGCACGAATTGTTGATCGGCGCTCAGCAATGAAAATATACAACAAATATTCAAACTAATTGAAATTTACGAGAATCTGTTCAGCACGAAATCAATGAAGTGAAAATGATTGGGAAGTTTTTTCTTTCTATTTTGATTTTCAATCTGGCATCATGAAAAGTTAGAAATAATAATGTTTTTATGGCAATAAATTAAATGATGGTGTATATAAATACTTGATTTTTCATTTTGGAAAAAATTAATTAGAATACAAATAAACAATATCTGTATTTAACCAATTTCATTTCGTTTCAGAAACAATTGAAACTGTGTAGTAAATAAATGTATAAATGGATATACAAATATAGATATTAAAAAAAATTATCTGAACCTATACAGAGTAGAAATGATAAAAAAAAAATTTTTTTAGTTATGTACTAGTTCTCATAACCCGACCAAGCCTATTTGAACTGCACTCATTTTTCCTAGCTCAAAAATTAAGTTTATTACTTGGACTCGTTGCTCTATTCAACCGTTAGCCACAGGTAATTTATGCATTTTCATAGCAGCTCCAGCTAAGACTAAGCCAGGCACATACTCATATAAATATATATTAAGTTTTTGCCGTAAATTATAGAGAGGCGCCCGTTCGAGCTCTAAGGCCAAGCCAAATAAAAATAAAAATCATTTTTTAAAAGTGCGGCCACAAAACACTGCAAGGCGTTGCCACAGTTACTGCCACAGTGCCCCATGCCCAACCCAACCGAAACTCAGACCCCGACTCCGACTCAGACTCACAGCATAAGCCCAAGCCCGAGCACAATCGCCAAGCGATGTGGCAGCCTCTCGCCTTTCGCGTCTCGCGTCGGGGTTTATCTGACTGTCATGGATAATGATCAACCGTTGGCCACCGCCTTTGCCTTTTAATTAAACGCTGAAGCCGCAGCCGCAGCGGCCGTTGGACATGAGGACGGGGCGGACAGCGGAGTCCGCTGCTTGAGTCTTCAATCGTCTCCGAGTCGTGCAGCGTGCAGTCGTCGGCTGCCTCTTTGACGCTTTTCTTTCGGTGTCATACACCGAAAAAGCACGAGGCGAGAGCGAGAGCGAGGAGGAGTAGGAGGGGGTGTGGTATGATAAAGCGGGGGCATACCGAACAACACAGACGTTGCCGCCTCATTCAGTTGTTCATGCCTCATTGTCCATGCGCACATCACTCAACGGACACGCAGCATTCGGAGCGACCGCAGCCAAGACAAGAACCCCCAGTTGAGTGTATTCCTCTATGGCCATCCAACCATATTTATCTATCCATCCATCCATCTATCCATCTATCCATCTGTCCATGGCCGACGCTCGAAAATCAATTTTCTGCTGTGTTTTCAAAGTTTTTCTTTGTAGCACATCTTTCAACATTTTATTATTTAAAAAAAAAAACGAAAAAAATGAATAAAAAAATTTAATTTCCTTAACGTAAAAAATTGATTTGTTGTGCAATGCGAGACACAGACAAACCGACTAACTGAAAGACTCCAATACAATGCCAACACTTATATATATGGCCATATGAATATATTCCCCACGTTGCTTATGAAGCTTATTTGTAATATTTTGTGAATACACTGTGAATACGAGCTAATGAATAACTGCGGACATGCACTGAAATGCTAATCACTAAACCTGGCAATAAGGCTTTCAAGGTGACGATTATATATTATTTATCATTAACAAATTGTTTTCTACATTTGTAATAAATCGTTTTATCTTGGTTTTGGGTTCTTTAAATTTTTCGTTTAATAAGTCGATTCAATAAGTTACAATCCCCTGATCGTCTAAATATTAAATTTATCCTATTTTAACTAAAATTTTTAAACAATTTCTTATATTTTTTAAGCTATATTTTAAGTTTTTTTTTTTTATCAAAATTACCAAACCAATAAAGTAGTCAATAGCATGGTAAATAATTATAAGAGTTTTATTTAAAAGCCCTTTTTTAGCGCCAACCCCTTCGGTGAGCGATGAGCGGCGCCTCTGCGTCCTACAATTGGTTCCCTCTACGCTTCAAGTTTTTTTTCGGGCTTTTGACTGGGCGTTAATGACTTTTGCGGCTGGTCGTCTTTTTTGTATTCATCTCAGCGAAGCCCAGACAGATTTTTTTCATGGATGTCGGAGACAACAAAAAAAAAAACAAAACAAAGCGCGCTTTTTGTCTTACGGATGAGATGGAGTCAAAAATAAAACGCGCTGTGGTTTTCGCTGCCTCAGTTTGACTAATTTCAATTGTCGAAAATTAATTGAGGTAGCTGAAGATATCCGCGGGTAAGTCCCCAGACTTGTACGAAGCTCCCAGCTTGTTGCTGTCTCAATTGCAATTATTTGTCGGTGCTGTAAATCTTAACTTTGCACACCCACGACTGCCGCTCCATGTGCCTGGCACACACACGGCGCACCCTCTGTCCCTCCGCCCCTCGCTTATATGTTAATAGCCTTATGCGTCACTTGCATCCTGAAGCATTGCAATCCGCCTGCGTTTTCCTTGTCTGCGTGGGCGTTTCCTTCTGTCTCTATACCCTTTCCCCGCCCGCCCTCCAGCCACCCTGCCTGCCTGCCTGCCTGCCGGCCTGGCTGACTGTTGTCTTGCGGCTTTCTGATTTATAACATTGTTTACACGGCACGCCAAAAATTTGATTTACTAGCCGCTGGTGCTGGCCACACATGGGCCCATTTGATTGTCATAACTCACGACTCACGCATGCGCAGACCCGAAGTGCATTCAAAATTCGAACTGATGATGAATTATGAAGATATATGAAAGTGTCTGCATAACTCCAGGAATGTTTAAGAGCCGATAATAACCGGGATATGTGCGGATTCATATATATTTTTTATGTAAATTACCTCTTTTAGAAATATTCAAAGCTAGATCATAATGTGAACTTATTGCTTAAAATATTATATATTAAAAATGCAGTTTATGTGAAAAAAGCTTTAAATAATAATTTGTATACGAAAAAGAGCTACAAATACGTGAGCCTTAAGATATAGCTACCAGCTATAAAAAGGTATAAAAGTAGATAAAAAAAATTCTGAATCAATATTACTAACCAAACGCCAGTATTTATATTTACCTACATCTATATGTCCATATATGTATATATTTTTTTCCAATATTATATATAAATAAATTTATATATTTAATTTACAAAAAAATTGGGTCAATGGGGGAATCTACTGCAATAGAAAGCATCCAGAATTAGAATAAAAAAAATAAAATCAGTTGTTTTTATATAACTTTTTTCACTATCATTATTATTATTTAAAGTTAGATTTAAAGTATATAACTTATTTTTGTTAGTTACTCCAATATAAGGAGAGTTTGTAAGGAGCATTACTGTTGCAATACATTAATGTAAAACCGGCCAGATTTGATGGTTCGCAAAGAACAGTTAATGCAAATCCTGCTAATATTAGCAGCATTGCCCACTCACAACACAATTACGCACTCAAGACTTGCATTATAGCCAACTGGCTGACCAAAATGAAAGAAACCCCCTCCAGCCACCCTCACCCTCGGCCCAATTTTGACATGTTTCACATACGCATTTCTCTGCATTTGCCGCATTTGGTTTGGCTAACGAAGGAAGGTTTTTGTTGTTTGGATGAGTGAAAAAGCAACTTGAAAGTGCCGTCGAACAGTTGAGAGCTGTAGGAGAGCAGGAAATGTACGAGTTTCCGCAAGGAGCAGTCGTCAGGCATTTCGCATGTGCTGGCCTGATGAGCGGGTAGCCGGACGGGCCGGGCGGGCCGGGGCGGGGCGCAAGGAGAAGGGGCGTTGCTTGCATCCGCTGCAGCACACACCCCGCAGCCCGTTTGCCGCTCGAAAATGTGTGCCTGTTAGATGCAGATAACAGGCATATATGTTGTCAAGATTTGCTTTGATGTCTTTTTCATGTACCGACCAAGCCGAACCGAACCAAACCGAACCGAATGGAGCCGAGGGACGGCAACGGGCAGCGCTTTTGGGTGCGGCCGCTTTGTGTCCATCTCTGTGTGGGTTGACAACAATTAAAAAGTGACGGGCCGGATTGACGGGGGCTTCGGGTGTGGCAACGGGCTGCCAACTTAAGTAGGCAGCAAATACATTTATCCGCAGCAAGAAACAACCAAGCAAATCTCCGACTCTCTCTCTAAGCATTTCAATTGCCTTTGTTTATGAGCAACAAAAAAAAAGATATATATATATAATAAAAGCCCACCGCCCACCCACCACGAGGCAAGGCTGAAAAACGCTTTGAAGTTGAGCCCATCGTCTACGTCTCTGTCGCTCTAAGTGTATCTGTATCTCTATCTGTATCTGTATCTGTCTCTGTTTTATTTTTGGACCAATTTTATTAGCAAAGGGTTGGCCGAACGCTTTGAAGTTCAAGTATAGCGACTGAGCATTGGTATTTAGATGTGTTTATCTATATATAAAATATATACAAAATTATGTATATACACTTAGAGAAAAATAAAAAGAATTTTGTACTTAAAATCAAGTGCAAGCTTTGTACAAATCAGAGAGAGTGGGAATTTCCTAAATTGAGAACTAAATTAATTAATCAAGAAGGTTTTTTTTAGGCCCTTAAATTATTCTGAGTGTACATACATATTTTTGTGTGGGTACGTATGTGCACATCAAACATTAATACATGAAGCGTCGTCAAGCGTCACAAATTGAAATATCACATCAATTTGCCATGCGGCCGTCGCGCTTTGTAATAAAAGTAAATAATAATTTAATAAAAGCCGCAAAAAGCATTTAACGCTGACGGCAAAGAACAAAGGCAAAAGGCAAGAGCCAAAGCCAAAAGGCCGCCGACAACAGCTGGCGATTGGCGGACGGCAATGTAGATGGCGATGGCGATGGCGATGGAGATGGAGATTCAGATACTCGTACTTCGTACCTCGTACACCTCGCAGCCGCAGAGCGCGCGAGCGCCCTCTATGTGTCAGTCATTCAAGTGGCTTTTAAACGCCGCGCATGCGCTTCGCAACTTCCCCGCGCCCCCCGCCCCGCTGGCTTTGTGTGTGGTGCGGACGGCGACCGCTTCAAATTGATTTGAACGAGCGCAAAAGCTTCGGACAGTTGATAAGAGCGAGCCGACAGCAAAGTTTTCGCACGGGTGGCACGGACATCCACAGCGACAGACAGGCAGACGGGCAGACTGAACGGTCAGCTAGCCAGTCAACTATCCCGCAATTCGACTGCGATGCCAATGTTGATGTTGTTGTTGTTGTTGCTGTTGCTGTGGACGGCGGCACATCAAAAGGTGCAGGCCACAGACGCCTTCGGGCCAAGCTAAAATGAGCACATGCACATCAAACTGCGGCCAGAGTGTGCCGGGCTGCGGGGCAAGCGGAAGGGTGGACACAGACACAGCGTGAGTTGGCGCGGGCGATCAGTTCAGTACCTCTCGCTGGTTGGCTAATCAAGCAGTATCATCGGCATCCAAAGATATGTGGCGTTAACCGTTAGCTGGGCACACGTGGCAAATGCATTAGTTGATCACAAATGGGTATATGACTGGCCCATATATGTGCACAAAAAAGACAATAATTAATTATCGATTACTATTGAATACGTTTTATTATTGCATGATGTCTGAAATGATCTTTTAATTGATTTCTTAATGAATTTTTCACTTGCATTAGCAACTATTGTTGACTTATATTAATCGTTATTCTCTGAACTCGATTACACTCAAAGAAAAAAGCTGTACTTAATCCAAGTAGTACACAATTCTTAGCTTTCTGCTCTTTCAGTGTATGTTTTTTATATTTTTTAATACGACTATTAATTTTACATAATTAATAACAATTGTTTAAATTGGACACAAAATACTCAATTCAATTTTCACATTTAAATTAAGCATACTGAGTGATGTATTTGAGTCTTAAAATTATGAATTTTGGGACTTTTGAAAACGTTTTGTCATATTAGGAAATGTTCACCTTATTTAATTACCACATTATTTTTCCGAGTGTACTGGGTAACTCCTCTTTGTTCATTTTGACTCTTCTTCCTCGTTTTATTTTAATTTGTGATTTCTCCGCAGGTTAGCTCCTCACTTGCGTATCCCCTTACTCTGTTGTATCTTTTTTGTTGCGGCTGCAACAGCTGCCACTTTGTTTTTTGTTTTTGTTTTTTTTTGGTAACTGTGGACTTTTATGCAAATTTTGTTGTTGTTTTTGTGTGTCACCGAAATCTGAAATTCTGTGGGCAGCGATCGATAATGCAAATGGAAACAACAGCTGGCAGCATTTTACAGATACACACACTGTACAGATACAGATGCACAACTGTATCTCACACTACACGTATCTTTACAATCTGAACTTTAATTTGTGAATTATGAATTTGAAATTTGTAGCTCACCCCATTTAAAATGGCACAGACATGATATACATATACATATGTTGCATGTGCGTGGGATTTGGCCAGGCAAAAGTCAAGTGTTGCAACTACAAAGTGTTGAAAGGGAATGAAGCGAGCCGAGCAACTGGCAGCATGTTGACAGCATTCTCTTTTGGTGCGGCAGGGGTGCCGCCCCGTCGGTGCTGTCCATGTCTGGGCAAAGTTATAGTTATGATGATTGTTGATTTACAGTTTTAAGTTGCACAGTTTCAGCTCTCTGTGCAGCTCCCTTTGTGGGCGCATGCAGCATGCAATTAATTTTGTAGCTTGTACTTCAAAGGCGCCACAAGCCGCTACGCATATTGCAGCTGAATAGGCAACCGGGCTCTGTCGCTGTCAATGGGCCTTTGATGCACTCGGTGCCCCGCGTGCACCCTTCCCCCGGTTGCATTTGTCACCAGCTCACAGCCGACTGCTGACAGCCGCGCTAATGGTCGTTGCCTGGGCCTCCGTTTCGATCTGTGTTCCCAGCGGTAATCCGAGACCTTTGGTATGTCAAAATGTCTGCGCTTGACTGCATTGGGCTGTCAATGTCACGACTTGACTCGGCTCTTTTGTGGTTGACATCGGCTGCCGCCTTCCAGGCTTTCCGTCAGCCAACTCCCTTTGGCCACATTCGCTAGTGCGGCTTTTATGAACGCCCGCTCGACCTTCGATTGCAAATGTTTTATTAGTTCTTGACAGCGTAAGATGATACGGATGCATCGGGCACGTGGAATTCCTAGCCTCATAGTTCCATCTGGGTATCAATTTATTATCTGCCTTTTTCTTTGCCACACTTGATACTACCTTAGAATGGGTCACAGAGGCTGTTCGATGTACACTCGGAGAAAGACACATAAGGAATTTTATACTTCAATTAAATACAAGCATTCACCAATTCTGGCCAAGGCGGAAACTTTTAAACTTGGCAACAAAATTCCTGTTTGAAAAACGTTTTCTAAATATGGACTCAAATACAGTAGCTAATCTAAAAAAAATTTTTTACTAATTGTGACAGCCACGCCTAAAAATATAAAATTTGCAACTCTAAATTGTGAAAAAAAAATTTTTTTTTAAAATGAGAAAGTTTTTCCCCAAAAATCAAAAAATTTTATTTTCCATAATGCATATATTTTAAATACAAAAGTATTATAGACTATAAATTGTGACCAAAATGCTATCAATCATGAAAATCGGACAAAGTTGTGGTAGTTTGAAATATGGAACCTGTCTAAATTGCTGTCAATTTTAATCTGCCTACAAAATATGGTCTATATAGTTTTAAAACCTGAGGGATATATAAAGCACACAGTGAACGCAGCCAACAAATCGTAACACTTTATCTGACGCGGACATATCTCCGATTTGCCCGAGTGTATCTCAGATTTCCCGCCCAGAGTGGCTGCTCATCCTGACTGCGACTTACATATCAAATTTCCGATGTCTAACCAAAAATATGCGCATAAAAAAGGCTTCGGGCCTCAAACTGAATGCATCGCGTGCAGCGCGGCAGGTTGAAAAGTCAAACGAAAAGGAAAAGCACCCTCTGCCATAGACGTCAGCCACATAAGCGTGCTGCATAATTACACTTTTATTAACATGCAACAAGGAGAAGCCAACTGAAAAATTGCCCCGGCTGTGTGGCAACCATTCCCAAGCCAGAGCTAACGGCAACAACTGCCAAGACCCTGCTCCGCCCAACTGCTGGTCCTTTTGCTATTCCGTGCATTTGTAGCGTCACTCTCTCTCTCTGTCTCTCGCTCTTTGTGTGTGTCTCTCTCTGTACGTGCCTCGCATGTTGAATGCAAACAGGTGCCAAGGCAGTCCCTCTTTGCCCAGCCATTCCCAGCCGGCTCCGCTGACTGCGCTGCATCCGTCGAATCGCATCGCATCGCAACGCATAGCATTCACATCCTTTAGAGACACTTGAGGCGCACTCGGCTTAAATGAAGTGCACACGCCGCCATGCACATCAAAGCTAGCCGACAGACGCCGCCGCTGAGGCAGCTAATTAGACACGCCTCCATTGGCATCGCCGCCCGTAATTAACATTAACTGACTCACACTTGAATGCTACCAAAACTGTGTTTGTCTTTTTTAATAATATCCGCTGGCTGTTGTTGTTTCTGCTTTGTTGCACAAGAAAAAAAGCAAATTAAATAAAATAAAATAAAATAAAAGCAACACAAGCGTTCACAAAATCACGAACAATAATAACAACAAAAAAACTTAATTTCGATGCATGCCGAAATTCAACGTGTTACCCACAATTATTATTCATTAATTTTTTTTAATACGTTTTTTTGCTTCTATGGTTTTTCAGTTGCTTGACCCCAAGACAAGTTGCAAAAAATGCGGCTCTAATAGTTACTGAGCTTATGGAAAACAAAAAGATGAGAGTACTGTTTAAAAAAATATATATATGTATATATTCATATACATATATATATTTGTACATATATAACCTTGCAGTATTATGGATGTTAATTATTTTAAAGATTTGGCAACCATTCATAAATATTATCATCACCATTAATATAAGCTCACATCATTTGATGACATTATCTGATTTTTAAAACAGTACAAAAGAAATTAAAGTTTGCTTTTATAAAACTGAATAAGTTCTGATGTGGAATCGCAAGAAAAATACGTTTCATGTGCATTTTCATGATGTTGACCTGATTTTTATGTTCCTGTAAATTTTAGAGCTCTTTTTGAAATTCGGCCTATTTATAACAATTAGAATTTAATAAGCAGTCCATCAAATTGTTTTGGGCTGTGCATTTTAGCCCATAAATATTTTTGTCAAGATAGCTGTATAGGGTTTCGACCTTGCATGAACATACATCAGTATCAAACTTGCAATAATGTTGCCTACTTATCTACGTAGCGCTGCTAAAAACATGAATTCTAATATTCGATAAAAAAAAAATAATAATACAAAACAAAATTCAACTGTTTGTTAATCGAACGTAAAAATGTGTTCAATCGATTGCAGGGCTTATAAAATATATATAATACCATGATATTTTCTTTTGCAATAAACATAATCTTTAAAAGCCTGCTTAAATTGCAATGTTTACTGCTTAAATAATAATTGAAATATACAACATTTTAAGACAATAGTAAAGCTCAGACCATATCCCCCCAGCCTTAATTATTTGCCTAAAATTTCGTTTAACGAATTTTAATTGCAGTTAAAATCATATCAATATAAAAATTAATAACAACGTTAGCTGTGAACCGTTGCTTTATAGAATCGGACGATGTACTTAACACCTAAACAACACACAATATCATTTCAGAACTCGTATCACGACTACTTACTAAACATGTAAATTTAACATAAAAACACATTCTGGGAGCACAACCCAACACAGATACATAAAATCATGCTTAAATTGAGAGATATAAAAATGATTCAATATAAACATATCTGTCTTATATATAATAATATGTAAATATTTAGTTAGAAGGTGTGAAATCTAGAGATATATCGTTCAGCCATCACAACTATAGACATGGCTATAAAAACGCTTGTTCCGTCTTATCATCCTGTGATGTATTCGGTGTTGCATAAACCCCCTGATTGACATACAGCTGCAGCGATGGTACCGCAGACGAGGGCGGCGGGGGTGTCAAATCGAGCGGCGTTGTCGATGTGGTTGACGGCGTCGTGGGCGTTGTCGAACTGAAGCTGGAGCAACTGGAACGCGCTGAGAGCGATTGGGCCGAACGCGTTCGCCGCAACGGCTCCGAAGTACCGGGAGTTGTGCAGCTGCTGGGATCGCCGTAGCTGTGCATACGGCCTACGGCCTTGAGCACCGTGCGATACGGCTGCTGCTGTTGATCCTGCGCCGCCTGGCTGTAATAGGATCTGCGCAGTATGCAGCAAGTGGCCACAAACGGCACCGTCAGAATACCACAAATGCCCAGCGTAATGATCAGCAGCACATCCAAGCCCTCCGAGCGCCAAAAGTCAAGCGTATTCCCGTGTGATTTGAGAAAATCAGCGCCATCCGTGCCCAATATCAACTCAATGTGGCTGAGCGCTCGGGCCGAAGCCTCCGAGTTGGCTATGTTCAGACGCGCCTTAAGCCTGGCCAAATGCTGCACATAGCTGGTATTCAGCGTTAGTTGACGAATGCTGTGAAGCAGTGCATCATAGGCAATGGCATCGTAGCCGACAGTCAGCGCCGTGCCTTTCTGCTGCAGCCGCTTGGCCAGCACCTCCTGCTCGGCCAATATGGGTATGGCAAGTATGGGCGTATCACCCGCAATGGACTCCCAAACGCTCAGCTGGCCGCAGCTGCTGATGAACAGTTTGACCTGCGGATGAGCTGTATGGCGACAAGGTTTCAGAAATGGAAAAAATACTAAAGGAGGAAGAACTCACCCAGTATGGCCTGCTGAGGCCACCAGCTGTTAATCATGATATTCTCCGGTAGCGGCTGCACAAACTCCTCTGTTTCCCATTTGAGCAAAAAGTGAAATTCCTTCAGATGCGTAAAGACATCCAGCAATGTGGAGAACTTGTCGCCGGGCAACTGAGCTGTTTGCACCTCGGCGCCCAGACTCATGTAGATGACACCGCCGGGTGCGGCCTCAATAAATGAACGCACATGCTAATTAAAAACAAGTATTCAATTTCGATTGCTCTGAAAGTACACCGGCCCAATTACATTTGGCACTTGCAGCTGTTGTGGATCCAGCAAATGTAGACCGCCCACCTCCAGCATATTGGGCAAATATGCCCTAGGATAGTCCATGGCGGGATGCGAGTTGATCAGCGCCAGGCTCAAGTTTTTGCTTAAATCGCGATAGTTTGGCAGCTCACGCACCAATAGCTCAAAGTGATTCGAGTAAACAGATTGCTGTGAGATCAGGTGGAAAAAGCTGCAAACAAATATATTAGACGAGCTCTGTGAATAATGTAAATTATTCCACTCACTTGTAGGTCAAGCGCTCAAAGGTGCTCATCAGCGTGTTCGCAATGCGTTGGCGTGTATTCATGCGCTCCGTAAAGGGTAAGAAGTTGCTCGGATCCAGGGAGGCGGATTGTGGATTGCCAAACATGTTGTTGAGCCACGAATTGGCGCCGGTGGGACTGATGGCCACAGTGGGTACACCATAGTAGTAAGCCAAGCTAAAATAACATTAACTGTCAGATTTCATATATAGTATTAGCAGTTTAACCAAGAACTTACCCGAGCAACGCATCGCTAAGGAACAAGTCGACGATTAGCAAATCAAACTTTTCGCCGCTGGTTAACAACTTCTGAACCTGAGCGTCCGACAGCAAGAGATCCACATTTGTGGTGCCCGCATAAATCATGCGGGTGAAACGTTCCATGACGCTCTGGGCGTGCATCTGTTCGGCCTCGAAGCTCATGCCCATGTCCAGCCAGTTCTGCATGAGATCCTGATCCTCAATGCGTATCTCACGTATTCTGTGCTCCGTCTCTGCCTCAGCCTGGGCATGTGGGCTGATCAGCGTGACCGAGTGATTCTGTGGCCCGGCCACCAGTTGCTGCAGCAGCCGACGTCCGAATAAATAATGCGATCTCCAGACACTGGGCAGCACGGCCAGGACATTGGCCCCGGTTGCATGGCTGCAGAGCAGCCAGAGCGACAAAAGCTGCAGCAGGCGCATCGCGGAGTGCAATGAACCAAAAAGTCGCCTTGCCTTTGGGCCTGTTTTGGTTTTCCGGTTTGCAGCCTTCTCCGCCTCTTCCCCTGCTATTTTTATCTGTTGCTGTTGCTGCTGCCACTGCAACTAGACTTCATTTTCGCTACGCTTGCACTTTAATCTTACACAATCCTACATTGCGATTGGGCACAGCGATAATTAATGCAAATTAGTTGGCTATCGCGAAAATTGTGTACGAAATGCGCAACGAAAGTGAAAAGAACAGCAAAAACAACAAAAGAAATACGGTTGTGCCAGGGCAGCAACAGCTATTGGCTACGCTACAAGTGAATGACAAAACTCAAAAGATATCGATAAGCCGCGAACAAAAAAAATCGGCTTATTTTAGCTTTTGTAGCTAATTTTAATACAACAAAACAACTGTGGCGTATTGCAGCTATAAGAAAAATTATATATCTATGCTAGTAAATCACAAAAGCTTAACGCCAATTACGCATTATTATTATGTACATTTTAATATGATAGACAACACTTATTTGGACACAAATACAACACAAATACACACAACACTAAAACAGTTGTCAATAGTCTGGAATTTTATTTTTTTTTTTTTTAATTCTTTTAATGGAATAATTAAGCCTCTTGGAAAATGTGTTTGTACACAAAATAAAAATTACACCGTTATTTTTTAAATGCCACGATTGCGCACTTTACAAAAACGTAATTCGCTGTATATCGATATTTATCCGGTTTGCGGGTAATTGTTGGATAAAAAAAGTAAATACAAAGAATACAGGCAAAAAAGCAACAATACAATGAATTAAGTGTAATTGGTAAGTGTGTGTGTGTCTGTGTGTAGTAAAAGTTGTATTATTCAATTGTTTAATATCCAACAGATGTGCATTTTCTAGTTGGCAACCGGCTAAGCGTATACAACAACAAGAACACACATTTTTTTCACTTATTGGATGTGAGCCAACAAAAAAGACCAGCATTGAACTGCATTATACAGCAGAATTTCAGAGCGACGACACACCTGCTCCCAAGTACACGCAACTGAAGTGTTTTGTGGCCTAGATAATAGCGAATAGATAGGATACAGCTTACGCAACACAACAAACAAACTCACGAATCAAAACCAAAACAAAAAATGTTAACGCACTTCTGTGAGTCATTCGGGAATTGGCAGCAAATGTGTTTTTTAAATAATTGTTTCGTGTTGCAGCGCCCATCGATGTGGACAAGCCGTTGTTCGATCTGGGCACGTTTACGGGTCGCTTTCAGTACTATGCCTGGATGACGGATCCGCGCACTGTGCTGGTCTCCAGCGATCGCCTGCTGCAGGCCAAGCGAATGGTGGACAAGTATCGCACAGGGGATCGGTCGGACAACCTGAAACCAGACGAAGTTAAATACAATATGAAGCTGTATAAGTCCGCGTTCCATCCGGACACGGGCGAGCTGCAGAACTTTGCCGGCCGCATGAGCTTTCAGGCAAGTCGCGTGACAGTCAGTTGCGGCCTGTGCAGTCTATATATACATGCCCATTTACATATATAGCGACAGGCTGACGTCATTCGCCCAGATCTGCTTGGCAGGGTTTTTAATTGTTTGTGTGTTTAGGTGCCTGGGGGTATGCTGATCACGGGCGGCATGTTGGCCTTCTATCGCACGGTGCCCGCTGTGTTGCTCTGGCAGTTCATCAATCAGTCCTTCAATGCGATCGTCAACTACACCAATCGCAATGCCAACTCGCCCACCAGTGTCAAGCAGCTGGGCATGGCCTTCGTTTCGGCCACCAGTGCAGCACTGATTGCGGCCATTGGCTGCAAAAGTTACTGGTCGAGAAAGGCGACACCGCTGCTGCAGCGCTACGTACCCTTCGCGGCGGTGGCGGCGGCGAACTGTGTCAACATTCCCCTGATGCGCCAGAACGAGATACTCAATGGCATTGAGGTGAAGAACGCCGATGGCCAGGTAATCGGTCAGAGCCGCCTGGCTGCCGTCAAAGGCATTAGCCAGGTGACCCTATCGAGAATTACCATGGCAGCGCCGGGCATGTTATTGCTGCCCATAATTATGCAGCGGCTGGAGAAGCTGCCTGCCTACAAGCGCATCACATGGATAAGTGCGCCATTCCAAACGCTCGTGGTGGGCTGCTTGTAAGTTAGTTACAACTTGACTCGTGTTCTTTATTAAGTTTAACAAACCCATTTTCCTTTATCCCGTGCAGCCTTTGTTTTATGGTGCCCACAGCCTGTGCGTTTTTTCCGCAAGAATGCGGCTTGGACAGCTCGACAATTCACCGCTTTGAGCCGGAACTATACAAAGAAATGGTCGCGCGTACTAAGGGCGCTGTGCCCAAGAGAGTCTACTTCAACAAGGGTCTGTAAGAGGCGGACAATAATGTGCTAGTTGTTGCTTATCCTCAGCACTTAGGCATTTATAGAAACGCGCAACGTGTTGTTCCTTGTTCTATGTTATATCTGAGTAGTTATTTAGGTAAGAGTGAAATTATCATACATATAAGTGTATGTATTTTAGTTTTACATTTTGAATGTGTGTTTAAACTAATATATATATACATTTATATGTTTTATAACTAAGGTTAGCTAACGAGAATTGAGAAAGCCTAACTCATTTTAAAATTAACGCAATTTTGGTAAGCCTTTTATTATAAAGACTTAAAAATATATACCAAACAGCGCTTTAAATGAAAGATAACATGAGTGTATTAAAGGATATTTCAAATCATATGTTGATAAAATTATAATATCACATCAAAACCTATATCCATTAGAACAATTCTCATGTTTGATATTATTCTCTTATCTGCCTTTTTCGATTTAAAAACAAATTTCCCCAAATCCTTCAACAATTTCTGAAAACTACCAAAAATATTAATTTTCTTATCATTTTTAAAAGGTGTAACAATTTTTTTTTGGCTTAATATTGTTCCGAAAGTCTAATGAGTCTTACGACAATGTATTACTTTTTTTTTTAAATTTATAGCAATCTCAGTTTTAGAATTAATTTCCCATTTAGAACTAATTGTTGGCATGCGTGTTAATACTAAAATAAATGTTAAAAGTTTAATATAAATAAAAAAAAAAGATTTAAACATCATTTGTGTTGCGGGTTTATAAACGGTTTTATTAGGTATAAGGTTTGTATCTTGTATATGTATATATATATCCCTATATATATATATATATATATCGTATTTAGCAAACTTATGCGGAGTTTCTTCATTGGATTGTGTTGTAAAATTTACAAAATGTGCAAAACACAACTAGTTAGATTCATTTTAATTTATTTCTTGGTTAATTACGTGGAGACTTTCGTGTTTATTGTTCGACTATTTATAGGGTTTTTACTCATAATTTGTGCTTTGGTACTACAACAAATGTTCTCATTTTATTTATGTCTTATTACGTTTTTTTTTATTCTTTTGTTTTTAGTTGTTTTTTTTTTTTGACAAGGTACAGTTTGAATTGATTTTTATAGTTAATTGTTAAAATGTTGGCACTGTCGCAAAATACTAAACATTGATGAAAAATTCAACACTCAGATGTACAATATGTAAAATTGTGTTTACTTAAGTTTAAAAACGAACTTTCGCTCAGCTGACGCGTCCTCAAATTTCGTAGGAATTTATTATTTTTTGCTATTATATTTGCTGCCTAGCAGCAAATTTAGTTTCGCATATTTTTCGCATGTAAAATGTTTCATTTTCGCAAGTTTTAGCTTTATTTTTGTTTTCTTATTTTAAGTGCCGTTTATGCTAAAAATTGTATTTGCCATAATAGCATACATAATCAGCATACATTTATTTATTTAATGCTATTAATCATTAGATATCAATTTTTGCAAAATTTGCAAAATACAAATATTTGTATGTTCCCATTGCGGGACTTTTAAATTTATCTTAAAATTTGTTTTCTTTTTTTTTTTACTGACTGAGGCATTCAACAATTAAATGGCTTTGATTGCGCATAAAAATTATTGCAAATTTCATTAATAAATTGGTTTATGTATTTTTTTGCTTGTCCACCTAGCTGGAAAAGCTTTATGTCAAAATCGTATGGTATACGGCAAATAATGTGCACTCTTTCAACTTACAATGAAGGAACTCTGTCCGTTTTAGCTGCCCTTAGAATGTCGCACTATAAAATTCATTTGGTTTTATCGACCCTTAAACTTTCGCTTCTTTAATTCGAATTTCAGACTGTTTTTTGTTTTTTTGTCATAAACTTTTCAAGGAATATGTTGGATTCTTTGAAATGGCAAGAAATTAATGTAATTATATATTGTTTAATTAAGTTTAGGTCTATATCAATTGAATTGGATGCTGAAATGCTTATCTTTAATTTATCAGTTTTAAAGTAAAATGCTTTCTTTTTTCCATGTTCCAGAATAATACTTCGATTTCTTCCCAATAAACTCCTTTTTGTTGTATAAAAATTTAAAAAAATGAAATATTGAACTTATGGTCATCATTTTGTTAGTACTTCATAGCTAACAGAACGTCGATAAAAGCCTGTCAAAGTTGTAAACCATAATCTGCTAAAGTGGTTTTAAATAAAGTGACATACTTTCAACTAAATTTCTTGAATGTAAATGCAAGCAGCTTTACTTAATTATTTCCATCTGTTTTCTCAATTTTAAGACTTCATGCCAAATTCCTGAACTTACCATCAATTTTCTTTCCGCTTTTCAATGTACGTGTCTACAAACTGTTTTGCCAAAATGCGGAACTTTAACGCATTTAACTTTAAGAAAATCTGTACACACATTTTATTTTATGTTTTTATGTTTCTTTCGGCGTTTCCAAAACGGTACGCAATGACTCCAAATTTAAATACTCAAACCAACTTCAACGTCTCTTTGGGTAGCCTTGAAAAGTTTCCAAAACTAAAACTCGGCATGGGCCGAACTTCAGTTGTACTTTCTATATCGTTTGCTATATTCGTAGCAGTCTATTAGCTATTCGGTATTTCGTTTCATTTCCACTAAGTTTAATCGATTTTGTTTCACTTTAAACCATCTACATAAGTAGGTTTTGTGTCTTGTTTTATATTTTGCGCACAGCCTTTTTTTTCGAAATATTTCTGAATTCTCTTTCAGTTTTTTTTGTTTTGTGAGTGTTTTATATGTGTATAATTATTATTCCTTCGTTTTTTCGTGATGACGACACCTGATCATTTTTTGTACCAACTTTGCCTGACATTTAGTTAGTTATATATGTAAGAATCCATTTGTTACTTCTTTTGCCTTGTTCTTCAACTTTGCACATTTCAGCGTTTTTAGAATATCATTTTCAACTTGTTTTTTATTGAAACACTTAAGAACTAGACCAAAATTAAATAAGAGAAAACCAAACCGTGCATTGCGGCTCTTTAGTTTGTTTTTTGTGGATTTTTCTTAACTTCGTGCATTGCCAATCCCCGGGGCTTTTAAAACCTTAGAAAAATAGCCAAACCCAACAACTTGTAGCTATTGCAACTGTATTTTCTGTTGTTGTTGGTATTTTTTATTGTTTTATTTCTCATTTTAGTGTTTAATATTTCGCTTGCAGTTTTTCGATGCATTACCAAATTCAAATTCTCTTTTTTTTTATCATTTTACATTTGTATGACTTGGCTTTTCATATTTGTATTATAGAATAGAATATATTTTATAAATTGTATTCTTATTTTCCTGTATATATAACAATTATACATTTATAATTTATAAACGTTGGTTTTAGTAAAATTAAAAAAAAAAACATGCGCATAAAAACAGTTTTATTAAGTTTATAAATAACGCGTTTTCTTGTTTTCTTTTTATTATTAATTTTTTTTTATATTCAACTTGTTTTGACTTGGCTTACGAGTTAAATACAAACATTTACATAAGGTTCTTTCAAATAAGTATGTATACTTTATATATAAATATATTTTATATATTCTTTTAGTGTTTGTGTGAATAATTTTTTTTGTTTTTGCATCTTCTTTTCATTCCGATTTGTTGTAATTTTCAAACAGTTTTGTTTCTGTTTTCATTTCTTCTGTTTTTGTTGTGTTAGACTTACAAAATTAACTAGAAATTATATTTTATTATTATAATTATATTATATTATATTCTTCATATACATGCAGATAAATGTTTGCATGTGTGTGTCTGTGTGTATTCGACAACCAAAGTAGGAAAAAGAGTTTTGCTTTTTGGCCCGTTTTCAGCTGGCTAATACGACTCCTCGCTCGTGGAATCCACAGCGCCGGCGGGCACTAGCTCAACCACTGAAACAGCCTCGGCTGTGGTTGTTGTTGAGGTGGACGAGCTGGTGGTGCTGGCTGGGGACATGTTGTCCGCATTGTTGCATGCCAGGCCAATGGGCGGCGGCGAATTTGTCGCCGTTGCCATTGCTGTTGATTCCTGACTTTGACTGGGCGGCAACACGAAACTCTTTCCCGCAAACTGATCTCATTTGAGACCCGTATCCGACGATGGCGTCCAGCGATCGAACTCAATGCCCGAATCCGGCGAGACGCCAGTGGCCTTGGCCAAATGCGCTGCCATAAAGCCGCCCGTTTGCATGCATTTGCAGTCGGCGGCAATGCAGTTGCATGAGAACTTGGAGCCGCGACCGCACCGTGCAACCAGGCTGGGATTGGCGGTCAGTGCCGTGGCCGAGGAGCAGCCAGCGGTTGGTCCAATTATATTGGCGCTGCCGCCCTCATCCATTGCCTGGCCATCGCAGGGACTCAGACGGAGCTGGCTCTCGAAGGACTGCAGCTGCTGCATGAAATGGAAGTTCGGTGAGACATCCGGCTTGCGTGCCCGGACCAGCATAAAGGCATCGTTTAGGCTGAGCGCCCGTGTGTGCATCAAGTAGGCGAGCGTCACCGTTACGGAGCGTGAGACACCTGCCAGGCAGTGGACCAGCACCGCCGAATTAGCAGAGCGCGCTTCCTCTGCAATGGAAAATCAGCAAGTTGAGAAATCAAGTCAATAAATATAGTTATATCTTTGTACGCACCTATAAAATGTATGGCAGCTGGGAAATGCATGGCCAGATCCTGGGAATAATGATCGGTAATGGGTATTTGCAGATACTTAATGATGCCCAATTTTTCAAATTCATTCGGCAAATCTGGTGTCACATTCAACACGTACTAAAATGATAAGAGATTATCTTTAGTTAGTTACTCAAATGAGGAATTGTAGTCTATTGGACATACCTTAATGTTGTACTTTTGCAAAGCATTCGAATCGCAGCTGTGCGAGGCATTGCCCAGAAATAGGCCGGGTATTATCTCAACCGGTGCTTCATTGAAGTTATGATGGTGATGATGATGGTGTGTGGTGCTCTCACAGTCCGAGGATTCGGCGGAGCTGCTGCACGCCGAATCGGAATGTGGCGTGGAAATGCGTAGCGATCTGTAAAAAGGTAAATACAAAATATAATTAATCTTACATAATTTGTGATCAAGACTTTGATATTGCTTTTTAGTAATTTAGTAATAGCTGTGCACCTTCCGCTTTGTAGCAGTCGTTATTCTTCAATGCTGAATCCTTTTCTTTCACTTTCTGCCTTTTATTTCCCTCTATAGCTCGCTTCTATTGTTTTCTCTTTGTTTTGTCTCTTAATACACTAAATTTCACTTAGTCAGAAACTCACTAAACAGTCCCCTAAATCTGCAGGCATTACCTGATTTCATGAAAATCGCATAGAAAAGCGATATTTAACTTCTTGTCAATTTTATTTTCATTTTTCATCAATTTATTTAATTTGTTCTTTTATATTTTCTGTTGTTTTTCAAACATTCTCGTAATACCAAAATTTTAATTTTTACCTTAAGGTATTTCTATAGATATTTAAACCTAGTTCTTGTACTTCGTTTGTCTCAAACCGTTAGATTGTGTAAATGCAAATTATATCGTAGGTAAACTACAGTTCAAACTTACCTAAGGCCCATTAACTGATCGGCCTGTGCGTTGCGACTAGATTCCATTTCTTTGTTGTGCGCCTGGTTATCATCCTCACACCACTCCGGAAATGCTTGACGAAAACTGGAGAAACCATCTGAAACCAAATAAAGAGAGAGAAAGATATATAAATATGAAACTTTAGATACGTATGCAAACTATAGATACATTTACAGATATAGAAACTTAAGTATGCTTTTGAACTAAGCGCAACGTTTGTGCCGTGTTTTGTTTGGCTTTTGTACGCTTGAAAAATATTTCGTTATGCTTAGCCAAGTGTGTCCTTTTGGTCTATGGGTAAGACAACACCTATTGTACCTTACCCCTTGCCCCATCAATTGCCCACCGACTGGTGCGCTGAAGCGTGCGTGAAATTCTTGCTGTTGGCGTGGCTCATTCATAAAATACGACTTTCGTTCAGCGTCGTCTTCTCCAATTAGAAACGGAAGTGGCTGCCATACGAGACGCGACACGATGCGACGCAGCGTAAAGGAAAATCGTGGCAAAACGGAAATGCTGTTTCTATATTTATGCACGAGTTTATAAGCCAGCAACGAGCTGCGCTGTGCACCAAAATGTGATGACTGCGAATTGTCATAACACAAAACGGAAGCTTACAATTTCCTACTTGGCGCATAATAAATGCGATTCCGCATTTGAAATTGAGCACCACCAGCACCACACAGCAACAACAACAGCAGCAACAAAGCTATCAGCCAATCGGCCAACGGGTTGTATACGCATTTAAAATATTCAAGATGCCGGCATTGCCTTTAAAAATAGCCAAGCATGCGGGCCATCAGGGCAAAGAGTTGAAGATAGGGGATCCCGCACAAAAAGGTTCCAAGCTTAGACTCAGAGCCAAATGGCAAACACGTAAAACTGCATTTGATGGCAATTTCCGTTGCATTTGCCAAAGAGCGACCAAGTTAGCTCAAACGGGTAGCGGACCTATTTTTCTGCTTTCCGCCCTCGTCTATGCTATTTGCAGCCCAAATAAACTGAGTGACATGCAAGAGGCAAAGGGCCATTAGGCAACATCTGGCTAGCAACCTATTAGTACGAAATTGAATGCTCCTGCAATGTCATCAATCCGAAGATTTTGGAATTTTCAACATTCAAAACGCATAGAAACGAGTACACTCAGAGAAAAAACCAAGAATTTGGTACTTAAATTAAGAAAGGTACGAATTTTAGCCCGCTCTTGGATTTAGCACGGCGTTTTCTCTGAATTTAGAGCGTTGATTAACTCATATTATGTAGAAATACATTGAATATATCGATTATATTGTTTCCTCATTAGTTTTAACTTTTAACTATAAGTTTTATTTAAGAACTATGTAAAGAATCTATATAAAGAAATATTCTAAGCGAAATGTATTATCATTTGTATGTTATGTTAATAACTCGATGTTATTAACATTTGTATGTATATGTTTTTATATCTTGTTTTCTACCTCACTCCTTCTTAAACACATTTATCCGCATTTGCCCTCTAGAAGCTCTAGTTGAATTAATGAATATCGCATAGAAAGGCTAAATTTAAAATTTAAAATAAGTAAACGCCGTATGACCTTTAACAGTCAATTATAAATTCAGTTTAAATTAATATTGAAATATAAAAATTTTCTCTCGAATATTTGTGTATCATTCCAATGTTGCATAACTTTAAGTTGTAATAGCATTTTTTAGTGAATATTATTAGCTAATCTACCCGCTCGATTGCAACCATCCACAGACGTTATGTGACGTTGCCATGTTTTCTTCTATAAGAGTCGTGAGTGCTTTCTACCCACATATTGTGACCGCACTCCACATAAAATATATGCTCACAATAGAAATTTTATAAATAGAAATTTATTTGATTTTCAATTGTTTCTTCATTGTTGTTGTCGTTGTTGCTGTTGTTGTTTGCCATATTTTGCGCGTGTTGCGCTTCCTGTTTTGCTCCATGAGAGTCAAAGCGGACGTATGTATGTACGTGTCCGGTGGCACGGTTCAACGGATTGGCGTTCCACCAAAGGGCACACTTTAAGTGCAGTACGTCATCCCGCGCACGAGGGTTGAGGGCGAAACCCAACCGCAAAGCCAATTGCGAGGCAAATTAATTAGCTTAGCGCCCAAAATGCACGTATTAGCGCTGCCTATAGTAGGGTAGTCCAAAACGTACCCATCCCAGCCCAAAACACAATCAAACTGGCAACCAAGCCGACCGCTTGTCTAACTGTTTACGCGACAAATGTGCGCCTACGTCATTTCCGTTGGGACGGGTGACAGTGGCATTGGGGAGTAATAACTAGGTAAATGTGAATGGAATGAAAAGAGCTCCCATGAATGTGTGGGTGTGTGTGTGAATGTATGTGTGAGTATGTGTTTCTGTATCTCAAGTTAAAGCAGAGGCAATGAGAGCTCAAAATGACCTAACTCACGTTTTAATACCCTGCGCATACGATTGTTACATGTTCTAAATTCAATTTAGAATTCAATTATAAACTGTTTTAGGTAGTTAATATATAATATAAATGTTTAATCTATATTCTGCACAATTTTGCACATCCTTAAACTAGTTACAGGGCATCGCATAGTCAAATCAACTTAACTATTAAATTATGAACATGTTTTTGCTCACTTTGTTGCATTTACTTTATAACTCACGCTCACAGATAACGACAGACGGTGAAACGAACAAGCGGACAAATGGGAGCGGCTGATAAGCAGCAACACGGCAGAAGACAGCGAAAAATAAAATTAAACAAAATAAAAGCGATAAAAATTATAAACAAAACAAACAAATAAACGACAGCGGCAATCGAGGCGAAAACAATGAATGAAAAAGTTACCCCACAAAGGCGGAGAAAAAAATACAATTAAGAAAGCTACAGTCGGGAACTCACGACTCAAAGATACCCTGTGACCAGGTGTGAAGTCTACATGCATACATGCACATAAAACTAAAAAGCAGAGATCCGGCATAAATGTACGTATCTATAGATACAAATATGACTATTCATTATATATAATAATAATATAGATTATCAGGGAACTTCTTTAGCATATACAAGCCCACTACTTTGGCATACCCTGCTTTACACACTTATTGCGTATAGGGTATAAAAGCGTACTGCGACGTCTTTTTCGCCAGTTGTAAAAACTTGCATGTATTATTTATAATGTTATTTCGCCTTTGTTGTTATTGCCTTAATAAATAAATAATCCAAATATTGCGCTTAGCATGACAAGCACATCCCGTGGGCGGTGGCTGCGAAATATTCAAAAAACAAAAAAAAACACAAAAAAGCTCAAACTCACTTGCCATGGGTGGGTGTTTATACTTGTGTGTGTGTGTGTGTTTGGAGAACCAGGTGTTTCATAGAGGGAGTTGTAAGCATACCAGACAGCGGGCTGTTGAAGGCGAAGGGGGGATTAAGTTCAAATCCGGTTTTAAAGCCCACAATAGGAATGACAATAAATAGGCGATATGTATGTATTTTAGGTAGTTTGCGCTTCTCGCTTAGCTCACAAATTGTTAGTGTTATTTATTTATTTTTTGTCTCTGTTTTTTCGTGTTATTTTTTTATTTTTTTTGAGTTTACATTTTTCACGATTTGAAGGTCGTTTCCACTGTGCGCGACTGTTGTCATTGTTGTTGCGATTATTGTGTGAACTCATCAATGAAACAATACAGAGAACCCGACAACAGCAGAACTGTGTGTATACACACACACACACACTGTACACACAGCGGTATGCATCAGGCTTACATATATGGTGTGTGCACACACACTTGGAGAGAGTATATGAACAGGTGTGGTGGATTTGATAACCATAGATACACATTCATATGCACACATATATTATGTATTTAGACGAATGATATGAATGGTTGGCTGTAGAGACAATTGCAGAGAGCGATAAGAGATTACGACCTTTGAGTTTTTAGCAACTTTTGTTGTAGTAGCAGCTCAAAAAATTTTAATGCTTATTTTATTTAAATTCATGAAAATCGCTTAGAAAGGCATTATTAAAGACTGGTATAGCGCAAGCGGCAAAATTCTCACTTTCTCTCTCTATTTCCCCTTGTTTCATTCTACGCTTTGGAAGCATTAATTTTCTCTCCGTCTCTTTCACCCTGTAATATGGCCCTTCTATGCGATTTTCATGAGTTTAGGCAATGGTATAATCTGAAAATATTGTAATGTTATTATTGTATTTTACTACAAGCATAATATTAAGAAGCACAAGCTCTTGAAGACTCTGAGATTGGCTTCTTGCAAAGACTATAACAGATTAAATTTAACTAAATATTTGTTTTAGAAGCTTCTAAAGGCTCTCTGCACCTTTCTCATAGATCAACAATAAGTTTCAAAAACCCTAACGGCCGTTACTTTCACATTTTATATTTGTATAATGTAAATTAACCTTGTGAGAACTAAGGAGGACAGCCCGAGCAGAAACCGGGAGATGCTCAGTGTGTTCGCCATGGGATTCCAGAGGCATTGCCTGACATTTTGCACTGCCCATGTGGGCTGGGGCCGTGGCTCGTGTTCGCGGTCAATCAATCATGTTGTAATCAATCAACTTGCCGTTGCTTACACGAGTATTTAAAATGTCAACTGGTTGTGGGCGACGCGACTCCTTTTTGTGGTTCTTTCTGCTTAATGGCAATTTCTTAAGACATAAATTTTACATGCTGCCAAAAGTGAAGAAAACCACTCTATGAACTATAACAACTAAACAGAGTCGGACCGGCAAACACACTCAACCATTAATATTTTCTGTTCTGCAATGCATTAAATAAATTCTCATCAAAGGCGGAAGTGGCAGTCATTAATATTTTTGCCTTTTAGCTGGCTCTCCTTTTTCCATTTTCCCCAGTCCAGTTTTTTACTTGTTCTCTTTTTGTTATTGCTGCCCCGACATTTTCCTCGTGCACTTTGTTTATATGCGAGCAGCTAAAAAATGTTGCTCCAAAAATAAGCGAAGGCGAAACTGGAAAATTTGGGGCGGCTGTGGAAATGTAAACAAAATGGGGCCATGTCGGGTTGGATGGTGTTTTTTATATATATGTATATATATTTTTTTATTTTTTTTTTTGTTGAGCAGAGCATACTACTCCGATAATCTTTTTTTCATTTATTTTTTGTGTTTTATATAATGCCTCCATTCTGTCAGTCTCTGACTCATTGACAAATAGCATTGAACTGCAGGCGATGTTCTCGCCGCTGTCTTTTCATTCATGGAGCTTGGAGCCAGACGTGCTATATACCCAGTTATATACTTCTACATATATGTATGTATACGCACATGTATTTATAGTACGCGTCGCTGCCATTGTGCAACACATGGCTGACTGCATTTCTAAAATGGTAGAAGAGGAGGCGGTTGGGAGGGAGTAGGAAGTGCTGCTGCTGAGCTGAGCGCATGGACGGAAGCGGGCGTAGCAAGCAGCAGAATGCGCTGCCATGGCCACACACACATGGCGTATGCGCAATATTGATTTCCCTCCCTTGCTTTATTTGGATGCCAACAGCGCCGCACAAATCCTTACGACAAACACACGAAATATGTAGCTGAGGAGAAACGCACTTTGGAAATACCACAAACCATTTGGAATGTAATTTGAAATTTATTTGGCGGATTCCATGGTAAGTGCTTGATTGATATTATACCAGAAGTATGTATGGGCATCTAAATCATAGCAAATATAGCCACATTCCCAAAAATCATTATTGCATGGAAAATAAATAATACTGAACTAGTCTAAAATAGTTTTAAAAGAACCAAACAAATTTTCGGTTTATTTAAAGCTAAAAAAAAAAACTATGACAAGGTTGAAGTTATGTGGAATAGTTGTCCTGATTCTCATTTTAGTACTAAACTAAGCTTTAATTTAGATTACTCAAAAATATGTTGCCTTTTAGTAATTAAATATCTAAATAATTTTGCTGATTTGAGAAGCGGTTGTTGGAATGCTAATTTTGACCTTTAACTTTAATTTAAATAATAGTTTTTAAAACATCTCGAAACAAGACTGAAACAATTGCGTACTTATTAAATTTATTGTACGTATGTAATTTTCAAAATCGACAATTTGATCATTTTATGTGGTTAATAATTTTAATGTATGCATGTTATTGCCTTGTTCCACTGTGCAGCGGTTAAGCACTTGACGACGACAACGCTGTTACAACAGCAGCGACGGCAGCAGCAGCAGCTGCCGACAACAACGTCGCCCACGCGGCTAACAGCAACAACAAAGAGAACAAGCATAGCCGCTAAAAACCACCTACGGCCATAAAACCAAAAATGAACGTAGCTTTAAATGAATGTGTATATGCAACAATAACAACAACAACGAAAACCAAAATTCTAAATAAACCAACGCCCGCGCGCAACTAATATTTTTTATCAGAAAGACGAAAAGAGAAGAGCAGAGAAGAGACGAAGGGACGAGAACAAGAGCGGGAGCTGAGCTCTGAGTTAAATGTTAGCATAGACAAGAACCGGCGCACAGCTTTTTATGCTGCTGCTACTGCAGTTATTGGACTTTGGGGCGTGTACACCTGTTATACACATACACAGACACACACACCCACACGCGCATAATTGCAAAAACGAAAGAAAGAGTTTGCTTTTACATAAGCCGCTTGCCTTCAAAGTTGGAAGCCCAAAAACGCCAAATGCTTTTATGAATGAATGCGCCACGAAAGTAAGGAAAACTATGCGCACATGGTGAAAGAAAGAAAGAACGATAGATACAAAGACTAAAGAGAGAGAGAAGTGAGTAAGAGATACATATGTATATGTACAAAGATTCAGCGCTTAGCACGCAACTATTTGTTAAACAGCAATTTCGCATTGAAAACGAGACTCACACACACACGCACGCAGACACAGCAGTAGGCAGCTCACGACTATGAGATACTCTATGCCAAGAATATAAATAAAACAGCTTAGAGCAGCCGGCAAAGGAGCTTCTTGTTAACTACAAAATAGGAGAGGCAAAGTATTTTTGGTCTGCTTTTTAACAACGAAATCAAAAATTAAATGATCAATACATTTGGGAAACTAATTTGAAACTTATAACTTGTTAAAGACGTGTGGATGTACGAATATGAATACCAATTTTGAATAAATATACTATATAATATAACATGTATATACTCTTTTCTCCACATGGACCAGTGTATGAAAAGTCATGACTCGGACGATTCTTTCATTTCATTTCCATTCCATTCATGCAATGCATTGAATTCGTTGCCGCATTTTTAGTCAATTTGACGCAATTTGCACAGCAAGACTGTTGCGAGCGGGAAGAGGGCAAGAGCATTGAAAGGAGGATGAGGGGGGTTCAGGCTAGATGACAGTAAGCGGACGCGCGACATAATTTTTAGCTATTTTGTTGCTGCGTCGGCTTCCGCATTGCCTGCCACAAACCGACAAGAGAGAGGCAAGCAGCGCAGCGACTTAGTCAATTGCTTAGTGGGTTGAACTAGCCTCAGAACTTAAAGCAAGTAGTCAGGCGGTCGTTCTACATTGTTGCACATGCTAATAGCCGCCAAGTGGGCGCAGCGAACGAATGTTGAAAGCTGCGCAAAGTGCAAACACATTTGAGGCGAGTACAACTTATTGGCCACATCGACTTGGCTGTTGATGTTGATCAAGAATATTAAATAATAAACAAATTAAATAACACTATTTCATAAAAAATATTTATAAATTATAAATTATTATAATTCCCATCGAGTTTTCATACAGCAAAAAAACCCTTGGCAAACATTTTTCGAAAACATTTTAAACGCGGCGCAGTCAAAATTAACTTTAAGCCATAAGCATGGCGAAAGCATTTAAGACTTTTGGCCAGGTGGGGGGGTCAAAGATTGGGTATTCAGTATTTGGCAAACGGTATTTACATATCGTGGCGGCTGCTGCTGCTGCTGTTCGGTGTCCTGGCAAAATGTCAAACTGCGTAAGCCAATCAATCAAAATGTAAATAGGCAAAGGCTCCGCTCGCCGTAGGTCCTGCTGCCCATTCTCTAGGCCAGCTAAAAATAACAAGAAGCCGCGCGCAGCTTTCCTGGTATTAGACTTAGTATCCTAAGGGGCCTTTTTCTGTTGGCTTACAAACCGCCTGGCCTGGCCTAAAAGCTGCCGCATATTATTAATTAATAATGTATAATTTTGCCAGGATACGCAATTGCATGAAATTTGGCAACGTTGTTTGTTCCCTCTAACCCCAAAATACACACACACACACACGCACAACAAATTTTACAGTACTGGAGAAAGAGAGAGGGAGAGTGCACGAAATTCCGTATAATTGAAACAGCTAACAACTCTGAGAGAATTACAGTATCTTTGTATCTCCATCTGTAAATGTATCTACAGCTGTAGCTGTTGAAATATATCTACAGCTGTAAATCTGTATCTGTAACAGCAAGTTTTGGGTGAAGTAGAGGCGGGGTTCCCCCCTCCCCCCACACACTCCTTTGGCGTGGAAGTTTTGCAAATGGGGTCAAGTTTAATGTGCAGCTTCCTGTTGCTGCTACGACAGTAATTGCAGCAGGATTTGCTCTCCGCTTGGGGCACGCAACAAGTGCAACGCGCGAATAAAGTAATGAAAAGAGAGAGAGAGAGAGAGAGAGAGAGAGAGAGAGAATAAGAGATTGAGCAATATAAAAAGAGACTGAGCCGCTTTTAGTTTCAAATTTATTGATTTTTGTATCTGCACTGAACGCACTTGGACACTTCCGTTGCAGAGAGAGCGCCACGTGCATGAAAATATGTTGTAACAAGTGGTTGATGTTCGACGGAGAGATATCCTGTACGAAAAAAATATGCTTTCATTAATTAAGCTGATGTGACTATAATATATATTTTGTATCTATTTTTCTATTGGTTGAGATAAAATTCTACAAATTAGTGTACGTTTGAACTGAATGAGAGAAAACTTTATATACCATCTTATTACACTAAGTGCTAGGTAACAAAGTCGTATTGTTTACGGCTACAGGAGAACGCTGGTCAATACATAACAAAGGGCCAAGCAGCACACAAAACACAACAACGGCAACAGCAACAACATTCAAACAGTAGCAACTCCCTATCAGTTACTCAAAATGCGACGCCATTGAGCAACGTGCTCAGAATTTCATTTCGAAATGAAATGGCACCGAAAGGGGGTCGCAGCGGGGCAGGGCAGACCTGCCATTTATTAATATTGCATGCGAGAAAGATGAAAAACATGAATTGGAAAACGAATGTGCAGCAAAGGACCTGCGAAGCGAAAAAAAAAAAAACAAAGTTCGTTAGGCAGAAATGAGGCGGAAAATCGGGGCTTGAGGGGCGTAAAATGGAATGCAAAACCTGACAAAGATATGAAATTAAAATAATTAAACTTGGGCAATACCGTAGGTACAGTAGACGCTCATTATTAGAGCCAGCATATTAGCATTGATTAGGATTAATTATAAAAAACATTGTTAAGCACTTTTATTGTTTTAGAGTAATAAAAAAGATCTATGCTATAGTTCAAAAACCAAAATAATTTTTTTAATTTGTCTTTTACATGTAAGTAAAAATGTCTGTAAAATTTAAAATTATCTAAAATTCACAAAGGCTTCTTTAATACATTTTATATTATAATTATGACTTGATAAAAAAAATATAATAATTAATTGAATAACACTTCTACTAATTAGAACTCTTTGCTTAAATAAACTGACCTCAAAGTTGTTCTTCTTGCAGGGCGACCACTGTAACTGGAGCAAATCATGCCTAGTTGAACACATCGTTTATTTTTTCTTTCATTCATTTTGCTTGAAAGAAACAAAACTTAAACATTTTTGGTCTTCCGTATTTTGTGTTTTGCAAACGTTTGAAGTTTGTAAAGATTTAAGGTCATTTAAGTTTACTAAAAACATAACTTCCAGGAGTTGGGAAACAGTTTTAAGCTTCCAATCGTTTTTATTTCATTTTTTATATTTATACAAATAGCAAAGAAGCCTAAACTGAAAGAAAACACAGCGGGCGGCAGCGGCAACCAGATGCTGCAGCAACAACAGGGGCAGCGGCAATGTCATTGGTTGAAGAAAGGAGTGGGGGCTCGGAATGTGTGTGTTGGCACGCACTACACTCTATAATGTTGACAACAGAAGCAAAGCAGATGTTGCAGGAGCGACGAGTAATACAGAAAGGAATTTGCAGATATTAAACAACTGTCAGTTGGGTTGGGGTTAATGCTGGAATCAAATAAGAAGTCGAAAAAGAAGCCTATGCAAAGCTGCGAGAGTCGAAGTAGATGTTACCCGAAAAGTCACTGCTAACTTGAATAAAACTGAAAACAACTTGGGGTTTTTTGACAATTTTGTTCAAGTTTAAATATTTATTAATATAAAATGTTTAAGAACTATTCGTTCAATGGATGGTTTTTCTAAAATTAAGAGATTTTAAAAACATAAGAAAAAATATCCGCATCCGTTAAAAAAAGTATTTTGTTTGGAAATTTGGGGGCAAAAAAATTGTCCGTCAAGCGGATATGTTCGCTGTGGAGCTTGCACTGTTTACAAATACATATACACAATAATGAAATGTTAATTTAATTAGTTGAAATATCTTTTTGCACTACAGATGAGCTCTATTATTCTGATTATCTAAGTATTTCGTTAAGCTCTGTTTAATTTTCATATTTTACATGAGATTATTTGTACTCGCAATTTTAATAAAGTGCCGATATGTTAAGTTTGCTCTCTTTCTAGCTCGCCTCTTTGCCGTTACATTCTCGCCCGTTGCACAGAACTTTTGCCCATTATTTCATTCATTCTATGTAGCGCATAACTACAACAGCGCAAAACTGCATTCACTGCTCGCGCCATAAGCAGAGACACGAACCTCAACAGCGCACACGCACACACAGAAACATTTGCACACAAGCATGCATTAAAAAACTGACAAACAGAATTATTGTCGGCTGTGCTGCTACTCTCTTGCGTTTACTTTGCCAGTCAGTCTGTCTGTCCGTCTCTCCTTGTCCGTTTGTCTGCTTCTTCTGGTAGCTGTTGTTGCCGCTGTCTCGTTTGGAATACGCTGCTAATTTGCACTTTGATGAAATGCGTTCATGTTGTTGTTGCTATTACTGTAGATTTATGCATGCAGGCGCGCATCGCGAGCGTCGAAGTCGACAGCGACAGCGACGTCGACAGCAACTTTTAGCTCCATTTCGTTTCGAACGTATTTATGTATGTATCTGTGTGAGTGTATCTCTTGTTCCTTTTTGCCCCACAGATTCAAAGCAAAATTTCAATCGTTGTCTTCTATATTCTTCGTTCTTTGTGCTTTTGTTGTTGTTTCTGTTGTTTGCTAATTCCAAGAATACAACAATTTACGCGTCCAGCTCCCCCGCCAAGGCAGGCAGCACTTGGCAATGGGCATGCTGCGCCAGGCAGGAGGAGTAGGGCATAAGACGTCGGCGTCGGCGTCGTCGTCGTCAGCGTTTGTATTTCGCAATGCGCCACTGATTCTTCTTTTGACTCTTTGACTCTTTCCAGTCTGCGCTTCTGTGTGTGTGTGTGTGTGTGTTTATGTTTTGTGCAACACACGCCCTGGAAACTTCCGCTGAAGTCATGCGAGCAACGCCGAGGCATGCGGTACAAAAGACCCGCGGTACGCCCCCTCGCAGCGCTTTGACCGGAAGTCGGTTGTCGTCTTTATCATATTTTTTCTGCTTGTTTTTTCTTTTCTGTTGATCATCAATTTTTGCAAATATTTGCGCTGTGTGTGTGTGTATGTGTGAGTATTGGTCTCAGCCTCCGCCATCGCAGGTGGCTCAATGTGGGTCTCGCCGTTAGGCGGCTGCTTAATTGAAACCCACACAAACTTTGACCCAAATCCAGCGACGACAACAACAACAACAACAGAAATGTTTGTCTATCGCAGCAGCCGTAGGCCGAGTCCAATTGGACCAACAAACCCAGCCAACTGTTCCGTTCCAGCTGTCCAACGTGTCTCCAAAACGTTGTCAAATGATTTTTTCGAGTGCTTGCCGGGCTACCTTCATATGCATGTGTGTAACAGTGTGTGTGTGTGTGTGTGTGTGTGAGATTGCTTAATAAGACGCCAACGTAGAGATGATGTCCGTCCGTCCGTCCGCGTCTGGACACATTCACGTCCATTTTGCATGTGGGCAGTTTTGTTGTTTGGTGTCAACATAAACCGACAACAACAAAAGTGTTGCACAGTGTGACGATTAAGCCCAAATTCAAATGTTTTTTTTCCTGTTGTAACGATCTCTCCCATTGTTAGATCTAAGCTCTTTACGTGCTATAGATTGTTGTAACTGCATCTCTCTGTGAAAGTGTGCATCCATTGTAATATATAAGTTTAGTATTTGCCATCACTTTTTCAGCTCGGAGTGAATGAATTTTTAATTAGTTTAAATTGATTTTAGATTTTTATGCTTGTTTTTAAATTTTCGAATAACTGAAAGGTCTGATATACTCCGATTTCAATTTAATTTATAATTTATCTTATGATTTATAATTTGTAGTTGAAATTTAACAAAAAAAAAACCAAATATCAAAAAGCGTTGCAAGATGGATGAAATTATAAAAAATAAATTGTTTAAGAATTTAAAATATTTATACAAAAGATGCAATCTTTGAAAACCAATGGCAAAAATATTTATATATTTTATTATAAACAAGAATGGGACTATCTAAGATTGGCAGCTGAAACTCAAATACATTTACAAATATTTTAGTCTAAAATTAGATTGGATTCCTTTTATTAACTGGGATGGTGTGAAAATCTCTTATTTTTTTATATTAACATGATTTTTATGTATATTGACCATATTTGGTTACGTAGTGCAATGGGCATGCAAGTTTGCAGCCCCTAGAAGAAACGTGAGGCCATGCCAAAGGCATTTGCTTCGTTGGCCGTTGGCATTTTTCGGTGAAGGCAGACCAGTTGAAAGCTGTTGTGGCAGCAGCGAGGGGGGAGGGGGCGTGGGAGCGGCCACAGGCAGAGGGCAGCGGAGCGCAGCTTCTTTTGATGAACTAGCATCAAATTGTAATGAGGCAAGCGGCGGCCTTGGCTACAGATACAGATGCAGATGCAGATACGAATGCGAGTGTGCCACGTGTTGTGCGTGTAGAAAGCAAGCAAACGCGCCACTTGTAGAAAACTTGTGAAAATTGCTTAGGCCCAAAAACAAAATTAAAGCAACTTGTCCACAAATGAGGCAAACAACTCTCCAATGAGCCACAAGCAGAGAAATACACACACATACATACGTATGTGCTGTGTATGTGTGTGTGTAGAGCTAGTTGGGAAAATGCGACGACGACGCGTGGAAATGCATACCACAGAGTTGTTTTTATGGCGACGACGCGACGTCGCTGCGCCTGCGCAGCAGCCGAGTTCAATTTCTATAAAAGGGTCGACGCTGCAGCGAAGTCGCCGGGGGACGGACGGACGGGCGGTCGAGCCGACTAGGCAGACGCTGAACACAGTAGAGCAGCTTTGTATCCGCCTGGCTATAAAAAATACAACAAAAAAAGAAGAAGAGTCAGACAAGTTCTCCGACGTCGCCGCTGTCTATAATTTTAACTCAACATCCACCAACTCCCTAATAAAAGCGGCGGCGTTGGCGGCTGCGAAGACGACCGCAACGCATCGTTCGTTGACTTCACGTTTGCTAGGGCCAGCAGCCAAGGGAGAATGCGAGAGAGAGCGCGAGAAAACGCGCACAGAAGGCAAGGAGCGTAAGTGTTGTTCATGCGGTGGGTTTGAAACTTTGCTAAATATAATTGAATTACATTTCGTGCAACGGAAGCGCTTAGTTTACGAAACTTGACGACTGCTGCTGTGTGCAATTGTTCTCTCTCTCTCTCTCTCGCTCCCACACACACACGCGTTGTGACACTTGGCCCCTATCTTAATTGTTTCAATTCTGAGAAATGCATACAAAGTGGCATTTAATTAAAATGAGTTTCGCATCAGCAGCAGCAGCAGCATCATCGCATTATGCATCCGGCTGCCTTAATAACGTTGCTTCGCTGCCAATCCTGTCAATGTGTGTGCCCTGTTGTCCTGCTTACACAGCGAGTGGGAGTGAGAGAAGGAGAGTACCGCATAATTGCCCGACTTGATTGAATTTCAAGGTTAATTAGCGGCATCAACTGAGAGAGAATCGTTTTATTTGCTGCTGCTGCCTCGGTAAACAGGCGGTAAACAGTTTTCCAACTTGGCTACAACTCAGAAGCTCATCTTGTTGTTGCTGCCGGATATCGTTTAATTTGCGTTTTAAGCCAAATTAAACGGAATAAAAGCGGCAGCAGCAGCAGACAAAGGTCCCCATTTTTGGGATAATGGTTCGGTTACACAAAATATTGGTGTTCCGGGAGTTCAAACCAGTTCCGTTCAGAGAAAATGTTGTGCGCAAACAAAATATTGCAATAAAAAAACTCGCTGCATAGGGGAGAATCCGCTCAAAGGTATTTTTTGCTTCTTAGGCTTACACTTTTTCAAGAATTAACTTTTAAAGGTTTGCAAAAAGAAAATACAGAACTTTCATAGATTCGATATTATATACATTGATTTCTTACTAATCACAAGCCCACGATTACTTTTCAATTCCCCTTGAGTTTTCTGCATTTCATTATCACATTCAGCACATATCTAACTGATATACATTAATCAAGACTCTACATGTACCCGTGTGTGTATATATCGGTACACCAATACATGAATAAATGGCATTTGGCCATTTGCATTCACCACAGTAGGGAACTTAACTCGACCCCCTTCCGCACGATAAGATAAGTCCCACTTTCAGCTGGGCCAAGTGGAACCGGGAATGGCATTGGGGATGAGTAAAAAACGGTGAACGGTGAAGGCTTTACAATAGAAATCGCAATGTGCGCTTATCGGGCAAGAAAATCAAAATACAAACATAAAATCAAATGAAATGGCAATTCCTAAGAATGAATGCATGAAAATGGAAGCACAAATGGAAGTAGTTGCGGACAACCATTCAGCAGACAAGAGGCTGAAATTCATTTACCATTTGCCAGGCATCATTAGGGACACTTGAAGAATCCTTTTATGGACAAAGGTGCCAGCAGTTTGGCCAAATGTCATTCGAGGGTTTTTCCGATCTACTCTGCCCTGCTCTTCTTCTACTCGGTTCCAGGTTAGTCCCTAAACGAAATTCCAGTCGTAAAATTGATCCGTTTGTCCCGTCGCTCGTTGTACACGGCCCACCCGTTGGCTAATTGCCTGCATTCAGGTAGCACAGGTAGATCTGCGGCTCCTGCAGCAACAGGCTCTGACGTCACGGCGTCTGTTGGTGACCTTATGTTAATATGCTAATTTCCGACCAAGTGTTTAAGTTACATTTTTAAAATGAAACGAAAACAAGAGTGCTCTAGGCCGGGGTGCCCGACTACGGAATACACTGTACCCAGTGTCAAAACATGTATCCAAAAAGTGAAATATTCTAGTTATGTTTGTATACACATATATACTTGAACTTGAATACCAAATTTGGTGTTTCTAGCTCCGATATTTATTGATTTTATGGAAATGTCTAATTTAAAGTAATCTTTTTCTGCGCCTGGTATACACGAACCTAAAAAAAGACAAAAATTTAGGTCTAATATAACTTTTAGACAGGCAAACGGACATGGCTAAATCGACTTGATAAATATTTAAAGAATATAAATATTTGTATTTCTGAATTTGTAGTTTTATTATAAATTTACAATTGTTTCTCACCAAAATCTCTCCTTCTGCCTGCCAAAATCAAAATACCCTTCATTGGCCACCTTTAATGGGTACAGGGTATTGAAAGCAAGCAAAGTCGTCGACAGGCTCTCGCTCAGCTTGTGAGAACGATAGCCGGTCCATTTATTGACGCCCCATTGTCAATTTGCGATATATTAGCACGCTGAATGGAACGTGCGTACGTCAGCTATGGCGAGCTTTATGCGAACCGGGCCTGAGTGGACGGGGCGTTGGAGGGTCTGGGCATAGACAGACAAACAGACAGCTGGTAACGGAAAGGGAACACAAACCCACATTTGGGCGCTTGTAAGCGAACGGAAATTGAAGCGATAAAAATAAATATGAAGTCGAGCGACAGCAGCACTACTCAGATAATAATAATAATATATTCCTCCAAATAAATATATGTACATATTCTGTGGCGTTTTGTGTGTGGTTTTGAGTCATTTAAAGTCTCCAAGCCTCTGATTTTTTCTCTAGCAGAGAAACTTGGCCACAATAAATGCAAGTGAATATTTCTATTCTATTTCATATTCTCATTCAAGACTATATTTTATTTGAATTGGGTTAAAATATTACGTAATATCTTTAATAAGAAGTAAATAAAATATATATAATTATTGAATAAACATTTCAATATTTATATTCGTGGCTGCAATGCTACCCGGTTCAAACACGGAATTTTAATGTTTTTTTTTACCATGAACCAAAACTTGAACCGCACTAGTTAAGCAAAAACTAAACCGTGAAAGAGACGTTTTTGCTACACTCGCAAGTACACAATATAATGTATTACTTAATGGATCAAATAAATACTATTACATTTTCCTAATTTCTATAATTCAGAATTGAAAGTATTTGGAAATACAAAGATTTGCAACTTCTTGTAATTAAATAAACCTTTAAATTGGGGACATGTATGTGAGAAAAACTGAGATTTTTTTTTTTTTGTACGCATGTTATGTTAACGATTAATTAGAATTGTTGCATTATTCCTAGCGTTTAATGAATGCAAAAATAAGACGAATATTAATCTACTCTATCATTATCAAAGCCATCCAAACAAGTTCAAAGCATCAAATTAATTTACAGGCGCCACAAAAATGATGTTTAGAAATCTATTTGGAAGATCACTATATATAAATGTATATATTATATATTACTTTAAGTGTCTGTCTGTCTGTCAATGCCTTTAATCTATTCATAGAACCGCCGGTTTGGTTATCAGCACCACACACCTTATAGAGGCGATAATCTTCACCCGACTGTATTTATATTTTTCTTTATATTCTATATATATATATATATATATATATTTTGCTCAAAATCAAGAGTATATTTGTGGCTGCAAACCCAAAACAATTTGTGCGTGCTTCGGCTTGCGGCTTGAACCAATACCTTGGCTTTGGGATCAGTTCACGGCTTGAACCTTGCCTTTGGGTTCGGTTCGTGAACCTTGTTTTTCACAGCAATAAACTCTTATTTTAAATTGAAAATAAAAATATTTAAATTTATTGTTTATAGAAAATATATTTAGTGTTTATCTTTTTGTTGTTGTTTATTTTTAACTAGGGTATAGAATATTTTCATCTATGCAGCCATTGTTAATGCACTGCCAAACAGAGTATTGCGCAGTCGGGCAAATGTAAAGTACAAATACATTTTTACTTTCTTTTTTTGTTGTTGTTCCAACTAATAATAACATTTATAATAATACACAATGCCGAGCAAATGTTTATTTATGGCATGTTCTATGCAATATTATGATTTGTTTTATTTATTTATTTATTAGTTCTGCTCTTTTGCCTTTGTTTTTCGTGCTAAAAATGCCGCAGACCGACCACAACAAAAATAAGGCAAATGAGAGAAATGTTGTTATGCGTGTGTGTGTTTATTTATGCATGCCAGTATTTATTTACATGTGTGTGCGTACATTTTTTAAATACTTTCGCCTAGGCGCAGGAATTCAGCAGTGTTTATTTTTTAATATTCTTTTTATATATAATTTTTTTGATTGATTTATTGACTTACCCTGCAGTGAGACTACGCGACAGCCGTCCTGCTTGAGCCGGCGGTGCAGGACATTGATCGTGGCGTCGTTTCCATTGCCGAACATGGCGAAAGCGCCGGCCACGTCCTGGGCGGGCGGCTGTTGCTGGGCCACGCCCACGTCGTTGTAGAGTATAAAGAGGCTGAGCTTGTAGCCCGCCTGGATGCGCTCCTTGAGCTCCTGCGATTTGATCGTGGAGGGCAAATCGATCTTACCCGCGGCCAGGCGGCGCAGCATAATGCTCGGTATGCTGAAGTTGACGGCGCTCCGGATATGACTCTCGCCGTACTCCTGCGAGCCGCGGCAGTCGAGTATGATCAGCTTTTTGGAGGCGTCGCAGCTCGCTCGCAGCTCCGACTGGAGCCACTCTTTGCTGCAACACTCGTACTCCGTTTCCGGCATCTTGAAAAGCTCTCGCTCACCGAACTGGCTCTCAATAAAGCGTTTCTAGTAGTTTTTGTTTTTGTTTTGCTCTTTCGATAACTTTTTCACAAACTTTACGACAACAACAAGTTTACATCATCTGCTGCTGCTTCATTTTTTGTTGTATTTCTGCTGCTTCTGCTTTCCTTTTTGTGTTGTGCTTCTCGCTCTCGCGCACAAACACACAAGCACTGACACACACAAACGCGCGCAACGCAACGAAACACAAAATTTTTTACAATGAAATATTTTTTTCAGCTACGTTTTGTGTAGAATTTTGTTTGCGTTTGTTTTTGTTTTTAAATTCAAATTGCAGTTGTTTTTTTCTTTTGGTATTAGTTATTTACACCGTGTGTTTTTGTACCGCACTCCAATTCCTTTTTATTATGTTTTGTTGTAGGCTCACATTCACACACGCACACAAGCCCGCCAAATCACTGCCGTGTATGTATCGCTGTAACTGTATGTGTGTATGTTGAAGTTGAGTGTTGAGCAAATGAAATAAACAGAGCCTAAAAAACGCGCACTGACCGAACACCGAAACAACGTGCGAGCGGAGCACAAGCGACAAGTTACAGATACGCTGAAGGAATGAAAAACGTAAACGAAAAAATCACTTACAGTTCGCTCTAACAGCTACCAGAATGTTAGGCACCCAGCTAACAGTATGTTAGGCCATAGTTGCACTCTTCTGTTATCTCTCTCACTCTCTTGAGTCGATTTCGTTGTTAATTTTGCCGCACAATTTGTTACCTCAAATTCTGCTGTTAGGTGTTTTCTCTCTGCTGTGTTCATCGCGCGCTGTTATCTTGCTCACTCACTCACTGTATACTTGTCGACTCTGTTAAAAACCTCTGAGCGCGAGACTGAGCTCTCAGACCCAGTAGATATTTTGAGCATGAAAAACGTACTGAAAACAACATGATAAGCGAATGATGTATACAATTTGTGATTTTTAGTTCTACATCCGGACATAATAGTGTAGGATAAATTAGGAACTATTTTTTTGAGGCATATTTCACATCAGCTAATACTATAAATTATATATTAATTGTACTAAATTTAATTACACTCATGCATTTTGCACCTCGTATCAAATATTCCTTCTGTGTTAACATTAATATATACTGGCCAGCAACGGCAAGTGAGCGGACGCCTGCAACAACAGCACCCACACACACATATGGCAGTGAGAGTTGCAGAAGCTGAGCATACCCGCTAGAAAATCTGATGTTACTTGTGTAGACGGTTGAAAAAAAGGGAACAATCGATGATTAACATTAATGTGAGTTATATAAAATAAAATTAAGAAATTTCAAGGTAACTTAATTTTAGGCAATTAATTGACTTTATTAAATGTTCAATTTGACAGGTTTAAATTTCTCACCTGTCTTTTCGGCAATTCTGTTTGCTGCTCTTCGCTCACCTTACAGCCTATCGCTCTCTCGTTGCTCTTGCTCTTCCACAACAACAGCAGCAGAAACCTCGCATGTGCGCATAGCACACGCTCATAAGTTTGTGTAAAGTTCATTGATATTTTTGTGCATTGGTATGCGTTGAATGCGTGTGTTGATTCATTGAGTTCGCAGCAAACTAGCTGCCTAATATATGGCTCTGAATATGCAGTGCGGCGGTGTGTGTGTGTGTGTATTTGTTGGACTGTTATGTAGAAGCGATTTCTGTACATACATGTATGTATGTATAAATATAAATGTAAATATGTATATATGAACATATATACTCTACACTCCAGCGAGTGCTTATGAATGCGAAGCCATTGGCGCAACAATGGGTTGGACGGGGGAGGGGGCGGGGTCGGTAACTGGCGTCAAGTGGCAGCTCAACTACGCGAATGTTGAGCGGGGCGGGTGTCAGCCTTCAAGTGGGCACCAAAAACTCATCAATGAAGTTGAAACATTCAGCAAACTCTCTCCACCCCACACAAACACACACACACACACACATATATATATATATACACGGCGTACACAAGGACATGCTTGCCAGCAGGGTCGCTTTTGGAGACTAGCAGAATGTTTAAATTTATAACCGTGACCCTGATATTTGCAAAAGCCAGCAACAACAAACGTAACCCCAGCTCGAGCATTTCAAGGATATGCCTATGCGCGTGCACAAAATTTCTCCAAAAGCTGCCCCCAGGCGACAGACCAACATCCCACCGTGTGCCTCCTCCAACCCCTCTCTCTCTCTCTCTCACACTCTCTGCACAGCCGGCGCATGCGCTGCCCGGAAAATGGCAATTCGAACCCAAGCTTATGTACGCTTGGTATGTACACACACACACACACACACATGCACAGCACAACGTGCTTTTTATGTACTCAACACGGCGACAGCTGCAAAAGTGTGACTCGAAACAGAAATTTTCATGAATGAAAGTCCCACGCAAAAGGCAAATACAGTTAAGCGCCCAAAGCCCGGCTCCGCCCCCTCGTTGCGGCAAAAGCAAAAGAGAAAAAAGCAACAACAAAATCCATGCGAAGCCCACGCGTTTTCGCTGGGTGGGCCAAAACCTTTAGAATTGCGCCCGCGACACGCCTGGAAATAGAAGCTGGGCACGAAAAGCGCGTGGGACGCGAACAAGTTGAGAGAAAATTGAAAATTAGGTAAGCCCTGCGGTATAAATTACGCGACCTGGCAACATCAAAGTGCAGTCTATGCCACGGCCTTGACGTTCCAAACAGCATAGAAAAAACAACGCCCACAAGGTCAGCCCGGACAGGGGTGCGTCCCGGGACGCGCCCCAAAGCAACTAACTAGCAGATAACAACGATTACCTACACTGCTTTATCTAACTGCGGCCAATACGTCGAATCGGACGATTTGGCACCACTTAGCCCGCTGACTAATGTACCATGGGGCTCTGACTCACCTGCCACCTGAAAAACAACAAAAAGCACAACTTTAATTGGCGATTTAATAAAAACTGCGTATGTGCCAAATGATTTTGATTTTTGTGCTCATCATGATTGCATTGGGCTATTGTAACATAGCTAATCTATTTCCCAATATGGACAAAAACTGACGACTACTAAACTAGATGGAACGTAATTGTCAGTGGCATTGTCATTTCAGTTGAGTAAAGGGCATCTGCTCTTGACTACTAGGATTTCATTTGCTCCAAATAATATTCAATTAATAATATAATATTCAAAGTTGAAGGTGAATCGGATTTTCGTACATTCAGATCTTTCATTCAAATTCCGGGAAGTAAAATGCGATGTTTTTTTTTATTCTTAGTGAAAGAAATGTGAATCTATAAGTATGGCCCATATATCGCATTTTAGTGGATTTTGCTGACAAGGAATTCTAGGAAGAAAATCTGGCAGCGAATATATTGCTCGCGAAAAGCTTTATTTAACATGAAATATTAGAAATCATGATTTCATGCTTATTGGAAGTCTGGTTAAATAATTGGTTAATGATCCATCCCAGTTCGAAACTGATTCATTCATGACAACGACTGTATGACAAACCAAGCTATTTTATATTGATCAAGATTTTGTCGTGAACTAACAACATGCTCATAAGAAAACAATAAAAAGTTAAAGGTTGGTTTAAACTAAACCATCGCTTTTTATACTATATATATATATATCATGGAAAAATGTTGTTGATTTTTTTATGATTATTACTTTTTCACGTATACCATATTTCTGCAAGAGAAAACATGAACTAAAATCGGAAAACAAATTTTCCTTCCTAAAATTGATCTATTTGAGTCTTTTAAATAAAGCAATTATTCTCTTTTACTAATTCTTTACAATTTGTATGAAATACTTACATATTTTAAGGAGGAATTTCATTAATTTTCTTGGCGTGCTGAAAGAAATATATAAAATAATGTGTACTTATTACAAATGATGAAAGTTTTCTATGATTCATAGAACACATTTTATTTGGACCCTATGATAAAGTGATCCAATTACTAACAGAACGTTTATCATTTAATCATGACGGATAGAGCTAAAAATAAAACCAGTTTTTATTTTCGCTCATCATAGTATCAGACGAGCACTCCATATAGTAGTATTGAACATATAAACAGAGATTTTGCCGAGACTTTACTTTCAGTTTATTTGCTCATATTTAGTCGCTATCTTTGTGCCATTCAGCTGGCGCTTGGTGCGCCTGTCCCGAGTCCCACTATCGCCGAAGTAACTGACCTAAAGTAACGCTAAAGGGATTAAGAACTTGCACATATCATGACCATAAACTGGCCTACTTCCGGTCCGATCTGCAGCATTCCAGGCCAACGCAGCCCACACTTTGTGCACGAGTGTGTGTGTGTGTGAATGTATGTTTATATCTGGTCTGCCCAGGCCCCCAGCGGCAATGTTCGAGTTATAAAACTGAAACTGATTCATGCGGCGGATGTTTGTGGGCGCCAGTCGGCAATCGGCGATCAACGCTTTTTTGACGTTTTTGACCAGAGCCGGCTGCTGCTCCGGGCCGCCAAGTGGGCCGTGCGGGGGAATTGTTTAAACTTTGCGTTAGCGCAGTGAGCCAATGACGCCACAGATTGCAGCTACTGGACAGCTGAACTGGCGATTGATATAAAACAAGCGTCGACCCGGCCCGAAGTGACTGGCTGACTGACTGACTGACTTTGGCATCTGTATGCTAAATACGTTTTATTCAGCCTTCTTCTTGAACTCGTTTCTGTGGATGTTGCAGGTTGCTCGCTTGCTTGGCTGGTGGGTGACTCAGCTTAGCAGTCATCTGTACAATCATCCAGCCAACAGCTTCTCCACGTGCTGTTCTTTCGACACCTACGCCAAAAATCCTTTTGACGTCATTGGCGGGCCGCTTTTGCCGTTGTGGAAGTCTTGTAGGTACGAACGAATTCCATTGAATTTTGTGCAGGTGAATCAATTATAGCCACGCTTAAATACGAATATTAATTAATAAATGTGTAAGTTGATATTCGACGGAATATTCGATTTTAAATCAGTAATTTCATATTCATTTGTATTTAAATTTAAGCTGAAGTCACGTTTTAAATAACGATAAGTTTATTTGACACTCCACTCTAGCTGCCAGTTATCGATAAGCTAAAACGATCTTACGATATTAGCACTTTTACGATACGATATCACTATTTAAGCTAAATGTTGTACGATATTTGCTTTTGCGCCCCATGGAATATTTACTTATTTGAAATATGATATAATTTGATAAATATTTTTTTTTATTTATTTAATTTTTGGAATTAGTTTATTTAATTTTGTGCCAGCAATTCTTCGAACCTTTCGCGTTTATCCTTAAGCAAGCCTCGCAGTGTTTTGCCATTGCTTTCCTTTTTCCCCCAGTTTTATTTTTTTTTCTTTTTGGATTTTTGGGTGTTGCTTGCTTGGTTTTCATTTTATGGGCATGTATTTTTAAACTAGAGAGCATTCTGCTGCCATCTTTACTCAATTGGGCCGTGAGGGGCTAACGAAGGTTAATGCGGCAGTATTTGACCTTTAGGGTCAAGCTGCAGGCATATTAATTGCGTGAATTGAGAGCACATTGAGAATTCAGTTGATGATGACGACGACGACAACGATGATGACGACAACGATGATGATGACGATGAAGTGTGGTGCGCTCAGAGCCGAGCTTTGGGCCAGCCTTTGCCTGGGTGACTGTAATTAATACAAGTGCAACAAGAGTGCTCAAATCGAGAGTGCCCGAGTGACAGATGCCCTGCACTCAGCTCCAAACTGAACATCCGACATAACCATCTACACATAAAACTTCGGTTTTTATACTTGTTAAAAAACTTTTGTCATGTAAAGCTCTCGAATCCATAGCTCCCATGTTTCAAACTCTCATAATTTTGTCAAATTCAAAAATATGCATTATTCAAAAAGGGGTAAATTTATTGATTTTAGGAAACCGGGGCGTATTTGATCTGCGTCTGGTATTGACCAAATAAAAACTATACTTTAAGTATAGTTATAGTAAGCCTGTTTCATATATTTGCAAAAATCGAGTACACCCTTTTAGCTACTTTCAATGGGTGCAGAACTCCTTAGTTGAAGCGGCGTTGCCAATTGCAGCCAATTGAATCAATAAACCAAATTGTGAACTCGACAAGTTGATTTTCAATTGTGAATTGCTGTTGCAGTTATCATCGTTCTTCGTGTTGTTGTTTTCATTGCTGCTGCTTTCTGGCACTTCCGCTGCTCGCTTCATTGGGCTCGCGTTTGCGTTCGCATTTGCGTTCGCAGTCGGATTCGGTTGGCAGGGCCGTTAATTATGTTGACCCAAGTAATTTGTAAATCAAATGTGGAGCGTGTGGGCGTCACATAAAAGTGCGCCGTCATCAACGGCCCAAACTGCCACTTGGATATTGTAATTTGCCGCAGAGAGGCGACCGAGACGAGGCGGGCGGGGCAGCGCGGCCCACGCAACAGCAGCAGCAGCCTCGCCCGTTGGCCTGGCCAAAATGTACATACTATCCATACACACACACACACATCTTGTTTGTATGTAAAGAGTATATAAATGTGTACACATTTTATTTTTGATAACGCGCAGCGGAATTGCACGCCCACGCAGCCCAGGCACACGCAGGCAGCGACGCCGACGCTGACGGCGACGTTTCTTCCAGCACGCCATTCATTTCCACCCGCACCAGGCGGCGTATTCAGTGTGAGTAACAAAAACGGTGACTGCGACGGCAGATGGGCAGCAGCATTTTACGCATTCCAATCAGCCAACAAAAATGCCAACGTGGGCGATTTCCATTTCCCTTTTCAACTGTCACACACACACATACATATAACATTTTATGTATGTACACGTGCGCGGCACGTAAAGCAGCAAAAAGTTATGAATGAAAAGCTGCTTCTGCTGCTGCGCGTGGGCTGTGCAAGCTTTTGCGCATTTGGGCGTTGCTGAGCTTTTTGGCTGAGTGACTGCTGCTTAATAGAAAACAAATTGTACTAGAAACGTGTGGCAGATCCCGTTATACACCCAGTTATTGATTTGCAAGCAGCATTAAAAAAAACAAGCAAAAACGTTGCAATGGGCTGTAAACGACTGCGCAATACTCGTTCACAGTATAAAAACAGCTGAAAACTGTCGCAAACGGTCTTAACTATTATTGTTATTTTGTAAAATGTTGAATTTTGTGATTTGTGGGAGACCTGTTCAGCTCGTTTAGCAAATTTGTTTTACTGTAAATTTTTATTTAAGACTTTTATTTATTTAAGAGAAAACGTAATTCCTCCTTACTTATTTTCCTAAATAATTTCTTTCAATATTTAGAATCACAAATTTATATTTTTAATCGATTGTGCTTGAAATTTGTAAATAGGAAAATTGTATATCAAAATCAAAATTGTAATATATAAATATCGTCCACAAATTCCGAAATAATGGAAGCTTATAGCACATTTTATGGCACAGCTAAATTTTAGCCTAGACAAACACCCGTTTATAGCTACTTGTTGAGTAAAGCTTTCAGCACAGCAAGCTATCCACTTGTTGCTGTTATTAGCGCAGCCCTGGTTGCGAGTGTGACTTGAACAGCAGCGCCAATCGGCTCTATCGATATGCGCACATTTCGATATTTTTCCATCACTAATGGGTTCATTAGCTTTTCGTCTCGTCTCCGCTTCCCACTGTCACAATCCCACTTTTCCCCCCAAAAATCGCTTTTTGGCTGTATTTGTATTGTTTGCATTAAACCAAACGGCGTCGAACGTCGAGGTCGTCGTCTGCTTTGTGATATATACTTGATATTTCGCTTCTTTTTGTTTTTTTTTTGGTGAAATAGTCTGCGTCATTTCGCAGGCAGGAATAACAGATTTAAAAAAAGTAGCTCAATTCACATTGCAACGATGGAATCGGATACGACGGAAAATGAAAGTACGGCGGTGGGCATAAAGCCAACAACGGCGGAGTTGCAAAGTGAAAGCGTCGCGGGCGGCAAGGGGGAAGAGGCAGGGCACAGGGAAGGCGAAGCGACGCCGCCGCCAAACAAACGACAGAAAATCGAGGACGAGGCTGAGCCAGAGAAGGAGCACAAGCAGGTGGAGGAGGAGCTGGAGCTGGAGCAGGAGGAGGAGGAGGAGGAAGAGGTGGTGCCACAATTGGTCGCCGTGGAGCGGGCGCAGAGCACGCAAAGCAGCCTGCGCAAATTCAATCAGATACCCGTCTTCATTGTGGATTACCACAACGACGTGCTGGAGTTTATCTATCGGTGCCTGGCCACACGCCACCTGCCGCTGGAGCGGAATATCCTGGTGCACTTCGACTCGCATCCGGATCTGGTGGTGGCACGCGACATACCCGCCAGCGCCAGCTACGACAAGGATACCATGCTGAACGAGCTGAGCATCGAGAACTGGATAATGCCCACGTTGTACGCAGGTAGGTCGAATCGTGCACAGCTCGAATGGGGTAACTAATGTACTCCTCCCTTCCAGGTCACTTCGACCGCGTCGTCTGGCTGAAGAACTCATGGTGCCAGCAAATACCTTTGGGCAAGCACGAGTTCAAGATTGGCCACAAGGCGGATCGCATTGGGGTCGACTGTCCGCTGGACTATTTCATAGCCGAGGGCAACTACTGCACCGGCGACGAGCTGCAGGAGGCGCGCACGGTGCAGCTGCAGGTGCACGATGCCGACAGCGAAGCGCTCGATCCCGCCGAGTTCCTCACGGCGCACGATGCGTCCGGTTTCATACTCGACATCGATTTGGATTTCTTTAGCACATCGAATCCGTTTCTGGAGATCTACAAGGATGCTAACTGCTACGCTCAGCTCACGGAAATCTTTCACTTTGAGAGCGTGGAGCCCGCGAAGCAGGCGGGCACGGCCACCATTGCGCACTACTGTGCGACGGCGGCGACGCGTCAGAAGCAGCTGGACGCGCTGAAGCGCATCTTTTGGCACCTGGAGGAGCAGCGCAACTTTGAGGGCCTCGAGCGGCCCGACGAGTCTGTTATAACGCCGCAGATCTATGCGAAAATCGTCCAGCTGGCCGAGCAGCTGCAGGCCAAGTATCCCGACGATGAGATCGACTGGCTGCTCATCTTCGACTCGGGCAGCACCACCGACAACAACGGGCTGCCGCACCACATCAGCACCACCAAGGAGCTGGACGAATACTTTGCGCACTTCAAGCGCTTCCTGCAACGGCTGCCGGTGCCGCCGGTGGCCATCACCATGGCGCACTCGGCCCAGGACGATTACTGCCCCCAGGATCAGGTAGCGTTCATCGAGGAGCAGGTGCTGCGACTGCTGCGCGACGTCTTTGGCGACCGGCTGCACGAGAAGGCCATTCTGCACTACATGGACGATCCCTGGGACGTGATGAAGCTTTAAGCAACAAAACACACGAGGTCCGCCAACAAGTCTTAACAAGTTCTTATCAAGCTGAGATTTGCGGGAAACCTTCAAAGGGATTCCACAGCTGCAGCAAGAGCTAGAACTAACTCCATGCTAATTTAAAAACTAAATATTTTTATCAATAAACATACGTGACGTATTTATTATACGGCAGTAAGAACAGAACACTGTTAAAATACATATTCAACATTTGTACGAAGCGTGATTATAAATTTATCGCAATAAAATCGAAGACAATTAAATGCATTTGTATGGAATCAAGGCTGCAAACCGATTTCGAACCGAACCCGGAATTCCACTATTGTTGAAATCATAACTGAATAATAATAGGCCAAATAATTTCAATTTAATACTTTAGGCTTAATTTCGATTAGAAAGGAACATAAATGGGGGTAGATTTCAAAAACAGCAAGTTAAACTTAATGTTATCACGATAAAGGTACGCTTCGTATAAACGAGCTGGGACATTAGTTTTAAGGGTTCGCCGTGTCGATTCCAGCCCAATTGGCCCACTTTTAATGGCCGAAAACGGAACTGGGCTGGCAAATCGATAGTGGGCAGTAACATTTTGTCGTTCAGTCGCATTGGAAGCATTCGGAATTCGTAAGTTATCTAATCCTAATACAAATTAAACGCGTTGTTCACGAGAGGGCAATGCTTAAGATTAATTACACCTAATCCTGAGTGAGGATTGCTTCAACTACAGCTCCTCCCTTTTGTTTTGGTGCTTGCGCTGCTTTAGTGCCGGAAGCTGTTCCTTGAGACATTTGCGCTCCTCCGGTCGCTTGAGCACATGCTCCTCGCACAGGTGCTGCTGCAGGGACTTGTCCTGCTGCAGCTTGAAGTACCAGTCGCCGATGGCATCCTCATACTCCTCGAGCATGTTCTCGCACTGGTTCTTCATTTGTGTGACCTCGACGGGTGGCTTGTCCCACAGCTCGTACGGTATGCCCAGATCCACCTTGACGCCCTTGTCCACCAGGCCGTGCAGCGTTTGGAACGTCTGCGACATGCCCTTGGCGAACCTGGTGCTGTCCGTGCGCTCCTTGTGCAAATTGTACTCGAGCACACGCTCGCACACGTTCTCCAGCGACTCGAGCAGGCGCAGCTCGCTGCGTCTGTACGCGGTGCGCTTCTTCGGACGCACATCGTCCACGGAGTAGCCAATTTCAATGACGTCGTGCGATTTGCCGGTCTCGCCCAGACGCGCCTCCAATTCGGCGGCTAGAATTTTGCAGGCCTCGCAGCGATTGGCGTAGCGCACGCCCTGCTCCTCCTCGGGCGTTTGCTGGCCGTGCGAGGCGTTCAGCAGGACCAGCAGCAGAAATATAAACAATTGGCGCAACATTTCCAACAGCTGCCGGGAATGTTATCAAACAAAATAGTCTGACGTGTTTTAAATGATAAGATGAGGTTTTTATCTCAGTGCTTCTTTAATTATTTTTGACATTCGCATGGAAAGTGTTATTTTGCAGGCAGGTATGCAACACAACAGACCGAAATAGAGCTCATATACCGCTGACTTCAAGTTTAGCTCCCTGTCCCTGCACAAATATTATGTTATATTACTTTCATGCTAATAAATGCTTACTGTAAGAAGTTGTATCTTACAATTCAATTAAATTTAAATTAGATTTTGTTGCTCTGTAATTTTGCGCGCACTTCATGCGTGATCGGCACACCAGTTGTTATCGATAGTTTCTATCTAACGCTGAAAGTTGTTGGTAAGGCGCGCAATATTTGAAAGTGAAAAACTTGCTGCCCGTGGCAACGCCACGTATGCCAAAACAAATACAAAAGTTCCCCAAGCCCCAACTAAATAAAAAAAATGCCTATAAAGAAAGCTGATGCCGACACTTTCACTTGGAGCAGGCTAAAATGTCACACAAGAGATTCTATTTGCGCCTGCAACTGCAGCTTCATGCGGTTGGTAGCGCAGGATTTTAAAGACTTTTAAAAATTAAAAATTTCAATCTTTTAGGTCACCTGCCCGGGCGTCTGGTTGTGCTCACACAGCTATTTGGAAGCCACAGTCAAAACGTTGGGTTACTATTTTCGCACTGGCGCCATGGAACCACGTTTCCCTCTGCTCTGTCATGACCAGTTCACCATGGAGGGTTACTTCAGGAGCGTCAACTCACTGGACCAGATGCGCGAAATGCTTAATTCAGAGCAGCTGGAAATAACTTTGTGGCAAAATGGACGCCGGCTGGCGTACTACGTGGGCAGATTATCGGATGTTATGCAGCCGGCAATTCCACAGCTCAGCTGCGGCCACAGCGACAACGTTCAGCTGCTGATGAAGGCCACGTCCGCCTTTCCGGGCATTCTGGCGCCGAAAGTGGAGCTGTCGGCGCAATTGAACACGCAGGACAAGCACCGCAATTGCTGCGATGTAAATCTGCAGCGCTCCTTACGCAATCGCCACGTGGAGAGCCGTTGCCTGAGTCGCCTCGAGCTGCCACGCCAGCAGCGAGCTGTGTGCCACGCCAAGCAATCCAGTTGCTGGAGGAGCAGTCCCAGCTGCAGCTACGCCCCCACAACGAGCAGCCAAATGACGCTGGGGCAGCAGCAGCGCCGACTTTCGATGTGCTCGGGCAGCACACAGCTGAGCAGTCAGTCGCAAGCACTCAGCTCGTACTCCAACCTGACGCAGTGCAGCCACAGCTCAGCTGTGGTTGGTGCAGCTGAGCATCAGAGCGTTTGCTACATTTGTCAGGCGTACACAAGGTTGTTTGAAAGTTGTTAACAAATAAAGGAAGTTAAAAAATATTTGCGCTTATATTTTAAGTTAACTACAACACGGCTTAGAGGTAGACGGAAAAGTCAGATTGACCAAAGACCAGGACAATCAATGTTATGATGAGATTGTAAGGCGCAGCGCGCTCCAATTCCTGCGGCTGCAGTTCATTGCGCAGCAGCACACAGGAGCGCGCTATGTAACGCAGCGTGCTGAACACGTACGGCTCCAGCGGCAGGTGAAGGCAGACCAGGTTGGCGTACAGCCAGCGCGCCAGCCAAGCGTCGCGCAACAAATCAACGGGCTGGTCAACGACTGCGACGGCGGCGGCGGCAGCGGAAGTGCTTGGCTCATCAGCCGCGACTTCAACTTCAACTGGCGGCTGATCCGGATCCTGCAGCCACTTGCTGAGCAGCTCCAATAACAGCTCCAAATCGCTTTGGCTCAGACGCAGCAATGTGCTCAACAGCGGCTGCTGCGTCTGGCAGAACTGACGCCACTTGGCCACGTCCGTTGTTAGCGGCGGCTCAATGCTTTGATCATAGTGTTCCGCGTTCAGTTCCAGACGCAGTGCAGCAACGCGAGAGCGCGCCGCGCGAAAGCTGTCGATTTGAGCGTCACGCCACTCCGGCGTGGGCAGCAGGCACTTGTGCGGCGGCAGCGGCGGCTATGGCGGTCACAATTTGTTACAAACATACTTGGCAAAGTGAATATGTCACACTTACGCTGACGAGCATATCAAAGTCGTTGGTGGCCACGTTATTTTTGATTTTCGCCGAGCGTTTGGTCACCACGGCGGGGCAACGTTTGCGCTCGTAGAGCATGTGCATCAGGTACTCCTCGCCAGTCTGTGGCGCTCTCTGTGGATCGAAGTTCTCATCCGGCTCGCGTATCTCCAGTGCCTGCAGTTGAAATGTTTCCTCTTCCGCTTGTTTTTGCATTCTTATGCTTTGTAATACAAATTTCTAGTTTGTTATTTAGCCGGCAAACGCTGCCTATCAAATCTATTAGAGATGCGCTTCGTTCATCGGTTTAGTTACTAGTCTCAAACTACTTACTCAAACGATTAACTTGCAAACACTGAAAACGTTGCAAGTTTAAATATTAGTAAAATTAGTATTTGTGTGAGGTTTAACATAAAGCCAAATAGCAAGGAATTTATTTTTTAATCAGGCAAACTCATTGAATGACTAGCTCATCTTTGGAGTTAGAAGTATCGATAGTTAGCAACTGCCGCGATATTTTGATTAACACTAGTAAGAGCCCGCCAAATTAAATTTAAATTTGAATAAGTAAATTCTTTGTTCTTCTATTAGGTATTAAATGAACTTACTAATAAAGCAAATAAAAAATATGTGTATAATATGTACAATGTAAATTTAAAGCCAACAACAGTCAACAGACATATTGTCTAAAAAGTAACTATTAACAAAAATAATATAAATAAAAAGATACTAGCAACTATTTTTTTGTTTTCAAATAGTCCAATTCTTGACCTAGAGCTAACTAAACTATAGTCAACAACAGTCAACAGACATATTGTCTAAAAAGTAACTATCAACAAAAATAATATAAATAAAAAGATATTAGCAACTATTTTTTTGTTTTCAAATAGTCCAATTCTTGACCTAGAGCTATCTAAACTAAAAGTGGAATACAAAATTAGTTAAATATATATATAAATATATATATATATATATTTATATTTATTTATATTTATATATTATATTTAACTAATTTTGTATTCCACTTCTATTTGTTCTGAAAAACCTGCTAAATATTTTTTTATTTATTTATATAATGCACTTCCTCGCAAATTTGCTTACGCAAGTGGGAGGAGGAACTTGTGATATTGTCAAACATAAAAGTTGTTTCTGTCCTCTTAGCCTCTCTGTCCATGGTGCCCGTTACAAACGCAATCACAATGCCCCACTTGTGCAAAGCTAATAATAGGCCATAAAAAGGTCATTTCATAATTGTCTTATGAAGACTCAGGTGCCGACAAGGACCCCTTATTGTCCGTGCGGACAGGATCTTTTGTGTGCCGGCTATAAAATAGCCGTAAGAAGTGAGTTGCTCCCAATTAGCTGTCAAGCACAGAGAACGAGAAGGCGCCCGGACAACCTCTGGATTGGAGAGAGACCGAGGGCACTTTTGTTGCCTTTGCCTACAGTTGCTTGCGTTGGACAGGCATCCATTGAATTTAAGCTTAAAGCAGCTGCCTGCGAATAGTTACATATCAAAAATGTTTATTACATTTTCTTATTACGCAGCATGCTAAGTGAAGCGTAATTTAAAATTCATTAAAAACACTGCCAGATATTAGCCAAGGGCCAAAAACAAAAAAAAGAAAGAAAAATGAAATTAAGTGCATTTTATGCACATAAATACTTGTAGGCAGTTTTTGAATGTGTATGTTTTTTTAAATGTGTGTTAAAAATGCATTAAGAATTTAAGATTGAAATATCAGATTACTTGATTTTGCGAACGTGTGAATAATAAGGAAACCATAAAAGAAGTGTTAAAAATGTAAATAAAAGTTGAAGTGTGGATAAACATTTGGCCTATACCCTGTAAATCAAATAGTATTACTATGTTAAGATATAGTTTTAAATTATCAACCTACCTTTTTTAAGACCTAAGACAAACATTAATCCACACACAAGCCTGGGATTTAAAACCGGATTCTCGTTGTTGGCATATCCTAAAAGTGGTATGTCATTATTTGCGACAAAATAGAGTTGCCAACTAGCTTCAGTTTTACACCATTGCGAGTAGGATATATAGAGAGCTTTATGTTAATACGTTGTGTACGTGATTAAATTGTAAAACAAGTTATTCTTTGTCATATTCCCTTTATATTTGACTTTTTCCTGTGCTCCCTAGATACCGCATACAACCAGTTAAAAATGGCGAGTGCAGGAAATGCGAAAAAAAGCTGAGACAGGCAGCCAGCGGTAGACATTGTGTCGCTGTCGCTGACGCTGACGTTGCTGTCTCTGTTCCTCTGCCCACCCTGCCTGCCAGACCCTCAGCCCGCCAGTGCTGTCCACTCGCTTTTGTTCGCTTTTTCGTGACGCTTTTCCAATTGTCTCGTTGAGTCGTGTAAGTGGAAACAAGCGCCAATGGGTAACAAAAATGCGCTGCACGCTGGTTTTTTCTCCTTTTTTGCTGCACTGTTGCATGAGTTGTTTTTATATGTTAGTTTTATGCTTTGTTAAATGCATATTTCGCAGCTAAAATGTACAAAGCAAACTAATTTCTATTGCTGCAAGAGGACGTTTTGTTGTGACAACGCATGCATAAAATATGTGTGTTTATACATGAGTCTCTAAGGCTCGAAACACATACGCGCACACTCACACACTCACAGCAAAAAATGCTCAGTTGTCTGCCTCGTCCGGCATATGTGGGTGTGCGTGTGTGCGTATGACAGCCTCCAAAATTGCCTAACAAAATGTTGTGCATGTGTGGGTAATTGTGCTTACCAAAAGTTATTTACCCGCAAAATTTTGTGCTGCGTGGGACTTTTAACCTTTTTCTGTGTATCTTTAATCATTTTTAATTGAAGTGCGAAAAGGTCTTTGAAACTCGAGACTATGCTATGTATGCTATGCTATATATGCAATACATTTTTGTACTCGGCTTTGTTTTTAGGTAATTTTCTCGTTGACTGCATTAAATTATATTTTATCAACATATTTATGGGCATTAGTATATTATAATTCTTAAACATTTTGAGAAACTTAAAGCAAGTTTCGACTTAGAAATTACTTGTATGAAAATTATAACAAAAAAACAAAAACAAAATAGGCTATGCCAATTGTGATTTAATTGGCTAAATTCTACTATTTTACTAAATAAAATATATACTTAGAGATAAAAAAAGTCTGCCTAATTTTTAAAGATTTTGTATACCCAAGTTATTAGCTGAATTGGGCCCAATACTCCATATAGTAAATGTGGGTCTAATAAAATTATTATTACATTTTCAGTTCCTTAACAATGTTCTTTTCAAAATATATTAATTTGTAGAGGAATTTTCATATCTGTCCTTTACTTGGCCTAGCTATTTCCCCCAAAAAACATATATACATATAAGTATTATATTGCAACAGCGCTCGACTTGGCCGCTCGACAATTTTTCAATTTTCAAGGCTCACATGACTCAAGGACACGGCTCAGAGTCAAGGCTGATTCGAGTGCAGAGTCCGTTTTGCAACAAGTTTCAAAATATTCCAGCAACACCTGCGACGTGGCGGCTGCATTTGCTTTACTCTCAAGGCGGCTCATGTGTGTTTTATGTGAGTGTGTGTACGTGTGTTTCGGGGAGTGCGCTTGTGTGTGCTTAACCCACGTCTGTCCCTGCAATCGCTGCCATTGCCCGCCGCTTAACTGCTGCCTACCACTTTTCAAATCATCCACATCCGCATTCGCATCCGTCGCTTACCAACCTTGAGTGCTAAAAATATGCCCAGGCCGAGCCATATCAAAAGGCAAAAATGTTGAGCATTTTTAATGCAAGTGGCGCGTCGGCTAACACAAACGGAGAGGCCGCATAAAATGGACATTTATATTACATCCACATGTGCATATACTTTCATATGCGAGTGGCATTCCGAATCTAAGTTTCGACTAGATTAGACATTTTCTTGTACGAGTTTTAACTGTCCATAATAAAATAACATATTGTTGTAGTTTTCAACATTTCTATTTGGTCGTTTATACCTAAAAGGTATAAATCAATTCGAAAACACTTTTAAAAGTAAAACAATATTAAGGATTTTCCATTGTAAAAATGGTTTCTCGTTTAATTTGTGTTTTAATTCCAATTTAAGACAAATTACTCTGAAAAGCTTAAAAAAAGAAAAGAGATTTATTGATAAACGTGGTTTCTGGAATCACATCAATGTTTGCTTCCTTTGAACTGTGTAAAAACATCGATACTCGTAATATACACATGTTTGTGTGGGTCAATACATAGGCAAACGTGTGTACACACGTCCTTATAGTACATGTATATTCCACAAAGTCTCGTTTCCGGCTACGGTATTGCCATTGAAATGTTGCTTCTGTTTTCTGCATTTGCTTCTGTTGTACACTCTGTGGTTTTTGCGTTTAATTATGCACTAGACTCGCACAAAAGCCGAAAATGGCACCACAGAGGACACAAGCGCCAGTTATTTTTATACATCGTGTGCCTTTAACGCCAAGGATAAGTTCGGTTTCTTCTATAAAGCTGTGTGATGTATGTTACCAAGGAATAAATTAAATATTTTTTATGGTATGTGCTTGTGCAGTCTTCCTTAAAAATATTGATGAATGGCCAAGTACAGTGGATGCGCGATAAATTGAATTACTTAGTTCTAAGCGATGTTTTATTTATTTAATAGTTCTAAGTACTCGACGTGTATTTTTTTTATTTATTTTGCAATGTGTAGTTTTGGAGTGATATGAAAAAAACTTCTAATATCGAGTGTGCATTGTACGTAGTTCACAGCTTCTGTGAAGTCACATTGTTTCTTTGACAGCACAATGTATTTGTTTTGTGAATTCCCTTTGCACTGATTTACCCATTTCCGTTGGCTGTCTTTCAACTTGATTTCATTTGCTGAGAATCAAATCAACACCAAAATGAAGCAGAGTTTCCATGTCTCTAGACCGAACAAAATGAGACACATACATACATACACACATATGTGCACACATATGTGACTATCTAATTTTCTGACAAATCTAATTGAGTTTGCTTAATTATTTAGATTACGATTTGGCAGTATATGTGCCCAGCAAGGACGGGCCATTTATCACAGAAATCGTATTAAGCTGCTAAGTTGGCAAACAGAGGCAGTCGAAAGGGGCCGGCGGGGGCGAGATAAGCATAACAGATGAGAATTGTTCAGGAAGAAGTCGCAACTGAGATTGGATGCTCGGATTGCTCACAAAACATTTGTGAGCATACATATACATACATATACATATACATACATATGCGCATATGCACATATACTCGTTTTTGCCGTTGGGTTAAATGGAGCTGTGAATTGCACCGCAAAATTTGCCAATTGTATGAATTTGCAAATTAAACTTTCCATTCTCTATATTGAAATCGATTTTATATATATGCAAGAATTGTTATGCAAATGAAATTGCGTGGGTTTTATTCCCTGTATCGCTGAAAGCAGCTAAGCCGGGTATAACCAAGCTGTGTTATTGTATGATACAGGCAAAACGAGACAACTCCGGTCTTTTAAAGTTTACACTAATCAAGTACAAGGATTGTCAAACTACGGCAAATTCGTAACCAAAACTTTTAATATATATCTCAAATATATTTTTGTACTTAAATTAAAAATACCGTTTCTCTGAGTACATACGCGTACTCACTTTAACTTGGCTAAGGGTATTTCGAAGGCTAATGCACGCGACCAGGTTGTCATAACCAGTTTTAATTGCATGTGAATCGCACCTGTGATCTTAAGCGATTTGTATTCGTTGAAATGTCATTTGAATTAAGTGAACTACAATTTACAATTTACACATCAACAAATACTTACATGCTTAAAGAATGTATATAAATGTATCTGCTAATGACTCCCATTGTATCTTTTGTTTCTGCAGCATTCTCTTGGTAGTTGCAATTAGAGTTTTTTGCTTGGTTTAAGTATTGGTGCCTTGCGCTGTTGTTAAGTAAATTAATTAATCATCATCATCAATCTTCAAGCAGTTCCCTATAGCTACCTACCTACCCTATCTCTGCATTCAAGTCAATCACAATTAGCGCACTGTGAACTTGTACTTATTTTTTCAGCTGAAAAATAAAATTAAATCATTGATTTTTCATTTGTATTCGGGCTATTCGCAAGGGCTGCCAGCTTGGAAGCTCTACTTACTTTTAAGCAAATGCAACTGCCGTTTGCTTGTATTTATTTTTCTTTTTTCTTTTTCGCAAACATATTTTTTAGATTTTGTTGTATATTATAAGAAATAAGTTGGCAATGCTAGCAGGCTTCCGTGAATACCCTAATTGTTTCATTTACTTTTCAACTTTTACAACCGTGCCATGAAGATTTAGTTATAAAAACAAAGTTTGTATATTTTATTTGAAAATATTTATTGTTGCACGTTTCAAACTTACTTCAGTTACAGTTGTTGCGGATGCTTTTTTTGTTGTTGTTGAGTTTGGGATTTGGCGAGCTGCTGTGGCAGCTTTCTAGTGTGGACATTTAATATTTATTTGCATTTACATTTTTGTATTAGTCGCGTTGTAGTATAAATATTTAGTTATGCCAAAAACCCAAACGACAGGCCTTAATTAAACATGAATAAACGTGACGAGCCTCATCGCGCTGTGCAACAAGTTTTTCATTCCCTTTTGTTATTTATTATACAAATTAATTATGCATGTTTGTTTTTTTTTTTTTATAAAAAAGAGCGAAAAACTTAAATTTACGCCAGCATTAATTTGTATAGTATTTTTTTTTTCTTTTTGCATTTTAACATTTAGTTTAACAGTTTTGGATTTATTTTATAAAATGTTTGCAAAACTTTTTTAAGCCAAGCTCATAGAAAGTGGAAAATGGAAAAGGCTCTGAGATATTTAGAGGTGTGTTTTTTTATTTATATTTTTTGTTTTAGTTTTTTGTTAATTTTGTAAAATAGTTTAGGAAAGTAAGGCAGCAAGTTATAAATTAATTTTGAGTTGGGTTTGTTATTGGGAAGAGTAAGGCAGCAAGTTAAGATTAGAGAGACTTTCTTTCTTTCTGTATTCAGCAAGTGCTTTCTCACAATTAAGCCGCTTAAAATTACATTTATAAACATTTATATGTTCTAGATATATTTGTCATTGTATAACTATAAATAACTACCATACTTATTAAAATTTATATGCCTTGCGTTTCTATTAATTCAATTTCATATTTAGCCATCTAACAACTCAGTACAAATTTTTATAGCTTTTATGCACATCTAATTATTTAATTTAATATAATATAATTTATTTTATTTATGTTTTATGCTTATAAAATGTTAAAAATAATTGAATTTACATTAAAGAGTCAGAAAATTTAAAAATTTGGGTGATGTATAGATAAATATGAACGTATCATTATTTATTTTTATTTAATATGAAGGCGCTGAGCATGTTTAGAATACACTTAGTATAAATGTTGTAAATGATGTTGATATGTTCTAAATAAAATAATAATGCTAAAAAAAAGGTTAGCAGTAAATTAAGACCGCAAAAATATTTTATTTTAAAAATTATATTTCATAAGTATATTGCAAATCAAAAAAAAAAATGAATTGATTCTAGAAATTTATATTTTAGGGTCGTATTAAATCATGTAAGCCTTCCCGAAGGAGTGAAAACAAACATAGAATGCTCAAATCAGAATTTATTAGGACATATCAATTTATTGAATGCTATAAAAGATTTCGATTTTTTTATACACCGCTTACAACTTTCATCCAGATAAATATGTATAATATCATTATTTAAAAACTTTTTTTTAACTAGAACACAACTTTTAACTGCGAATATGCTTACGAAATTTATATTAACCTTTTTGACCACAAAACTATTATTTTTAAATTTCCTATCGAACCTGCTGCCCGTTGATAATGTGATTTTCTAAATGGTAAATTCGTTTTCAAATGAAACATTTATAGTTCAACAGTTAGTTAGTTAGGCACTTCAAATAGTGAAATGAATTTTTATTAAAAAACAAAAACAAAAAGTTTCCTATGCTAAGAAATGCGAGAATGCCACGCGCGTTTCTCTAGCGACTATTGGCGAGCGCGATTTTAGCAGCGAGTTGAAGCGCTTAAATCTTATTGATATAAAAATAATTAAAGATAAAATGCTTATTTATGATAATGCTATTACTGCAATTGAAACACTTGCAAGCGATTTACGCTAACTAGTTTTAAGCCTTAATTTTGTTTATATATTTATGTGTGTGTGTGTGAAAATTTGTTTATCATTTGAAAAGTTTATCACAAATTTTTCGTTACTGCATTTTACAATTTCCGCTGACTGTTACTCAAAGTCCGCCTCCCGAAGGCCCAATTGGCTCCTGAGCCCCGACAAATGCTTGCCCAGACTGCGACCCGTCGTTGAGGACGCCAACAAGAATGAGGATGAGGCATCCGCCTCATTGCTCGTGCTCTGCGTCTGATATGTAACGGAGAAGTCTGGCGTCGGGGCCAGGAGCAAACCTCACGTGCGCACAAATTTGTATACTATCAAAAAGACCATAAACGAGATGGCCACCAGGACGACAGCAGTGACAACTTTGGCGCACGTATTTAAGCCCGATTCGTGCGGATTCAGCGGCCTGGAACTGGTGTGCGTAGCCGATCTCCGGCGCTTGGTGGCCAGACCGCGCGCTAGCGCCGGAAATGCCAGCGACTGTGTGAAGGTCAGTTTGTGTATGGACTCGCTGAGCGAGTAGGGACCCACAGAGCCGCGCGCCGCCGCCCGGAGCAGCACGTACTCCAGATCGAGTGCATCGAATAGCGAATAACGGGCGGTCATTGTCGATGAACGCCGCCGTCCATCGTGCTGGTGTCCGTGTCGCGAGTCACGATCGGACTGTGGCTGCAACCAAGGATCGGAGACTCGCTGCTGGGCGCCCGCCGCGCCGACAGCATAAGCGGAGGAGGAGCAGGCGCCGCTGCTGGCGGTGGCAATGCCGCCACTGCTGCCGCCACCGCTGCCGCCCACACCAGCTGCCGCCACACCCCCGCCCAGGCTGACCGCTGCCACGGATGTCAGCGACGACGTCGTCGACGACGAGGCCGAGCACAAGCGCATATTGGTGGCCAGCCCATTGTCGTGAAACTCGTTTGCATCCTCAATGGACGTCTGATCCGGCGAGGTTTGCGCCCGCTCCAACGCTGCCGCATGCTTCATCCGCAACGCAAACAGACGCGCATGATCCGGATGCAGCAGCGCACTCGATTTGCGCCGATAGTTGGCCGCCCCGTCGCTGGGCACCACGCAGATGCTGTTGCGCATATGCCGGCGACCCAGCGACAGATTCGGTGAGCCCGGCGTGGGCGAGCTCGTCGGCGACACGTGGCACGAGCCGCCGCCCGTATGGCCACTGGGCAGTCCATGAACGCCCGGCGGCGCAATAAACGCATTTGGTGAGGGCGAGGCCTGCACAGAGTCTATACCCGAGTCGCCGGCGTGCAGGGTATCACAGTACAAGGAGCTGCGCCGATCTGTTCTCAGCGTCAGGTGATTGTTGCTGCGTCTGTGCCGTTGCCGTTGCCGTTGTTGCTGTCATTGTTGTCGTTGTTGCTGCTGCTGCTGGTGGATGCAACATTGGTGCTGCCGACGCTCGTCTCCACAATGGCGGGAAAGATGAAAGATTGGCCATCCGCTTCGCCGCGTGGTGAGTCCTGTAAATAGCCAAAGTAGTTAAGAGAGGCGACAGTTGAAAGGTGCTCCTTATGTGCACGGTGGAGGTTTTCTTTCGGGGATTCTTAAGCCATTTGTGCTGGGAACAGCTGTGGGACGCTTTTCTTTTGTTTTACTTATGTGTGTCGGGGTTTTTTTTTTTAGTTAGTGGATAAGTGTTTAAAAATCTCTTGTGTGTTTTCTTGTGTTTAATATACGTTTATGGTACAAAGTGACAAGTGTTAGTCTTAGCTGGTTTAGACTGTATATGTGCCAGGATTATTTGATACGGTTGATAAAAAAATAACTGCAACTATTATTGTTTCCATTTTAGAGTTCCAAGAAATTAAGAAAACTGTTTTTACAAAATAAATAATTAAAAAGTTAATAAAATTGAACATTGAAGCTGTCTCTACTAATACAATCTCCTTTTTACAAAATAAATGGTTTAATTGAATTTGTATTGATTTAAGTTATATTAAAAGTTCAGCGTGAACGACCTGTCTGTCTTTATTTTTAAATTATATTTAAAAGTTAATATTAATAAAAATTGCATTGCGAACCTGTCTAGCAAAACATGACAAAAGCGAAAATTGGATTTCGGTTAGGTCTATAAAAATGTTGTGTTCATGAAACACATTTTAATTTTCGCTTGGCATAAATTGTTTTATTTATATTATTTTGCCTTGGGGCCCAAAATAGTGGGGCAAACGAATTTGAAATTAAAAACACTTTATTATAACCTTGTGGCTATGTGTGAATATGAAAGTTTAGGTCTGTGTGAAATATTTATTTTATTACTTATATATGACCACAGCAAGTAAAATATCGAATGTCTATTTTTTTTCTTTAAATTTTAGTGAGCTACAGAGCTACTTAAAGAGAAATCTATTTTTTAAATATTGTGGTTGGTACCATTTTAATTGTCTTTGGGGACATGTAAATTATATTTTATATTTAAAGCAATTAGGAAAAACATTTGAATAGGCAAAAGCTGAAATTAATTATGTTTCAATCAATAAATATTGTTTTTATTTAATAGACAGATTGTTAGTAAATTAAAAGCATGCATAATATAATGTAAATTTCAAATAATATTAAACAATTTCTTAAGAAAATATATGTAATATTATTTACATGAATTCTTTTCAATTTATTAAATTTAACTCAAATTATGTACAAAATTTTATTTTCTGATTAATCCCCGAATGTTATGCATGGAATTGGTTACAAAAATATTTGAAAAAATTTTTCCAAAAAAACGTAGTCTAGTTAAAAAACGTGGTAATTACGCAAAAAAACCTCAAGTAATATGGGAAGGTTTACGTTTTTTTTCTTACACAATTTAGTCAAAAAATTAGTTTTTGGAAAAGCGAGCGAGAAGCTCGTTGCTTTGAATATTTATATAGGTTAATCGAGGCATGCAAAAAGTCTACGATTTAGTTGTAATGGTAGTAGTATTAGTTAGGTAGGATTAGTTAGTATTAAAAAGAGAGTAGACTAGAGAGAGAGAGACTTGATGTATTAAAGGAACGAAAGCATACCCGTTGGCCCTCGGGGCCACTGTTACGACGCAACTGTACGAAGCCCTCCTGGCGCAAAAGCGGCTACCAAACCAGAAATCAAACCAGAAGCCAACCAGGAATCAAAACCAAACCAAACACGCAACGCACACACAGAAACATTGTATAGTTATGTTGCACAAGAGGCAGATGGTTTTGGGCGGGGGGTGAAAGAGAAAAGTTTGAAAACAAATTAACACAAAACGCACAACATAACCTCACTAGAAGAGAGAGCAAAATAAAGAACAAAAAAACCAAAAATAAAACGTGAAACAGAAACTATTTTTCGTTATCCGAACTGTTGCTGCTATTTTTCACAGTACACACACACACAGAAAGGCAGAAAGACAGACGCTCACATTCACACACTGTGAGAGAAGCGACAATTGCGAGTGTTGCCTACCTGGCTGGGCCACACCTGCAGCAGCGGCAGCGAACAGGATGGTTTGCTGCTCGTCGATGCCCCATTGGCAGCGGCTGCTGCCGCAGCGGAGGATGAGGTGGTGCCCGACCCCTGGGAGAGGCTGGTGTAGTGCAGATGATTGAAACGCTGTGCATCGCTGGCTGGCTTTGTTCGCGTTGGACTCTCATAGCCGGTCGACTCCTCCGAGGATGTTGTTTTTGGCGAACGCCAGAATCGCTTTAGGCGCAGTTCGCGCCTTTTTTCTTGTTTCTGCAACAGAAAAAAAGAAGACAGGCCAAAATCGATTAACAAAGCTGAATCGATATTTTGATTTTATTACTGTAAAAAAAGATAACAAACTGAATTCGATTAACAGCACTCAAGTGCAGTTTTTGTTGCCATATATATTAGGATGTTTCACATGATTTTTTAAATTAAATTATTTTTGGTTTAGTCTTACCTTGCCTACTTATTATTTCAATGTCCTATTTAAATTGTGGCACAATAACTATATAAAGCTCATACTTTTGTAGTCTATAGGTATGTTATGTATAAAATAGGTATGTTACCTAGTTATAAAAACACAGTAAATTTGATAGCTGTACAATAAATAAAATTTAAAAAAAAGGATAAAAAGATATTCGCATATTCAGTTGAACGAATGGTAAGCTGTGCCCATTTATATTGTGCAAAAAATTGTAAATTCAGTTATGCAAATGTATGTAAAAGGTAGAAGAGACATTTTTACAAATATGAAGCATTTATTTTATTGATCAGCATCGACAGGTTCGGTGTGTTTTTCCGTCCGTCTGTTTGTGTAACATGCTGATTTTAAATGTTTTACGAAGTAGAGGTTTAAAGAGAGATTTATTTTTTGCAATTAGGTTCTCGTACTTACAACACGATAAAAGAAAGAATTAGCATGATTTCGTGACCTGTTTCACAAAACAGCCTTTGACATATCACTATATCACGAGATCACAATCAGGTCTTGAGTACGAGCGCTTTCTGTTGCCAACTTGTTGAAACATTTAAGCGTCTTAAATTCAACCTAAGCACATTTTGTGTGTGTATTCGTGTACGTGTTAAGCAAACGAAAATGCATTTTCGCCCAGCGCCAATAAATATTTGTATTGGCCCTGCGGCATTGCAATGCGATGCACTCACAGATGCACATCCATGCTGACATACGGCGGCTTTCCTCCTGGGATTTCGCTCATTCCGTTTCGCTGTGTTTTATTATTTTCAATTTAAAGAGCGTTTGTTATTGTTGCATGACAATGTTGTTATTCGCGTGTATTGTTGAGTTTCATGTGCACTAAACCACCGCACGTTACCAGTTAAAAAAGCGATTGTTAAATGGTTATTTTTCCTGTTAAATACTTTCCAATTATTGAGTTGTAAGCCTATTCAACCATATATATATATATTTTTATATGTTTTTTCTATCACCTATTAACATAATAAAATAAGATTTAATACCACTTTTTTTCTTACTTGGAAACGCTGGTAAAATTCAGACAAAATGTTGGATAAATCCCAGTTATTGCAGTTAAAGGTATGCGAGTTTTCCAAGAAATAAGTAAATGTGTAAATATTTTACTAAATAACAATACAATACGGGTAAGCTAACAGACTGCTTCCTTAGGCAAACATTTCCATTAGCTGGTAAATTTGTTAGTTGCAATATGTTTCTTTACTTTTTGGTACAAAGTGCTCTCCGCAGGGCAAATACTCTTTAAGAAGTATAAAATAAAATGTAGTATATATAGAAAAACTTAGTAAATTGCAGAGACGTGCACGATATTGTTGGCACATGCAAATAGTCCTTGGGGAAATTAACTCTCCCCGCCCTTTATACGAAAAAAGCATTTGCATCGCCACACGGTTAGTTGGTTATATTTATAAAGTGTATAATATTAATACCGCAACGCGATAATAAAATTCTAAAAATAAATTAAACCCTCTGCTTATTTGCGGTTTGTGAAGTTAACTGTCCTTAAATAGCTCGTACGCAAAGAATTATTAAATACATTTATCATACCGATCATAATTTAAAACTGCAACAGATTCTTATTTAAATATAATTGAATGCATTGTTTAAAGGTCAATTAAAACTTTCGTTTGTTATATACAATTCTTTTTAAAATTTAATATATAACCTTTTATAGGTAAGAAAAGTTTTATATTTTAAAGTGTATAAAAGGTGGGTCTTATATTAATATAAATTGTTTAACATATTTACCTGCATATTTTTGTAATATCAAATCCGTTTTATATGTTTGGTTTTTCATCCCCAGTCTGTTGTTGGCGAAAGACGAAAATCGATGGAAAGCTGCATAGGCATAAATTCTGAAAAAAATATAGAAAAAATGAGATGAACGTTAAGCAAGCAAAAAAGTCAACGTCATTCGTTTGTGGCCATTGGCAGCATCATGTAGTCTCTGAGGAGCTGTTCCTCGCCGTCAAATTGGAATGCATGCACACACACACACACACACAGGCACACTCCAAGACACAGTCACATGCACATGATGCTACACATTTCAATTACTCGCCGCACACAAACAAACATTTCCCATGTTTTATTCGATTTGAGCAGCTACCAAACACGCATAAATAGAGAGGAGCTCGTCGACGTCGTCATTGCAGGAGCAGGAAACGCGCCTTGACTGTCGCCCATTAACACATGACAAGGACAATGGAGAACGGAGCAAGGCGACGACGCCATTAGTGTTTGACAAGGACATTTGACTCGAACAAAATGCAGACGCACGGCCACAGACCAATATGACTATCCCCTTCCGCCCCTCTCCCAATTGCCAGCCAGCCACTGGTCAAGTTGAAGGGCAAAGTCTGCGCATCTACCACATGGATGAACGCTTCGGCGACGCCTGAAAACATAAATCAGCAATGGCTGCTCCAGCTGCCCCCTGCTGGCTTATTGGACTTGGACAGAGCTTTGCCTTCGATTGGTCTGATTAGTGCTCGAGCTCGTACTTGAAGCTTATAATTAGTTTGGCAATTGTGGCCTTCGGTTGCACTCAAGCACTGGCCATGAAAATGGTACCATTTCATCAGCAGGTTTGACAATATTTGTAGACAAGACACAACTGACCAGGGCAGGCAGCTATTCTTCGAGCCTGTCAACCAAATATTCCCCCATAAAAAGTTGTTAAAATTTAAAAACTTGTCAAGTTGCATTTAAAGTTGTTGAACCACATAATTCTTGAATAAATAATAAACGAAAAAAAAGTAAAAACACGAAAGCAAAAAATAAGCAAGACTCGGAAATAGTCTTTAATCATGCATTGAAATAAAAAATTGAATAGACGAATTAAGCTATTATGTCGATCCTCTCAAGGATAACAGTACTAAGGGAATTTACTTGAATTCGTTACACATTTTGTGAAATACGAAATAAAATAATAAATTCTTGTCCAGCTGCGGCTGACTGTCTAGCCGCCATATACTATTGTGTCGAGTTCGAATAGTTACCACAACAAAACCAAGTTGACATTTCCCACACAGAAGGCAAGTAGTCTCAACTGAGTTGGCCCCGTGCTCGAATCAATGCCCACTTAGTGGCTGGCAGTTGGTGTTTGTTGCATTCCATTTCCACTGAAGGACACCACGTGGTCCCTCAACCTCAACCTCAACCTCGACCTCAAGCCCTGGATAACAACATGCACGTTTTTGCGGTATTTTTTTTTTTTTTTTTCGTTCTTTAAAGTCCAGGCCAGAGTCGGACATGAGGTGTCCTTCATTGTTGTGCGCCTTGTCAATCGATGTCAACAAGCACTCACAGTGCCATGGTCAAGGATACAGCTGCGGGAGTTGCTGCAAGCGGCGCTATTGTTGCCTGGCCTGGCCGGGACTGGCTAATACTGGAGTGGCATATCAATGATGTACAGTCATAAATCGTTGGCATCATTTCAATTACGGCAGCGTCGCGGCTAACGCTATAAACTTTTTTAGCCCCAATGCCTGTCACGATAATGGGCTCTCTTTTGTGGCGCGTCCTTGGAGCGTGTCATGGCATAAACTAAACTAAACGGGCCAAGCTTCTGCTCCTTCTACGCCTGATCCTGCTGCTGTCTCGCGACTTGCCTGCTCTTAAGCCCAAGCACGCCAGCAATTATACAAATGGCCACGCCCCCGCCTGTCCTGTCCGCCTGCCGCTTGGCGTTCTGGTAGAGTCTGAGGGGTGGGAATGCGGGTGAGCTGTTAACTCGCTTTTTGTGTTGCGCGTGACGAATATTTTTAAATTGAAATAAATTTCTTGTGTTCCTTTTTGTGTGCGCGCCTTGTCACCCGTTGTCCTTGCTGTCCTTGTTGCACACACACACACACACACACATACATACTTATATCTGAATATCTACAAGTATATAGTATCGTTATCGTGTTTGCTTAACGTGTTTTTCTTGCCGCTCGTCATACATCTTTTTTATTTATTTAGTTTTTTTTTTGTTTTATGTATTTGTATTTTGTGTTTTTTTCCTTTTTTCGGCATGTATTTGAATTATAAGCAAATTTGTTGCCCGAGGCCAGTTCAGTTCGGTTCCAGTTCCCGTTTGCTAATGTCAAAGGTCAGGGCCATAGAAAAAACACGTGTGTGTGTGTGTCTGCGCGAGTGCAAGGACATCGCACTACGGCTAGCACGGTGTCCTGCAACTCCTGCACGCCCTTGTACAATATTGACAGCTAGGCGAAAGCCAGATTCTTGTCTGTCGGATTCCCCAAATTATATTTAATAAGCACCAATTATGAATAATTAGCTCTCGGGCAAGGACATTTGCCTCGTTTCCCTTGCCCATCTGGCTGCGTGATTTGGCTGGCCTTTTCCTAATTGAATTGCACACGTGATAAGGTCTCGGGCTTCGGGACCCTCTAGGAAAGACCCAAACAAAGCCAACCAGACAAAGCAATTGAAATTTTATTACACGGCATTTAGTCAAAGTGCCCACAACAAATACATAGGTGCACTCACACCGACACACACACACACACACACCCGCTGACACCCTCCCACGCAGGCACACGTGTTTAAGTAAATTATTTATGTAGCCCGTATGGCCAACAATGTGCTTTTAATGCCCTGCGTTCAGACGTTGTTTAGGGTATTTTGAATTCATGTCAAAAATTATAGCAATTGTTAAGTAAACTAAAAGTTTATGAAAGTTTAACCAAAAGAAAGAACATAAAGGCGTATTTGGCTAGAGGAATTATTTTGTTTAAATAAAAAATTGAATACAAATTATTAAGACGCTTAATTCTCAAAAACTTAATTAATTTACAAATAAAAAATTATCAACAAAATTTTTTTTAATATATGTATATAAATGTTTTTAAATATTTAAACTCAACAAAGGATTATTCATAAACCATATCTGTATAAAGGGTATTTTCCAGCCTTACATATTATTCGCTTTCTGCTATCAACTGGCGCACTGCGTTTTCATGTGTAAATTATTGTTGCATACTTTAGCGGGCAGTCAAAGTCGTTTACCCCCCATTAAATAGTTGACTGTAGTTCGTAAAGAAACTGTGTGTACTCTCAGGTACATACATACCTGCATGATACTATAATAAAAAGTTCAGTGAAAGTTCGTAGGCTGAACCTGCGCAATTTAAGGCAGCTATTAACGTCTCCTCTGGGAACTAGTTTGTTTGTCTATCTCTTACCCTAATTTGTCACTTTAAGTTGGGTAAACCTAATCAAATCGGACGTTGACCCGAGAGTATACTTCGCCCAGGCCTGAGGGCTCCCAATGGACTCCAATTAGTACATATAATGTCCCCCGCAGACCCATTCGTTTAGGTCCTAGCTCGTAAAAAAAAGAGTTGGTTGAAAACCCAAATCACTAATTAATTCAACACATTTTAAACTCTCTAACCTTACTAAACAACCGCAAAGCGTCACACACATTTGTAAAACGTCCAATGAAAGCTGCTTATTTGCCGAGACATTTTAAAAGCACTTGAATATGTTTGGTTTTAGCATGTTTTATTCTGTCAGCAGAAGCTTAAACATCAAACAGATTAGTCCGTGATTATCTACTATACGTATAGCAACCATTTTGTCGGAAGCTTTAGATGCCGTTGTCATATCTTAATTGGGGTGAATTACCACTTTTTATACTTGTGTATAAAAGTGAAGTGAAAAGTGTGTATTAGGTTTGGACAATGCTCGTCTGTCCGAATTTTCGCAATTTTTTGTCGCTATTTAAGCTAGAATTTTAAAACTTTTTAATAAGTAATTTTAGTTCAACACTTAAGGAAAAGGCCAAGACCATGTCTGACAGGCCAAACAACTTGTTAGTAAGGGAAGCGGGAAAATAATATACAGATACCAGACAGGTATTCCGACTAATATTGAAATGAAATGAAAAATAAAGCACCTAATAAAAGTTTGCACTCATTTGTTCCTTTGAATATAGTACTCTTTAAGCTCAAACTTAACAATGCGTCTCACTTTCATATGGCTTTCAGAAGGCACTTTGCAAGGACTTCACCTTCGCATCTTCCTAGTCTTTTTATCTTTTCCGCGACCCGCGCAAATCAGCCAATGGAAATATTTTTTCCGCACAATTGAGCGCCAATTCAACTGGCAGGCAGCCTCACCGTGAGAGTTTCTCTTTTCCTCCTTTCATATTTTTTATTTTATTTCGCTTTTGAGCAGTTGTTGGGTTTTCTTCGTTCGCGTTGGACTGGCAAAGGGCGCAGCTGCTTTTTGACGGCGGCTTTATGCAAAAGCAATTAACTGAACTTTTTTTCTTGCCTGGCTACCGGCTACCTTTTTACCACGTTTGCCTTATGGAAAAGCTTTTGCTTTTAAGTAAGTATAAACTCAGTATAAAGGCACATTTTTCTGGCTTGAAAATTTGCATGCCAAACGGGAAATGACGGCGTCGTCACGGCGAAGGTCGAAAAAAGCGTCCAATACAAGTAGTTGACCCGTTTGCGTCTTTTGTTCCTTTCCTTCTTTTTTTAAGGTTTCTGCAGTTGCTGTTGCCATTGTTGTTGCTGCCATTGTGTGTTGGTTCGTATTAACATTTTAACACATTTTATGGTTGAAACGTGACATTGGTTGGCCATTGCCTTTTGGCTATCGTTTGGTCAAAAACCGATGCCGATTTTGCCTCACGAATTAGTGGCGAATTTTTAGTCAAGATAATTCTTGGTTTTGTTCCGAATTTTCTTGTTGCATTATTTAAAATATTTCTCAAAGTTGAATGGGTTATTTATAAACGATATCAGAGTATTATGGTGTCGCATTAAAATATATTGTTCTCCGAATATCCAGTGGCATATACACGTGCAGCATTGGCTGGATGTTTTGTAGTTGTTGTTGTTCTTGTCCACGCGGCAAACTTCCGTCTGATGTTGCCGCTGTTGTTGGCAACGCCGCAGCTCATTCGTTGGCGGCTGCGTCAACCGGAAACGCCAAACACTTTCCGGTCACGCAGCTTGTCGACTCTGCCGACGTCTCTGCTTCGGTCTCGGTCTCGGTCTCAGCTTCAGCCTCAGTTGTTGCTGCGGCTGCTGCTGCTGTTGCTTTTGCTATTGTGCGCGCTCTCAAAAAGTCTCGAGCACTCACTTAAACTTAAGTGTTGTTGTGCGCCAACCATTTTGTGGCCACAACAACAACAACAATGCTCTCAATTGGGGGCAACTCAATTTCTATGCGTGGCACGGCGCGACTTTTGTGCCCTGTCAAAAACTTATGTCCACAACAACAACAACAACAACAAATCGCTGCCTGTTGCCAAAAAAAAGTTGTCCGGTATAGACTTTACGGCTTACAAGAATCCCCTTTCCATGCGATAAATTGGCCTTTAATTGAATATGCAGTCCAAATGTCAATGGTCTCTATCGCTTAACTGATTTTCATTCGGCCTATCGATTATCGAAACTATGTGCATATAACAAGCATATTATATTTAATGCCTAGGCCATTAGCTAAACGAGCGCCACAGATCGTAGATCGACTTCGGTCATTGTGAACCCTTCCGTCTCCCTGGTCCTTATCTTAATAAGCCAAATGTCAATGTGTTAAAGTTGCCGCGACTACGTCCATGGCGGAGGCGCTGAGGCCAGACGCCATTTCACAGTCTCGTGTGGAAAGGTAATAAAAAACAAAGGCCAAGTTTTAGTCAGGTAGTCAACAGTTGGCGAGGGTGGTGAGATATACTCGTAATCTATATATTGAGCATATTTAAAGTCTTACTGTTCAAGCTGAATATAATATAAATAAGATTTAATTAATTTGAATTCCGTCTCTGACTTTCGAAAAGTCCTTCTCTTGTTAAGCTCTCAACTAATTGATGATATTTTCCAATTTTGAAAATTTTCTAGTCAAATGTTATTTTTATTTATGATCAAACAAACTATTATTCTTATTTTTTTATTTTTATTATTATTAGAGGGCACTTTCTAGTCTAGCATTCTCGGCTAGAGGAATTTACTTTGTTAAATTTGTGTTGTTGCTGCCGGTCTATGCAACCCAATTATTTCTTGCAACAACAACAAAATGTTTATTATTATTTTATAATGCTCATGAAAAATGTAAATATGCCCAAACGCCCTTCTCTGAGATTCTCAAATACTTTTGCATTGAACTCAATGAAAAGTAACAAAAGTTACGCACAACTTTTTTTTGGGAAAATACGTTTGTCTTGGCTAGCTAGCGCCGAAAAGGGTCTTAGATATAATCGAGGGAGTAATAAACCACTGTACAACCCCCAGTGCAACTGTCTACAGACCTTTTACTTTAGCTTTTGACGTCGTCGTTGTCGTTATCGTTTTATGCCATGTCTATGGCACAAACAATGGCCAAACGTTGATTTAAGTTGATGTCATTTTGACACGCTAATATGGCGTGGTAACCAGGTCATAATCTAAGCATTGTTACCGCGCTACACACACTCACACGAACGCACACGCACGCATACACGGACAGACACACAATCCATTTGCCATATTGTTGAATAAAACAGGAACATCAACTGCGTCTTGCACTTGAGTGCGCTTTGCCATCAGCCTGAACACCGTTTGGCATTCAATTCAATTAAGTGAGTTTAACTTTTGTGCAAAAAGTTCGAGAGTGTTTGCCACGCCCCGACGCCTCGGAAATCTATCTGGCGCTTTTAATTGTTTTCATTTGAGCTCAACAAGGTTGCCGCCTCGATGATGTTTGACTTTTCTTTTGTATTTGTGTTCAGATTCACAATTGCAACTGTACTGGCAGGTGTATGTGTGCGTCAATCTGTCTATGTGTCTATCTGTCTGTGTGTCCTTGAGCAGTTATTTGCGAATTTGAGGCATGTGGCAACACTTTAAGTGCAACATTCCTCGGCTAGGGTTAATTGAAAATTGTATTTTTTGTGGTCGTTGCTCATCATTATCACCCATTTTCCTATGGCGCTCAGCCCCACCCACATTTTCGAAATTTAATTTGCGCATACTTGAATGCCAGAATCAGAGTCTTTATACATATATGGCCGTGCATGCCATGGTCGACCCTTTGTCGTTGCTCTGCAGAATTTTACAATGTCTTTTATATGGCCAGGACGAGGACAGACAATCCTCTGCAGTGGACCATGAGCACGCCTGACAGCTCTATGCATGAGGCCATCAGATATTAATTTAAACTAACAACGTTTAAGTAATAAGTACGGCATATGGTGGTGTATCTTATACTATTCTGTATTGCTAGAATTGCTATAAAATATCTTTAATAATTATTTTTAAAAAATTGTTTTGCGGACAGTAAACATAAATTTGATTGTATAAAAAATAAAAAATACAAGTTAAATAAATAAATAAATAAATTTATGCTTTCAGTATCATTCTCACGCTGTTCCAGTGATTTTTTATTTTTAATATGCCAACTTGATCCACGTAAATTATATAAAATCGTTGTCCAAGTAGAATGGAAAAGGCGGAAAATCAAATTTGTTATGCAGCTAGTGTAATTACAATTGGCAGCCTCTTCGGCATCTGTTGTGCAACAGTTTTGAACTCTCGCCGCTTTGCAACTTCCTTTTCGGTTTAACACAACGATTATCTGGTAGCCTCCTAATTATTCATGCAATTGCAGTTGTCAGCGACGAAGCGTCATTTGCACCGCAGATTAATTGTGTACAAAACCGAAAGGCGGTGAAAGGAAAAAAAGGAGGAGAAAAAGAGCTGATGTTTTGTGGCCTTAATTTGCTTAAACAGGCAATTAATATGCGTGGCAACGCTGTAAACAATGCCGCCCGGGAATCGGCCAATTTGTGCTCTCTCGGTCCCGCTGCCTATGCATGTCCTCATTCATTTTGCTAATGGCGCGAGCATAAACTTATTTTGCTTGTCTGCTTTGTGGCTTTTAGTCGCCAGTCATCACACTCATACGCCACGTGTTTGCTCTCTTCGCCTCGCACTTTTTCCTCTATCGTTCACTGTGCATTTATTAATTGAATTGACATTTTCCGCAACAAATTTAGTTAAGCCCCACTCGCATGCAATTAGATATATTTATATAATAATAATATACTTTTGGCATGGCTGCAAACCCAAAAAAATATCGGTGTCTCAGTTCATGGTACTAATCAATGTCTTGCATTTGTTCAACATCCATGTACCCAGCTTTTGGTTAGAAAATTATTTTGTCAGAGTTTTTTTAAATTTAAAATGAAAAAATGTATTTTGGTATATATAATTAATAAATAATGGTATGCATAACAAAGCATATTATTTATTCTTTTTTCTATGCTGCTTTTAACGTCAGGCCATTTACATTTTGGGACCATAATAAACATAACCATCAAAAGATTCATTCACAATCTGAAGGATCCTAAATCAATCAATTTTTGAAACGGTTGAAGCTTTCTACTAAAGCAGAGGATTGCCAACCTGTCCGGCAAAGAAGATTCTTTTGTCATCTTTAATATAAAATACAAATGGATGATTGACTTCTATGTGTTCAATTGCCATTCTTGTTTTCGCTGTGATAGCTGAAATATTTCAATTCTTTAGATAGGTTCGTATTGAATATTGTCTCCGTAAAATACTAACTTTGTGCAGCTGCTGCTGTTGTGCCCTCTTCATTAATCTCAACGAAACCCTTTTGAAGAACTCCGGAAACATATAATTTGTTTTCATAGTCCGTCATAGATTTTAAATTAGCATTACTAAATATTTCCTGAACACCAATGCTTTTTAGTAAATCATTAAGATTGATGGTATATTCAAACTTAAACTTTGGTAAGTGAAGACTTAGACGTTGTGTGCCAGAATTACTTAAAAGATTATGGATATCATAGGTTGATAGATGGTCGAAAAGTTGTGTGATGCCATCTAGAGCTCGTGGCAGAATAACAATCATCGAAATGTTTGAGTTAGCATATGGCAATGCTACGGCATCTGCATCCAAGTCTTTTATATAGCTGTACCTATAAAAGTTAACTGTGCTCATCATGTCAACCTCAACTAGACTTGTGTCTTGTCCTTGTTCTGGTATGTAGAAGGGCGCTTTTGCAGTGTGAGCTTTGTCAAATGGATGTTGCCATAGACCCTTGAAATAAATTGCACTAACAAGAATAAGAGCCTCTTCGCCCGATAAGAAATCGATAATTTCCGTGATCTTGTAATCTGTTTGCTGGGCTACCCATTTATTGATCACGAAAGCTGTTTTGGCGTCAGCAAAGTTCACTTGCTGTATTTTAGTGTTGAATATTTGTCGTATCGTGTCCTTGTATTTTTTTAAAATTGACACATTTTCAGCCACGTACATTCGATTACCATATTTCAATGTCAAACCATCAGTTGACTTAATTTCCCCTCGATTTTCGGCCAAGTACGATTTCATATTCATATTCCTATTTGAGTTTAGACGGGTAATTACAGAAGCAAGTTCCCTAGCGCTTTTTCCTTGAGCTCCTATATACAATTGTGATAATCCTTCGGCTAACAGAAATGGCGAAATGAGAACATTTTCCGCACTGATATTCCTCTGAATTTTGGGTAATAGTCCGGACGTATTTTCCACGTGGAATAAACAGAGTGCTAAGAGCACAAACACCGAAAAGGAACGATAAGCATTGGCCATGTTTAAAGAACTAACTAACATTGTTAGTAGAAGCCTTATATAGGGAGAAAACTAAGTTGGTTATGCAATTACTACGAGATCAAACGTAATCTCATTTGTTATGGCGTGTTGTTTGATTATATAAGCTGTGAAGTACTTCATATAAATCAGACCGTAACAGACCGTATTAAATTAAATGTGTATGCACATATGTATATTTCTGTGCATATTATTATTATTGTTATGTTAAGTGTATTTATAAGCTATCAACATAACTATTTTTAGCTACCACTGGCTGCTATGGTCTTCGGCTAAGACAAACACTAAATTCATTTAATTTAATTTGATTTCTGTCTTAATTTGTATTCAATTAATCACATTTTAGCTATTCATAAATCTTTATACTTGTAAAACCATTCAAGATAAAATCACGTTAGGATCATATTACTAGTATATATATATATATATATATATATATATATATATATATATATATATATATATATATACATATAATAATTAATAGACACCTAAAATGATTTACAAAAGAAGTGCGATGATTTTCAACCTATAAATTGTGATACGTTATGTATAGGATGTACTAGTATGTCTGTACTGTTCTCATGCTATTGCCATGTTTAATCTGGGACGACTATTGTCAGCGTTCGTAGAAAATCGTTCTCACTAATAATAATTACTTGTTTTCATTTTTTTTAATAATACATATAATATTTAAGACCTAAAACTCTTAAGGAATAACAAACAATTTTTAATAAAACATTGGAACACTTTGAACAATTGGTCTAAAATAAGGTTTTTGTGTGCAAGGGTATTTAATTTTTGGCAACCCGAAGATGAAACAATAAATTTTGTTATTTAAAACAAAGCATATTTATTTTTTTTCCATTTCATTTATATTTCAAGGTATAAGCATTAATGCTTATTGTATTGAAAATAAATCAACCAATCAAAATCAAAGCTAGATCGACTTAAATCAATAGATTGTTAGATAATTCAAAAAGTAATGGATTAATTCGAAAAGCTTGGAGCTTCCTACTTTGTTGAAGGGTTGCGAACCTGTCCGGAAAAGTAGATTCTTTTGTCGTCTTTAATATAAAAAACAAATGGATGATTGACTTCTAAGTATGGACTAGACATTCTTGTTACCGCTGTTATACCTGAAATATTTTAATACTTGATATAAATTTGCATTGAAGATTGTCTTCATAATATACTAACTTTGTGCAGCTGCTGCTGTTGTGCCCTCTTCATTAACCTCAACGAAACCCTTTTGAAGTACTTGGGAGACATATAATTTGTTTTCATAGTCCGTCATAGATTTTAAATTAGCATTGCTAAATATTTCCTGAACACCAATGCTTTTTAGTAAATCATTAAGATTGATGGTATATTCAAACTTAAACTTTGGTAAGTGAAGACTTAGACGTTGTTTGTCAGAATTACTTAAAAGATTATGGATATCATAGCTTGGTAGATGGTCGAGGAGTTGTGTGATGCCATCAAGAGCTCGTGGCAGAATAACAATCATCGAAATGTTTGAGTTAGCATATGGCAATTCTACGGCATCTGCATTCAAGTCCTTTATAAAGCTGTATCTGAAAGATTCAAGTTTGCGCATCGTGTCCACCTCAACTACATGTGTGTCCTCTCCTTGTTTTGGTATGTAGAAGGCAGCCTTTGTAGTGTGAGCCTTGTCAAATGGATGTTGCCATTGTCCCTTGAAATAAATTGCACTAACAAGGATAAGAGCCTCATCGCCCGACAAGTAATCGACTATTTCAGTGATTTTGTTATCTGTTTGCTGGGCTACCCATTTATTGATCACGGTAGCTGTTTGGGCGTCAGTAAAGTTCACTTGTTGTATTTTAGTGTTGAATATTTCTTGTATCGTGTCCTCGTATTTTTTCAAAATTGGCACTTTTTTATCCACGTACAGTTGATTACCGAAATTCAATGTGAAACCATCAGTTGACTTAATTTGCCCATGATTCTCGGCCAAGTACGACTTCATATCCTCGTTTTTTTTTAAGTTAAGACGCGGTATCACAGCAGCCAGTTCCTTGGCGCTGTCGCCTTCGGCACCCAAATACAATTGTGATAATCCTTCGGCTAACAGAAATGGTGAAATGAGAACATTTTCCGGACCCTGTATTTGAGCTTGTAATTCGGACGTGTTTGCCACGTGGAATAAGACGAATGCTAAAATCACAAACACCGAAACTGAACGATAAGCGTTACCCATTTTCAAAGAACTAACTAACGTTGGCAGGTAGAAGCCTTATATATATGGTGAAAACTTAGTTGGTTATGCAACTGCTGCTACATCAATCGTAATTTCGTTTGTTATGGCTTGTTGTTTGATCATATAAGCTGTGAAGTACTTGATATAAATTACACCGTTACCGATATTTATGTATGACTATATAAACTAGCATTTCTCCCCTGGCTGTTTTTGTTACCAGAGCCATGTGTGCTGCTGTTGTAGTGAATAATGCAGCATGCCCAATCCATTTTTTTATTTTTGAAATCACAACTTTTTCTATCATCAGCAGACATTGTTATATTGTGCACGGAGTGAATATTCTATAGAATATGTACATTACATATAAAGCTTCCATAATTTGAAAATCTTGTTATTAATATTTGTTATGAATTGGAAGCTAATCAGGCGAAAGTCTAAATCCTATTTCTGTGATATATTTATCTGAGTTTGTCCAAAAGGTATTTTTAGTGCACATTTCACAAATTTTGTATACTAAATCTAATTTCTGTCTTTATTTTCATTTAATGTCATCCCTTGTCAGCTATACATATTGCTTAACGTCAGTAAATGCATTGAACACAAAAACATTTAAGGAACATACATGTTATGTATGCAAAAGGATAGACAGATAAGTCAAATATGGTATTTACATATATAGCTAGTATGTGATTTCTCCACATGCTGTCGCTGTTTTCAATCTGAGCTTAGTCGGCTGCGCTCGTGGCTTAAGCGTTTTCTGAGCTTATTGCATTTTAATGGGTTTTATGATGCGCTGAACAGCAGCTAGCGATACAGCTACATTCCCTAACCTCATGCACTTTAAGAACACACACAAACACACACGTGCAACGTTGGTCTAAGCGTTTGCCACTTTATTTTGCCATCGTATTTTTTATCTTGTCACCGCTGCCGCTGCTCGCCTTGGAGCTGAAGCAGGCGAGTTGGCAGTTGCCAGTTGTCGGTTGTCGGTTGCCAGCTGGCCGTCTGGACGCCCACGGTGTGGCATGTCAGTGAGCACTTACACTAATTTCCAGTTATTTGCATGCAAAATTACCCAGCAGCGACCAGCAACACCCAACACAAACAAACCAACTTCGCCGCGTTCTTAACTCCAACCAGCTCGTCGCATGGCGGGCAATTATAAAGGCAAATTATGTTAATTTTAGTTTTTGAGAGAGGCCTCGCTTTTTGACCGCATTTGCCGGGCGATATCGTTTATCATATGACCCCGATTACTGGACACAGTTGCGCAATTGCTGTCCCGCTCCAGTTTAATGACCAAGTCCTGTCGATTGGCTTAGCAGCCCAAGTCTGCCTGCCAACTGCCTACGCAAAAATACATAACGGAAAGAGAAAAACAAACTCATCTCACGTGGCAATCAAAACGAGCAGCGTGGGCGTCAGCACATGGCACACACGCCCACATCCAAAGAATGTTGAGAGTAGTCGCCGCTGGGAGAGGCATCAATTATTTATATATACACACATCAATATATTTGATCAATTATTTCCTTTGACAGCTACGTTACAGCACGTGGACTAACATGCTTATCATCTTAATCACATTCAGCTGCAAATGGTTCTGTATTTAGCTCATTAAAGTCGCATTTTCCAAAGAAAAATATTGGTTATTAATGGTTCTGAGTTTTTGATAAGTAAGTAAGTAAGTAATTAGTATGTGTATAACCCATTGGGGTAAAATATAACTTTCATGTTCTGTTTAATACAAGTTATTTTAATCCATTTAAAAAATTTAATATAAGTAGGGACACAATATTATCGTTCTGTATTGCTTCAATAATATCGAATATTTGCATATTTTAAGCAGTATTTGAAGTAATAATTCGATCTAAATAAATATTCAATAATTCAATATCATTGCAATAAAATAAAGTACGACTCAGTTATTCGCTGTTGGTTGTATTTTGCTCCAATCTTAAGCAAGTATCGATTGGTTCGCATATAAACTACTTGAAGGAAGCATACTCGGATAACGGTATACATAGTACTCGATTGGACGATACTTTAATTCACAGCCAATGTGTAGTCAATAATAAATATTTAATGTGGTTTCACTGGCCCGACTAACTCGCTGCCTCGAGGTTTGCTCAATTGCAAGTTAAACAACTCAATTTGCCCTCGAGGCAAACTGTAAACAAATCCAAGCAATTGGCCCACCAGGTTGACTATGTAAGTGTATGTGTATGTGTGTATGTAAGTAAGCCATATACTATGCCGCTTAGATACTGGCGTACACGGCTAGATAGACAGGCAATCAGAGCGGTTTCCTGTGCAGTGTCGCTGCTACAAAATAATAATAAAAAAAAAACAAAAAAATATAAAAATAAAAAAAACAATTTAATTAATGATTTATGAGCGTGTCGTTGTTGTTGCCTCTGTTGTTGTCGTTGTCGGTTGCCGGTTGTCGTTGTTCTGGCAAACAGACAAACAAAGCAACTAACTGTTGCTGCACCCACACAAACACACAGCGCGCACTTGGGCGCCCCCTAGCGACAGGCGCGCGCACACATGTCTACCGGAAATGGCCTGCTGCTATTGTTCCCCTTTCAATATTACTCCAGGAAACCCACCCCAGCCCCTCGGCAGTTATTGTTATGGCGGCTTTGGCTCATTTGTTTTGAGTTTGTTGGCTTTGTTTAGACTTTTCTCTGCTAATTACCGAAGCACGTCTTTTGCCCACACCCATCTCTTTTTCTCTCTGTCTCCGTCTCTCTCTCTCTCCCTTCATATCTCTCTACGAGCAAGCGTGCAAGCGGCTTAATTATCAAAGTTTTTGAAACACCCGCCGCAAAAAGTTTTCGTACAGCGACATAATTGAAATGTGTATTTACTCTTTGCTGCTTGCTGCTCATGCGTGTGTGTGCGTGTATGTATAATGTATATGTGTATGTGTAGCTGCTTTGTTGTTGTTTCTACAAAGTTACTTATTTATTTCAATTATTTTGCAATCTTTGATCATAATTTCATGAATTCATTTTGTTGTAGCGACACAACAGAGCCGCGACGAAAAGTTTCAACAACTTCCGGCTGTTTATACCCTGTAACCATTTAAAACTAAGTAAAAAGTGTACAATAAAGTTGCGACTGATATGTAAACGACAACTTTTAATAAGCTTTTTAACAAGCTAGCAGCGAACGTGCTTCTTTGTGTTTCTGTGTATTTGCGAATGTGCGGTATGCATTATTATTATTATTATTCAAGCTTGGGTACTGAGTATTTTTTTACAGTCAAAGTTTGCATCAGCAATACCTGAAATTCATAAACTCAAGTCTATGTACAAAGATATTGATATTATTTTAGCTTATGTAACTCAGACTCTTTCTCTCTCTCTCTCTTTTACTTAGTTGTTTTCTCCCCTTCTCTATTTTTAGCGAACTCTTCGCTTACTTCTTTCAATCTGCCTTAATCGCCCGCGGTTCTCTCTCTGACCTACATATTACTTCACTTTTCACTTTTTGTTTAAAATAATAGGCAGACTACTTTGTATTTTTGCGTATGTATTTAACTAAGTTTGTGTGTGTGTTTTACCAATTTACAATACAGAGTATTGTCTAGTCGCGCACTCTCACACAAAGTTATCTTACTTGTTTTCATCTGCTATGCAATCTGCACGCTAATTATAAGCCCACGTAATTACCGTTAGTCTCTCCGGCTCCGTCGCCTTTGCCGTCTTTCTCCACTTTTTCTTTAGCACTTCTTGGGTAATTTATGGCCCTGGTTATCTATTCAGGAGCAACGATTAAAGTGTTGGCTATTTATAAGCGTGAAAGCTTCTTAGCCTTTCCAGATGGGCTTAGTGTGGCGAGAGACGCGTGTCGGACGAAAGGATGCGTTGACAGAGGCACGTGTGCGACATTGAAAGCCCGAAAGACAGTTGGCCAAGTCAGCAAAATCAGTTTATGGCCGAATTGTTCCGCATCCGGTTTGCACAATATGTGCTCTCAGCAAATTTACTCGAATATGAAAACAAACCTTGTTGCGCTGCGTAATGGCAACGGTTCCGCACTTTTAGGCTTACTATCAAAACAGCCATATTAATCATTGGCATAAAGCATATTTGAAAGATCTCGGATCCATTGCTCCCATATTTCAAGCTGTCAGGGTTTGTTCTCTATATTGATTTTGCATTTAATAATTTATGTATTTTTAAAAATAAAATAAAATAAAATGTACTCCAATCGAAGCTGTATGGAAGAGTACCAGTCTCTCATTCTTATCTGGTAACTTTGCTCGATATATATCTTAATAAAATAGAGCTTTTAAAATTTATATCGATTGCTTTTATAAAGAGTGTAGCTTTAAGAGCCAGATGCCAATAAATAACATTGTAACTTTCAGAATATGGTTATGAATTCCAAGTAAGCCGTTCTGTAATGCATTTATGATTTATGATAAATATCATAAAATATTTCACGCACTTTGTGCAAAGCTGTCAAACGTATTTCTTAACAATTCAATACCTAAATCCGGTTCGTTTCTCATATGGCTATCGCATAACTGCCGCCCACAGCTGCTCAGCGAGTGCTATCCACAAGTTGATCTGCGCTTTTCCTTCACTATATACGTATATATCGTATAAATTTTATTTGTTGCACACGTTTTCCATCCGTTTGATACGCACAAAAGGAAAACCAAAGTGCGATTACTTCATATGAAACGTGTAGCATACTTTTCGGGGTCTGGCGCCAATTGTGGAGGCTTTGGAGAGCGCTCCATATGTCTGCCAATGGCTTTCAAAAGTTGAGCAGGACTGTATTGTGTGTGGGGTTAACGGGTCTCAAGAGCTTTTTCAATTGTTGAATATTTTACAATTTTTTATTCGCTCGGCGCTGACGATTACCGCCAATTTATCTGTTTGGCTTTTGAAGTGACGCCTTCTGATGCACACACGCACACACACACACAGACACACACGCACACTCAACTAAATATGCAGATAATTATTGTTGTTGTTATTGCTGTCACTGCCGTTGTTGTTGCGGCTATTGTTGCTGGGTTTTTTCTTTTTATGTTTATTTCTCATTAACAACAAGCGAGCTGCGCATTTTGTTGGCCCCGTTTTAATGGCCCACGGACCGTTGATTTTAACGTCTCGTGCCAGTTGCTGTTATTGTTGTTGCCATAGTTGTTGCTGTTGATTTTTTCACAAATTAGTCGCACGAACATTTTGCTGTGGTGGCACTAAATGGCAGGAAAAAGGCGGCCGCGACATAGTCCTGCCTGCCAGCCAAGCTCGGCGCAATGGCGGCAAATTGTTTGCAACATGCAAAGTGAAGGCCCGCAAATAGGCCGACATAGCCCGAAACCCAAAACCCGAAACCCCAGACCCGAGTCCCCAGTTCCCAGACCCCTGGCACCTGCACTGACACAGAGCCAGGCTCAGGCTCCAGTTGGCGGCTAAGTAAACATGCAGGCACACACACACACATACACACGCGACGGGCAGGCAAACAGTCAGTGAGCCAGTGGCTTATCTGCTGCTCAGGCAGCGTTGTCCTTTCTGTCCTGGCAAACACACACGCACGCACACACAAAACGACCTGCCATACACTGGGCACCTGCCTTTCACCTCGTGCAACTCTGCTTCTGTTTTACCCACTGTTCCGGATTCTTTTTACTTTTCCATAGCATACTTACGTGCGCCGCTCACCTCTGTCGTGGACGCGGTGAGGGGGGAGTATAAAACACGAAATGAATATGGATTTGCTTTTAATTACTGGCTCAAAGCCCGTGCAGCGAGCTACAGTAAAGAGCACAAAAAGCAACAATAATAAAAACATTTTTCGGTTGCTATTTTTGTGTGCCTGCGGTTTTGTTGGAATTTTGTCGAGGATTTTGTTGCAGTTATTTTTGTGGCATAGACCTGCCAGAGAACCAGCAGCATATTTTATTCAAACATAACTGCGTATTATTTCGCATAGATCGATAGTTTCAAATAGCACAGGTAAATTTCTTTGGAAAAACCATGGACCTTGTTAATGGTGCGCCACAACATAAGTTCACAATATTTAGAGCTGCTGCCAAAACACAATGTTTAGATTGAATTAATTTTGTAAAAGTTTAATCTTGAATGTATTCTAACTACTGTTATTACATTAAATTACGTATGGTCTTATAAAGTTATATTCAGTTATGTTGAGTTTAAGTTATAGTTTTTATTTTGTTATATATTACCTCTTTGTTTCAAAAATATATATATATATATATATATAAATAAGGTTTTTTATTAATTTAAATTTATTCCTTAAACTTTTCAAAAGGATTAATAACCTTTATTTACTTAAGTTATACATATAATGTGATTTATAAATATATTATTATTATATTTGTTTCGATATTCAAGCACAAGTTTATTGCAAAAAAGACTTCATTTGCAAATCGAGTTGCGAAATTAAATAAAATTTGGTTTGTGGGTATGAAGACTTTTTGCGCCTCAAAATATTTTTTATTTAAAAGCATTTTAGCGTAGCTGTCAGTCATGTTGTTCGTCTCACATTTCAATTAGTGTGCGAACCCAATGGACACCTTTATTTTGTATCGATATTCCTGAGTCGTAAGGATATTGCTTGTCATTGCTTGCCGAATCAGGTCAAGAGAAGCCCAGCCCAAAATATAGGCAGGGCCCATTCTTAGTGCCTTTACGGCAAATCTTTCGCATACACGCACACACAAACATGAGCCTTGATATGAAAAATGTGCCTAAAAGGTATGCAGCACTCACTAACACACACAAGCACACACACACATCAGACGAGATAAAAGTGCTGGCCGCAGGCGTTGGCGCTCCAATACCCCAACCCCTCCCCCTCGCCATTATGTCGCGTACGCGCCCCTCTCAAATTTCTTTCTTCCTCTTCTTCTTCTCCAGTGAGTGTAGTTGTTTAAATATGTATTGGCTTGCATATTTTATAAGCTACACGTGCTTTTTGAGAGACTTCACACACACACGCACGCACACACACGCACGCACACACATTGCCAACTCGCTAATATTCATTGGTTTATTAGGGAAACGTGTGAATCACGCTTTCTGGAGCCATTCCATTGCTTTGCTCTCACTGTCACTGTCAGGGTCAATGTGGGGAGCTGCGCTACTCACCCATTTAACATGCTAAGCGCTTTAATCCTTTGTCTGGATCCATTATGCGAGGGCAAGCGTTATAAAACGCCCGCGTTTTTAGACGCACACACACGCAAGCGCGCGCACCTGAAGCACTGTTTTATTTCTCTCTCTCTCTCTCTCTCTCTGTGTGTGTGTGTGTGTGTGTGTGTCTGCTGTTTGACAAATTACACGCGTGTGCTCTGCTGGTTATTACAATTGTTGTTGTTGTGGCTTAGTAGTTGTTGTTATGTTTTTCACACATTTTGAAGCACACTTTTGGGATGCTGATAAATTGCTCTTTTGTTAGGCATTTTATATGGAACGCAAAAGATGATGTGATTTTTCTTGCATTAGATGAATATTTAATAATTCAATTTCATTACTTGACAGCACGATAGAGAGCGGGCGCAAGAGATACTGGCTAGGGGGCCGCTTGAAGTGCGCTGGGGACTCCCGCATGTCCATTTAATTGTTACCGCTCCGCTTTCCCCGTTATCAGCCTGACTAACCCTACACACATATAACATTATATTAAAGCCCCTAACCAGCCGACGCCCCTGTCCGTGTCTCGAGTGCGTCATTAGGTGTTTGTTAATGGCTTTTCAGTGTCGCCATTTGCCAGCTACGGCAGCAGCAGCAACAGCAGCAACGGCAGCTCACATGCCTGAAAGTATGCAGTGTGCAGTGCGCGTGTAAACTCATTTAATATGCTTTATGACGTCATGCATTCGGCGTGTTTGGCAGCCCTAACGGCTTTCAACTAGCCCCCACCTCGGCCCAGTCCAGTGGCCCATGCGACAATTGTGTTTTATTTTCTGTTTTTTGGCTCTTTTGTTGTCTTCGTTTTCGCCACTTCCACTGTTGTTGTTGTTGTTGTTGTTGCTGCTGCTGCTGCTGTTGCTTTTCTTTTGGACACGCCTCTTTTGTTTACTTTTGCCTCCATTGTTGCGCGAATGTTGGCCATTTGAAATGCACATAGCCTTGATTTACATGCAGAGAATATCCCTGGGCAATATGCTTAAAGCGCGTACGGGGCTAAGCCAAAAGTGTGTTAGCGATTATTTTTTCTATTTCAATGGGCTTATGAATAGCCCGTGTAAGCTACTTATATGTCCTTTGTTGAATCTTAAGCACCTGATTTATGTACATTTTTATAATTATACAAAGCTGAACCCCATACCTTTCAATAGAAACGTGGAAAGGCTTTCAATCTGTCCAGCTACAATTGACTCTTCAAAATTCAATGCCAGCTTAGGTCTAGAAGGTCTTGAAATTCAGCTTTAATTTAAAGTATAACTAAATTTGTTTAGCTAAGCATATGCGTTAAAAAATAAAAAGAAACCTCTTGACTTCAATACAAAATAAACAAAAGAAGAAAAGAAAATAGACAATTTTGATTTTTTAAATTTGAAATAAGTGTACAATGTTTTTATTGAAGGTATAATTGTTCTCAAATTGAAATTATTAAAACATTTTGATAAGTTAAGAAACTTCCCCTTTGCCGAATTTTCACAAAACTTGTACTTAGCAACGGCATTGGAAATCTTGAGCTTTTTTTTTTGCTTTTTGTGTTTGTTTTAACTTTTATACAATTTAAAATATTTTCTTGCACTATTTGAAGTTTTGCCTAATTTAATGTTATATTTTACAAACTTTCTTTTTTCAGTTTTCTTCGTGTTCGCAGCTCGGCTAATTATTAGGGATTATATGTGGAATACCACATTCCCACGAGCTAATCTAGGACTAGCCCGAAACTATTACCAGAAAAACATTTTTACACGACCTAAAAGTATACAATTTTTAGCTGGCCGCAGGTCAGTTCGCTGGTGACCTTGTGCTCCTTGTGACATGCCCTAATATGGGCCCTAACTTAGTCACGATACACGCTCCCCTAAATGGCTGATGGTCCCGTTGATTACACGTCTCAGCTGGTAAACCACTTAGCAATTGGTCACACAATTATGGATAAGTTGCTAGTTCTGTCGGGACGAACCCAGTCGGCCGCCCTGTCTGCTGCTGCTGTTGCTTCCTGTGTGTAGTTCAGATAAGCCTGCTTAGGCCACACCATCGCCTGACTAAAGTCACGTTTTAACTGCTTGTTTACCTAACCTATGGGAAAACCCAGACCTTAGCCAAGGCCTTAACGGACAGCTGATAACGACTAGACGACAGTTCCCTGCCGCTCCAAAATTATAGAGTCCATAGATAATTTGAATATGCTAAAAATGTGTACTTTAGGAACATCTTGTTAACTATTTGCAAATTCATGTGCATAATTTTAGGTCAAATTATTAAATATTAATTTCAAATAGTTTAGAAAATTTTTTAAATTAAAAGAAAATTACACTAGTTGAAAATGTCACTTTTCATTTTGCGATAATTCAAGTTTTAATTGTTCTATATTCAAAATTCCTGGCAATTGCAATTTCCGAGCATCCATTATAGTTTATTTCCGCTCCCGCTCTCTATGCTGTTTTGCATGCTTATTTGGCCTAAGTTCGGCTTATAGGCATTATTTTGCATTAAAAAAAAAAAATACGCACAAGCGCAGGGGCTGATCAAATTTTTCGCATTACTTTAATTTATTTAACTTCACTTTACTTCACGCAACTGAAATTCCCAGCAACTCCATTTTGTTTTCACTGTTGTTGTTGTAGTTGTTGTTTTATTTTCTGCGTTTTTCTTTTCTTTTTTTTTTGTTGCTGTGAAAACTGCGACTTCAGCTCCGATTCCTGTCTTGCCCGTCGCGTCCCGTCTCGTTCCGCGACTGACCGTTGCCTGAAGAACTGACGAAGCGACTAACGGAAGGATTAACTGAAAGGGAAGCCGTTACTTTGTCCGCTTCGGTTGCGCGTTGAAGACGTCCGTTGGCGTGCAGGCTAAGCAACAAACTGTTGTCGCCATTTGAAATTCAAGTGCGCGTACGAGGCTCGTGTAAAGCTCCGCGCTGGCGAGGAGCTCGTGTTTGTAGTTGTGTTTGTGTTTGTGTTTGTTGTGCTTTCGCCACACACGGCACGTGCTGAGCTTGAGCTTTCCGTTTCGCTCGGCGTAGCACGTGAGGCCGAGGCGTTTTTAGTGGGTTTTCTCAACAAGTGGAAAGCTTTTCACTGCGCCATCAATTAGCGCCTGAGCTGCTAATTGAATTTTCATGGCTGCCGAAAAGGAGAAAAAAGCTCACTGCATGCACAAAACAAAAAAAAAAAGGAAAAATGTTTCAGCCTCAACCTGTTGACCACCACAGCGACGGTTAAGTGAGGGCAAGGGGCGAAGCTTTTATTGCATGCTGGCTTTTGTCCTTACAGTTTGCAAATAGTTTTCTGCTACATCAAGGACCTTGCCTTGCTCTTGAAACTGGCAACTAGCAAAAGCCAAAGCGGTTGCAATATTTATGCATACATAAGGTCATCGAAGCAATTTGTCCGCTCCGCTCAGCTGGTACTAAAGATACCTACATACATATACACAGACTATAGTACATTTTCGAGTTCTTGTAGGTGAGTAGTAAAGTATATACTATATGTATAAATTTGCCAAGCCATAACATTTTATGACTTAAGACTTTGCCAAGGACACGATGGTGGACACAAGTTTTTAGTTTTCGCAACAAAAAGTCTATAATTGAAATATAATTGGAATATAATTGAATGCGGGCTCTTGGGCTCTGGGTGGTGCCAAGGAAAAATAAATTGACAAGATAGATACTATTACATTATCCATAAGCAGGTGAAGTACACAAGAGAGAAGAACTTAAATGTATGCACTATTGATGTTTTTTAAATTCCTTTTAAATTGTTACGGCAGTTAAGAAAGCTTTAGCTTCAAGACGTGTTAACGCCATCTATTGTATTTAAATAAAGCTAACCAAGCTTTTGTGTGACTTAATGTAGTGTTATTCAAAGTGGAAATCTATTTGAAAAATTAATTATAATTCAATATTTTCAAAATAGAAAATATATTTAGGATGTAATATACTGTATCTCTCTACGTAACCACTTATGCATTTATATATATATATATTATCAGTTTTTCGACAAGGCTATGAAAGTTTGACCTTAGAAAGTTGAATCTCTTTTAATCTACTAAAAAAAAATTTTAAAATGCATCACAAGCAATAATTTTTGCGAAAGAATTTCTGTGGAAACCTTGCAATAAAAGAAACCTACAACTATTTATTTTTTTAAATGCATATATTTTTTTGATCTGATCATTATAAATTGGATAACTCAGTCTGCGCTTAGAAATAAAATCTAAAAAGACATCTCATTTGATGCTCGCATATTTAATGCATCTAACATTTTTTCAATGTTTTAGAATGTACTCACACTCTACATACCCATTTACATTATAGGGCCGGCAGGCTGATATCCTGATTTCAATTTAGTTTGTTGAGGGTGATGAACAGATTTTTATGTATGTGTACCAAAAATTCATTAGCAACCCACCCAGTTGGCAAACGAACTGCCAATCTGGGGAAGCTAAGCTTACGAACTTCCTAATAAAGAGTGTTGCTTGTGTAGTATATTTAAAACATAAAATATTTACACTATCGATTTGCGGTTTGTGAGAGAAGGCAGCAGACCACAAGACTAACAGCTTAAGACAACAAAAGGCAAACAGCCAAAATATTTTCTTGCTGTTCTATCCTGGTACTAAATAGCACTTTGCTTTATATAGTATATAAATGTATTTACCCCAAGCATGACAAAACACGAGTTAGCCACATGAGAGATGGTCAAAAGTGCCCGAGGAGCAATTTAGTGTTAAATGTTGTTGGTTCAAGTTTAGTTTAAGTGCTGCAATTTGTATGCGGCTTTTCGCTTGAAATTTAAGATTTTGTAGGTGTTTCTGTTGAAACAGTTTATCACATTTAAATGAAAATCGAAAACTGGTTCCGCAATTGACGTAAATTTCATCAAGCTGATGTTTGCTGATTTGCTAAAGCGGAAACCGGGCAGCCAAAAACGTATTCGATATTTAATTTTATATGTAAATCCAAGCGCTAGTCAACAACGTGTTGGCTGATTTTTTGCTCCTCTGTGCAAATGTCAAGTGTGGCAAAAAAAAAAAAAAAACAGAAAAAGAAACATTCAAAGAAGATAAAGAAGAAAAAACTAAGAAACTCGAAATAGACAATGACAGCTCAAAAAGGTCTCTAGTTGTATGCGAATGACAAAAAAAAAAAAAAACTCTTTGGCACACTTTAAAGTTGAAGCGGCGACGTTGGCAGTTCGTCACGCCTTTAGACGCCTCTCTGTCATTTAGCAACCGCCGTCTATGGGCCAGTATTGTTTTTAATTTGGCTTTAAACTGATCAAGGTCGCAGCGACAAAAAAGCGGATTTTAATTGGAACGACAAGATGCCAGACGCGATAGTTAGACACATGGAAAGAAATGCTACCATTGGCAAGGCGACGGTCAATTGTCAATTAATGATCTTGATCTGGATCTCGATATGTATATTATTCAAGCACTTATCGTAATAACGACATGATTTGCTATTCATCAAACCTGATTTTTTTCTCAAAATAAAAAGCTTGAACAAAAATTCGTGAAAAATCAGTAACGAATTTAATAAAACTCAAACACATCAAAATGGTGCTAAATCAGAATATTTTTAGAGATTGTATAGAAGATAAAAGTACATTTTTAAGATACTGTGTAAAACATAGTTTGAATTAAAATTGCACATGTTTTTACTGCTGATTCAAGTTAATTTAAAAATTTAGAGAAAATTTTAAATTTATGAAAATGTTTCACTGAATAAAAGCGTTAGGTTTTTTTTTTTAATAAAGAAAAGTTTTGTTGAAAACCAGCTAACTATTTAAAAAAAAAATCAAATGTCAGCAGGGTGCTCAAGCTCCGGTACACCAAAGATAACTGTTTCTTTTTGTTGTTTTTGATTATGGTCTGTACGAATATATATATAGGAATAAGTATATATATTAATGAGGGCACGCCCAGATATGACTTTCTGGAATTTGCCAGCGAAGCGCTCAAAGCTTAGGTCTTAAAGCCAAGAATTTAATATGCCGCAGCAAGTGGGCAGCAGCGACAAATCCGAATGCTATCCACACACACACTTGCATTCCACAGCAGGCCGCTCAACACGCTGCAGGTGCTACTCACCACAGCCAGCGCTGGCACTAATACCCCTTAACTGTTGGCATTTTGCATATAAAAGAGTGGCGCGTACGTGCCGCACTTCTCTCTTTCTGGGCGACAGTCAAGTCACGAGCGCATTTTAAACGGCACTTGTGCAACCGAACGTCGAAAGCCGTTGAAAAGCTTTCGAGTGTGGAACGTGTTGTTGCCCCTTGCCGTTAAGACTGGCTTCTGTGTTAACTGTAAAAAAGCTTGCGAACGCTTTTCAAAACTCACCACTCAGCCAAGCCCAAGCTGCAGATCGACAGCAAGAGAGTCGACGACGTCGCCAACGTCGCCGCTCGCCCGCCGCGTGTAATAAAAGAAGCAAATTTGAGTTGGTTTTTGGGCTTTGGCGTCAGCTTCGAGAAATTGTGCGCGACAACGTAGCAAACAGTGTAAATGGAGCTTTGATAGCGAACGGAAGGACAAAACTGCTGCCGCTGCTCTAGCTGATCTCAACTCGAGTGTTTTTTTAAGTATAGTGTCTCAAAAAAAAATATTGAAAAACAAGAAAACGGCTGACAAATAGTTGAAACTGTGCGTGTGTTTTAGACTCCAGAGGGTAGACAAAATGGCAAAACTGTTTGTGGTTTTTGCCGTTTTGGCTTTGGCGGCCATTGGTGCAGGTAAGCAAGCGATTTTCAAAAAATATATTTGCTTTTGAGTACACATATTAAAACTGAACCAAAATTGTTAGTTATAGTCTGAGTTTTAAAATCTAATTGCACTGCCTTGTAATTTGCATGTATGCGGCGGAAATTGTCAGTCAATTAAAAAAAAAAAAAATAAATAGTAATAAAACAAACTGGCCTTCAAAATGTATAAAAAACTGAAAGCTGGCTAAATTGCAATTGCAGCCTGGGCTGTAACCTTGATTATGCAAAAAAGGACGCATAACCACAACAACAATAGCAACAACAACAACTTGTTGTACTCGCAAAACAACTTTCATTTCTGTAGGGTCCACAGATCCTGAGATCGAACATAAAGCGGCATTCAGCTCGACTTAAATGTAACTTCGACTCGACTCAAGTCGAAATCGACATTCGACATTTGTGGAATGCATTTGTTGACTTTGACAGGCCATCGATCAATGTGTGATATTAAGTACAAGCAATACGTATGTGCATATATATGTATGTACATACACATAATTTGCCCTGCGGTATCTGGCCGACTGTCAATTAACCGTTAACAGTTATGCAAATATGGCAACTGTTTCTTTCACTGGTCGCAACTGTTGCCAACTGTGACTGCGAAATGTCAAAGTTATAGCCAAGCGCAACAAGTATTTCTCTTTATTTTTGGACCGGGCTTATGGAGTCTGTCCGTAGTGTGTTCTTTGCATTGGTATTGGTGACATCGTATTTCATAATGGCAAACGTGTTTTTGGCCAACCCCAAGAGGCACAACCAGCTAGACGACATGCCGTTAGCCCCAGTCTACATCAACATATGTCTATGTCTATATCCATGTCGATGTTTTTTTTTATATATGTATATATATAGTTTTTTTTTTTTTTCGTATAGCAGGAAGTGGCAACTAAACGACGCGACCAACCCACATTTGCAATACCAAATGCACTGTGATATGAGCTGAAATTCTTCCGGTTTTGCAATTACACTAATCAAAGAAAATAGCCAAGCACTAGGTTGATTTATTATTTTATTTTTGAACTGGCCCAGAGACATTCCGACTTGAAAAAAATCGGATAATTGAAAAAATAATAACAGAGCTCATAAGACTTCAACTTTGCTATGTAGAAAATTTATTATTGTCGAGATTAAATGAATTGTTTGTTATTTTATTGTTTATTGTCTTAGACTTTTTTATCCCATTTAAGTTTCTGACATATGAAATAATATTTTTAATGTATTATTAATCATATTAGGGTTTTTTTAATAGATTATGTTTTTTCCTTGGATTGTTATCTATATTTTCTACCTGTCCATTACAGCCAATGCCGAAGAAGCGCGTGTCAAGCGTCAGGCCACAACTGAGGAGCCCAAGAAGGAGGAATCCTTCGAGAAGGAGCTGTGCAAGGACAAAGATGCCGGCGAATGGTTTCGTCTGGTAGCTGGCGAAGGCGACAATTGTCGCGATGTCATTCAGTGCACCTCATCGGTAGGTTTCCTCGGCCTGGCTTAGTTCCCTACGGTATACTTACCTTTTTGGCCTTTCTTCTGCTCTTCTGATTCGCAGGGCCTGCAAGCTATTCGCTGCCCAGCTGGTTTGTACTTCGATATTGAGAAGCAGACCTGCGACTGGAAGGAGTCGGTGAAGAACTGCAAGAGCAAGAACAAGGAGCGTCGTGTGAAGCCTCTGCTGCACACGGACGAGCCCCTCTGCCAGGACGGTTTCCTCGCCTGCGGCGATGGCAACTGCATTGAGCGTGGTCTCTTCTGCAACGGCGAGAAGGATTGTTCAGATGGTTCCGATGAGAACACTTGCGGTAAGTACAAGAGTGCGGGGCATTCAAGTTAAGGGAAGAGAAACGAACTTTCAGAGGAGGACTTAATGCATATTCAGAGCTAACTTTCAGAAAATATGCATTTATGAGGTAATAAAGTAAAAATGTTTTAAAGAGATACATATTCTCTAAGGACAAAAAAACATAAAAAAGATAAAAATCTGAAGAAAATGTACTCTATCGGAAAGAAACACATAAGTTAGAAAAGTATGGAAAATATGAAAAAACATACTCTCAACTGGCATTTGAGCCCGTTCAGTGGTTCCTAAGTATGACATACACTTGTGCCAGTGCCGGTGCCACATCAATTTTGACTGCAGTGATTCAGCACGACTCAAGAAAAATGCTGTCAGTATTGCATAGGATTGGCTTCAAAGCCGATATTACCCCATCACCGGGCTAGAAAAAAAACACACACATTTCTAGTGGCTTACATTTTGTGTGCCGCGTCAATTTCTTTAAGTTGCTCGTTGGATTAAAGCCTGCCCCAGTCAGAGTCGCACCTTAAAACCGGTCGACGGCATTTAACATTACTTTTGGAGTTGGAGCTGTCTTTGGAACTACTCTCAAAATCTCTGAAAATAAATAAAAATAAACTATGCAACACACAAGTGTCTGACAGTGCCAGGGGGAGATGGAGGAGCACAGGCGGGTAGCCGCCTACGTGCAATGCAGGTGTTGCACCAAGTATAGACCGGTTTCGTAAAGCCCTTCCGAGGGAGAGATCGTAAGCCCATAGAAATCGAATTGATTTCTGTGCAGCTTTTTATATATGCACATATATAAGTTTGGATTTTTTTTTTTTTTTTGTATTTTTTTTTGGTGGAAATGTCAAGTGTGAAATGGAAACAAATGCCAAAGAAACGAACTTCAAGCTGATCTCATCATTGATCCATACAAAAACTGGGTTGGGTCGTGCATTTTGCATCATCAACTATACGGGCAGATACACACATGCATACATACATACATACATAGATACATTCGTAAGTGGTACGAGTATTAGCCCATGCTTAAGTCACAAACATCTCGCATGCAACATCTAAATGTTAAATAAATCAATAATTAATTTTAACCTTGGACTTAAAAGAAATAAAATCAAAGCAAATCTCCTCCCCTCAGTGTGTCTCGGCATGGGGCAGCTACCCAAAGGCAGTCAAAAGGCGTTTCGAAGCCCGCTCGATTCATGTGTAAATTAGCCTTACATAATCGGCTTAAAACGTTGTATTTTTAGCAATTGCAAAAAGCCGACAACAACAACAACAACAACTTGTTATTTATTTATTTATTATTATTTCTTTATAATAGCAGCCAGCGTAAAAACCACAACTAATTTTAAATAACAACAATGTGGAGTCTTTCTTTGTGCTTGGCTTAACTTTTTGCTCAAACCTTTGCTTTTGCTTGTGCCTTTGCTTTAGTTTTGTTTTATTTTCATTCATTTATTTATTTTTTCCTTCATTGGGTTTACATTAATAATTTGCAAAACACGATGCCGACATTTCTCAAGAGGCGCCCGCATATAAATGTGCATTAATGAGCAAATCAAATGCCAAACAATAGTCGAGAAATAAATGGCCATTGCCAGCGCTACGGCCGGCCAATTCTAAGACCTCTTCCACAGATCGTCGATCGTAGATCGTAGATCGTAGATGGCTGATCGTGTCTTGGCTAATGCGAAAATTGGCACGTTTGCCAGCCGCTGGCGATGGCGGCAACATTTCAAATGCGCAACGAAGCATTAACTTGTAAACAATTGAATCTAAAATTGAAATTGAATTATGCAGGCACTTGCTCGCTGCTCGCTGCTCGCGGCTCGCCTCGAAGGCAAACGCTCCAGCTCTGGCAATAAGGAAGCCACAGTATGGGCCAATTCAAATGGCAACCGTCTAAAGTTGGCTGCGATTAAAAAGCCACAAATCAAAAATGTGCAGCAAAGCGTCGAAGCGAAGTCAATTAGGTGTGTTAAGTGACGATTGTTACGCTTTGATAGCCCAGCAAAATAGCTAAAGAGTACTTAAAACAAAAACAAAAAAGCATTGAAGAAATAATAAAGAATTTGTTTGATGCATTTTTTACGATGTGCCGTTAAAAAGTAACAAAGACTTTGGGAAGTAGGGCTTAAGTGGTTAAATACAGCTTCAGCTTATATTTTTTTTTTATCTATTAAACTGTTTTTTATAGAGTTTGGCTTAGAGCGCTGTTTGGCCTAAAATTAAAAGTATGCGTAAAAAATCTACTAAAAAATTATAAATGACAGTTTCAGTAATTTGAGTATCAAAAATGGGTTCTCCTAACAGTTTCAAATACTTGTTGATTCAGTGACTGCTATTGTTGTATTAAGCCATTACAATAAAAACGATCCGTGATAGCCCACTTGTAATTCCATATGCCACTTGGCCGACTTTATCACGTAATCGGCCTGTCTCGGAACATCCTCTTCAACGAAATGTAAGACGCTCAATAAGCCAGCTCGCTTATGGCCAAAAACAAAGCGAACATAAGAGACAAAAAAAAAGAAGAAAAAAAACTCAAATAACTGAGCAAAACGAGAGGCGGACAAAGAAATGGCATGAAAAGTTAAGACAAACCCTAAAGTCGCTTAAATGCCAGGGAATATTCAGAGTCTGCGCTGCACAACCGGTTCGATGTTCGATGACATAACACTTGGCTTTAACGACAGATTATTGGCAGCAAGAAATGCCTACAGCTGGCAGTCAGTAGTGTCACGCAGGAGAGAGATAGAGACCGGAGGAGGGAGTGAGAGTAGGCGACAGGCAGCGTGATAAAAGGTCAGGCGAAGACAAAAGCCGGGTGCGACCTACTTGCTTAAAACCGATTCGGATACGAACAAAACTAACAAACAAAAACATAAAACCAAAAGTGAAAAACGAAAAGACAAAAAATACAAGTGTTTTCTTTTCTTTTTATTTGATTTGCTTGGCCTTTGCGTGTCTCTTTGGCATTTCACTTTGGCAAGTGCCAAGTCAAAAAAAAAATAAAACAATTACGCCAAAGAGTTTCTTTCTTTGCAAACTTTCGCAGTTGATTTATGATGATGAGCTACTGCTCCATGATCCATGCTACATGATCCATGCTACATGCTACTTGCTCCATGCAAGTGCAAGGCTTACAAATGACGCTAGCGAGCAATGTGTTTAATTTGCATAAAGCCGCTAATGAATGGCAAACACGTGGGCGTGTGCTGGGTATGACCGAAAGAAAAGATAGAGGCGCATAGATTAAACATTGAGACCCTCTGCCCAGGTGAACGTTAGCTGCATGCCAAAGCAGTTACCAAGACGAGCGCCTCGCTTGATTGACGATTCGGCTTAAAACAAAAAATAGATTCAAAATAATAATACAAATATAAATGTGTATATGCACATGTATATAAGATACTGAAATTGTGCATACATTTTCCATTCACTTTGCGTTTTGGCGACGGCGGTTTTCCCGACGCCCGGCTGATTTGTGATTGGTTTTCCAGGTCCGCCACAGTTCGTTGAACTGCCTGCCGCCCATGTACTGTTAGCTAATTGTTTGAAATATTTATCCATAAAGTTGATTGAACTTTATTGAAACGCCGCAAACAGAATATAAATTGTAAATCAATACAGAAATTCACTGAGAGCAAATAAAATACGAACAATATAAACAATTTATTGAAGAAATAAATTTTTTTTTTTACGTTCTTAAATTCTCACCAATCCAAAATCATTACATATACTTTTCGATTTTAAATCTAGTTCATTTTATGTGAAGCTGTTGTAAGATAAAATTAACAAATATTTTTTTAATTTCCAAAAGAAGAATTTGAACCTTTATAATTTCTTTCATATGTCCAATTTTACATTTAGTATCAAATTTTTACCAGTGTATTATATTTAATTTCACATTTTTCTTTATGCTCGCATTTTTATTTATTTTATAGACATTGACAACGATCCAAATCGCGCACCACCCTGTGATCCTGCCGTGTGCGTGCTGCCCGATTGCTTCTGCTCGGAGGACGGCACCTCGATCCCCGGCGACTTGCCCGCCAAGGATGTGCCCATGATGATAACGATAACGTTCGACGATGCGATCAACAACAACAACATCGAGCTGTACAAGGAGATGTTCAAGGGTCGCAAGAATCCCAATGGCTGCGACATCAAGGCCACCTATTTCATCTCGCACAAGTACACCAACTACTCGGCGGTGCAGGAGACATCGCGTAAGGGTCACGAGATTGCCGTGCACTCGATCACGCACAACGACGAGGAGCGCTTCTGGTCGAATGCGACGGTCGATGACTGGGCCAAGGAAATGGCCGGCATGAGGATCATCACTGAGAAATACGCCAACATTACGGACAATTCGGTTGTGGGCGTGCGTGCGCCGTATCTGCGTGTGGGCGGCAACAATCAGTTCACCATGATGGAGGAGCAGGCGTTCCTCTACGACTCGACCATCACGGCGCCGCTGTCGAACCCACCATTGTGGCCGTACACTATGTACTTCCGCATGCCCCATCGCTGCCACGGCAACCTGCAGAGCTGCCCCACGAGATCCCACGCGGTGTGGGAGATGGTGATGAATGAGCTGGATCGTCGCGAGGATCCCGCCAACGATGAGTACCTGCCTGGCTGTGCCATGGTGGACTCCTGCTCGAATATCCTGACGGGCGATCAGTTCTACAATTTCCTGAATCACAATTTCGATCGCCATTACGATCAGAATCGGGCACCACTCGGCCTGTACTTCCACGCTGCCTGGCTGAAGAACAATCCCGAGTTCCTCGACGCCTTCCTCTACTGGATCGATGAGATCCTGGCCAATCACAATGACGTCTACTTTGTGACCATGACACAGGTGATACAGTGGATGCAAAATCCGCGCACCATCAGCGAGGTCAAGAACTTCGAGCCCTGGAGGGAGAAGTGTGTGGTTGAGGGCAAGCCTGCCTGCTGGGTGCCCAATGCCTGCAAGCTGACATCCAAGGAGGTTCCCGGGGAGACCATCAATCTGCAGACCTGCGTCCGATGCCCCAACAACTACCCATGGGTCAACGATCCCACCGGCGATGGTTTCTTCTAAGTCAGCGTGCGAGAGAGAGCGAGAGCGAGAGAGCGAAAGAGAGAGCGAGTTAGCATACAAGCAGCCCCAATCCAAATTCCTACAGTCACCTAAACTACTCGACTTTTATTATTTCAATATACTGAAGACTTTTTTATATTGTACTTTTATTATTGACTGTGCCGCGTTTTTAAACGCTAAAAAAACGCGCTAACGGCTAAGTCTGCTGTGTTACGTTATTAAAAAAAAAAAAACAATTAAAACAAACAAAAAACAAAATATGAAAACACAAAAAACAAACAAAATTTACAAAAAGACAACAACACAACAAGAAAACTGCAACAACAGCAACAACAAACAAAACAAATCTTGTGTTTATATACTCATTTTTGTAGTTTTACGTTAATTTGTATGTGTATATTTAAAAATACCTAATAAAAAATAAAGTAAAACAAAAAACAAATTAAAAAAGAAACAAATGATAAATATATTTCATCATTTTGATTATTGTGATGCTAATCTTGAGTAGCAGCAGCCATAAAAATGCTATTATAATGCATAAGATCAGTTTGGCAACAGTCTCTTCTACCTGGCAACAGACACAAGACGCTCCAACAACTATAGCTATCCATATACATATATCCATAGATACAACTACACTGGTATAGTCCACAATCAACCCAATTTGTGTGCGCTACCCACTGACTTACTAACCAGTTTTGTATTATCCCAACAAAAACAAAAATTTGAATAACAAAACGCGTTTTGGATTTCGGTTTTCAGTTTCGATTTCAGTTTCATGTGTATTATTTCATATGTAAATTTCAGTTATTTATTTTTTGCTTTTTATTTTTTTTTATTATTAGTATTTGAGTGTTTCCTAGACTGGTTTTCATTAGGCAAAGCAACCGGTCTAGAATTAGACATAGTTAGCATATATATTTATATGTATATTTGGGTGTAGCACATGCATGTTTTATAATGCAAAAATTTAAGCTTATTAAAGATCTTTTTTTTTTTTTTTTTACTAATTTGTATGCGCACATATGAGTGCCGGCTCTTATGGAAATGATTGTGAAGTGGTCTGCGGCAACAGGTTCTTAATTCATATAGGGAATCTTTGGACAGCCCCCGCCGGCACTTTGCGCAATCATAACAAATCACACGGTCGATAATTAATTTCAAGCATTGCGAATTTCGACTCTGTCATGGAAATACCAAAGTTATATGCGTGCGTACACAAATTTATGTGGCTTTACAAATTTTGTTCCACACCGCAAAACTGAATAAATAAAAAAAAAACTTTTTTTGCGGTTAAATATATATAACGTATATCTGAAATATTTTATGTGTGTTTTTGATGATTTTTTGTTGCATGAATAAGTTTTATCACCAACCAAGGTAAGCCGCTTGCATTGAAAGACTTCGCGAGTGGCCAATAAAATAATAAAGAAGACTCGGCGTGCCGAAATCTATATACTCTCTTTATCTGTGGTGAGAGTATATTGAATTTGGTGCGAATGATCAACAACTTAAGCTAATTTCAATATATGACTGTATGTGTTCTGTATGCCTTTACTATGCTCTTTCTCCAGCTACTACAATCCTTACGTTTTTTACCAGCGAAAACAAGTTTCCAAGAAAGACAATGTGGCCATAGTCATAAATATATATTCATATATATGCCTGAGTACGTGTGTGTTTGCAAACTTTTACTCTTGCTAAGGTGAACTAGTTGTAAAGTGGACGATTTGCATAAATCGTGCATGAAAAGCGAACGCACAGTGGATAAATGTGAAATATTATTGCGTGAAAAGTCAGCCAAATGCAGTAAACTGTTTTTTAAAAACTGTAATTATCAACTATGTTGTTTTAAATTTGAAAATTTAACATATAAAAAAAATTCAGTTAAATGTTAACAAATACTTTTTTTTAAATAAATACCTCTAACAATATCAGATATGAGAATACTAATTGAATAACATATTCACACAAATTAAAAATATCATATTAACATCCAAGCATAAATTAGCATTTCTATATAAAAAAGAAACTCATAAATCAATATTGCTATCAATATTCAATTAATTTGCAGTGGTTTTCAATCACTGTGCAACGCCTCCAATTGACGTAGGCGCCCTTGTCTTGACAGCGACTTCGCCAACAAATTCTCGAATATGCTTCCTACTTCTGGTCAACTGGTCATCAAGTAGACATACGTATGTCATATGCCAGGCATCCAGCTAACTGGATTTAAATGTGGCCAGACACGTTTTAAAGAAACGGAATCAAAGTATTCGAAGTGTCGATTTAAAAGCTATGCATATAAAACCTGTACAAAAAACAAACAAAAAGATCGGAAACCAGAGTTGACAATTTGTGTATTGACAGATGATTTTAAAAGTTCACTGATTGAATTATTAAGGGGGAAGGGAAAGGGGAGCGTACTCTGTAGATCAAAGCAGCTGCTCGGATGATCAGCCGATCAGAGCTGTGCAAATGCAAATGGAAATTGAAAAATAAACAATTTAAATACAACTCGCATTTAAATATCAAACACCAAAAAGAAACTCCACCGTCGCTATAGGGCCTTCAGTGCTCTCCACTTGCCATAAATTAAACGCAGTCTATTCACTCGGCTCGGTTTGGTTTGGTTTCAATGGGTTAAGATATATTTGTGGAGAGCCGCAGCGTGAAAGGGAGCCAGACTTATGCAACTTGTGTATGTGTGTTTGTGTGGGTCTTTTTTATGGTTATGCATTTCTTTTACAGTCCACAGTTTACAGTTTTCTGTTTACAGGCTCATCTTCATCTCGAACCGCTCGTCGAACATTTCCTTCATTAACGATTCCGTTTTTGTACACTTTTCTTGCAGGCAATTTCTCTTTTTCTCTTCGCTTTTTCGCTTGATCTGCTCTTTGTGTTAATGATCTTTGATTGTGTATGTTGTGGTTTCGAAAATATTTTTGTAATTTGCTTTAATTAGTATGATAATAATTTGCATTGATTAAACCAAGGATTGTGGAAAGACCAATTTAAAAAGTATAAAAAATGAATGCAATTTTTATTAAAAATGAGCTTTGAAGTTGTATTAAACGTTAATACTTTGCTAATTTCGCTAACCCTTTGGCAAAAAATAAAATAAAATATATGGGTTTGACTCGCTAACAAATGTATATTTATTTGTAGAAATTATACTCAAACACAAATCAAAAAATCGAAAATTGAGGGCAATCTTGGCTACTCAAATTATGTAAATCCAAAAAAAAAAAAGGTTTTCACTCGTCGAAAAAAATTAATTTCAATGCCGTTGAACGCTTGAGGTGCCATCATCAACATTTTCACTCTAATTGAAAAACCAGTTTAACAGTTGATTAAAAAAGAGTAATAATAATAATCAGCATGCTCGAATATGCGGGCGATTATATCACCAAAGTGTAAAAACCGTTGCCAACTAAAATTAATTGTAACTATCAAAACCATAAAAAAGAAAAGAAAAACAAAAAAATGCAATCAACATTTGCCAAAGAAGGTAAACCACTTTTTTGTGGCATCTTCTACACAGACACACACACACGCAGATTGTTTTGAGTATATATTTATCTCAGGATTGGATCGCAGCTGTCGCACCCTTCACTGACGCCCAACTCAAATTGAACGTTAATTGACGACGGCAATTAAAATGCAATTGTAATGAGCCGCAATTTCAAGAATTCTCCAGCAACAAATCACGCATACGCCATGTTGACCGCCTTGCTGTTTCTTTTTATTCACTTTGTTTTTTCTACCATGTTCTAGTACAAGACAAACTTGTTTTCAAGTTCAGGAAATAACTATGCAGCTTAGCACTTACCTCTACATATGTGTGTATGTATATTTCGCCATTCTTTTCTAGATCAAACCAGAGGCAAGTTCATTTACAGACTGTACTAACGGAATGGTGCTCAGAAATGTTTAAAAAGTTGATTAGAACCTGTGGAAAAATTACAAGTTAAACAATCATAAATAAAAAAAAAAAACCTTTTTTTCTTTATATTGTAGCATTTAAATTATTTTATATAAAATTATTTTAGCCCTCAAAACAATCGATCATATTGTCTATATTTTTCCTTTTATCTTAACATCTGCAAGTCAAATTTATTAAATTAAATATTTGCTGATTGCTAAAACTGTATATGAGCAGGTACGAAAATATTAAAATTTTTACTTCTTACTTACACAAAATCGCAAACGAACAAAAACAATAAATATTTGGGTAACATTTTTATTTATTTGGTACAAATATTTATTTAGGACTCAGTATTTGAGATGCTAATTGGATTTTTAAAAAAGAAATAAACAATAACAGTGGTTTTTTGAGAGTTGCCCCAATGAGTAAGTAAAATTATATTCAGCTGAAACCATTTACGATTTGTAATACCAATATTTATAATTTCTTCTTTTTAGTATTATTGTGCAAAAAAAAGGGTTTACTAATAACAAATTTCAAATAAATAAAATATAAATAATTTGAAATATACAAGTACTACAAGATTTTGTGATGGTTTATAGTTTTTCCTCTTTTTTATTTGTTTTTATGACTACACAGATAATTCCGTTAAAATGCCTAATTTAAGTAATATCATTAACGAGTTGTTAAGTATCATTATTACAATGATCCTAAACTACCTAATTTGAATATACCTTACAGACTATTGATAGTTGAAGGCTTTCAGGCAATCTTAACATGCCCGAAATGTTTGGGATCGTCCACAATCATTTTATATCCGCAAACATGCTCCGTTTTTTGCACATGCATACAGGCGGATGAACGCACGGACGGAGCGACAGACAGACATATCATCGTCATCATCTCATACGAGCTCTTAACTTATTGAATAACAGTCTGGTTCCAGGCAAGTATGTAAGTAGGTACGCAGCCCTTTTTGCTTGGCCCGTCTGTCCGCCTGCATATATCTTTACATAACCAGACGGGACTGCAAAATTGAACAAGCGCATAATCAATTTGCCATTAATTAAAATTTCGTGATTTCCAGCCAAACCAAAGAAAAATAAACACAAATACAAACAAGAAGAAGAAGAAGAAAATAAAATAAAACTAAAAATAAAAAACACTGTTTAAAGGTAAATTTAACGCGTGTGAGTCAGCAACAGTTAAAGTGTTGCCACTCTGTGCTGGAAACCACTGGAAGGAGGAGTGGACAGGCGGTTTATTAACCTTTTTTCCTGCTGTCTTAGCCACGTTAACAAGAATTTAATGTTCGGATTGTGAGCGGAATCGGCAATTCTCGGGTAAAGCGAGCCGTTAAAATGCAGATGGTGCGACGGTGTCTAACCAATTGCCATGCCACACGAGTGTAGGTGAAAATAAAAAGTAGCTAAACAGGCGGCATCAACAAAACGTGTAAGAAACACGTTCAAAAGTGCTATACAAAGACAAATAGATAGGAGCATTGCTGTCGACTGCGAGATACTCTGTTGCTAAAAAGCAACCGTGGGTGTAGGCGGGCTTGACAATGAAAGGTTTTGTCGTAAATTACAAGATTATCATAAATATTATGTATGTCAAATTTAATGGCCTCGAAATTGTGGGAAAGATTGATTTTTATGACTTGTCGGAGGGAAAGGGGCAAGGTTAATATGGATACACCCAACATATAGACCCAATATACCCTCTCCGCCATTACGAACAGAGCATAACAAACAGTTACGAAATCGAGATTTTAAGTTTTACTCGTAGTTTCATAGAATCGCAAGATGACATAAAGACAAAGACGCGATTTCAGGGTCAGTTGAGTGATTGATGTGAAGATTTGATTTATGCAGCTGAGTTGGCAGCTCAGCCCCGTTTGGCGAACAGTGCTGCCCACCAGCTGTGGAAAGGTGTAAACGCACTCAGAGGTGCAGCGCTAGACAGGCACCCACATAGACCCAAATCGGCTCACACCTGCGCCCAAGCTAATTAACCTTTCTTCAAACTCGCACGCTCGCACGCACACAAGCACACAGACTGAGACGAGACTGAGACTGAGACTGAGACTGAAACAAAGGCAGAAGAAGAAGCACAGCTTAAGCCGCCTTGGCATTTTCGAAATGGATTCCACATGCGCGTCACAGTTGCTTACCCCTCCAAAAGCTTTGGACTAAGTTGCGCCGGCGCCGTCGCCGCCGTTAGCACGAAACTCACCACACGGCCCAAAATGGCGCACACACCACAGCTTAATAAATAGAACTCGTTGCCCGTGGACAACACCTAGTGTAAGCGTGGCTGTGTATTGGAAGAGTGCCCTCTGTTCACTCGCCTATCACTGCCCAACGTATAGCCGTCGTTTCTCCATTTGCTGAGCGCTAAAAGTAATACAAGTTTCCAGTACAATACGAGTATACATATACCTATCTATATATCACTGCTACCCATCAAGTGCCCATCCAAGTGTAGTTTGCTAATTTTCGATTTCTTCGTTTTGTTCGATTTCTTCGATTTGCAGCCAGCGCTGGTACCGAACATGACGCGTTGGTGGCCAATTTTGAGCGTTTTGCTGCTCTGCACCGTAGCTGGTAAGTACCTACCCGAACCCACCCGCCTCCATACATATATATATATACACAAATACAACTACATAGGCCTTAAGTTAGAGTTGGCCACGTTGGCAGGCCGCCCACTTGACCTTTACCAGCTGAATAAGCAGCGAATAAATTTATTTTTGCACAAAGTTGAAAAGACAAATAAAAATAAAAACAAAAACGAGTAAAAAAAAAGAAGAAAAATCGTCTAAAGTAGCCTCGGTCGTTGGCCAAGGCAAATAAACTTGAAAAACAGTGATAAAGTTTTTATAAATCATTAGCAACATGCAATGGTTAACTGCTAAGGAGATTGAATCAATCCAGTTAGTGATGATGCAAGTTTAACAATTTCCTGAGCGAACAACAAAACCAGAAATACTAAAAAAAAAATTAAAAAAAAATAAATAAAAAAGGAAAAAAGAAACTGTGGCAAGAGGACAGACAACAAGATACCAAACTAAAGCCGGAGCTGGCCATAAAAATTAGCATAGGCAATTTTTGATACGATCGCGATTGGTTCCGTTTATTATTTTTTTTTTGGCGAGACAACTCCAATGTTGTTTATGCAATACCTTTAATGTTAAACTGCAAACGGGTTATGCTGGCTCCTACAACAGCAACAACAACAGCCATTAGCCAATGCACAAACCAGTTTAGCGATAGCAGCGGCTACACCTTACCATGTAAACAACATGCTCCATTAGCAGACGTTTCTCACTTACACTTCAGACTATCGCAATTTCGCTTGCCCTTTCGTTTTCGTTCGCCGACTCCGCGAGATGAAAGATTGTACGCAAAAAAAGTAGAAAACGAAACAAAAACGAGAGTTGTTTGGCTTTTAGAAGTCGCTTAGACTTAACCGGTTAAGCTTAAAAAGATAAAACATATAAAAGCAAGTGCGAACATGCCATAAATGTTAGGAGCTGTCGATTAGCAGTAATTATGCACATAATTAAATAATGATACGACAACAACTACCCAAATCATACAACAAAAAATAATTACTTGACAATAAATCTTTAAAAAAAATCCATTAAATTTTGCATTAAGAAATACTGGTTCAACTTTTAGAAAATGGTCATAATATTAAAATTAATGAAAGCTGAATTTTTATAGTATAACGAGGAATAAAAGAGCGGAATTATATTCTTTTTAATTTAATCAAAACTATTTTTATGCTTTGAAAATTTAAAAAATGTTCAGGAAATTAAAGCAGAAAATTCAATTTTTAAAATACAGAAAATTTTAAATAAAAAAAAAATTTCTATGTAGAACTTTAAAAAATCTGAAATATTTTAAATTCTAACTAAATACAACAAAAATGAAAATTTCCTAAAAAATATCGATTTTGAAGATTTAATAAATCTTTAATAAATCTTTTTTTTTACCTTAAACCTTATTCCAAAAAAAAATTCTATATTTACGCACTAACTAACAGTCTGAAAAATTTTAGAAATTAATTGATATTTTTTGTTCGCCCCTTTTCTTAGCCCAACAACACGACAAACTTGAGGGCGTCGATGTGGAAGAAGTGTGCGCTGATCGTCCCGCCGATGAATACTTCCGTCTAGACTCGGAAAGCGACTGCCGTGAAGTCTACAGGTAAGCATTGCAGCTAAGATCCTCAGACTGACACCTGTTGTTATACAGTCTGTGAAGATACTGAAGTTGGGGATATTTGTTTTGTTTTCACATCAACAATTTTATTGCACTTACTCCAAAAAAAAAAAATAAAAACAACAAAAAATAAATAAATAAATAAAGGTGCGACAGTGCCGGCGAAAATGGCAGCAATCGATTGGCACCGATCCGCTGCGCCGGCGGCTTGGCGTTCGATGTTTTGCGTCAGCTGTGCGATTGGAAGGCGAATGTTAAGAATTGCGATATCGATCAAAGTAAGTGGGGTGTGTCCGTGGCAGCCAATGAGCCCAGAGCCCGAAAGTATACTTCAAAGAGCTCAACTCTCCTACACACTGTCTAACACTCTGTTCTCTCTCTGTCTATATATATCTATCTATCTCTATGTGTGTGTGTATGTGTTTGTGTGCTTCTGTGTTGTGTGTGTGTGTGTGTGTGTGCGTGTGTGTGTGCCACGCAGCTCATTTTGCGTCTCTCTCTGTCACTAAAACCAAAAACGATCGTATCATTGCATTTGTTACAACAACAAAAATAAAACCAAAATAAAAAACAAACCCAATCCAAGCTCCGAAAACCCCCTCGAAAAAAAAAACCCAGTGCCAAAGTTCTGTTAGCTAGCGAAAAAACAGTTTAGGGATGCACAAAAAAAAAAAAAGAAAACAGAATGAAATCCACAAGAACAACAACGAAACCCAAAAAACATCTTTATTTTTTAGATGTACTAAGTCGGGCCTGAAAGAAATTCAGTGCCCCTCCGGTTTGGCCTTTGATGTCATTAAGCAGACCTGCGACTGGAAGGCCAAGGTGACTAACTGCGATGAGAAAGAGAGTAAGTGTCCTGACTGCCTGCCACTAGAAAAAAAAAAAACACACCACTTAAGAAACCACAATTGTACATAGCACTTGGACAGACACATGTATATAAATAGATATATAGTGAACTTTGGAACTAAACCACATTCCAACAACAACAACAACAACAGCATGATTAACCCTAACCCCTCTCACAATCACTTGTATACTTCTCACTTCAAAATTTAGACATTTGTTGTCACTAACACGCCACAAAAGAGTCAACGATTTAAGCCAATCTCTAACTGGCGAATTCTTTCAACCCATTTCTCTAGAGCCACGCAAGGCGAAGCCCATTCTGAAGACGGATGAGCCCATCTGTCCCGATGGCAAGCTGTCGTGCGGCGATGGCGAGTGCCTGGACAAGGAGCTCTTCTGCAACGGCAAGCCCGACTGCAAGGACGAGTCCGATGAGAATGCCTGCTGTAAGTACCAATAACTATCCAGTTCTCATTCCTCTTATATCTGACGAAATGTCCCGATTGTCCAGCTGTTGACGAGGATCCTAATCGTGCGCCCGAGTGCGATCCCACGCAGTGCGCTCTGCCCGATTGCTTCTGCTCCGCGGACGGCACACGCATTCCCGGCGGCATTGAGCCACAACAGGTGCCCCAGATGGTCACCATTACGTTCAACGGTGCCGTGAATGTGGACAACATTGATTTGTACGATGATATATTCAATGGCCAGCGCCAGAATCCCAATGGCTGCTCCATCAAGGGCACCTTCTTCGTTTCCCACAAATACACCAACTACTCTGCGGTGCAGGATTTGCATAGGCGTGGCCACGAGATCTCCGTGTTCTCACTGACGCACAAGGATGACCCCAACTACTGGTCGGGCGGCAGCTACGACGACTGGCTGGCCGAGATGGCCGGCTCCCGTTTGATTGTGGAGCGTTTCGCCAACATCACCGACGGCTCCATTATCGGCATGCGGGCGCCCTACCTGCGCGTGGGCGGCAACAAACAGTTCGAGATGATGGCGGATCAGTTCTTTGTGTACGACGCATCCATTACCGCCTCGCTGGGACGTGTGCCTATCTGGCCGTATACCCTGTACTTCCGTATGCCGCACAAGTGCAACGGCAATGCCCACAACTGCCCGTCGCGTAGCCATCCCGTGTGGGAGATGGTGATGAACGAGCTGGACCGTCGTGACGATCCCACGTTTGATGAATCGCTGCCCGGCTGCCACATGGTCGACTCCTGCTCGAACGTCGCCTCTGGCGAGCAGTTCGCACGCCTGTTGCGCCACAATTTCAATCGCCACTACAACACAAACCGCGCGCCCCTTGGCCTGCACTTCCACGCCTCGTGGCTCAAGTCGAAGAAGGAGTATCGCGACGAGCTGATCAAGTTCATCGAGGAGATGCTCGGCCGCAACGATGTGTTCTTTGTGACCAATCTGCAGGTCATCCAGTGGATGCAGAATCCCACAGAGCTCAATTCGCTGCGCGACTTCCAGGAGTGGAAGGAGAAGTGCGATGTCAAAGGTCAGCCCTACTGCTCGCTGCCCAACGCCTGCCCGCTGACCACCCGCGAGCTGCCCGGCGAGACGCTCCGTCTGTTCACGTGCATGGAGTGCCCCAATAACTATCCCTGGATCCTCGATCCCACTGGCGATGGCTTCTCCGTTTAGGCCGAAGCCACACCCGTTCTCTTTCTAATTCCTTTCCAAAAACAAAAACAAAACAAAAAAACAAAAACAAGAGAACAACGCATTAGTAGTTCAACCGAGAGTCTGATAAACTAAACACAAACCCTACACAACGCAATAAATGTATCTATCTTACTTTTACCTCCCCCTTCCCCGCTCTTGCTCTCATCTTTCCGCTTTCCGTCTATTATTTATGCAAATCTTCTACTCTCTGTTACTTCTATGCCTGAGTCTCTTTCGACTTTTCTGAACTTTCTACTTTCACAGCTCGTGTGTATCCCAACTTTTGTTTCATTTTTCTTTTGATAATGTTGAATGATAAAGTGAATTGTTTTAATTTACAACGCAATCGCTGCTACTTTGTTATATTAAAAAAAAAAAAACAATTTTCACAAAAACCGCGCCAAAAATCGCAGCAGCTAAAAAATCTTTGTAATTATATAAGTATTTTTTATAAGAAAAATATAAAAAATATATTAAAAAAAAAAAATATTTACAACACTTGTTTTTATTAACTTCAACTCAACAATACTTCCTCAGATTAAACAATGTATCTGAGATTTACATTTGTGAGTTTTTGGTATTATATAAGACCAAGAAATTTTTTGTCAGGTTCAGAAATTTCCAACAAAAACAGTTCAAAAATCTTTACTTAAAAATGGTATTAATTACAAACGTAATTTTTAAAGCCATTTTCACACATCAAGATGGCTTTTCCATGTCCTATCAGTACTTATCTTATTGTCTAGGTATAAGTTGGCCATTAGAATCACATCACACAATACAAATACACATAGTTCCTGACAACACGGAAATTTTACTCATTATACATATATATCAAATACATGGAGACGAATTCAGGCTTATGAACTGCAAAGTATCAGCAATTAAGTGTCAGAGATGAACAGCCGAAATTTGTATGTTATTTTCTTGGGTGGTATATTCGTAAGTATCGCAGTAATTAAGTAATTAATTAAGTGTGTTAAATTAATATGTAGTCTCAAAAGCTTTCACTACTATCTGAGATGTTTACCCGGCCGTTGATGCTATTCAATTCCGATTTGGAAGGAAACGTGACAGTTGCAAATCAGAGTACATCTCCGGCCTGGGAGCCGGTGATAGTCGAAAACCAGAGACAGAGAAAGAGAAATAAGACAAAGACACTTTCAAACAAGCCACGTTTTCGGACAAGAGATTCCACTGAAATGCCAACGGAGATAACCCTCAAATTTGCAAAGCTAAGGAAAAAGGAAAAAGAAAAAAACGAAGAACGTGAATTGGAAGATCCCTGGGCTGTAACATTTGGCAATCGGGCAATTGAGTTCGGCAACAGCCGTCTGGCAACGAGGGCGCGTATCAACGTGGAATCACATCCAGAGATTAATTATGAGCCCGACGAACACCTGAGTACCGTCTGTATGGGCTCCACAATACCATATGTGGAGCACAAGGTAATGAGTTGGCTGTATCGGCATAACTACAAGCGTACGCACAAAAGTCGGGCAATTTACATGGAGCTGCGTCGCGACATATTTAATAAAGGCAAATCAGAAATGTGCCATGACTTGGAAAAGTATAAAAAATGGATGGATTATCAGGAATGCGCCCTGCGTCGCAATCAGCGAATGGAGGCTCATATTCCCAAATATCCATTGCACCAAATCGTCAAGGAATAGGCATTAATAAAAATACGAGAATCCTTATTCTTCAATCAAATTAAGCTGTTCAACCTAGAGGCATAATAAAATATGAATTTGTTTATTATGCTCAGCGATTTGACTTGATTGAAACGTTGTCAACGATGCTGAAGCTCCAATACAATACTTAGTCTAAGCAGCATTGTACTTTAATTAAGAACATTGTACGCTTATTTCAAGTGGAACCATTTTTGTAAATAAATATAGATTAAATTCGATTTAATTGAAATAACTCGATTAGTTTTAAAGTTAGATACACCAAATTTTTGCAGACAGATTACTGATGATCCGGAATGTTTCATACTTAATTTATCAATATTCAAGAACAAATTGTAGAACGAAATATTACAATACATTACATATTCTATTCGTGTTGTGCTTGAATTAAGGCCCATTTCTCTGACTGTTTGAAGTAAATTTTCGCAGTTTCTTCATTTTTAGATATTTTATTCATTTATAATTAAGCTTGTGAACATAAATTATTTTATTAAATATTTTACGTAGCATTGAAACTCAAACGAATGTTCTTGCAATTTAGGTGATGCTTTATTCTCAATTTCATGTGGGCGTTACTCAGAGTAAATAAGCTACAAAGTTCTGTTAGTTATGCCTTTAAACTATGCAAATTGAACCAAGTGTGGAGCGCAGAGTGTCGACTCTAGTTCCAATTAGAGCCACAGACGCACTTGTTGATCCCAACTGGTCGAGGCTAGACACATGCCGTTGGGGCACAGGCTGATGCAAGTTATTCGATTCTCATGACCGGACAGCGTGCCTGGCGAAAGAAACGAAAGTGAGAAGCGTGAAATGGAAATAATCAATACCAGCCAAGTGGCAATTGAAGCCGATTTCCAACGCTGGCCACCTACCCGTGTGCCGTTGCTTCATTGCATCCCACGAGTGCACATTGCCCTCAATGCCGGCGCACAATAAGTAGCGACCGCTGGTCGATAAAGCTAATGGGCACAAAATCAGATTAAAAATTGTCTAAAGTCAAGGCAAGCCAAAGAGGGACCGCGTGAGGAGCGAACAGAAACACGAAAAGCATAACAGCAATAAGCGCAAATACGCACCGCACGAAGTGAAGCCCGTGTTCTTTTGGGGCGGCTCGTAGAGTCCAATTTGTTGGTCTGAGCGCAAATCGTACATCCGTGCCGTTTGATCCTCCGAGCAGGAAGCGAAGCCAAACCCACTTGGATGGTACTGCAAGAATCGTGCCGCAATCAGACAATAGTCGGATATAGGCGGATGGACAACTTACGCAAACGGAGGACACGTCCATGTCGTGACCGAAGAACATTTGCTTGTGTCCCTGTTCGCGTACGTCCCACAGCTTGGCAGTTTTGTCCACTGAGCCGGTTATGTAGGTCTTCATATCGGGCGACAATGAGAGACCAGCAATATCGCCAGCATGTCCATTAAAATCCATTGTTTTGACACCCTTCTCCAAATCCCAGTGACAGCTGCAATCAGTTTAAGATGAGCTTTTCTGATCTGTGCGCGTTGTAAGCTTACATTTTCATGTCACCCGAGCCGGTTATCAAGTGGCCGTCATCCAGAAAACGGCAGGAGCTGAGAAAGCCCTCGTAGCCAATTAGCTCTTGCACCATTTTGGCCACGCCGGAGGCGTCGCGATTGTTCACATCGTAGACGGTGCATTGGTTGTCCATGCCGCCGCAGGCCACAAAGTTGCCCGACGGCGAGAAGGCCACGGTCATTACCCAGGCCGAGCGCAGTGGGATAATCTGCACCTTGTTGGCCGTCCAAGTGTCCCAAATGATTAGCTTGCCATCCAGAGAGCCGGTGACGCAGTGGCGCGAATCGCCCGCAAAATGCACCGAATTCACCTTGTTGATGTGACCTTTCAAGATCTTTTTCGATGAGAAACGTATCTTGGTCACATCCCCCATATCACCGCATTTGTCGGCCAGTGTGCAGTCCGCCTTGGACTTTTGATCATCCTAGGGAATTCAAGAAACAATTGCAAATAGTTGCTAATTTACTAATCTCATAAAGGTGGGTGTATTTTAAAAAATTGCAAACTGTAACCTTAAACTTTTGTATCATGCCATTGATCTCGTCGTAGAGCTTTTGAGTTTCTGGATCAATTTTCGGCATGTTGGTGCATTAAATTTCAAATAAAATCGCAGCAATTGACCGTTACGACGCACAGGACCAATCAAGAACGTGTCGCGACACAAACTAATGTCGAAATAAATATTTAACTTACAGTGTTATGATGATTTTGTTGCAATGCCCGCGACGGTAATGCAATTAACTAATTGGATTAGTTGTAAAGCGAAAGCAAATACAACATTTTAAGCAATCGCCAAAACTTGCGCGCTTATTCAAACACACACACACACGCGCATGCTCAATGAGGAGCACTGCCAACTGTTAGAAACTTAGCACTGTACAACACTTCACACTCTCTCAGCAGAAATACTCCTCACTTAACATAGTGACTGCTCAATTAGACATGTTGTATGAGACGTTAATCGCATTGATTCGCAAATAAAACCGAGTTTTGTTTTATACTTACAATATGGTACGTTTAACTTAAAATAAAATCATGCTTAATTACATAGCCTTCCTTACTGTTTGTTCTGTTACTTTGCCATGTTCCTAAATTCAATTTAAAATGTAACAGCCACTAGGTGCATTAACATCATAGTAACATTACTCAATATCGTAAATGCAAATTCAAACTATCGATATATATCGAAGCGATACAAACATCAACTCACAGCTGCTGCTGGCCTTATACAGCTGTTCAGTCACCAAAAGAACTTGGGGATAGAAGAATTTCCTTTTCTTTTTTTTTTGCTACAAATAACGCAACGCCCAGCCGCCAAAATGAGCCACCGGAACAGGTACTAATATTGAGGTAAATTATGGAAACATTGCCATGTGCCAGCGAAGTGGCGCAGCTGCAGGAGCACCAGCAGCAACAACAAACCGAATCCCTTGTGCACGTAAAGCGCGCTTCGGTGCCGTTCGGCGGCCAGAGTCTGATGGACACGGACATGGCCAAGGCTGAGGACGTGGCACAGATGCTGAAGCAGAAGTCACAGCACACGGAGCCACAGCTCGGGAATCTCAGCAGCATCGACAGCCTCTGCGAGAGCGTGGTGAACATACCCAAGGAGCTCATCCTGATCTCGATGGTGGCACAGGAGCAGGCCCTCTACAATCCCAAGCATCAACATTACCGCAGCACCAAGAGCAAGGACAAAAAGTGGACTGAAATCGGCAACCACGTGGGCTGGACGGGTGACTTTGCAACAATTTACCTCTAATTATAAACCAATGCTTAACAGTTTCTTGGCCCAACAGATGTGCAATGCAAGGCCAAATGGAAGGCGATGAGGGACCAATATTGCCGCGAGCTGAAGCGCGCCAAAGCGAACACCAAAGGCAACGTCAAGTGGAAGTACTTCAAGGAACTGGATTTCCTGCGTCCGTATGCGCTGGCACGCAAGTAAGTTGGCCAAAAGTGAATAATAAACAAGAAGTAAATAATATTTGTATATATTCCAAAGCTATCGCTCGCGCGGCGCGCAGAATGGCAATGGCATTATGCCCGCAGTTGTGCTGCCCAATATGACCACCAACAACTGCAACAACAACAACAACAACTCCTTTAGCAACAGTAACAGCAACAGCAGCAGCCAAAACCTCAATCTGTACGCTGAGCCCCGCAAATTTGCCAGCATCAAAATCGAGGATAGAAACGGCTCGCTGTTGGAAAACTGCAATTTTGTGCCAACAACAACGACGACGGTGGCAACGGCAGCGGCAACCGCCACGGCCGCCGTTGATAAGAAGACAGACACGACACGTGGTCTCAGCGCGTATATTGCTAGCCAAATCATGCAACACCAGCAACAGCAGCAGCAGCCATCGCAGCAGCAGGACACCAATTGGAATTATTTGACCGATGCCAGTGGCAATGGCGTCGCCTCGACCACCTCGCTGACGGTGACCTGCGAGACGGCTAACCAAACGGCGGGCGACACGCTGTACAACGAGTTTGTGGACTGTGTGAATGCTGCCAATGTCGTTAGTCAAGCGACGACGCACAATCATCCAACGCACGCCGATGAGGAGGACGATGATCCAATACACACATTTCTCAACATGGAGAGCTACTTCGAGAAGGAGCTCATCATGCTGATTCAGCAGGAGGACATGATCTACAACTACAGCAATCAAAACTATCGCAATGTCAAGCTCAAGCTGGAAGTCTGGGATGAGATAGCACGGAAGCTAAAGAAACCAGGTAAATGCTGGCAACTGTTTTAGCATTTTATGTTCCACCTACTATTTATATTCACTTGTTTTGCAGTCAAGCAATGCCGCCAAAAGTGGAAGGCACTGCGAGACCAATATGCACGCGAGTACAAACGTCTGAAAACGCAGCTGCATATGGATGCCACATCGCGCTGGAAGCACTATGATTCCCTGGGCTTTCTACAGAAATATATTCAACAAAAGTCGCTGTAAGTAGTTAGCTAAACAAAGTTAACAAATAAATAATTTTTAATTTGGTTTATCTCTAACGCAGCGATGGAGATACGCTGAATATGCTGCTGCCCAAGCACGAATCGGTTAGCGAGCTGGAGGAGCATATGGCTGAATCGCCATTGCGGCATTCCGAGCAACAGGCAAGCACTTTGGAGGCATCGCCCAGTAGCTCATCCCAGCTCAATATGCCCACACTGCCGCCGCTTTCGGGTCCACACAAAGGCGAGTTGTCCGCAACAATGCAGCAGCAGCAGGAGGTGCAGCAGCCCAGCGAGCTGTGCGTGGCCAGCTATGATGAAATGGACATAGAAAACTACATAAATGGCGATGTGGTGCACGATGAAGACGAGGACAACGAGCATGAGGACATGGACACGACGCCAACATCGGAACAACCCACACAACAGCAGCAGCATGTAGTTAGCTATGAGAATGACGACGATTCCGTCTATATGGCCGTGCAGAGCGTGAGCAATGCGCTTTCCAAGTCGGAGGTCCTCAACGAGGCGGGCAGCAGTCTGGAGCCGCAGCAGCTGCAGCAGCAGCAGCAGCAACAACTGCAAACGGGCAGCGACTATTCACAAAAGCTGGAGGTGCACACGCCCACATCGACGGGCGCTCGATTTCAGAATGCGACCACCACGCCATCAACGCCTGGTCAGGCCGTCTTTCCACTGGGCGCCTGTTCTATGGCTGCGGAGGAGGATGAAATCGGTGCCTTCTTCAAGGCCGTTGCCATGAAAATACGTAACGCACATCTGGAGCCGGTGGCTTTTACAGATCTGCAAATTAATATACTGCGGGTCATCAACGAGGCGCTGCGTAATCACTAGCCAGAGGCAGAGGCCAGACACACAGGCCGTGATCTTCATAGATCTCGATTGACCCCAAGAACGGTTTCAGTGCGTTGCGCGTTAATTAGCTCATAAGTGTTATTTGAAGAATGTTTTGGATTTTAAGTTTGGTTTAATCATTTTTGATTTTTCCTTGTCATTTTTAAATTTGTCGCACACACCGAACACACAGAAAAAAAGTTTTTTTTTTTTTGTATTTAGAAAACAGTAATGTTTTTTAGCTTTAGTGGGCTTCCGGTAGACACAACTGGAACTAAAACACGAAATTGTTATATACCTGATAACAACACAATGTGTACACTTACGAAATGGAACAACAACTTAGTGAACGAAAAATATACGCATATTTTTCCAAACAACTAAAAGTTTTGCTTGTTTATAATACTCTGCCTTAAAACGTTATTACACTTGGAGAACAATGCCCTTCGAAATTCAAGTATGAACGGTTAGAAATTTATAAAATTCAGCGTTAAACATTATCAATGAAAGGAAAATGTTTCTTAGATTGAGTATTTGTATTTTGGAAAAATAGTTCTTAAAATACGAATACGAAAAAAATATTATAATGTTGAAAAATGTAACTTTGGTCCTAATTTAACGTTTGTACTTCATTTAAACGCAAATTGTTGTTCTTATTCAACATTGGCAATTTCCATTCTGATAATTTTCACCAAATACTTTAGCATAGAGATATGATATATTCGAAAGCATTGCAGAGAGTATTCTGATAACACATTATATATTATTTGATAAACTGAACCTGATTGTTCATAGCTCTAACTGGGCGAGAGTGATTATTGCTACAAAACTATATAGGCCGAAATTGGCCATCTTTAACAGACTGTTGAACAAGCCTCTCTCTGTTGAACACAATTGGACAGGGTATAGAAAATCAATGCAGCTGGCAGTCAGCAGTTGATGTAGCTTCTTTCAGCACAATTTTGGACACCGCTTTGTCTTTGGCCACCCAGTTGGCAGCATCTGTGCACAAACATTTAGAGAACTGCCGAGCTGCCTCCCACGTGGAGCACTTGCGCAGACCACCCAGCCCACAGACAGACATTTGCCCTCGACTATGTGCTACTCCTTGTTGTATGTACATGTGGAACAGAGCAGTTGCTGCTCTTGTTTGGCCAGCAGCACAGCTGGCACTGCAAATGGCTGTTCCTTGGCATTGGCCAGCTGTTTGCGAAACGGGCATAAACCGGTTTGGCTGCTGCGTCCAATGGGTGGGCAGCGAGAGCGAGACGGCACTAGTGTGCCTGCTGTGTATATACGACGCAAAGGGGGCGGGGCTAGCGCCATATGGCGGCGCTCTGGGTGTGGTTACTTAACCAGCGACAGCTGCTGCTGCTGCTGCTGCAGCCAAAATTTATGTAAAAGTGAAAATTTTTAATAAACATTTTCATTTTCAGGCGGAAGTTCGAAGCCGTTGAAGGCTAATCAAACGGAGAGCAGCTCGATACACGGAGCTCCAGTGAAAAATGTTCGCTGTGGGGCCACGCTTGATTGATTCTGTTTAGTTGTTTGTTATTGCAATTCATTTGCATCCAGTTCTGAACGGTTGAGTGCGCGAGTTTTAATTAAATCAAATAATGGGTGTGGGATTGCGGTACTACAAAATGGCTGAGTTCTATAGCGGGGCAAGTTTCTATTTTTATCAGCCAATTACACCGCCAATTGATTGAATCGAATATTTCAAAATATAAATGTCTGCTAATGTAGTATTTGCCTTGCTTCACATACATTTACTGGAGATATTTATCTAGATGTAACTGGTCATAAAAGTTGCTAACAATTTTAAATGTCTTTGTCATATATTTTTTTAAGTCATCTAAATAAAACTCAGCAAAATTGAGTTTTTTTTTTTTTATTAAATACTAATACGAACTTAAGGCTCTTTTAGCAATAGCTTGCTAATAGAACAGTTAGGTTTAAAGTTTCAACTTTAAGTTTGATTTATATGATTAAATAAATAATGTATAATTTCGCAGATAACTAAGTGATCCAGTCAGTGTTCGAATCCCTGGCTAGTTTTCAGATGTATTGCTGTCTTGGCCAAAGGCCATCGTTATTAAAAATATAGGTTTATAATAATAATAGGTTAAATATGCACAAGTACGTATGATTTTGCACCCCCACAAAAGTAACTTGAAGTCGTACTTTTCAAGTCCATTATTGTTGAAAGATACCAATTTCAAAATATTTAATGCCTTCGCCCAGCTTTTTGTCCACCTATGTGCTTTAGCTAATTACACTTATTATTATTATTGAAATTGAATAAAATTTAATTTGTGAATTTTAAGGGACCACACACACATTCAAATATCTGTACGCAAACGTATATCCCAAATTATTATAATTAAGCTGGAGGACACAATACAGTAAACTTGAATTCAAAATAAGTTCCTAATGTATTTTGGGTATCATGACTCTCTTCTTAGTACACCTTTTAAATTTAAAATAATTTTGATAACATTTTAAGGCATGCGAATTTGCAAAAATAAAAATAAAAAATATACATATCCATCTCCTTTTCGAGCTCAATCAGTTGGACAGTAATAATGACAGCCCCCAATTTTTCAGTCTTACCGTAAACATGCTATTTCCAAGACGCAGCGACGGAAACTATTTTCGCGCCTCATTTAACGGGTTCGCCCGGCAGACGCACAACTAGAAAAACTCATAAAAAATAAGAACATTTTATATATAGATAAATATTTGTATTGCTTGCGGGCAAGTGTTACACTGTTACTGCTGCCACACTTAAACCAATTTGCAGCGCTCCCCACCCACTTCTTCCCTGTCTGCCCAGTTCTTAAGTGTTTGGGATTCACGACGATTAAGAACATGCCTCAATGCATCCACGCCCACAAACTCTGCCAAGCCAAAGCCTGCAGGCCAAAAACGCAGCAACTTTTGAAGAAAAATGTTACGGAAAAGATGGTGGAAAAATAAAATACCGTTTACCAAGCTCATATAACTTTGTAAATAAACGATTTGAGGTTCTGTCTGACAGTGCAGTAAATTAAAGCTCATTGCAAATTTGAAACTGTCTCTCAGTGGGTATACCCGTCATGTTCTGTGACTACAGAGGACACATATATTAAAAACTCATTTCCTGGCCTGTGACGAATTTTTCACTTGCAAAAATGTTTATTTAGCTACAAATGGACGCCTCCAGCTTTGGGTCGAGCAGAGAAGTATATATATATATATATATGTATAAAGAGAGAAAAACTCACAACGAAAGTCGGCGACAAAATGCTGACAAACTGCAAGTTGGCGACTGTGTTGGAAACTGGAGGGCTGTTATCATAAATAAAGAGCGCAAAATGTCAAACGTTGTCCGGGTTATAATATCATAAAGTAAATGCAAGTGGCGCAGAAATCAAACATGCAACATTTCGAGCATTCGAACCATTCACGATTTATTGGCCATGTTCATAATGTTGCGACTGCGAGCGCGAGAGCGGGCTGCACTTTTTAAACTGAATTGTTTCCGGGAACTGCCGCTCCAACACCAACAACAATGGTCCACAACAACGGCAACAACGGCAACAACAACAACAACAACAGCAACGAAGCGCTGAAAAGCTTGTAAAACATTTGTAGCAACTGCTGCTGCTGGCAGTTGCAGCCGCAGTTCGCAGTTCGATTCAATTGCGATGCCAAGGCGGCTGCTACTGTTGACCACGTTCACCCAGCCAAAATGTTTTATTCATAAAGCAGCAGCAGCAGCAAGAGCAGCAGCCGCAGCGACAAGATCATCGCCGTTTGTTGCTTTGAGTGTCCGCTAGCTGCTGCCTTTCTGGCCACGTCCAGTTGCAGCTCCTCTGTTCCTGTTCCAGGCCCAGTCGTCGGCCTATGCTAATTTTGAGCAAACTTATCAGCTGGCGCGCATCTTGCCCAGCCTTTGCCTTTGGCTGTTAGATTGCCCCACATCGCCAACTCACAAAGGGGTGCTAATCGCCAAATTTACAACTTGATGCAAACGCTCGCACAACACAAAAACACACACCACACCATACACACAACACACACACACAAAATATACAAGTAAAACGCAAATGGTGCAGAAACAACAAAACGACCGCACAAACGGAGGGTTTAGTATCTGCAACTGTTTTGCTAGACAAAACTATAAAAATCAACACAGCGCAGAGAGCTACAATGATATCCACACACCCAAGTCCCAAGTCCAAAGTCCCCACACACTCGAAAGTTGAGGCAACGACTTTCACTCGCCCCGCTAAGCATGCTACGAAAAGCGTTACATTTGAAAAATGTACTTTTTTCACACTACCATCCCCCACCCCAAAAGCAATGGTGACAGTGGCTGGCGCATAGTGGTACTGAGTGTGACAAAAAGCCCAATAAAATTGTGGGATTGCGACAGCGAATCGTTTTTAAAATCGAGTTCGCGAAAGAGCACTCGGATAATATGAAAGAGTCTTGGATATACTTATACTTATCTTAAAATCTTCATATATGTAGCAAATATTTTCAAAGTCTATTTAATTTATTTTCTTACTTGATTTAAAACTTAGAAAAAGTAGTTGTGCAATAGAAATAAATCTACCGACCCTATACAGAAAATATAAATATGTATTTACTTTATTTGCAGTGCATCTATACTAATTTAAAATAAACTAAAGACTTACGGCCAAAAAGCAAAATTAAATCAATCACAATAATATAAAAAAAATTAAATTATTCTTAAAAAGAATCTCTTAACCTATATAAAACTTATGAAAGTGCTGTTATTATTCATTTTAAACTAAGGCACTTTACAAATAACAGTTTTCAACAGCTTTTTACCACTGTGCCGGCCACAAGCATAGGTGTGTGGAATGGGGTTGCGGTGCGTTGAAAGGGTATTTTTACGGCCACATTGTGTTAGTTAGAAGGCACATAACACTTTGTTATGTGCGCTTGACAAAGTTGTGCGGCGCTAAAAGTGCTTAGTGCCTTAGTTTAAAGCAATTTTTATTTTATTTTTTTGAATACTTTTTTTTTTTTGGGTAACAGATAAACGCACGGCGCTGTGGCGGGTTGGTGCGGGACTGTTGAATTGAAATTGGGTGCTAATATGGTCAAAGTGCTGCGCTTGAATGGATGGGCTCTGGATTGCAGCTGATGTGGGGAGCAAAAGCGGGCGAATTCTTTTGAGTCTTTTTTTGTTGTTGTAAATTTAAAGATTTGCACATGCTGATAAGCACAATAAATAAATCTCGTATAAAGGAAACGGATAACGGATATTTGCGGAATTTGTAGACACGTGTGTGTGTGAGTCCTGCAGATGAAACAAATGGCTTTAGCGGAAGGCATTTGGTCCGCTTAATAGGGTGGCTGGCACATATGCCGCATATGCTTAGACGACGCCCAGCTGCGAGCCGGGCTGGCGGCAAGGGACGGGGAGGACGAGGGAAAAGTGCCAAAATGCCAGGCGCGAGAAGTTCAACACCTTTTGGCAAGGCACGACGACGCTGCCGCGATCATGATCCACTCGGCCAGACGCTGCAAAAAACCACCAGAAGCGCAAACCAGAAGGCTTCTGTTTGGGCCTGGCTGAATGTCAACTTTATTAAAAGAAATTATAAATTGGTATGCCAGTCAGTTGGTCGGCACCGAGACCGGGACCAAGGCACCGACCACCACTTCACAGACACCGCGCGCAAAATTCCAGGCTCACACATCATTAAACGAGCAAGAAACTGCAAAGCCAAAGAGTCAAAGAGGCTAAGAGGCAAACAGTCTGGAGTTTAAGTGGTTGGCCAGGCTTTCAGCCATTACAATTACTGACAAAAAGCATCAAGGTAATAATAAAAACAAAAGATACCATACAGCGAGGGTGGCACGATCAGTTAACCCAAAATTGATCTTGTTTGCAAGTGAAAAAGTTTAG